>OY101443.1:61756761-62956761 GCA_956483585.1 Gymnocheta viridis | reverse complement strand
TCTCAATGACAAAGCTCTATGAATTGGGCTACGAATTGGTACCTCATCCGCCATATTCTCCGGATTAAAAGCCCCTAGTGACTACTTCTCTTTTCCAAACCTAAAGAAATGGCTCGGTGTAAAGAGATTTAGCTCCAACGATGAAATTATTGACCAAACAATTGCCTATTTTAAGGACCTCGAAAAATCCTATTTTTTGGAAGGGATACAAAAACTGGAGAAACGTTGGACTATGTGTATTGAGCTAAAAGGAGACCATGTTGAGAAATAAATGGTTCTTGAAGAAAAAAATGTGGTTTTCCTGCTTAGGTAGCTTC
This sequence comes from Gymnocheta viridis, assembly GCA_956483585.1. Taxonomy (NCBI): domain Eukaryota; kingdom Metazoa; phylum Arthropoda; class Insecta; order Diptera; family Tachinidae; genus Gymnocheta; species Gymnocheta viridis. Next base: position 62,956,444 of record OY101443.1, on the reverse strand, counting down.
AATATCAATCCGCCCTCGTATATCAACTAATAGGTACAACATAATGAAACTATTTTAAAACAGTACAACGTCTTAAGCTTGTCTTCAAAAATGCTTTTACACGTCTCGCTACATATTCAAGTAATAAACAACTTCGATCTCAAATTAAGAACGATTTGCAATAACAGCTCGCAAATTAAATAATTTCCATGCAAAATGAAAAAAGGGCCAACGGGAAAAAATGAAATAACTAAAGTGCAAAATTAATTAATTCGTAAATTAAATGATTTCTAATACAATAATTCCAAAAGAAATTAAATATCTCTCAATGAAAGAAGTCCTAACAAGAGTGAAAGAATTTCTTATAAAGAAAATCTCAACAGAAATGAAATAAGAACAAAAGAATTGCATGAACCGCAATTTAGGACAAATAAAATTACTCCCAAAGAAATTAAATAAGTCTCAATGAAATTAAATGAGTCCCAAGCAAAAATTAATTAACTGCAAATTCCAATATTTTCCCAATTTAAAAAGCCTCACAATATGTAAATAAACCCCCATAACAGACATGAAAATGTGATAACTCCCAAATATATATTTTTGCGTGTTATATCATATAAAAATCATTTGAACGTAACTTCTGCAAAATAAAATTCTCTACAAAAGTTTCGTTTTTCTCAACTTGAGCAATGTGTTGGTTAAAATCTATTAAGAGTATTCGCCACCATCATCTGGTGTCAATATTTTAGCATTTATAATAAAATACCTCCATGGCCACATTGAAAGATGATTTATAGAAGCAATGAATTCAATCTCCTTGAATACAGAATACACCATTAGCCCAATTCAAGTCTGTTAAATTACAGCCACAAACTTCCATAAACAAATAGTTTTCTAAATTTTTATTCGACGAAGATTAAGAAATAGTTTTATTATTTTTTTAATAAATTCAAATTCGTTTTTACTTTCATATCCTTTCATTTTCATATCAATAATTTGAAAAATAAAATTCATTAATTTAACTTAAAAAATTTATTTGCCATTTTTACAAAAATATTGAAAAAGGCGCCGTATGTATACTTTTGTAGTGCGTGTACATTGAATGAAATAAGATGTTAAACAAATATTATTTAGAAATTTTGTTTCTGCAAATCAAGTAGTGATTCTTGCATTAAGTGTGAAATGTGCAAATTTTAATAAATATTTCGTCATATTTCCCTGAAGCACTCACTCACTCACTCACTCACTCTACCATACAATTTCAAGTAGTTCAAAGTTGTCGTGAAGCTTAAGCTTTGTTTATAAACATCAATGAAGCTTTAAATAGTTAAGAAACATATGCGAAAACGAAACGAAATAATGCAAAGAAAGTGAAAATAATATATCCCACGCGTAACTGACGTTAGTCGCGTGAGTGGTGCTCTACTGCATGCCACTGCAAAGAACTGAAAAGATTCCTTATAGCTGCATATGATTCTCTTACTTGTGTCCTTTTATACACTTCACAAAAGGAGGAAGGGACACATACCGTCTGCATTACTTTAGAGTAGCTATATAACTACTTATTAGTAAATAAAGAAGTAAATCGTTTGCTGAGCAGCTCAGCAGTAGATTATGCGCTTGTCATACAGATAAACTGCAGTTAAACTCGAGGACAAGTATAATTTTGTTTCTGAGTTATTGGCGATTTAAAGTTTATGGCCTCCGGAAAAATCTTTAAATAGCTTAGATTTGAAAATTTATATTAGAATATAATAATTAAATGGCTTAACTTTAAAATGAAATCAAAAAATTTAATTCAGTTTTATTTATTCAATTTTTTTATACAAAAATAAAATGTAATACAAGATACTATCTTGGACATAAGAAAATGTTTTTTTATAATCTTTGTATTAAATTGGTACATCTTGATCTGATTCTGATTTATCATATATATCCGGTTCTGTGGCCTTATTTCTGACGGTTGTGCATGCCTTCAAGCTTTGGTACCAGTGATGAAACTCCTCCGGTATGGCTCCTGATGTACAAAGATTAAGTAAATCTTTCTTCTTTTCGATACTTATGGGAAGGTTGCTTTTATACTCTTTTTCAATGTTGACTTTTTTTCAAATTCATGGGCCGACCTTTACCAAAAAACACGTATTTCTTTATAGGTTTCACTATGGGCGTATTTATACTCTATTACAGCAGTTTTAATCATTTGATACCTAAAAGATTTTACTTTCAACCAGTTTATTTTATCCCAATTTTCGTCTAAATTTTTGTTTTTTATAAACTCTGATAGCTTTGATAAATCCAGAAAATCGGAAAACCGCATTTGCGTTATATAAGGATTTCCTTTAATTCTAAGTTCTCTTGGGACTTTTTTGCTCAACATGTTTGGATATAGAATAATTTGTTTTAATACAATAGCTACAAAAATATTCTAAAAAAGCATGGAATTTTTTTAGAGCACGTAAGACATGACTTTTGGGACACCTCTGCATCATTAACTCCATTTCGCAAAAAAGTGGTCTTAGAACTTTTTTGCAGGATACCGACGAAATATTTTGTTATTGTATGTGACTGCTGGTGAAAGCAAGTTTTCAGTGCGTGATAAAATAAATGTTCAGTGACTAAAACACTTGGCAGCGAACACAAAAATTCTCTCAAAAGCACGAATTCAATACTGACTGCAGCCATATAATTTTTATTGTGTTTTCTGCATTCAACTACTTCAAAGTATTGACATCTCTAAGTCGTTATTTGTAAGCCATGGTGGTAAGTGTTTGTGCCCAATGGCATTGTCATGTTGAAGTAAAGAATTTCATTAGACATTTGATCTGATTTCTGTGAGAAATCTATGCGAAAGCACTCTCTGAGATTTCAGTAAGAAATACATACGATTAGTCGGTTATAGTTACAGATATCTGACAGATATCTGTCAGAAATTAATACGAAGATGTCGACAAATGCATCGGAATTTTCCATGCCTTTTTAGCAGATTTCTGTCGGATAAATCTCGGCAAGAGACCCGCAATAATCAGAATCGAACGATTCTGACTTTTTTTGTAGATATTTCTGTCAGACCTCATACGAATTTTTAAAATAAGGAAATTATAGGGTACTTTAGCAGTTCGTCTAGAGCGAAATAAGATTTTGAAATTCTCATTAACTGTCATCCTTGCAATTGATAATTAAGACGAACAAAAAAAAAATAATAATAAATAAATATTGGACTTGCAAATTATCCCTTTGATTGTTTTAAAAAACTTAACGCGTTTTAATTTTTCTCTCATTTCAGCATGGAACTCAGTTCAGTGATCTTGCAAATTTCATTTCTTATAGTAATTGGCAAAATGTTGGCTTTTGGTTTTGTTGGTCCCGAAGAGCGGAAATGTAAATATTTGCGAGTGGATAAATTGCTTAAAATACGCTGTTACGACATGAATCTAAAGGAGGTGCCGCAACATCTCAAGTCATCCGTAGAGGTAACAATAAAAATATAAAAATAATAATAAAAAACAGATTATAAATAATTTAATTTTTTTAAATTTGTGTGAGAGAGAGTGAGTTTGCTTTATCAGTTTTAATTGAATTAGATTTTCAATTATTTTTGTCGTCATTTAAATTGATCATTAACTTATTTGAACTTGAATGCACAAATTTATCTGATGCCAGAGCGTGTGTGTGTGTGTGTGTGTGTGTGTTTGACACACACCCAAACAGTCGTCCACGATCATGTGAAATTATGGATGGATTTAAATTTTAATTAAATGAAAGTCTATGATTGTGGTGGCATCCAACTTAACTGCGAGCTGATTTTTCCTTGCAACACTTTGACTGTATTTTTTTTTTGCGAAAAGTCAGTCAGGGTTCGGAATAATTGAAAAAAAATTCTTGTCTTGACTGACTTTATAATTGAGTTAAGAATAAAAAATATATCATGCATAAATGAAGCATATTTTTTGAGAACATGCTCAATATGTAGTTTCAATGAATAACCTTTTTGGCCTACAGATCGGCCGAATATACAGATGTAATTGATCTGCAGAGAAATTATCAAAGTTGATATTTCACTAGAATCATCTTCAGATAAGATTGTTGAAATTTGCTACAGCCATGAAATTGAATACCCGTCTGATGATAAAAATGTTTAAAACTATTGGAGTTTCAAAGAGTGGCATTTCTAAAGAATGTAAAATGGATACTGAGGCGGATCACCGCTTCTCTGTGGGATTTATCTATTCATTTAGCGACTTCTTCTAGCCTTTAATTAGTTATGATTTTCGACTGGTAGATATTGACATTTACTTTTATCATTACGTCTCTAGCAATCGCAAGACTTCAGTTTTGTAAAAAGCGGCTACCTTTGACTAGAGATGAGCACCGCTCACGTGATTAGCGTGTGATCACGCGTAATCATGCATGATCGTGAGCAGTTTTTTGTTTCAATCACATGAGCGTGTATGAGCGTGAGTATAAAAAAACTGAACGTGAGTGAGCGTGCATGAGTAGATTTTTTTGATTTTTTCGACTTTGGAATTTTTTTCATATTTTTAATAGTTACATTTTTATTTAAATTTTGTCATGACGAAATACAACAAGTGGCAGTATAAGTCCGAGTTTCGACTGGCGAATATTTGGGAGAAAAACATCTACTTTTCGTTTTTTCATTCGCATTAACACAGCCGAACGCACAAACCTAAAAATTTTAAGTTTTTAGAAAAAAGCTAACGATCATCTTCCAATTCTGCAAAAAATGGCGAAACAAATACTGTGTGTTTTTTCAACGCCAGGAATAATACTTGAAGAGATGTGAAACAGACTTCACGAGAAAAATATAGACAAAATATTATTTCTGCATTAATTTATTTATCTATTATCTATTAACGCTAAAGTACAAGATCCTACTTAATCTTAATATTTTACACAGATTGCGTATGAGCTAGAAAATGAATGATTTTTATCAAAATATTTTAAATTTCACTTCATAACTTTAAAATAAAATAAAATTTTTATATATTGAAACGATTAATTTTGGCTCAAATTCAAACCCGAATTTACCCATTTATTTATTCTAATTTTTTTTTTTTTTTATTTTTAATTTTTTTTTTTTTATTAGAAAATTTTTTGGATAAATTCATTATTATTTTTTATTAAGAGAGTACTATATATAGAACAATTTTTATTATTCATCATACTAGCAGAACGGATCAGTACTGATCACTTTCAACAAATTTTGTTTGTTGGACTGTTTCAGGGACTTACCCATCAACTTTCCTTATCAAAACTGAAAAATTGTATTTCAAAACTAACAAATTGTTTCAGAAAAGTATATTTTTCAGTTAAAAATAATTTTCCTCTTTTATTGCAGAATTTTCTAATTGTATATTCGATTTTTCTATTTTCATTCAGAAATTTTAATGTATAGCCAAAAATATGAGGTCGTGCATGAGTGAAATTATTTTATCGTGAGCGTGAGTGAAAAGTCACTCACGATGGCATCTCTACTTATGACTACTCAATACTTTTTCAATTGAGTACTCGATTCTATAAATATTTAATGGATTAAAATTCGATTTAATTATTACAATTATTACACATAATAAATCATGGATTTTGCTAATCCATTTAAAATATCTCACTAAATGGCAAGGCTTATTAATTGTTGCAAATAATTTAAATAAGCTTACTTCTCCTCAAAATCGAGTTGTATTAATTTAAAACATTTTTTAATTATCGTATTTATATATGGAAATGCATCTCTAAAAGTATTGAGTAGTTAGTTTTGGGTATTGAGTACCGGGAAATATATACGATATTGAGTACTGGGTACTCAAATACTCAATACTTTTGCAACACTACTACTGGTAGAGTAAGAAAACAAAAACAATTGGTTGATTAATGGTCCTTGTTACAACTTTGATGTTGTTTAAACTTTTCGTTTGCTTTAATGAAGGGTAAATATTTGTGTAAAGTGCCGCCCTGATGATCTGCATTAGCAACAGTGAAATGCGTATAGGAACCAGCTATGTATACCCCTTAATAATCAATTTCAATTTGTCATTAACAAAATTATTAATGTTTTACTAAAAATATGTAAAATATTAATTTTGGGAAAAAGTGCGAATAAAAATTTAAAATACTAAAATTTTAGCAATTCGCGTAAAAAGCACCAACTACTAGACTTCTAGATCGCCTCTGTTAAAATGTAGCGGGTATGTATATTCCAGTCTAATGCTGCTCAGTGCTGAACATTCCCAAGCAAAAAGCGCTAATGTTTCAGCTTCCTCCAGATAAACATCATCTTCTTCGATTATCTTATCTGTCAGCTGACGCTTGATACTTTTGCGTGTCCCAGTACCAACGCATGGAATATTTAGATTATATTCAAGTCCTTTTTTCACTGTCCTGGCCAAGGGTTCCTTGAGCATCATTCGAGCTTGCGGACAAGAAGTTATCTGCTGCCACCTTTTTCGATTCATGGATTTCAAGCACTGTAAGAATTTAGCTTCAGTCATGTTATTCTGAGTAAAATTCCTCTCAATGATCCACAAAACATCGTGGCAGATCTACCTTTTGCTAGTTCATCTGCTTATACGTTCGTCTTCCTATGAAAGTTGTCAAGCTCTCCGCCCCAATTCGTCGTAGTCCTCCTCTTTCTATTATTTTGTTATTTTATTTATTTAAAAATTAGTTAATCCTTACAGACTAATAACAAGATACTAAAATTATATTAAATTACATGAATAATAATAAAAATTTATAAGTTATGAATTAAGAAAAACAATGATTTTTTGCTTTATAATATTAGAATTCAAAGAAAAATCAACAAGTTCAGACAAATGATTATATTGACGACATAATCTCGTGGAAGGATCCGACATAGCAATATTAGACCTACAAAACTTAATAACAAGAGGATTATAATGACAAGAAATATAAAATTTAACAAAATTTAAAAGAAATTCAGAGCAAATGTTACCTACCATTAATAAGGTTTATCATAAGAGAAACATTTAACATTGTACGACGACTTTTGAGAGTAGGAAGATTTATTAAAGCTAATCTGCTAGTATATGAAGGCAAATTTGTTGAGGAACTCCATCGAAAGCCACGTAAGCAGAACAACATGAATTGTTTTTGCCCAGATTCAATACGAATATTATGAATGTTGTAGTATGGATCCCATATGATTGATCCCTATTCTAAGATAGGTCTAACTAGAGACACGTACAGCTGCTTCGTAATGTAAGATTCAGAAAACTCTTTGGACCAACGCTTTATAAAGGCAAGAACCCCTCTAGCTCTATTTACAACCAAATTAATATGAGAAACAAAATTTAATTTAGGATCCAGTAAAATCCAAGGTCAAGAAATGAATCAAACAAATCCAACTGATGATCTCCCAAGGAATAGTTAACAGCAAAAAGATTACTTCTTGAAAAGCGCATGCATTTACATTTTTTATATTCAGCTCCATCATGTTGTGTTTGCACCATTCAAAAAAGTTATTAAGGTCACTTTGAAGATAAACGTGATCAATAAAATGATTAACCGAACAAAAAAATTTTAGCATCGTCCGCGTACATCAGTATATTGGCCATGAGGCAAAATGATACGAACATTAGCCAAAAAATAATAATCACTTTGGTTTAAAAACTACTAACAACCAATTTGTTCGAAAAATAATCACTTTAAAGTATATTGGCGAAGTTGATAACGTTCGGAAGATCGTTTATAAGCAGCGAAAACAGAATCGGACCAAGATGACTGCCTTGGGGAACACCAGATGAGACGTATACGTATACGTATATAAAATGAAAAATAACGTAACATCAGTTTTCATAAGTTTACAGGATCAACAAAAAACTGTAAAATATGGAAACTGTTTGAGATATTGAAATCATAATTTCACGGTTTTTAGTGCTTTTTAGCGAATTTTGAGCAAACGGACAGAGTATTTTTTATGTAAATAGTTGACAACACTGATGATGATACGTTTTTTCTTTTCTAATAAAATCATTCACTTGATGATACGTTATTTTGAAGTTGGGTCATAGCTTTTTTGTTTTTGTTAACAGAAGCTTGAAATTTTGCACACATGTAATAAGATGCAGTACATTGTAATCAATAAAAACCCCAAATTGTTTTGCATTTTAGGTGACGAAAAGTACTTAGTAGAAGAAATGTTGTGAAATCGAATGGTTTGCTTTCTGCCCGTTAAATATGATCTTAACCAGCTTAAACTGCTACGAGTTACACCCAATATATCCAATTTAGTAAGAAGAAGTTTATGGTTAACTTTATCAAAAGCTTTACTGAAGTCATTATAAATAGCGTCAGTTTGTTTCTTTAGTGTAAATGCGTGATTGACTAAAGATCTTAAATGAAGAATATTCGTCGTCGTTGAGCAACCATTTCTGAAACCATGTTGGTAAGGTGACATTAATGACGCGGTGTGATGACATAGAAAGTCAGCAAATAGTTTTTCAAAGAAATTCGGAATGGCACTTAATTTAAATATGGTCCTTACTCCGATTTTCTTTAGTCTTAGCTCTGCACTTCTATGCGTGTCTCGCACCAGCTCTGAGTCGGCGTCGCAGGACCTATTTCTAACATAAAATATCCTCCATTGAACTAGTACAGAGCTATAATCCTTAACACTTTTTTCTGGCTCTTCCACGAGTACTTCCGTGGCCATCTACTTCGAGTGTTTTATCATTACGACCCACATCCAAATTGTTTCGTATTGCCAGCCTTTGACGGGGCATTAAAGTGTTTCTTTTTCATGGCTGCTTAAGCGGTCGGCTTTCTGATCTAACAGACTTTGGCTATAGAAATATAATTGTTGAAAGATTTGTTTAATATAATTTTTAGCTGAGTTTTGCCGATGGCTCCTTTTCAGTTTGAATAAGTATCGCACTTTTTTTGGGCAATGTGGTCTATTTTATGTTTTACTATTGTGACGTATCAATTAAAATTCTTAGATTGTTTTACATGACATCTTCACGTAGCAATTTTCACTGTCCCGTTTGATAAATTCCCCAAAACGTTATTTTTTAGCTGAGCGATTCAGTTGTGGTATTGACAACATTGTATGACGTTTTGATGTTGCCAGAGCAGAACAACATTTTTTTAAATATGCACTTTTAGTGAAATAGAAAAGTGACATGTACACATTATTGAACAGGGTGATTCGTGTGGCGATTGGCCTTTCCGTAATGCTGCCTTTACACATTATGTATTTTACCGGGTGTTTGTCAGCTTGAAAATGCATCTGTAATTGCGCATGTTTGTCAAAATTGTACATTTACAGACGGCTTATAATTTTTGCTTTTACACTTTAGTTTTTGGTTTCATCTGACATAACCTATAATATATTACAACAGTATGAACAGTATTTATATATTTATTTTGCAGAATATGTATAAACACTTTTTTGAATATATATTTCAATACATTTTTAATAATTTGCCGAATCACAAACGCTATGTTCTTGCCGCCATATACAATTGACTTGCAAAACAGCTGCTGTCAGATGGTTTGTCAGTTGAAAATAGAACACGCTCTAATTTCAAATTTTTGCACTGTAAAAGCTGGCTGACATTTACAGAAGCTAATTTTTTTGCTTTTACACACAATGTATGCATTTTGCAGTGGGATATTTGACAAGCACACTGTGAAATACATAGCGTGTAAAGGCAGCGCAATCAGTTCCATTGTACATTGTGAACACTGTAAAAAAGAAACAAGTTTAATTGAAACTTCTACGGGCACTTATTCAGCCACAACAACTACAACAATAATAAAAGTATAAAAAAGAACTCAATTGAACTTAATTACAGCAGCAACAGCAGTCGTTTATGTACAGTAAACTCTCGATAGCTTAAAACTTCCAAGTTGGAAGTTAACTTAGAAATGAAATGATATTTTAACTATCACGAAATTGGTCCTCTTTTTGAGCTCAATACTTTTAATAGAAGAAGTTTTTGGATAGAAACATGGTCTTATTATATCGAGAGTCATCTGTATTTTGTAATATAATGTTTTTCTTTTTTTTATTGCTAAAACGACATACATAAGACATAATACACAAATTCATTAATATAATTCTGTAATATTATTTTTTATTTGCAGGTTCTAGATTTGTCATTTAATCGCATTAAAAAACTTAAGCGCAGCTCATTTCAACCCTACACGAGTGTCAAATATTTATTATTGTACGAAAATATGATACAATCAGTTGAACCTGGTACTTTCTCACATCTTACATCGCTGCAGGTAAATGACACTTTCATACACAAACAACAAACAAAACAAATACAACACAATTATTTCCCCACTCAGAGAGTTGGTTTTGCAATAACAGTTAAACAGAATAAAAACAACAAAAATATGTAAATAATAAAAAAAAAGCAAAGACAAAGCCAAAAACAAAAACCAAATCATTGCAATTTATCTGATTAATTACTTTTGAATTTCACTTGAGAGATTAATTGTTAACAAATCATTTAGAAACATGCAATTGTCATATTAACTAATTACTACTCTGACAATAACTCATGCCAACAATTATTTATTTCTTTTCATTAATATCAAATTTCACACAATAATTTTAACACTTTTGTTGAAACTCGCAAAGTTTGCTACACCGCTTACCACATACATACATATAAATACATACATATACATATTTATATAAATTGAAAGTAAATCCATATATGAAAAACGCTTTATCTACAGGAAATCGATTTATCGAATAATGCTCTCATGACCATGCCTCTGGAACTGCTGCAATTGCCTTCTATGAGAAATTTGTATATAGATAGTAATGAATTGACCTTTTTGGAAAGGGATCTAGAGGCTTTGGAGACACCAATCAAAGCTCCATTAGAATATTTAAATGTGGCCGATTGCGGTCTACAGGATGTGCCCGATTTGGGTATATTACCAAGTAAGTGTTGTGGATTTATGCGATGAATTTTTCATGAAATTTACTGACAATGAAATGTCAAGCACATTTTATATGTATTTTTCGTTTAGCTGCACATTCAAGTTTGTAGGAAAATTCGTGCACATGCATGCGTGAAATATTCTGTTATGCAGTTTCACATAGCAGCATAAATAATGCTGCTAAGTGCATTCCCTTACCTGTCTAAATATGATCTTATGTAAAAAATTGTTTTTTATTGCAAAAATAAATTTGGATACGCAATCTGGCATGTGATATAGAAATCGTTTGATATGAATCGGCGCCGATTACAAAAACAAATTCTACTGAAAGATTACTTATGTATTTACCCCTTTCATTGTTTTTAAGACTTAAGGCCTCATTAGTTTTTACTTTTCTTTGTCGTTCTGTGCCGATCTTTTCTGTAGGAAATATTTTTGAATTACTTGTTCTGTAAAAAGAATCAGGTATTTTGAAAAACAAAAGAAAAACATTGAAATTGTTAACAAAATTTGTTCGTAAATTTTTTTTAATAAACATAAGAAACAAATTAATAAATAAAAAATGAGTATTTTGTTTGATTGTGACTCTGAACTTTCGGATGTGAACGATGTAGTTGCTTTAGAGAATTCTTTAAAAGTTTGTACTGCATCCACAAAGAATTTGTCAATATAATCAAATTGCTTTTTATTTTGCCTTCTTTTTGTTGCTTCAGAAACAAAATTTTCTGACTTTTAACAAAAAAATTATTTTATATTTTACCCCACAACAAACTGTCACTTAACGTTCTATTCTATTTTCTACAGAATAGTCCGCAACAGAATAGAATGAAAAAGTAACAACAAACCACTCATACATATTTTCAATTGAACAAAAGCAAAACAGCTGATTCGTAACAGAACAGAACGTACAAACTAATTCTGCCTTTAAAATATTTTATTCCAATATTTGTTTGGATACAAAACAATAAAAAGCGTAAATAAGTCAACTTTAAGTAGAATTTGTTTTTCAAATCGACCGATTTCCATGACATACCAGGGGGCAAATTACGGTATTCGATTTCGAACGAAATTTCTATACAAATTCAAAATATTTTGTATAGAATTTCGTTCGATATCGAATGCCGGAATTCGCCCCCAGAATATCTTTAATAATTAAACTAAACAATATTTTTAAATAACGTTTTTAATTTATAAAATACGAGTTTTATAAAGCATTTCAAATGTGTTTCATCGATTTAGCATTTGATAGTTCCTACATTGGAGGGCAACAAATGTGGAACTGTTTTTAGAGATCTACTGAATAATTGGCTGCATCAATTCAACTGTTTTTAATTGATTATTAATGAAAGCATTAAAAAACGAAAACAATTCATTAAAACAATAAAATAGGCACACATATAAGTAAAATAAATTCGGATATCAATAAAACGAAAAACCAAAGCCGCAGCCAAATCAGTATCGGCCTCGTTCCCTGGCTCGAAAAAAATTTGAGCCAGTCACCGCCTTTGATTAAAAGTTAGTTGAAAACAATTGCCAACATATTTTTTTTATATCTTGCCACGCTTTTGCATACTACCCTTTTGCTTTTTTGTACGCTGCCTCGCTGGTGACTTTTTAAGCCAACAGCAAATTCTGGGCGCTACTTATGCCATCTCGCATCCTTCCCCTTAATATAATTTTTTTTTGCACGCGGCAAGAAAGCGCTTCTAAAACTTAGTATGTCTACTTTTCAATGGAGATTTTAATATCGTTGGCAAAATAATGATTGTTTTTTTGTTTCATGAGGCAGTTAAGTAAATTATTTTGTATTAAAAATAAAGATTGTGGACCAAAAATTTAATGCAGTTGCCCACAATATGCACTTAAGCAAAATGCACGTACACGATTTATTTTCTAACAAAAGTTTGCCATTATACACGATATTTTGTATTTTGTGCAGCTACGCGAAAAATGCAGTTAAGCGAATTGCAGCTAAACGAAAATTCTATATGTGTATGTTTTTTCTACACGGCTTGATTCTCTACTCATTTTCTCAGCAAATCATAAAAAAAGTTTCATTCAACAAACTTCAGGAAAAACGGCATCGTATAAATCCAGTCATTCTCATTCAAAAGCTTTTAAAAGCTTTCAATACTAAAACAAATTTGTGTTTATTTTCAGAACTTTGGCACATAAATGCCTCCATGAATCCTTTAATGGATTTGAGTATTGATCGTTTTGCGAATTTTTGCAATTTGAAGAGCATCGATTTAACGCGCACCCAATTGTCGCAGTGCCAGTGCCAGCAGGTCAACAACCACTTAAGAAGTTTAGCAGTTAAAACGAAATTTGTTCCAGTTTGTGTGGGTAAGTTTTTGCGACAATCAAATTTATTTATTTTTATTTATTTAACCAGCCGAGTCCTTAGGGCCATATATGTATGTATGAATTTATAGCTTAAGTTTAAATTCATACTCGTACATACTATATAGGCAACAACCTGATAAAAACAAAAAACAATAATTCATAGCAAATTTAATAGAAAACATCTATAATAAAAAAGTTATTAATCAAATTTTAAAAGTAAAATAATAAACATTTGTTTGTTGGATCTTGCATTAGATCAGTTCAATTGCAAGGAAAAATATTCAACAAGCTTGATCTTAAATGAATTACGATTAAAGTTAAATAATCGTAAAAACGTGGTAAACAGCTCCAACACTTTTCAGCTCGTACATACATACATACATATGTACCTGAAAGGATCTCTCATATACTATGTGTAACACGATCAGTATGCAAAAATTTAAAATGTTTCCGAGCATACTCTGGGCAATCTGTGATCTAATTTTAACAAAGCTTTTAAAACTGCACCAAAAAAATTATTTACATATCGTAACCTTAAATGCAAACGGACGTAACTACACAAATATTAGAAATAGAATTTTTGATTGATTATGGTTCGTCTTGCCAAACTACATGTCCTACGATCAAAAACGCACCTTTTATTATAGAAATTTAAGCGGGAGTAAATACAAGTGCATGTATTTTTTAATAGAAAATGGTGTAACTACACTATTGTAAAAAAAAAAATAATTGTTGTCTTGTGCTATTTAAAAATAAGTAAGTATCTATATTATAAAAAAATAAATGATTGCAAAGAATACTTTATTATTATTATTAACTTTATAACGTTTTTAGTTCTCCGTCCGTTTGCATTTAAGATGACGATATAATGAAACATGATCATGAATTTTTGAATTGTAAACAAAACGATCGTATATGGCATCACTCTATATTGTTAGTTGTTGTTGTTTTTACATTTTCTACAAACCTCTTAGAGTTGAAGAAAAGTCAGCCTGGGTAGTAATTAATGGTAAAGTAAGAAAACCAAAACAATTGGTTGATTAATGAATGAGTCCTTGTTACAACTTTGATGTTGTTTAAACTTTTCATTTGCTTTGATGAAGGTTTAATATAACTAGAGTACGCCTAGTGGTCGAAATTCGACCGACCGTTTAAAGTATACCTTTTTTAGTTGCATTCATTTAAACAGAAAAAACTACCAAATTACTTATTCCCTTCCCCATGAAAAATAAACAATATACGAAATAAAATTGTATACAATCACGCACATTTATATAAAAAATCATGTTACTCATATAAATATGTACGTACATATGTACTCTTGAACACTCTCATTGCTTTGCTTATGTTTTTGCTTGCACCAATACTTACATAATTGAATGCGTGTACGTGTGTATTTTTAGCATCTGTAGTGGTGTCAACTTTATTAGCCTTTTATTCTTTTAACACTGAACCGATGTAAATAATATATAGTTGGGTCATTAAAGCTCAATAATGTTTACCATTTGGTAAAAGAATGAAGGAAATCTGTTGGCAAGCAAAGGAGAAAAAGCGATCTAAAAATTTGTCTTTGCCTATTTATATATAGATTCTTCGCATTCATTGCTAATATAGATTTATTAAATTTTTAAAATATAGATGTGGAGATCTTAGAAAGTAAAATAGCTTAATATAATTTTTAAATAGTCTTAATTTATATATCAAACCAAAATTCTATACCCAAAAAAATCGGAAACTTATTTGCTTTTCGTTGTCTCTCTATAATTTACCAATTTTTACATATTATGTACCACGCAATGGACTGATCATGATGTAATAAACAAGTTAAGCCCGTAGTACAAAAAAAGTTTATATTTTTCATGATTTTCCAATCTTATGTCAGTTTTGTTTATATTGGAAATGGCCACCGCTCACGTGATTAGCGAGAGTCATCGTAATTAATTTTTTGTTTTAATTACGTGAGCGTGCATGAACGCGAGTACAAAGAAATTGAGCGTGCACAAGTAAATTTTTGACGTGATTGCTTCGTGATTTTTTTGCTATATTGTTATTTTTTCGTATACTTCTGTAAATAATATTTCTATGTAATTACTTATATTGTTTTAAGTGTATGTTGAAAGGAATTGTTTGGCTCAATCTCAAATCTTACTTTACACATTTCTTTATTAATTTTAGAATTTTTTTTTTTGATAAACTAAAATTATTTTTCAAAGATTTTCAACAACTTTTGTTTGTTTGAAAGAAGATATCGAGGCAATCTCGATTAATAAATTTAAAAAATACTTAAAATTATTTTTATTAAAAAAGTATTATTGGAACAGTTTATTTATCAGACTAGCAGAATGGATCAGTGATAATAATAATATTTTTTTAATTATTTGAAATTTTTTTTCGTGATTATTTCGTGAGTGTGAGTTTTCGTGATTGTGCGTAACTTTTTTGCCTACTCACGTGAGCATGCATGAACGGGAGCCAAAAATATAAGGACGTGCATGAGTAAAACTTTTTATTGTGAGCGTGAGTGAGAAATCACAAAAGATCCCATCCCTAGTTTACATTTATAAAATATCCAAGCTTTTGTTTGTTCAATTTGTGTTTATTTTTTTAACTAAAATTTTCAATAATTTTTTATAGGTACTTTTACATTTGTGTTTGTTTTGAGAGTGGCACTACCTTCTATATGGACCGGTAATACTTTCAAAGTAATCCACACTTCCTTGTCTTGCTCATTTGTAGCATCCAAAAATTCAATGGTTTCTGTTAACTTATTTTATATAATTTTTGTTTACAATAATTTTTGACAGCGGGTTGGACTTTACACAAACAAAAATTCATTTTTTTGTTGTATTGCTGTAGTTGTAGCCCTAATAATGCCACCTGTTTATTTCATAATGAAATGAGCTATTATTTCCAAAATTACAGCACAAAATTAAAAACAAATTGGGTTAACTTTGTTCTAAGACGGGTTTCTTTAATGTGGAACTCAATTTGATTATAAAATTATACAGGGTTGTCACAGAATCCAATGTTGTCGGAATTGGATTTGAAAAGGCGTCAAAAAAATACTGTTGTATGATGTAGATTTATTTGCCTTAGATAACCAATACCGGAGTTTCTTAAAATCAGTACAAAATTCTTTAATCACGTGAAAAATCTTGAATCAACTAAAAAATTCTTAAATTGAATTCGGCATTTGAATCCGGCCGTACTTAAATCAATCTTTCTGTACTTGATTTTAGTTAATCTGGGATTACCGTACTTTTAACACCGATTGATTTAAGTGCGGATGGATTGATTTTTTTTTGGAATTTGAATACGCACAAATTTTTTTGACATTTTCTTAAAGATTCATCTGTGTGCTGACAGTGTCGCCTGCTTTTTTATTTGTTTTGACAGCTAGTCAGGTATTTTGTATAAAAAATTTTTATTGTTCTAGAACCGCTGCCACCTGGCCGATCTGCCTTCATTGCCAGACAAAAATTGTTGGTTCTCGCGATTGTAATATATTCTGAATACATTTTACTGACAATATTGTACGATCTGACAACCGTCTGAACAGAGCTTGAATAGCAGCCATTTCACAAAAAAATAATAATAATAAGTTCTAGAACAAAATTAAATAATCTAATTCTTAATGCAATCAATAAAATATAATAAAATTAATCACAATTTTATATCTTACAGAACTTTTGGACAACTCTGTATGTCCGCTGCCATATAATTTCACCATCGACTCCGAAGCATTTCGGACATGTAAAACTTCAGTTCGCATAGCAGAAGCTCGAAGTATGTGGCTGTTTATAGCCGGCTGTGCGGGAGGATTACTGGCCGTCATATTAAGTAAGTGAGCTGGCAACATTGTCACACGATCCCCTCTAAATATGTTCTCATTATTTTATTTCTATTTCAATAGTGATCTGGTATTGCACTTATAGAAAACGCAAAAGACGCAATAAGAAGTTGAGGGCAGCCGCCCTGCATCGCAAAAGTCTAGTTATATCGCCAAAGAATGCCATACACAGAAACGAAAAGGATTTTCACTGTAATCACAAGGACGAACTATTATGCTGTGATACTGCCTAAAAATAATTTTGGAATTAAGTGTTTTTTTTTCTTAAGTTTTAAGTAAATCTGCTACTTCCTCTCAAATATTTTAACAAAACAATAATTAATTTTTAAGCGAACCAAATGCCATAAATGATTTTTGTAATTTATTAGTAATCGATTTTTTATTTTTCTTTGTAGTCAACTTTAGTATTATTAGTTCAAGTTAAATTGGAATATACAAACAAAACAACTAATTGAATTAGTTCGTTTAAAAGTTTTATAAAAAATTGCATATTAAAGCCAAACGCCTGGGCGCCTTGGCACCTTGCCTTATTTATATTAAACTTAAATTTATAAAAAAAATGCCAAATAAATCTAGATTTTTACGTTGCTTTGATTTTAAGAGAACTTTTTAACATTTTAAATTTAAAAAAAAATCCCACCACAATATGTATTAAAAAAAAGAAGAAAAATAACAAACGATTATATAAAAATGGAAATTATATTTAAAAACTTTTAAATCGCTTTAAATTTGTTTTTCTATCGCCAACAGGATATATGAAGTTTAAAATGTTCCATTAAAAGTTTAATGTCCTTTAATAAACTCTTACTCCTACTTTGTAACATACTTTTCATATTTCTAAAAAAAAAAAATACTTTACGAATACAGTGACTGGTGTTGTACAGGAGCAGGGGGGCTTATTCTAATTTACACAAAGAAGAACTTAACACTTTTTTATTAGTTGTGTTCATTTACTAAATTTTTTGTTTACAAATTTGTAACAATTTTTACTAGAAAGCGTTCATTAACCCAAAAAATTTGCAACGAGAGAGCGTCGAAAGAGCGTAAAAAATTGAGAGACAGAAAAATTCTTGCAAGTTTTTTCAAGTAAAATTTTTACTTGCAATAATTATTAAAACAGCTGTTTTGTGTTTGTGTTTACAAAATAATATTTTTAAATTAAGTTGAAAATATTTTGGAAAATTTAAGAAATTGTAAGTAAATGTAAACTTTTAAAACGATAAAAAGTATTCAAAAGATAACAAATTTATTTTTGTGTAACTTAGGAGCAACAGAAGCAAAATAAGATGTCTAATGGAGGTGAATTAAGCGACACAGTATCTGGTACTTCAGTGGCAAACAGAGAGACCAGCTGTTATTTTTAGTGTTGTAAATATTACGAGAACCTAGGTACTCGGTAATTTACACTAAGCACGCAAATAATTCAATTAGTTCAGATATATATTTGCAAATAAATTTAAATTACTTTTTCGGGTTTAACGCTGGCAGCAACATGATATTTTATTTTGGATAAAGCTTTTTTATTGCAATGAAAATGAAAATTGCTTAAATTGGATTTCTTTAAAATTACAAAAAGTAATAGGCAATTTGATTTGCAAAAACTGAAATATCTTACAAATTCGTGTGTAAAAACCATATTATTTTTTTTTTTGCCTATAAATGTAAACCCATTTGAAAATATTTCATTTATGGTTAGAAAGACATATTTTTTCTTATTGTGAAAAAGCAATCGAACTCAAAAAATCGTTTGGAAAATAAAACACAAATTTGGAAATACACATTTCTGCGACCGCACTGTGTCGTTATTTCCGATGTTTGAAATAAAAATGCTATGTGTAGGCAGACTGTTATAACGTATAAACTAATCAGCCTTCTCGTGTTTAGCGTATTTCGACTACGCCCAGTACTAGATTAAATAAAATTGCAAAACTTTTCATTATTCTATTACAAGCCGTAATCTCACGACAATGATGAATATAAATGACCATAATCACATTATTTTTATAATAATATACATACGAGTACATGTATAATTTGTCCAAAAATATAGGGGTAGTTGTTGAGTACTCATATATATCAATACATTACAACACTACTTTAACTTGCAAATTTTTACTAGTGAAGTGTTCATTTACTTTTTCACATTTTTGATAGTAATTTTGGAAAATTTCTTGTTGCTCTCTTGTTGCTAATTTTTACTAGTAAAGTAAATGAACACACCTATTATCAGCAACATACAGTTGCCTTATAAAGTCTACATACAATACGGATAACTATTTTTTTTTATTTAAAAAGAGATTTTGTAAATTTTATTCACAAACAAATATTGTTTATATTTTAAATAAAAGCGAAAATGAAACAGAAATTAATTTTATTTTTACAGAGTTTCCTGGTTCTGGTGTTTCTTTCATGTTTTAAGGTCCTCAGACACGTTCAAAATGTTTGCTGTCAAGCAGAGTGGAAAAACAAACAAAACTTTTCGCCCACGTTTCCTACGATAACACAAACTTTTAAAATTTTTTCAATCGTTTTGTACATGAGCAAAACCAAAACAAATACCTTTTAAATGACAAAGAGCGCAAACAAAACTATTGGCTTTTCACTCATCTGCTTGCTTTAATATCCCGTTGCAATCGTACAATTGAGAGAAAAATAAATGCTCAAACGTATTTTTTTGAGTGTTTCATTTCGTACGTCATTGTATAATGAGCAGAAACGTTTGAAACTTTTCAATTTTGCTCCCATTATTTTCTTTTCTAGCTGCGTACGTTTAAATTAATGTACAGATAGTGTTCACAAACAAAAAAAGTAAAAAACTTGTTTTACTTATTGGAAAGAGCAAAACAAAACAAAAGCAAACGTTTCGTTTTGTGTATTTTCCTACTCTGCTGTCAAGTTCGTGTTCGTCTGCTTGCTGGCTTGATGTTACCACGCTTGATGATTAATTTTTACTTTGATTTTGTGCTGTTCGTTTAGCTAAAAAATATATAACAATGTCACTAAATAATGAAATGTTAATAACAAAAATGTAATTTAATAAGTTCTAACACTTCTCTTTTCTTTATCAGTAATTTCTTTGTTTTTCTTCTTCGCCAGCAGTTCAAAAATAACTCAATATATCTTTAATAAAAAAAAATTAAATGTTCTTGCGCCACTGTGCATGACGATTTGAACTCGAAATCAACGCCTCTGCATACATATACATATATGTATATTCTGGAACATTCATAAACACGTGTTTTTCCCAACGCAACGCAAATATTTATGCATTTTGTTAAAGGATTTTTTTTTGGTTTTGGTTTTGTTTAAATAACTAGCCCATTTTCAGGAAATAAGGACTCCTTAACATGCAACATGTACATGATACATGATATTCGTATGCTAATAAAACAATAGACAACATACTAAATCGTTTAGATTTTTGCAGCGACAGGTTCACTTTATATTTTCCAAACGAAACATTTTTTTTAGTTACAAAACCCCATTGCAAGCGTCTACATCGCAAACACGTTACGGCATAAATTCACCAGCATGAACTTAAGATCAAAACTTTTATTTATAATTGTACCATTTTATATGCTGCTTGTTATCGACGAACTTCTCTATACAGATGCATTCATGAAAAGCGTGCGAGTCGAGGAAACTCCTTTCGCTTTATCGCTGAAAGTGCACAATAAGACACATGAAAGTTCTCTAAGATCTGCCACCCAAAAAGATACGCGGAGTATTTACGGTTTGAAGCGTTTGGATCAACATAAAAGTTTCCTGAAAATATTCAATATACCCTGTAAGTCAAAGACTCATGTTGCAAGCGACACTTTAAGGATCATTTACATATGTACATTTAAATCATTGTCATTCCATTTGTTTCATATTTCATTGGATTTTGTTTTGTCATCGCTGCGGGGGCTCTTAGATATAATTTGCTTTTTTGCTGCTAAAGGCAAATGGCCCTTCATACCGCCCTTTATGCAAAATCGTGTTGACGCAGCCGCTCGAACACTGTTCAGTAAAAATGATAGTTTTATTAAACAATTTTGTCATAAATGGATACAGATTAAGGAATGTTTCCGGCCGCTATTTTGTAAGTAAATATTTAATGTTCTTGTATGATGCCCCCCTCTTTTCATCGTAATTTAAGTCTAATAATAAGTGTTTTTTTTAAGTCTAAAAAGTGAGAAAAAAAACTGAACTGAGAAAAGACATGACGGGTGATTTGCTTGGAGTTGCTGTTTTTTAATCATGTTCTACTAAATAAATTTAAGTTATTCCCATCGAACTCAAGTTTCTGTGCGGTCGCTGTTTGCGATTTCGTTGTCGGAAATTGCACGCTTCAAAATCACTCGTTTTATAGCACTTGAGTTTTACAAGTCTTTATTTCAGGGTGTTCCAACAAGCCGTTTCCTTCTCAATAACCCGCCATTATGACAGTTGTTATGACGCAATTACGTCGTTAATGAAATTATTAAAGTTCACCACAAAAATGATGAAAATTTCGTGGCCACTGTTCGCAAAACTAAAAAGCATTTTTGGGTCGCCGTGAAACTCCTTCGCGGCCAGCAATTGTGTAACTGGTGGAAAAATTTTAAACGTTGGAACAAGTTAATGATGTGAAGAACAGAGAGTATTACTGTGTTGAGGAAATCCCTAGTTTGTCCATTTCTCGTCGATCTTTGGCATTGTTAGCAATTCCACGAACGACATTACACCGTATTTTACATAAAGACTTGATGTAGATGACGTTTATTTTCCACAAGGCGACGCCATGAGCCACACAAGTAACGATACAATCGCTATTTTGCGCGAAAAGTTTTAGCGATCGTGTGATTTCTCGAAAAGGCGATCACGGAGATCTTGTGATCTAAGATCTTTGTGAAAGATAAAGTCCATGCCAATGACTCACAATTGATTCAATACCTTGGTATTTATAAAGTTGGATTTCATGCGAATTGTTGATGGAAAATTTCATGAAAATAATATAGTCCTGCAAGCGTAGCTGTAGGGGAGGGCCACTTGCCTGATATTGATTTCCAATATTTTGCTTATAAATTTTTTACTATATTCTTTACATACCGATCGCACGAACAATTTTGTGGTGCTTAATACAAGTAATAACGCCGGTAGAATTACATTTAGTGTAAAATTGCTAATATTCAAGCTTGTATCTCGAGTGTCGAACACGTTAATATCTCAGAATCAGTGATGCCAAAATTTTTTTTGGAAAATTACAAGCGAAGGGAATTTTTAATACTTTTTTTTATCCTTTTATATTACGGTGTAATTGCGTAAAACATCGCACAAAAGAGATAATATTAACCAAGATATAAAAACTTTAAATTTAAAATTTTGTTACAGAATTACACGAGATATTTCATACAGACAGAAATAGTCGTTTCGTAAATAATAAGTGTGTTCGAGCACCCAAAAGTTTTTAAAAATGTTTACTGAACTTTACTGCATTTTACTAAATTGCGTTCGTTTACTCGAGTTACAGTAAATGAGAACACAAATTGAGAGCGTAGAGTGACAGTTCTTGGCTGAGAATTTACTAATTTTTACTGCAGAAATTTCTTGTAGTAAAATTTAGTAAAACCAAAAAAACATATGATTCAAAAGGTAAACAAACAAAAGTAAGAAATTAAAAAGTATACAATTTGTGGAAAAATTACTTAAAAAAAGAAAGTCTGAATTAAACTAATATAAAATAATAAGCAAACAATTATTTTTAAACTATTCATTCGTTGAACATGATATAAAACGAAATAAATGTTGTAAAAACCATTTACAGCCATTTTCGGTGTTATTTTGTTATTTCGTTGGAGCTGTGAAAATGCTAAGTATATGGTTACTTATTACTGCACTTGCTGTTAAGGTAGTCAATATCAAAAATAAATAATCACATAAATTTAATCAGAAACAAATTAGGAAAATCAAATAAATTGAAAATAAACACATGGGATTATAGAAAATAATTTGTTTATATTTTCTTAACATATTCGTGTTATAATTAAAATATTGCATCGAGTACCAAGAAGAAAGAGTTGAGTAGTCAAAAGTGTAAATATATTTCAACACCATATTGATTTCTAAGCAGCTGTTTCCTTAATCTTACGAATTTTTACATCTTTTCCGTTCGCGTACTTTTTTGTGCTACAGCTTTTTTTGAGAGTAAAATCTTCAGTTTACTCAGTAATTACTCAATTACTGCATTTTACTGCAAAAGTACTCGAACACACCTAATATATAGAGACAACAAAAGGGAAAGAAATGTAAGATTTTCTGGCGAATAGAATTAGTTTTTAAAACAGAAACAAATTTTTGAATATTTTTTTGTTTATTGTATGAATTAAGACTTTTTAAAAATATATATCAAGGCAATTTTAATTATACAAAACAGAACAGTCTTTGGTTCATTCTTTCCACTCCGGCTCACATTTTTTTTAGCTTGGACAAAATTTTATTAAGAAGTCCAGTCGTTAAGCAGCTCTGGGCTGAAGAACAGCTCTTGCGTCATCGTAATTATTTCTTAAGTGCGGTCAGGCTTGTGTGTGTTATTTGGCCTTCGAGAGTTTTTCGTCTCGTTCGCATTGGTTGACTGATTTGCCACGGATAATCGTTCTTCTTTCGGTTCTTTTGTGGAATTTCGTTGACAACCACGTTGGTACTTCCTATGTGAAGGCATAGGTCGGGTATAGTCAGTCACAAAAACATTTTTAAAATCAGTGTTGGTATCTCTAGAGAGAATAAAAGCACCGTAAGCTGTTCCAAAAAGGGTAAAAAGCGCAAAAATAAATATTAAAAAAAGCGTAAAAAGCACCATAAAAAAATATATTAAAAATTATTGTTATGATGCCAAAAAATATTAAGCAATTTTAAAGAAAGTGAAGGTAAATACATACAATTTAAATGAAGGACATGAGATTGAGATCAAATAGCAGAATTTATTCAAATATTAATTAAAATAAAATCACAATTGATTTAATAAAAGTAAAAACCGTAACAAAATAGAATAGTTTCCCTCAAGGAAGCATGGGGTTAAGTGTATCCATGTCAATATTTTTGTCAATAATTATGGTGTCTTTTTTGCTTTTTAGTGGGTATACATTTAATTTGGATTAAGCATACATATGCTACTGAAAAAATTTTTACATATAAAGAATTACCTTCAACATTATTTTCATTTTTCTAAGTAACTTAAAAGTTTTAATTCTTTTAAGTTACGATCATGTTGCATTAAAGGAGCGATGTGTAGTATCACAAATTTCTGTGAATGCTAAATTATAAGGAATCGATTAAAAAAGGGAATTCAAATCGTTTCATTTTCTTTTATTTTGCTATCAAAAATATCCATTTCATCTTCGTAATCGGGCGACAAAACAGTTGTAATAAAGTATTGAGTTTTTTGGTATGATTCGTTCGAATTTATTTTGCTACAGACATTTAAAAGCAGTTGAAAATTGATTTAACATGCATTTTAAAATTTTAAACTGTAAAAGATAACCGGTTTCTAATTTTTCTATTAAATAAATTCATCAAACTGAATGATCTTTCAACCTCAGAGGAAAAAATTCATGGTTGCTTAAAAATAACTATTTGCGCTTAAAAGAAGTAGCCAATTTTTGTAACTAAAAACATTTCTCAGCTGTACAAAAAAAGCACAAAAAAATACCCGAAAAGCACCAAAATGCCATCACTGTTTAAAATACTGTTAATAACATCATGGGCATATGGTTTTGTTACCGGCGCGCCGCGGCGCCATCTTTGTGCAACCATATTCTGTAAATTTACTTTGTAGAATATGTGCCAATAAATAAATAAAAATAAATATTAAGAAGTCAGAATTAAGATTTGATTACCTTGTAAGATCTCCCTCCACATCTTTATTTTAAAAATTTAAGAAATCTAGATTGGAAATAAATTGCGAGGAAATAATAAAAAAAAATTGTGCAACAAAACGCCTAACAGATAAAATCTAAACTTTAAAAAATTTAGTTCTACGTACGAGTATTTAGCAGCTCTTAAGATAATTCAAAGACTTTCCATAAAAATTATATAGTTCTTGCAGAAATGTAATTTAGTTAATTCTTATTTGAGGTTGTTAAAATTACAAATTTATGTTATTTTCATTATTATTTAATTTTGTAGCTGACAATAAAAATGTACAGGATACTTAAAATGTAAATAAAATGTTCGGTTTTTCTAAAATCAATGAAATTTTAGAGTGGGGAAAATGTAAGAAACTCTTTTATAAGGATTGTAGGGAAAAAGGGGGAATTTTTTCGAGACATGTTAAATTTCTGCAGGCATCAGCACTTAGAACATTGTGCGTTATTTTTGCATACAAAAAAAAGAGCTATAAAGCCAAAACTTTAACACTTTTAGTGGCTTGAAAGCAAATAATTGATATTGTAAATATTATTAAATAATTTATTCAAGCTTTGGGTTCAGAAAATATATATAAAAGATTTAATTTTTATCCGATATTTCGCTTTCTCAATGAAAAGCTTCTTCAGGGATATATTTAATTAAAAATTAATAATAACAATTATTGTTTTCACAAACCAATAAAAACTTATTCTAAATTTGTTTGAAAAAATAATAAAAAATTGTCAAGAAAAATAATTGATAATTAAATTACACAAAAATACAAAATTACTTAAATCTATTACAAAGACATAAAAAATATTAAATTTAGGGTTTTTATTTTTATAAATTATGTGTTTGTAATTTTTAATTACATTTTCTGTATCCATTTTAAAGTCAATTCTTTGTTCTGTTGGTGTATTTATGATCTGTAACATTTCTAGCATGAAACGACGTTTGTAATTTGTTTCTGTGTTCAAAACTATTGTTTTTTAATATGTCGATTAATGCCTAAATATAATCTGATGAACCCCATCCGCTAGTGATCAAAAGCACTGCCAGGTTCAACAAAAAACTGATTGTTCTTAAGTACAGACAAACACCACAGCAAATGAATCGTAGAAAGTGTTTTTTTATAGTGAAAACCGTTGCCAGATTTGATGAATTTCACTGGCAAAAAAAACATTTGATTTCAAAATTAAACATTGTCCGGAATAAAAGTATAGAATTTAACAATAATAATATTATTATTAAAGTACTTTTACATCAGTTGTATTCATAAAAAAAATGTAATTGAGATTTCAGAAGCATACGAGTACACACAGAAAAAAACATCAATGTAAAACCAAAATTAAACAATGTTGATTTCATGTCATGTAATTTTTTTACAAATATGTATATTGACTTTGTTGAAAGCTAACATACATGCATATATTTATATTGATTCAATGTTTTAAACTTTAAATTTGAGCTGAAAAAATAGTAGATTGAACATTTTTCGTAGTCAAAATAACATTGTGCAACAATTAGTAGAATTGGACATGAGACAATATTCCAAAGCAACAAGGGAAAATTTTAACACTAATTAATTTCAACTTACACGGCAGAACAGAAACAACGTTGTTTTTCGGGAGCCGCTACACTTCCATCATCAGTGTTCATGTGTGTTTCCATGTATCCGCCACTGTTTAGGTGGCTCGGTTGAATGTGATTTCAAATTTGTTTTTATGCAAATAATGTCTAGAAAAAGCATACGAGAGTTATTTGTATTATTAGTTGTTTTTACAGCAAACACTGCTTTACCACTATCAATATTCAAATTTTACCATCACTAATTAACGTTAAATTAACCCATGCAACACATTGTTGAATTTACACAACTCAGCTTCGTAGTAAAATAAAAAATTTTTACGTTAAATTAACTTTGGATTTGATAAAATCAACAGTGAGTAGTGTGAAGACAACATTTATACATTTTGAATCAACATTGCTAACAAGTATTCCACAAATTCAATGAAAATTTCAAAAATTACAAAAGTATAAGAAATTCTCATTGGTTTTTTAAAGTTTTCGTATAAGATAAGAGGTTTGAAGCTTTTCAAAAATATGGTTTAAGGTCTACTGATGATTTGGCGTTACCACCAAATGTATGTAAATAAAATAAATATAAAAAAGTAAATACGTACATAATAGAAATCGCTTTTCTAAAATTTTTTATGGGTTATTTAATTAAGTGGATCATTTTGAACCAATAATCTTTTAGTATTTTTTTTAATTTGAGTATCGGTTTAATTTTAAACGAATTTCGTGTTAGATCAATCATTGAATCGTATTAACTCAACATTGTAATTACTTACATATTAAATGAATGAATTTCATGCTGAAAACATATTCATTCAATATGTAATTTATGTTGTTACAAACTGAAATAATTTTAATTCAACAATATTCGCCATATTATTTTAATGTGGGTAAAGTTTTATTCAATAAGACTCGCATGTTAAATTAACATGTGCTCCAGTTGTTTGCAAGTTATCGTAAAGTCATGTTGATTTAACACGAAACGACTATGAAGCAAAATCATCGACTATGAATAATTACTGACTAAACTGAAAAAATTACTCTCAAAAACAGCTGTTGCTCAAAAAAGTACGCGAACGGGAAAATTGTAGAAATTAGTAAAATTAAGGAAACAGGAGACTGCAAATCAATATAGTGTTGCACTATATTTACACTTTGGACTACTCAACTCTTTTTCTTGTTGGTAGTCGATGCAATATTTATTGTAACACGAATATTTTAAGAAAATATAAACAAATTATTTTCTATAATCGTTTCATTGTGTTTATATTCATTTTATTTGATTTTCCTAAGTTGTTTGTGATTAAATTTATTCAAAAGTATATGATTATTTGTTTTTGCTATTGACCACCTTAACAGCAAGTGCAGTAATAAGTAACCATATACTTATCATTTTCACAACTCCAACGAAATAACAAAATAACAACGAAAATGCCTATAAATGGTTTCTGCAACATTCCTTTCCTTTTAAAAGGCATATACAAACATGTTTAACGAACGAATAGTTTAAAAATAATTGTTCACTTATTAATTTTTGTTATTTTGTCCCAGTTTTTTTTATAATTTTTTCACAAATTGTATACTTTTTGTCTTCTTACTTTTTGTTTGTTTACCTTTTGAATCATATGTTTTTCGGTTTTACTAAATTTTACTACGAGAAATTTCTGCAGTAAAAATTTGTGAATTCTCATCCATGAACTGTCACTTTGCGCTCTCAAATTTGTGTTCTCATTTACTGTAACTCGAGTAAACGAACGCAATTTAGTAAAATGCAGTAAAGTTCAGTAAACATTTTTAAAAACTTTTGGGTGCTCGAACACACTTATTGTAAACAAAATTTTTTATGCATAAAATTTGTTTGATATTCGGAAAATATTAAAATGTTTTTGTTGTAAATAGCAGACATTTAAATTGTTTATTGTGCATCATGATATTATATCGCCCCTTTATTGCAACGTAGTCATATTAAAAAAAATTTTCGAGTTAAGAATGCAGAATTATTCCTTGTATCGTTCTTCCACATGTGTAAAAAATTCACACTGCTGAGCTGAGTAAAGAAGGCATTTTCTTTACTCACCTCTTGAGGGGAGACTACTTGCTTATTTTTCTATTGAGGTGTTTTGTAATTGAAAAACTTTACACTCGAACGAATTTCTTTTAAAGATATGACTATTTTGCAATAAAGGAGCGATATGTAATTTGTTGCATGCAATTTTCATTTGAGAGAGTGGGAGGGTTAAAATAGAAATTTATAAATTAATTAATTAAAATTATAATTGCATGCAACAAAGTTGCGTAGTGTCAATATGGAATAATATTATTGATATTCTCTAGAAAGAAAAAAATACTCAGCAGGAATACAATTTTGTAGTAATTTTCTTGAAATTTTATTCCACAGCTCCTACGACAACAGCTTCGACTGCTGATGTGGTCGCCATCTCCAATCAACGCTGTCAATGTGCAAATCTTATTGCGACTGAAGCACCAGTTCCCGTGGTATATTTTGATCGTGATCATATAGGAAATATAAGTTTGGAAACCATTTCGAATACCATCGAGTTTTTGCAGAATTTTCTACCACCACCCACCAAAAAGGGCAAACGGAAAAATCGTGTACGATCTCGCGTAGATGAAATGGAAATTGAATGAGAATTATATTTTGAAATCTAAATACATGCTGATAATAATTTGAATTTATGATAATAAGTAAATAAATACGTGTACTTTAATCAAATGAGTATGATCGCCGCTAATAACCAAAGTCCTTAGACTCCTTTTTTGTTTGGGGCGGAGGGGAAAGTAACAAATTTGAAACATAAAGCATTTTGAGTTAAGCTGAGGCTCGATATATTTCATTCAAAAACAATTGGGCTTAAGACGATATTCCGACCAGCAAGGGAAAAGTAAATTAATTCCATCCCACACAACAGAACATAATGACATTATTTATAATTCTCGTATTATATTTTCATATACTAATTGAAAATTTTTAGTATCCATCACTGTGTTGTAAACAGCTGTTCCTTTTGCCTGGCAATAAAACAAAGAATATAAAACAAACGTACGTTTTTAAATGTTCTATAAGTGGACCAACGTGCTAACAGTACGGTACGGTACAGATACATCAACGCTCGGCTAACGGGACCTTAAACCAAGAAAACCAGACTTACGTATTCAGTGCAAGTTCAAGCTTCGACGACATATTGAAAATTAGTTTGCGTTCAGGCGAGTCATGCCTTATTGACATGATTGCTACTTTTTAGGCAAGAAAGACGAGGGGAAAAGAAATGAGTACTCAGATGCATGTACTGTTATTACATTTTGCTCTCTCATTCGTAATTTTAAGCCTGAAGTTAGTTGCATGTAAATGTCGTCAACATGACATGACTTGTCTGAACATCAATGAAAGTTCAAAGCAGAACAAGTAAGAATCTTTTTATTAAGAGATGAGTCGTCTGAACGCAGACTTAACTTGCACTCATTCGCATGTGCAAACAGAAAAGCAAATTGCAAGCATTCAGGTTTGAAAAATATTTTTCTTCTGCACCTCTACGTCACAGTAGCAAATGAGCAGCAACACAATCACACAAACACTTGTATGTGGTAGAGGAAAATTTTGTTTACATTTCGATTTCAATGTAAAAAATGTTATTTTTTTATTGTGGCTGTCATGAAATTCTTTTTTTTATTAATTTTTATTTTGTTTTGTTTTTTTTTCCAACCGTTTATGCAAACAAATTTCTTAATTTCATATTAATTGTCACCTTCAAAAACATTTGTTGTAAAAAAATTCAGTTTTAAGCCCACTTGTTGTGTGATTCAAACACAAATTCGATTTTAAGTGAATTTATTTAATAAAATAAATAGAAACATTTTAACATTTTAATACGAAGTCTTGTGCCATTTCCGTTTTCGTTTCGTAACTTTTTCAATAATTTCCCTATTTAACTTTCTCATTTTCAAGTACATTCTGCCATGAAAGAATAATTTTTTTATTACAATTTATGTGTTCTGATTGGTGGAGATGAATTTAAAAAATATAATAAATAAATTATCATGATTGATTGTTGCCGAAATTGCGTCTAAGGCATTCATGTACGTCAATATAACCTTCGCCAAAAATGTTTCACCCATGTACATATATGTAAGACGCTCCGTATTTCTTGGCTCAACAATATCTGGATCCGCTTCTTTCAAATCGTGGCATATAATACATATTTAGCCAGCGAAGTTCTCCAAACCATTATAAGATAAGTCTTCAATTTTTTATGAAGTTTTATAGCAATTTAGTATATGAAAACCGCTCACATCCGAAGGGGGAATTTCCTCGCCTTATCTTACTGACTGGGACCATTCAATTTCATCGTTATTTTATAATACAATATTAATATTTTTGACTGCAGTATCAATATTTTTACGAGAACTGGTTTTTCGCTTAAATGAAAAAAAAATACAGAAGGATCTCTAAACAAATTAACCGTTAAACTACGTCCGTAATAACTTTTTAGCAGTCTTATAGTTTCGGAGATATTAACACTAAACTCAAAACTTTAACTTTGGTTAGTGAAAATTCATTAACACGACGCTCTGTTAAGATTTAACTTTTAAATAAAATTAACTGAAATACTTTCTGAGTTTAAATTTTTAACTTGAAAAAAATATGACATTTAAAAATAAATTATTTTTTGTTTATTTTAAAAATATTTTTCATAAATTTAAAAAAAAAAATGTGATTTAAGCTTTACCACCTGAAAAACGCACATCGTGCAGAAATCGTGCTCAGATGTCCTTGGATGATGGCGTTATTTTCTTTTTTTGCCTTTCCCAAAAATAATTCCTGGTGTGATTCACAATTGTTGATAACTGTAAGTTAATGATTATTTTTAATTTCCAATAAAAATTTAAGTTTAGACAAACTGAAAGTTAGTAAACTTTAAAATTAAATAAACATAACTGAACTTTGTGTTAATGGCCCTAAGACTCATTAAAATTTTATACTGAAGAACATTTTCAATTTTATTATTAAAATGAGCCAAATTTATTAAAATCATTTCATAAATTATGAATTTATTCACAATTTAGTGGTAGCACCGATCTACTATATAAAATCCATCCAACATCAGTGATCAGTCTGTGTAGATTTCAAAATGTTGAACTTTTTATTGATTCAGTAAAATGGATCAGGGATGCAAAATGAAATTTTCAAATTGTTCTAAGTTTTAAGAAAATATGTACTTTTTTCAGTCCGATTGAACTTTTTATTTTTTTTAATAGTTTTTATTAGCAATTAATTGAAAACGTACATAAAAATTCATTTGAGTAATTGAAATTCATTTGTACTTAGTACTTATATATTATGTAGACTATCAGTTAATGAGATCTGAATATAAAATTATACTTTATGATATACTTCTTGCTAACAAACTCTTAGTCATTTCCAAATTGTAGCAGCACTAATTTGATGACTTGAGCAAATCCTTTGTTTGGATTATATTAGAGGCAGTCGAAACAAACAACCTGTTCTGTTCTTTTGTTTTTATTAAATTTCGAAACGAAAATAAATCTTTCCACATTTGCAGAAGAATGTGGGATGAATAATATTCCTTTAGCAATTCTTGAAATATCAGTAAACATCGGTTCATTTTTAATATCTGATTCCTTCCTATTTAAATAGGTGTTTTACTTTTTTCCACAAATTGGAGGCTCGTGTGTCAAAATTTTTATATGTTAAACTACGAGTTGAGATGTCGGTTGTTATTGTAATGTTGTACCTGTTGTAGAATCGCCATCATCTGTATAATTCCGCTTTTGGTATAAAACAATTCACAGCGAATGGTTAACATGAAGTTGCCATATAAAAATGGGATAATAATTTAAAATACTTTCGTGTAATGAAATAAAATTAGGAAAATTATGAAATAGTGCTAAATTAGGCATGGAGGTGCTATTGTACTTTGTACTTTCAAATAGTGCTAAAAGAAGTACAATTGTACCAACTTTTGCATCCTTATTTACTTATTTACAGGCATTGGTGCTCAGAACCAAGTGTATGTATACAAATTGACTACGAACTTTAGAGCTTACATAAAAAAATTTTCATTTTGTTGTCCTGTGTTGTTTATTATGTATGGTCCGAAATATTACAGTCAAACATTTTATATCCAATTTTTTATTTCTTTTTTGGCTCCATAAAAACTTTTGAACTTTCTTTTCTTTGCGTTATTTCAATTCTTTGGATTTGTGAAAGTGCCAAGTATATGGTTACTTAGTACTGCAATTGTTTTTAAGGTAATCAAGGTAGTCAATAGCAGAAAGAATCAATCACATACTTTTAAATAAATTTAATCAGACACAAATTAGCAAAATCAAATAAAATAAAATAAAAATAAATATATCGAGAATATTAAAGAAAATAATTTGTTAATATTTTCTTAAAATATTTTTGTTTTAATAAATATTGGATCGAGTACCAACAAGAAAGAGTTGAGTAGTCCAAAGTGTAAATATATTTCAACACTACATTTATTTGGCAGTCAGCTGTTTCCTTAATCTTTTTAAAAATTTTACAATTTTACAAACGGAAAGTTCGCGTACGTTTTTGGGCAACAGCTTCTTCAGTTTACTCATTAATTACTCATTTACTACATTTGACGGTAAAATTA
The DNA here is from genome assembly GCA_956483585.1 of Gymnocheta viridis. NCBI lineage: Eukaryota > Metazoa > Arthropoda > Insecta > Diptera > Tachinidae > Gymnocheta > Gymnocheta viridis. Next base: position 62,923,225 of record OY101443.1, on the reverse strand, counting down.
AGCAAATATTAAAATGTTAATGTTAAAATCGATAGTTCGATGTATGAAAAAAAAGACAGTTAAGGCAACCAGTCTGAAGTTGAAAGCAACTAGTATAATCGTAGCCACATACTAGATATTTTGTCTGCAGGGTATGTATGTATGTATATAAAAAAATTTTCAGTAGCATATGTATGTATGCTTAATCCAAACCCACTAAAAAGCCAATACAGGCCATATAAGTAAGTATGTACATACATGCCTGCTACATTTTTAATATTTCACTTTTGATAAATGACTACAGTTCAATAAAGGATACTTTTAAGTTTTGTCTAAACAAATTATTTTATTTATTTTAATTTTATATATGTACCTACCCTACGGGAAATGTTGTACCCATTGTCCTGAACATACCTGTCCTATGACTGGTGAAAATATGAATGGTACAAAAAGTTCCTGAGTCGTGACTGGTGAAATGGGGACGTTTCACAAAACTAGAACAAAAATGCCTACAAAATTCTCTCATGCAAAAAAAAATTTACGTATTTTTTTCTATTTTCTTTTATTACTTTTGGTGATTAATGTAACCTACATTAATTAAGGATATTATAATTTGATTAAAATAATAATGCATACGTTGATTTGGACCAAACAAATTTTTAGAAAATTATAATAATCTAAATCGAAGTTATACCCATTGAAAAGCTAATAGAATACATATAGGGTATATTCTGCTCTAGGATTCTTCTATTACCAATTTTAAAAAAACCATAACAGGTACTTAGGATACTACAACAGGACAAGGAAACCACCATATACGATGTAGCAGGCGCAGACAAGATCCCAAGTTGTTCAACAAAATCCTTATTTAAAAATAATTGTTTATTCAATTTTGTCGTTGCCTATATATCTACAGCAAACGTAGAACGAATTTTTTCAAAAATTAATTTAAACAAAAATAATATTAGAAACAAATAAAAAATTCCCACTTTATGCGGTATTTTGAGAGCAAAAGACTTTTTGAAAAAAAAATAACAGTGATTGCACAAACTTTAAGCAATCTGAAGAAATGGTTTTGAAGTTTAATAAAACAATGTACAAATAATAAAATAAATACATGTACATATGTGAAGTTATTACACAATATTAAATTACATTATAGAATAATCTAAAAAGAAACTTTAGTAGATATTTAAAATTTCTTTTAAACGACAAATTAGATCGCCAAAAATGAATTTAATTTTATGCTTTATTATTATTTATATAACGTTTAATATATGTACATATGTATGTAATGTTTTTTATGTTGTTTTCTTTTAATTAGAAAAAACATGTATTTTTTTATAAAATATTAATTATAAAAGATTTTTCAAGCTTTAGGTCAATTTATATAAAAAAAAGTGTATATTATTTATTTTTTTAATTTTTCAAAATATCAATATTTCGCCAATATCGTTGATTGCGCAGAGTTATAGATATTTATTATATAAAAACGGAAACAGGAAATAGAAAATACTATATCCGTTTTTTGTTTGTTTGTTTTTTGTTTTTTTAAAAAGTTTTTCATTTCTAATTTTGACAATATTTGTTTTTTTCAAATGTAAAATTTTAAAATAATGTAAATCAAAATTAAAAAAAAATGTATTTCCTGAAGAAGCCAATCAACGATATTGGCGAAATATTGATATTTTAAAAAATTAAAAAAATAAATAATATACATTTTTTTTATATAAATTGACTTAAAGCTTGGAAAAATCTTTTATAATTATTATAAAAAATAGGTCGAAAAAATAAGAGAATTTTATAAAATGTTTTTAATAAAAATGAAATCTAATTTTGTATTTTCGTTTATTATTTGGACTTAAAGAAAAAGTTTTTTTATTAAAAAAAAGTTTTTTTTTCTGGAATGGCAAGTTTTTTGAAAAAAAAGACATTCAACTATTTCGAAAAATGTTACGTCGATAAAATTATACAAAAATTGCATGCCGCTCACTACCTGCATTTGTAAGTAAAAAAATAAACAATAGAAATGTAGTATGTATGTATGTAAGTATATACATATGTATGTATGTGTATAACAGCCGATAGTAACAATATTAATTTAAAGATTTATTTAACATAAAAAAATCGTTTAACATTTCTTTGGTATTCAAATTGTTTTAACATAAAAAAATAAATTATTCTAGGCGATTTATTTGTTCAGGATTTCATCCCAAAACTTTATACGCTGCACATTGAATTTGTTGTCCGTCCTTAAAATGACAGACGAATCATCCAAATAATCATTTTCAAAAAGTTGATAATCACATATACTGTCAGGCTGACGTTCGAATATGCATTTGTTGCATCTTCTTAGGCTGGAAGTTGGACGGGGCTTTCTGAAAATTTTTTTTGAAAATACATACATATTAATTTCTTTAAGTTGGAATATTCTTATAGTTTTATAAAAAAACCTTACTGGAATTTAGCAAAATGCACCAAGTTCCCAACAAACAATTCCAACATTTTGGCATGGCCCGAATATTTTGGAAAATCGGGAAACAATAAGGGCGATCTAAACAAATAGATCAAGTCATCACAATGCACTACCCCATAAGCATGCTTGGACATGCCACCAGTGTATAGGCTGGAGTACGAATAGGGGCCGGTGTAGTTAAAATTATATAAATATATGGGATACGCGTGTGTATCAATCGTGTTCAAATAGTTTTTTATTGCATTATAGAATGGATGATGAAAGCCTCTATCTGTTATCAGCTGAAAAATCAAAATAGATTTGTGAATCGAAATCAACTCAAGTGGCATAAACAATCAAGATATGTATGTGTGTATGCATGTGTGTGTATGCTTACGTCTAAAAATCCTTGTCTAGTGTTGTCGTTTAGTTCGTGCTCCCCCTTGAAATATTCCTGTATTATTCTCTCCATTTTGCCATTCAGCTGCTGCTCATTAATGTTTTTGGGAAAATCCAGAAATGTTTGTAAAATATTTAAAAAATCTTTATTAAAAGATTTCCTCAACTCTGGTGACTCGATAATGGCCAAAGCACGTACTGCTCCCTCGTGGGGCACGGTGCCGAGCATAAAAGGCACCGGTTGATAGTTACCACTTTTCAAAAGCTCCGTCGGATGTCTGGTAAAAAATGCATCCTTAACATCGGCCGATTCCACTACCGGCCGATAGTTTGTTATATGATCTACACTCCAAAACTTTAAACCATCGCCTGCCCTTAACAATGTGTCCTGGTCAACTCCTCTCAAGGCTTGCAATAACGCTTTGGTACTCAAATATTTAGCGTTTTCTATGCCACATAATTCAGCTACTCGTATGGCCTGTTGCAAAGGAGTATCATTGACTGCGAACGGCACATTGGCTGTGCCGCTTAAAGCAATAACTCCCTGAAAGAAGCCCCGTGATTGGGGGCTCAGCATATGCATGTGAGCCGCTACTGCGCCGACACTTTGTCCAAATAATGTCACTTGCGCGGGGTTACCCCCAAATGCTCTTATATTCTTGTGCACCCATTTTATTGCCAGCAATTGATCTTTTAAGCCAAAATTACCGGGCATAATGTCATCGCCAGTGGAAAGAAATCCAAATGCCCCCAGTCTATAGGAAAATGTTACCAGTATCACTTCTTTGGTATCCATAATATATTCGGGCCCAGTGATGGCAGGGTTGGCGGTGCCACTAAACCAGCCGCCTCCGTAAATGTAGATCATAACGGGCAACTTTTTCGATTTAGAATGATGCTAAACGAAACGAATGAAAGAAATTATTTGGCATTACAAATTGTTGCAAAACTTCAAGTTTTTTATTTTTTAATTTCTATAATTATGAGTCTTTGGTGGGAACCGAACCCATAACTATTTTATTTTATTTATTATATATTCACTTCCTGTACAACAAGATTTAATCTTATATTTAAAGTACAAGAAAGCAATGATTATAAGTTACATTAGAAGATCACACATTTGTATAGATGAAGTTAAATTAAACTATAAATTATTAACATTGTAACAGTGATGATATACTACGGTGCAAAATGATTAAATAAGAAATTCTTAATATGGCATTTACACCAAATCGAAATCTAGTAGATTTCAATTGAAATCTCTGTCAAAATCTCTATCGTTTAGACCGGTTTATTCGTGAAATTTTTTAAGATTTCGTATCCATGACAAAAACAGTTGATTGGAATTTTCATTTTCGAGTGTCAAACTCCATACAAACAATCATCATTCAAATGCGAAACAGCTGGCAAACAGACCCTTCAAAGATATGTTACTGAACAGCGTAGTATTTTTCAGTACAGTTTAGGAAAAACCATAGTTGTATCACTAAGTACTACGAGATTTTGAGTGACGAAATGTTGCAATCATTTAAATAGAATTGAATGTGATAAATTACTAAATAATTACATAAAAATCCCCTGAAGATGTCAACAAAAAATTGACGAAACGTTGGGAAGAAGATGTAAAAAAGTTTTTTATTTACATAAAAATAATAGGCCCAATTAGCTTATTGGAAATAAATAAGAACATTTAAATAACCTGGCCAAAAAATAAACAAATCATACGAAGTAGATTTTGTTTTGTATGGGAAATCTAGTCAAAATCAACAAGATTTTGCTCGAAATCTCGTAAGTATTAGATTTTGGTCTGGTGTAAATGCCATTTAAATGCAAAAATTACCAAAACAAAAAAAAACATTCACTCACCAACGGCCTGTAAACATTTAAATACAAACAATCCTCATTTCCCGAAACTGGATATGTGGGCAATAGATAATTTTTTTGTATGCAATCGGGTTTGACCTCCGTGGCATTAAAAGTGTACTGCAATTTCGGATACTCTCTCGGACTCTGTGAAAGAGCAAAAAAAAAATATTTTCAATATAAATTAACATTAATGCGTTCTAAGCTCACACTAAATCTTAAGTCGCCCACGGGCGGCAGAGCGTACGGAATGCCCATAAATGCCTGAAATAACGGTGTTTTATAGCCACGCATTAAGCGACCGCGCATGCACCCAGCATTGTCGGCACAAACAATTGACGTAAATCCATTCTCGAGGAATTGACTTAATACAGAATAGGCCAGCGGCATAATGAGCATCACTAAAAGTTGCACTGTCAGCTTCCACATTTTACAATAATAATAATGTTGTTGCTGATGATTGTGATCAAGTAAATCTGCAAGAAAAGGAAAAGACATTAGAAAAACTGAATGAACTTGAGATTTTAAATTTGTGAAATAAATCTTAAATATTAGGATATTCATTTAATCGGGTTTTTGCTTTAATCGGTTAATATCTCAGTTAATATATCGGTTACTAATCGGTTAATTTTGTTATTGATCGGTTAACCGATTAATAAATATTTTTTTTTTATTTATGAAGTAATTTCAATAATTAAAAATGTATAAATTATTTATTATTTGGAGTTTATTAGTAAAAAAACAAAAAAACAATAACATAACAAACATAACAATTCTTGAACTAAAACGACAAAAAAAATATAAACTGTGAGATCATTTTATTAGTTATTTCAATAGTTTAAGGTGATCTTATAAAATATTCTTTTAGAAAAATAATTTGGTTTAAATGTTTAGGATTTAAGCGATTATTTTCTTTAATTTAGATAAAACTTGACTTGGAAAAATTTCTTTCAGTCATCGTAGATATTGGAAAAATCGAAAGCAGCCCATAATACAGAATATCTAATTTCTCAGTTCTTTTTCTGGATTTTTCTAAACATATAAAATCTTCCATTATGCCATTAGAGTCCTGGTTTGAGTTTTTCAAATGTGTAACACTTCTAATTGTTTCGGTTAATTCTGTTAAAAATTGTTTTTGTTACTATTGAAAGTTTTTTCTGTAGTCAGGTCATCGTCTGAGTCATCCTGGCAAAGCTCAGCACCGCAAACTCTGCAAAAAGATTATTTCCGACTTCCGATTAGTTTCTGTTTTTGTACTGTATTTCAAGAATGTATTACTCGAAGGAAATATGCCTGAGTGGAGACATAAAATATGTGTATTTAAAACTTGAATCCATAGATTTTTAATTAAATCGTTGGTAATAGTGTTATTTAGCAGCGCTGCCAGTAAAAATTTCAGCAAAATCGTCAAATTTTGTAAACAAAATCGTCAAAATCATCAGTATTTAAAAAGAAAGTCGTCAAAAAATCGTCACCCAAACATCTTCTGTTTTACACAACAATCTCTCATTTAAAAATTAACAATTCAACAGATTTCTTAAAAATAATAAAAACTTTAAACATTTTATTCAATTCAAAGCAAGATTTGAAGAGATTTTGTGTCGGAACCATTTTTATATACTTTCCAAAATAAACGTTAATTTTTTTATATGATATGTTTTACATGCACCACAACAATATAAACTTATTTCTTTTCTAAAAAAAATTTTCGGTCAATTTGATTTAGAAGGGTATTTTTTATACAATTACAGTGTACTCTCTCCTAACGGACACCTCTCTTAAGCGGACATTTCCCATAAACGAACATATTTTTGTAGTCCCAAAATAATCCTTAGGGACTAAAAAACTTTTTCCAACTTGAGCGGACAACCCTCCCATAACCGGACGCGGACACTTTTTCCCACCCTTTGGGCATTTTAGTTTCCCATATCCGGACAGTAACACTGTCATCATCAAAAACAAAGACCAAACTTTGAGATTGTGAGACACTGTGTTATGAATGATGAAAATTCTGCTTCGGAGCTATCAAAATCAATAAATATGCTAGAAATATTTATATGTTCTGGTTTTGAAATAAAACTGCTTAAAGACAAATATGTATGTATTTATTACAAATTGTTATTTGCTCTTTCTATACTTCTCTCATAAGCGGACACCTCTCATAAGCGGACAAATTTGCCAGTCCCTTAGGTGTCCGCTTAAGAGAGAGTGCACTGTATCTACTAAAAAATTTATTAAATTTTGCAACTATTTTTAATTATTATTCAACTTATGTACTTATACGTATAATTTTTGCAATAAAATTAATTAATATAAATAAAAATAAACATAAATGATGTCGTCGGAGGAAATATCATTAGCTATTTCAAAACTCAGCAATTTCAAAATTGAGATAAATTAAGATAGAAACACATTTATGAAAGCAGGCTACAAATTTCTCTGGCTTTTTCAAAAATTTTCAACTTTTTTAAATTAATGGATTAGTTAATCGATTAACCATAATTAATCGGTTAACCGATTAACGGTTAAAAAATTAATACCCTAGTAAACATAAAAATTTTAAATTGAAATTTATCAATTGAGTTTCTTCACAGCAGATACTGCAGGTACCGTAGTAACTTTGGCAAGGGATATATTCGGCGAAGGCATTATTTCGCGCACAAGACATTCTTGCTGGTCTCCACGCTTAACGGATTTTACTGCTCCTGTCAGTTTTCTTGTGCGGATATTTGAAAGAAAGATCGTGTATATTAAACAATCCAAGCACCATTCCTTAACTAAAAACCAGCATTCGAAATGAAATCATGGCCATTCCAAACGAAATTTTGCGAAAAGTTATGAAAAATATTTTAAAAAGAGAGCATGTAAGCGAAAATGAAAAGAGAGCGAAGCAGAAAATGGCCACCGCTTCCAAGATTTTTATTTTTTCAATTGCGTCGTTTAAAAAGAAGCACGTCGGAACATAGTAAAGTACAAAAAAAAACGGAAGGAATATTACATTTAATAAAAATAACAATTTCATCAAAATCTTACACGCTTTCGGCCGCCTTCTTGCCAAATATGACGCTGTGCGGCATCTTTGATTGCACGATTTCCGCGATAGTCTGAGAGATAACTGGGAATAATAAGTTGGCGGAAATTTTGATAACTCTATAAATAAAATTATTTTAAAATAGACATTGCAATACTTTTTCCAGCTTTATCTTAGACGCTCACACACTAGTCGTGCTTTATAAAAACATAAGTGACAGAAAATGGTTTTATCAAGATTAATTTTTATAATTTATGAAGAAAAAAGTGGCATTTCTGCACAAATGTACCTCATTTCCGATATGCACGCGCAATTTTGCACTCGAACAAAATAGATATTTATATTTGTTTAATTTAAAGATAAGAACTTCTATTTTATAGTTCCATCATGGCCGCACTTATTGTGATGACAACATTTTCACTAAATAAACAGTTTAAAACCTTTCAAAGGATTTGAGTTATCAGTTTATTTTGGACTTTTACCGCCTGTTTTTTTTTTAAATGAAAATAGAATCGTGAGTGAGACTTTACATTGAACGCGTTAACAAATTCTCATATTTTATTGTTGTCTTCAATATTAATTCTCCCTAGAAATGGGATCATTGAGAGATGTTTCACTCACGCTCATGCACGCACACGATAAAAATAATCTGCTCATGCATGACGTTATACTTTTGGCTCACGTGAGTTTAACAAAAAGTTAGTCACGATCACGAAAATTCACGCTCATGAAAAGAAAACTATAAAATAATTAAAAATATATAAAAAAAATTAAATGCAAAAAAATTACAATAACGCCAAAAATTTACTTATACTGGACCTCATATTATTTGGCTCTCAAATTCTTGCATCTCACGTTAGTGCAAATAAAAAAAGTTTGTCACTTTCACGAAAACTCAAGCTCACGGAATACTTATGAAAAATAAAACTATAAAATAATTTTAAAATTAAATGGAAAAAATTACGATAAATCAAAAAAAAACTATCACGCCAAATATCGAATCATGTACGACTTTACATTTTTTGCTCACGTTCATGCACACTCACGTTACTGGAAAAAAAAACTTAGTCACACTTATTTACGAAAAAAAAACTATAAAATAATTTAAAATATAAGTGTAAAAAATTAAATGCTCATGTGTGTGCAAAAGAATTTAGTTATGCTTATGAAAACTCACGCTCACGAAAACTCGTGCTCACGAAAACTCGTGCTCACGAAAACTCGTGCTCACGAAAACTCGTGCTCACGAAATACTTACGAAAAATAAAACTATAAAATAATTTTAAAATTAAATAACTAAATAAAAAAAATTACAATACATCAAAAATAATCACGCCAAAAATTCATTTATGCATGACCTTACATTTTTGGCTCACGTTTATGCACGCTCATGTGAGTGCAAAAAAAAGTAAGTCACGATCACGAAATATTTACGAAAAAACTATAAAATAATTAAAAATATATAAAAAATGAAACGAAAAATAGCAAAAAAATCTCGAAACAATCACGCCTAAAATCTAATCATGCACGACCATACATTTTTGGCTCACGTTCATGCCAGCTCACGTGATTGGAAAAACAACTTAATCACGATCACAAAAATTCATTTATGCACGACCTTACATTTTTGGCTCACGTTTATGCACGCTCATGTGAGTGCAAAAAAAAGTAAGTCACAATCACGAAATATTTACGAAAAAACACTAAAAAAAATAATAAAAATTATATAAAAAATTAAATGAAAAGAAAACTACAATAAAGCAAAAAAATCGCGAAGCAATCACGCCAAAAATCTTCTTATGCACGGTATTTTTTTAAGCTCGCGTTCATGCACGCTCACAAGATTGAAACAAAAAACTAATCGCGATCATGCCAATCACATGAGCGTTGCACATCTCCAATTCTCATTTTCTAAAACAAGACAGTTAAAAAAGTATTTATTAATTCGAAATCAATAAGTCAACATTTTTTATTTATTTATTGATTTTTTTTAATTTTAATGAATTTTCTCTTAAAGTTTCCGTTGGTATTGTGTATTTTTTTTAAATCTTTTTTTAGTTTCTGCTGTTGTTTAGTCGAGTTTTTTTTCTTCAGATTTTGATTTGCCGTTAGATTGTATTTATTAGCAGACACTTGGTCCCCAACTCACTGAATGAACGTATTCGATAGTTTTATGTTGTGCAGGTCTTTAATCAATTACAATAACAAATTCCTTATAAAAGAAAAAGAAAAAAAAAAATAGACACGTGCGAAATTATAATATTTGTTTTTACTGTTTTAAATATATACTTTTTTTAAATTGCCAAGGCCGCTTAAATTAAAATATATTTTGTTTGTTGTCTTTAAGATTTACATATATTTTAAAATGATCAGAGATTTATTAGAGATAATTGGAGATTGGGAAGCAAAATTGTTCGCATTAATCACTAATTTTCATATTCATTAAGTTTTTTTTAATTTCGTAAAAATAAATTATAGCCTGACGACTGGGCTCTGAATTTGTCAATTTTTGTATAAAAATTTATGAAATGTAGACTTTCTTTTCTCTTTTAAAGCAGCTGTTGATTTTTAGCCTGCAGATTTTATTTACTCATTAATGACAATTATCTTTTTTTTTGAATTTTTGTTGCCGAAATTAAAAACACATATTAGTGGCTAAAGTTCCGTAACGTTTTATTAGTCAGAAAGACTTGGACAGAGACAATATTCCAAAGCAATAAGGGAAAATTTTAACACCAATTAATTTCAACTTACACGGCAGAACAGAAAAAAGTAAACTTACAAATATACATATGTGAACATAAACAAAAACATAACAATTCAGTTAATAAAAACAAACAAAAAATAATATAGAAAAACTAATACGAAGGTACTCGAGGTTTGAATTCCAAAACAAAAATATTGAATTTTTAATATAAGAAAATACTAAATTTATATTAATCGAGATTGCCTCGATATCTTTTTTCAAAGATTTAAAAAACTTTTGTTTGTTGAAACTTTTGTTTTGTAAAGAAAATAAAATAGATTCATATCGAATATAATAATTTTTTTTTTTTGGGATTTTTGAATAAGTTTCAAAGCCTACTATGCTTATACTATTGTAATTTTTATAACTCTCATTGAGTTTTTTAAAGTTGTTGTATAAGTAAAGAGGTTTGAAACATTTAAAAATTAGGTTTAAGCTAAAAACCCTCAACAAACAAAAGTTTTTTATAAGAAAATACTTTAATAATATAATTCATATTTTTTTGGCTTAGGAAATAATTCTTTAAAACGCTTAAAGCGTTTATGAACTCGTCAGAAAGCCTATTTCTAATTTTATTAACAAATTGCCCTGTTACCAAAAACGACCTGTCCCTTTTCACCGTTAAGTTGCCAATTATTTTTTTTATTATTTCCCGGGATCCCGCATAAAAAATCCCGGGAAAGCGGGAAGTTTTTAGATTGAAATTCCCGGGAATTCCTGCCTCGGGAAATATATTGAAATGAAAAATGAAAATTTTTGGCTTAAGTTCAAATCTGAGTTTACCGCTTTCTTCTTAATTTTTATGAAATTGTTTTTGGATAAATTTAAAGTATACAAATATGGCTTTCGATCGGGCCTTCTTCGTTAACACAGATATGAATGATATGAATACCTTAAAGTTTTTAATTTCTGGTATGAAATTAGAAGATCTGAGTTGGGGCAGGATTTGATAATAATTTGTGCATTAATGATCATCGAAATATATTTATTTTATTTATAAAATTATATATCTAGTCTAATATTCCATACAAAAAGAAAAAAAAACAAGTTGGATCACTCTCAAAAAATTTTGTTTGGTGGACTGTTTCTGTTTCTAATAAAAAAATTTTAAAAACAAGTTAAATAAATTTTAAAAAATTTTGCTTGGTGTACTGTTTCTGGACTGTTGTCCATATGACTTAAAAAAAAACTTGCTACGCTAACTTGGATTGATGTGGGTATGTAAATATGAAGTTAAAATTTTTCTAGTACTAAAATCTTGATTAATGTTTAGTGACAAAAGAGAAAAAATTTGATAAATTAAGTTTTTGTGACGCAGTAAACTTTTTAGCACAATGACAGCGCATGACGATAATATCTACACATTCCCATCCATACATCTATTGAGATAAGAACATAACCAACATAGTGATAAGAATACTCGAGTAACAAGGAGATATAAACATTATTTTAAGCAAATTTAGTGATAAGATTTATACTATAAGCAGATACATACATACATATGTACATACGAGTATGTAGTAGATGTTTTAAAGTTAGCAAATAAAGTTAATTTATGATAAAAACTCAAATACGCAAACTGTATTTTAAGTTCATATGAACTAGTGCTGGCAAATTCTACTACTTTTCATTACTCAATAATATTCAATACTTTTCATTTGGGTACTCAATACTATTCGATACTTTTAAGGGATTTTTTGAATTTGTAACGCACAGTTTTTATCTGCAAATTGAAGTAGGTATTTTCTTCAAAAATTAAAAATAGATCTTCAACTATTATTGGTTTTGTATGTTTTTTATTATTAAATAAAAAATAAATGTAAAGCTAACTTTTAATTTAACGTTAACAACTTAAGAAATAATTTAGTTGTTCTCAAAAAAAAATTATTGAGTTTTGATTTGATTAAAGAATCGTACACCTACGAATAGTTGTCTTTTTATACAGTGATGTATTTTTATGCACTATTTTAGCAACTCAACTTGCTTAAAAATACAACTCTAAAAGTATCGAGTAACTACTTTTGAGTATTGAGTAAGCAAAAAGAAAGGAAATAAAAGGCTCTTAAAGTTGACACCACTACAAATGCTGAAATTACGCACGTACATACATGCATTCATTTATGTAAGTATTGGTTTAGGTAAAAACATAAGTAAAGCAAGGAGAGTGTTTAAGAGTACTAACTACATACATACATATGTATGTGAATAATAAGATTTTTTTATAAATGTGCCTGTTTCTATGCAATTTTATTTTGTTTTTAGATTTTTCCATGAGGAAGGGAATAAGTAATTAGGCACGTTTTTCTCTTTAAATGAATGCAACAACTCGTAAAATAGGTATACGTTTAAGCTGGCGACCGAATTTTGACCACTAGGCGTACTCTAGTTATAAAAAATGGTGCAACAGCTCTTAAGTTAAGCCAAAGATTTCCCTTAAAAATTAAATAATTTTTAAAGAAATTATGAAATTAGTACAGTCGTTTGAGGACTATAATGGCACAAAGGCAAATATTGGAGGGGTTGTTGAAATTAAAAATTTATGTTATTTTTTATTATTATTTAATTTTTTGTCTGACGATATAAATGTACAAAATTTTAAACCCTTAAATAAAATGTTCTCTTTTTCCTAAAATCAATTAATTTTTAAACTAGGGAAAAGGAAAAAGGGGGAATTTTTCGAGACATGTGGGGATTTTGTTAAATTTCAGCTCATCACTGATTTGCAGGCAACATGCGTGCGTGCGTTTTTTATCAGCTATTAAATAAAAAGAAGAGCATCATGCATAATATGGAGAAGAGGAGGGGATAGTAAGTAATTTAAAAAAAAATATTTTTGTTGGATGTTATTGCTTTTGTTAACAAAACTTGTAATTCTAATTTAACTTCAAATAAATGACTTTTTCCATAAATATAAACTTCGCAGAAGCTTTTGATAACACAGTATGACACATGATTTTGGGACTCAATTCTGAGAATTGCACGTGAAAGTAGCCCCAGAAATAACAACTTCGTTCATTCGTTTTGTCAAGCTGGCTGCATTAAAATAAAATTTAATGGCCATAAAAATTTTTTTGTTCCAGGTGGAATTTTATCACTTTTTCTATATTTTAATACAATTATACGAGTATCGCGGTATACCGTACGTATACTTTATATTTTCAATATGGAATTAATCATGTTCTTCTGGAGGCAAATCACGGCATTCGATATCGAGCGAAATTTCTATACAAATTCAAAAAATTGTATATGAGATTTTACTCGATATCGAATGCCGTGATTTGCCCCTTGGTTTTAAAATGTAAATTAAATTATTAATGCAGCCAAGTTGACAAGACGAATGATGCAGAAGTTCTTATTTTTGGGGCCACTTTCACGTGCAATTCTCAGAATTGAGTCCCAAATCAATGAACTGAAAAATGTTGTACTGTGTTATGTTGGCCGTGTTTTTCCTTGATAAAAAGTGTTAAGAAAAAAATACTGAATTAATTTTGTTATCTTTCGCTTCGGTTCAAGCTTCAACTTTTAAATATTTGGATTTCTGAAAAGAAGAAAAAAAAAGACGTGTGACACTCGGGGACTGCCGCGGTATAAGCTATTGCATAGCATTTTTTTAATCATCTTATGCAATTATAATTATTTATTTACTTTTTATTTATGCAGTATTTTTTTCTTTGATATTAATTCAAGTTTTTTCTTTGATATTAATTCAAGTTACACTTTTCGAGCGTGGTGTCCGATAAGAAAACAATTTTTTTTCTTTTATTGAATAAATAAGAAGTTAATATCATTTCAAATATTTTTATTATCTTACAATACATGTAGGTTATTCAGGAATTTTTATCATTAAAACTATAGGTTTATGGTAACTGAAATAAGAAACATATGTAAGTTTCAGACTTGATATCCTCTAAATATCTGGAAAATATCGCTTAAAAACCTACGGTTGTCTGTTTGTTTGTGTTTATAATTTTTTGTCAACCACGATTGCTCGTAAGTACGCCATTTTGTGTTTTCCTACGTGTAAAAATCTGTTCTGGCAATACTGTATGTTAATGAAATCAATAGCATACTTTAGGGGTTAATATACGCTACGCGATTCAAATACTTAAAAAACCAAAAGACCTAAAAAAACAATCTTAGTGTTAGGTTTTTTTCGTTACGGAATTTCTTGATTTGCCTTGTTCGCCGCGCTCAAAGCCCGCTATTAAAGCTATGCAATAGCTTAAAAATGCTGTTTATTAATTTTACTATCAGTTATATTGTTTTAAATAATGCTTCAAAACAAGATTTGTCTTCGTTGAAGCAAAAGGTACATACATACATACATACATACATACATACATACATACATACATACATACATACATTCATTCATACATACATACGTTTTGTTAAAATTTATCGTTAAGGTGGCACCAGGCCGACAAAAAAATTAATTTTATTGATTTAAGAATTTGTATACATGGCTTATACGCCATTTCGTTAGCTCCCTTGTGTGTTTTCATCGTGCCGAAATTTAAAAAAAAATTTCATGTCGTCCACTATTATAAAAATCAAAATTCAGCTGTTCGTGCTCATGAAAAACTCTTAAATTCCAAAATTTCAGCCATATCGGTCCAAAACTTTGGCTGAAGCTAATTTTGGACTAAAAAAAGTAACTCAAATTACCCAGTGTGGAATGTTTCCATTAATCGTGTGTTAAAACGAGCAACCAGCCGATGAAAAACTTTTGCTGGCGGCGGCGAAATATTTTCATAAAAATCGAAATTATTTCATAAACATAAAACACTTTATTAAATGTGTTTCTGTGCGTTTCATTTTGATCATGATAATGTGCCACATCTTACAAATATTTTAAAACACTTGAAGGAAGTCATCTTTTCAATACAGATGAAAAAGTGTTCATTTATTTCTACCGGCGAAGCTGAATCGGAAAATAAAGAAAAGACGGCTGCGCGCCATCAGCCAAGGGATAATATCTATTTTCTTATGGCGTTTTCTTTTCTCACCGAAATGTAACATTTTGTTATTATTCGTGTTCGATTTTAAAAAATATGCAACATTTTAAAAACGCCATCATGTTACTTTCTAAATACTCGTATGTTGCAAAAATAACTGGCAAAAAATGTGACATGTTTGAGCCTCTACTTCAAGTCAAGGTAAGATAAGATAGTGAACATTTTTTATACTTCTGCACTGAAAATACAAATTTGTCGAAATTCAACAAACTGATGTTCATTGATTTATCTTCATTGACAGTTTTCGTTGAGAAAATGCTTTGCTGTACGTTGTTTCAAAATAAATATTCGTTGAAATTCAACGTAAAATTTTATGTACTTAAATATTTATGGTTTTATTCGTTGAAAAATATTATGAACAAGTGTTTCGATTTAACTCTTTTTACGTCTAAAAGAAATCGAAAAATTCTCACCAAGGATCGATCACCTTCATTGATCGAACACGTTGATTCATGGAAATAGAATAATGAGTTTTATTTGCTTTAGCTCTTCAACGTTCTCATTAATTTTTATATAACGGTACACAAAACAAAAATAACAATAACAACAATAACTAATAATAAACTCAAAAAGAGCATTCAGTTGTTGTTAATCGTTTGAAACAAGTCTGAGCGGAAAATGAGTATTAAACTAAGAAGTGTTTATGAAATTGATTAAAAATAGTGGAAAATGCATCGTCGCAATGTACCGATTTTCCTCGCAATTTATGTACCGATAGTGTGAACGGAAACAATTTTTTTAAAATGCGACAATCTGTGCCGAAATTGTGCTTAGTGTGGATAATCAAAATCAAACTTGACGCACAGATAGCCCCGGTTCAGACACTTCAACTTTTGCTGCTCAACTTGTAATTCAGCTGTAAGAAAGACGGAGAAAGAAATACAAATATCTCTTTTTCTACTTACAGCTGAATTACGAGTTGAGCAGCAAAAGTTGAAGTGTGTGAACCGGGGCTTTGCAAAGTCTTAATTCAGCTGGGAGAAATACAGACAGACGAATATTTTCTTATTCTGTCCTTCTCCCTGCTGAATTAAAACTTTGCAAAGTAAACTTTGAGTGTGGAAAAGGCGTCATAATAAGAGATAAGGATGGATCAATAAGAAGAATAAAATAAAATTAATAGAATGGCAACATAAACAATAAAGAAATTAGAGATGCGAGCACCCACTGATTTGGCTCTTGATCTATTATCCCATCTCAATGCAATTCCTTGATCAACACATGGTTAATTTTTTATACATATGTAAGTATGTATTTGGATGGAGTTTTCATTATCAAGGGCAAAATGCCGGAGTTGAATGACTTTGCAAAGATAATAATTGTAATTTCTTCAAACTTTTGGTAACACGGTTACGTGAAAATTTTTTTCGGATCTGATAACAAAACAGTGCTGCTAAAAGTTTTTGTTTATTTGTTAAAATGCATTGAAATTTATGAATGTGTATTTTAAAAGTTTAGAATATAACAACAATGTTAAGTATAAGACCGTATCCTTTTTAATGGCATCTTCTTGAAGCTCTATCAAAAGTATTAAAGCTCTTCATCATTTTCGTTTTGTCTTACATTTGTTCGTTAAAACGAGTACAAAATAAAATTATTGTTCGTAATGTAGGGTACTTACTTAATAGAAATAAAAACTTGAGTGTTCGTTAAATGCGATCGATGTTCATTAAATCGAATGTTCGTTAAATCGGAAAACTACTGTACTTTTTGTTCCATTGTGGTTATAAAACATTATTTGTCATTTTTTAGAAGTGTTAGCAAAATGTGTGTAAAAAATTTTATCCATCGAAAAGGCAGTATATTTTCTTCAGAAAAGAAAACGCCATTAGATATTTATAAAAAACAAAATGGCTGAAACGAATTCAAATAAAGTAATTAAATGCCTTTAAGGGCCTCAGACATGTTCACGTACTTGCTGTTAAGTTCGTGTACGTGTGCTAGCCGGCTTGATGTTACCACGCTTGACGAACCACCAAGCATTAATTTTTACTTTGACTTTGTGCTGTTCGTTTAGCTAAAAAAAATATAAATAATGAAATGTTAATAAGTTCTAACACTTCTCTTTTCTTTATCAGTCATTCCTTTGTTTTTCTTTTAATTCTAACACTTTCTTTGAGCGATTAATTTTTCTAATTTTCTTTTAATTCCGATTTTTTGGACAACTGTTCACAATCCAAATATAATTCTACTGAAAATTTGTTCGTGCTTGATGGGTTAGCACTATACATGTTCAAACAACTGACAGCAAGCATGCCAAAAATCTAAATTTTTTGATTTTCCATCAAGCGTCGTTGGTGTCACAAATACTATCAAATTTTCACTTATACTATAACCATGCTTAGCAAGCATTTTGATCGTGTCTGGAGGCCTTAACTCTTCTGTAATAGTAGACATTTTTCTCGCATCGTTTTCAAATATGAGAAATTTGGACGACTTTGGAGACTTGAGTGAAAAATAAAACATTCCTTCTTTCAATACACATCGTTTTTCGTTCGTTTCATGCGAGAACTTTTACGATGCGAGACATATAGAAACAAGATAGTAAATCCTACTTCTGGAAAAAATCGTGTGGGTACGTACGTGTGAGTTATTTATTCTTTTCCTTGTGAAAACTTTTTATTGTCAAAAACATTTACATATTTGTCTGCACAAAATTTAAAAAATGTTCGAACACTTTGACATTTGACAGTTGCTTTTTTGCTCATTAAAATTTTTTATTTTAAAACTTAAAAAAAATGTATGATGACCTGCAAATGGTAACAAGTTTTTTACTTATCAATAGTTGCAACGAACCGCCACAAGTCCTCACATTAAATGTAAAAAGATGTTTGATATCAAACCGCTTTTTTTTCGAAAAAATTACGTTTTATTTAAGATAAAATATTTTTGGCTGAATGTTTTTAAAACCGATCTAATCGTATCTTCGGTGAGGAATTGTTGTGACTACTACTATGTTAACGTAAATTGCTTGCTTTATCTTATCTGTGTTTTTATGTACATGTAATAACCGGCGTTTTTTTACACAATCGAGTTCACTAAACTTTTTGCATTGAAACTTGCTAATGCGCGTGTGACTGCAATTATGCTGGTCGTCCTGCCTTTCTGATGCCTCTGTACACTTTGTGATGGCTGTAAACAGCTGCCGACAGCGAGCGAGCGGGCAAGATCATATTTTTTGACGTTGCGTTGATGTAATGTCTACAAATAGTTACGAAATAAGCGGACTACAGTGATACGAGTAGCGAGGTAGATCTATATATTCACATAGAGAAGCTAAATTTTAGACACCAAATATGCTACCGGGGTCGTCACAAGTTCAAAAATTTTAAATATCTTTGGCAGGCTACTTTATATTGCACCTCTCACGTAGGACTATCTTTATTATCCCAATTGAGCCCATCCAATGAAAATCCATATAAAGTTCTAGAATTAGAACCGTTCGCCACCAGTTGGGCACCGGCCACTTAACTTATTTTGTAGCAGATACTCTTCCCTCTAGGGAACGCAGTAAGCGCATATTTTTAACCGAAATTTGTTACAAATGAGTTGTAACGAGTTCAGGGGTTGTAGCGACGTTTCTCAGCTGGGGTATCACTCGTCGTGTCCAGCGTTCGTCACAAAAATTTATTTTGTTTTGAGACTCGGAGTGAAAGGAAACACCAGATTCAAATGACACGTTAATACATTATTAATGTTTAAAAGCAACAATTTTTATTTGTATTTACGAAAGGGAAAAGACTCTTGCTAAACCTCCTGTCTGACGCCGTTACTCCGCTCATTGACTGCACCCGATATAGCATACAGTAGTGAGGATACTGCGGATTATAAATCCTTCAGTAACCCCACTAGTTTCTGCACTAAATATTACCACGGGAGAGGATGAGTCGTCGCTTGCCCAATTTCTTAAGTAATCTAAAAAGCTAGAGCGTATTATAAACACTTCTCCAGTTAATTGTCTTACCTACTCAGCAGCCAGGCGAGATCAGTTGACTGTGCTTTTGTCACAGGTCAGACCAGAGATGAAACAATGAGGTTATGTTTTAGCTTAAATCCACGCTTTTTTTTCTAAATCAGAATATAAATGAAAAGAGATGGCAATAACATTTATCGTGTAATATCAGATTATCGTGTGACAGAGAAAGAATAACAACAACTATAAGAGCATTCAGTCTCATGTTATCTCTGCGCGCTAATTCTCGCAGTCGATCTCATGCGAGATTTGCTCGAAGTTACGATTTCGTTTTTACTTTTGGTATTCTATCACTCTTTATCGAGTAAGTTGTATCGAAATTTCAGATGATGGCACTCGATAGCGAGCTTACATTCGAATGCAACCGTGCGAGTTTAAATTCGATAGCAAATTTGATGACGAAATGTTATTTTTTAAAAGTTCGTTGGATACAAGAAAACAAGAAAATGTAAGCTAAATTTTTTATATTTTTTTCATATTAACTTATTTTTATTAATTATTAGATCAAATCATGGTAGAATAATACAGGTAGTGTCGAAACGTTAACGGATTTATTTATGGGTTTCGAGTCTGTCAAAATTTGATTATGTACGAGGGCGGATTGATATTGAAGCTACCTAGCGCTAAATGGCAGCACAAACACAAAAATTTTTTTTAGAAATTGCGATCTGTCAAACGTCAGCTGTTAAAATTTCACGCAAATTCATCGATTAGTTTATTTGTTGTAGTCGTTTGAATTAAGCAACTTTTGTGTTTCTTGAAAAATGGAAAAAGTGAATTTCGTGCAGTGATTAAACAAAACACTATTATTTGAAAGGAAAAACGGCGAAAGAGACAAAATAAAAGCTCGATAAACATTACGGTGAGTCTGCTCCGTCAGATTACATGGTAAAATATTGGATTGCTGAATTTAAACGCGGCCGAACAAGCACTGTAACAACACCATCAACAGGAAGGCCAAAAGAGGTGGTTACTGAAGAAAATATCAAGAAAATCCTCGATATCGTTATGAATGATCGCCGAGTCAAGTTACGTGAGATTGTTGAAATGGTAAACATACGAGTATCATATGAACGTGCGTTCAACATTTTGCCTAAACATTTGCATACGAAAAAGCTATCGGGAAGATGGGTGCCTCTTTTGCTCTCAATTGACCATAAACGTAAACGTGTGACATGTGCAGTCTCAATGACAAAGCTCCATGAATTGGGCTACGAATTGGTACCTCATCCGCCATATTCTCCGGATTAAGCCCCTAGTGACTACTTCCCTTTTCCAAACCTAAAGAAATGGCGCGGTGGAGAGATTTAGCTCCAACGATGAAATTATTGACCAAACAATTGCCTGTTTTAAGGACCTCGAAAAATTCTATTTTTTTGGAAGGGATACAAAAACTGGAGAAACGTTGGACTATGTGTATTGAGCTAAAAGGAGACCATATTGAGAAATAAATGGTTTTTAAAGAAAAAAATGTTTTTTTCCTACTTAGGTAGCTTCAATATCAATCCGCCCTCGTATTACTAACACACACCCACACTGCGAAAAAAGCACACTTTATAACTTGTTTCAAGTGCAAATAAGAAAAGGAAAAGAAACAAAATTCTTTATAGAGCAGAAAATGCAACCATTTTGCCATTTTTCTTTTGTACCTTTTGACAGCTTCGAACCTAAAAGCAGTGTTGTTGCAGCTTCGACACCACCTGTTGTATTATTCCACCATGGGTCAAATACAACAAAAATAAATTTCAGGCGAAAACAAATTCTTGCAGAGTTTATGTCTGAACACAGCAATTTGGCAAAAGACGTTCTACCAAATACTCGTACATGTCAAGGAAAGGCTACTACGGCTAATAGACTTTAGGATATATTAAATTCACTCATTGTTCGCCAAGCCCAATGGGTCACTAGTGTCTCGGATTTGTCTTCTAATTGAATTTATGTCACACTCATTATCCAAATCTGATGATAAAGAATAAAAAATAGATTTGCGTCCATGTCATCACCGATTTAACAAAAAGAAAAACTTTCAAAATTAAAATAACACTTCTGTTAATAATTTTTTTTTTTTGCTTTGTAAATATATTTTTTTGTTTACTTATTTCTAGTGCTGATTCTTTTTAATCTTTTACTTTTACTTTACTAAAAATCGCTTCGCAATGTATCAGGTCCCATCATCAGAAAAACTCGTACAATCGAAATAAATTTAGATACGAATTTATTTCGATCACGAGCCCCGTAATTTGCCCCCTGGTCTCCTTTGTGCTTTTACCCGACTCGTAATTAGGATAAAAATTTATTGACATGTTTTATTATACATTCATAAGTCTTTTAATTTACACTGAGTTTTTTTATAATTAGAGCCCCTGAAGCGTAATAATTCACACACAATGGTGACTATTCGCGAAAAGGCGTGAAGTGAAAGTTTACATGGAAAACAAATAAAATTTTGAAATGTTTCTTAATTTTTGTTTTCCATATTTATAGACACGTATTCTCGAATAACTCCTAAATTTCAGTGTTGGCATTAATCAATTAATCAATTTAATCGAATAATTAATAAAATTTCAAAATAGATACAAGAATTTATATGATATTTTGCAGACAGTCATAAACGGAACTTTAGGCGGAGACTCAGCGGCAGGACAGATCTAGCAGACGATAAATGTCAAAGACTTCATGTGCGTTTCCTCAAAAGCCTTTTCTAGCAAATAGCAAATTTACCAACCTGAAATTCCACATGTGTTTTAACAAACATTTCTAAGGAGAGCGTGAAATTGAGACAGAAGTCAGTACCAGCCTTATGGACTTATTCATAAACGTTTAATAAAGTTAGTAGAAGATTTATTGAAGGATTTTTATATGGGAAAACCGGTTTTAATACACACATAAACTTTATTAATCGTTTATGAATAAGAAGGCCATTATCAATATCTAAAAATCACGTGTCTCTCCCTGTGTTCGTTCGTTTACACTAATCTCCGCCACCGCACGCGCAAACAATTTTTATGCAATTTTGTGAGCTTTTTTTTTTGTTTGTTATCACAATTTTTATTAGATAATGAATGATATTGCATACTTATAAAAATATACATATATATTTTTTTATTTATACATATTAATTATCACAAAACACGGCAATCACCTTTTATTTATTTCCAATTTCGTATTAACGTATATTTACTTAATTGTTTTTTCTACAATCTTTCTTTTTTTTTGTTTGTCTTTAATTTCGACTATTTTGATTTCGATTGTTAACGACGGAAAAATGCTTCTGGAGAACGTTGATCTGAGACCAACAAAAACCTTCTAAAATGTTTAACTATTTTGCGTTACTATTATATTCATTCAAAAATCAAAAGCACAAACAAACAAAAAGCAAAAAAAAACAGCAACATCAATCTGTTTTGTTGAATCAAACCCATTGATCTATTTCTATTCCACTCGTAGTTGCCAGACAAAATTTTTATAAAATCGTTTAATTTTTGGCACAATCATATTTGGCTATTTTTATGAGATTATTATTTAATATTTTCTATTCAGGTAGACTTCGTAAACGCCGTTTTAACCAAAACCGTGTGGAGCGATACAAGAAACCAGCACAAAAAGAAGGTTTGCATTCCACTATTACCAAAAAAAAACTAATTTCGGCCATATATTTCATATATTATTTGATCAATTTTAATTATAAAAATATATGAGGCCCTGTGCTCCTTATAGGAACGACGGGATTTTATATAAAAATATATTGTGCACAAAGACAAAAATATAACATTCAATTGTTTCCATAAACTTACTGCCTGTTTTTGGAAAATGAAAACAAAATTGTGAGTGAAAATTTATATTGAAAACAAAAACTAATTTTCGTATTTTATTTTTGTTTTCAATATTAATTCTCACTCACAATTCAGTTTGTATTATCTAAAAACAGGCACTTAACAATTAAATTTAAAAATATTTCACTTTAAAAATATTTCGCGACATTAGCGAGGCGTATTTAACCAGGTGACAGCATTACAGCAGCTGACTATTCGTTGCGAATGTCAAAATACATACAAAATACTTTTGTCTTTTTTTTTGCTTATTTTTCTGCATCTGTTTTCTTTGTTTTATGGGTTAAGGCCTCATTAGTTCTTATTTTTGAATTACTTGTTCTGTAAAAGGAATCAGGTATTTTGAAAACAAAAGAAAAACATTGAAATTGTTAACAAAATTTTTTCGTAAATTTTTTTTAATAAACAAAAGAAAAAATTTAATAAATAAGATATTAATATTTTGTTTGATTGTGACTCTGAACTTTCGGATGTGAACGATGTAGTTGCTTTAGAGAATTCTTTAAAAGTTTTTACTGCTTCCACAAAGAATTTGTCAGTATCATCAAATTGCATTTTGTTTCTCTTTCCTTTTATTGCTTCAGAAACAAAATTTTCTGACTTTTAACAAAAAATTTTTTTTAATATTTTACACCACAACAAACTGTCACTTAACGTTATATTCTATTTTCTACAGAATGAAAAAGAACAGAACAGAACAGAATGAAAAAGTAACAACAAACCACTCATACATATTTTCAATTGAACAGAAACAAAACAGCTGATTTGTAACAGAACAGAACGTACAAACTAATTCTGCCTTTATGCTTTTGACATACGCAATGAAATTACACAAACAAAAATGCCTGTTGTTCTTGTATTGTTGTAATTGTTTTACTAATACTGCCGCCTGTAGTTAAATACACCTTCCACATTAGAGTGCATCAATTTTATTCACTACCAAGTGGTTGTCAAAATCGTAATCTACGACGAGTTCTAAGAAGATTTGCCCAAGCAACCATGGATCTAAAATCAAAATCGAGCTTCCGGTTGTTAACGAGAATTTCTTTTTTAAAGATTTTCAAAAAAACTTTTGTTTGTTGAGGGTTTTATACATGCATTTCATTGGTGCTAATGCCAAATCATCAGTGGACCTTAAACCATATTTTTGAAAAGTTTCAAACTTCTTATCTTATACAAAAACTTTTAAAAAACCAATGAGAGTTTTTTTTAAAAATTACAAAATTATAAATAAGCATAACAGACTTTGAAACTTATTCAAAAATCCAACAAACAAATTACAGTCGAACTTCCATAACTCGAACTTCTATAGCTCGAATTTTCTCTAACTCGATCGAATTTGATTGCCAGTAGCGTTAAGAGAGAAAATAACTTACGATTCTCCTTCCGTAATTTGAAGTTCCATAACTCAAAGTTCTCCGTAACTCGAACGAAATTACATGCATATGAATTCTATAACTCATACACAAAATTAAAGTGCATTGTTTTGAATTCATTTTTTTATTCGTTGGATCCGAACTTAAAGGGATCGGCGAGTGATGGCGTGGGTTTGGTGTAAGAAACAATTCAGTAGCCTTCCAGAAATGATGTAGAAAGTTCTTATCGAACATTGAATTTATGTATATTTGCAAGCTTCAACTGATGAGCACTTTCAGGCTTTAAAAAATTTTGGAGTAATTTCCTATTGAAAATTAAAAAAGTAAATTTTGAGTCACTAATTTCGTAAATTTATCATTCGAGATATGCCTCGATATATTATTTTAAAGAATTTCCAAATATTCAGAATATTTTACTTCACTATAGTTTACTTATTATATTTTGCATTCAGTAAGTGTCTGTTTTAAATTAAATAAAAAATATATTCATCATTTAATATACGGACATAATTGAAATTGTTTTTTTTCAGCAAATAAATTCTATAACTCGAAGTCTCCGTTAATCGAATATATTTTTGGGATAATGGTAATTCGAATTATGGAAGTTCGACTGTATATTCGATATGAATCCATTTTATTTTCTTTACAACTTTTATACAATTAGACGCCCTTTGGGTGACAATGAAAGTATTTAATAAGGCAAAACGGAAAATAAAATCTTAATTCGCTAATTATTAAATTTATTATTCGAGACAGGTCTCGATTAATAAATTTAAGAAAGAGAATTTTTTTTTCGTACCTTGTATTTTTTTTATTTAAATATGCTAAAATAAAGATAAAAATTACAAACGTATAAGCAATTATATTTGAAATGATCCAACATAGCATAATTAGGGGTATCAACCTTTTTCGTTAATTGAACGCGCTTAAGAGCAATCGCTCTTCCTAAATTTTGTTTTTTGAACATAAAATCTTCATCAACGTCCATTATTGATGATGTTTCAGGTTGTTAAGTTGAATCTGCAGTAGTGTTGAGAATAAAATACAACTTCTTTTTATGACGATTAAAAAGTAACTCTCTCTTTACTAAAATTGTTTATTTACTTAAATGATGAAACAGAACAAATCCACAACTTCAATAATGAAACAGAACAAGTCTGCAACTTCAGGAACAATCGCTTGGTGGCCCATAACAAAATCGACGACAGTAACTTCAAATACTCTCTTAATATTGTTTGCTTTTCTTTTGTTTGCATTTTTCGGATGAAAAATGTATGTGATTTTATGAAAACACGGTAACATTGTTGAGAGAATGAGTGTCTAAAATTGAGAGTATAAGAAAAAACGCTGGTAAAATAAAATAGATTCTATTCCATGACCACATTCTCTGGCAAAATTTTATGTCAAATTGTATGGAAAACAAACGTCAGCCCCAGTTCTGTTTCATCATTCGGGCTGAACAATATTTTCCATACGGTTTGACATAAAATTTTGCCAGAGAATGTGGTCATGGAATAGAATCTATTTTATTTTTACAACGTTTCATCTTATAATGATGAACCAGAACTGGGGCTGACGTTTGTTTTCCATACAATTTGACATAAAATTTTGCCAGAGAAAGCCGTCGGGAAATATAATCTATTTTATTTTTACAGCGTTTTTTCTTATAATCTCAATTTTAGACACTCATTCTCTCAACAATGTTACCGTGTTAATATAATCTAAAGCTCTATTTAAATATAACAATTTTATAAATATCTAAATTCTTTTTAAAGAAAACAATGTTCTTAAAATTTTTCTTATACTATTCAAATAATTGTTCAATTCACAAGCTCGTATTAACGTCGTATGTGTTGTGTAATCGCGTAATTATACAGTATTGTAATTTTGTTGTTGATAATTTTCATACATTTTTATGTATTTTTATGAATTTTATATGTTTTATAAATGGTTGTATTGAGGACAGGCATGGAAAAATTCTATTTGTTAGATTAATTTGTAAAAATCATTTAAATATGTGATAAGTAAGCCTAGAAAATACATTCATCTTAATGTTAAATATATACCTGATTCAATTCAATTTAATTTGCAAACCATTTTAATCAAAATTGTTTGCGGCGAAAAAGTTATTAACTATTTCGCTTAAAATTAGAATTCCCATATCTGATTTAATTTCGTGGTATCAACTGAATTGATAACAGAGATAAATTATATAGAGATGAACTTACTTGAATCAATCATTAACATATCGAAATTATATTGGTGCCATAAGGCATTAATTAAATTATTTTTTTTTCAGTTTTACTTTTCACTTTTCGTGTTTTTTTTTTATTTGATAAAAAGAAATTTTTTGTTCGGCATAAATTATTTACTCACAATGAATTGACTACATTGAATTGACATTTAAAATACAACCAAAATGACGATACAACAAATTTCTCTGTTCACGAGCACATAAACAAATATCGTATTTTTTTAAATGATACGCCACACGACTTGTGAATTGAACAAATAAGTTTTGCGTTTTCCCATAATCTTACAGCATATTTTAAAAAATATATATATAAAATACGAAAAAATGTATCTCTAAAAATCGGAAGCTCGATTTCGATTTTAGGTCCATGGTTTCTCGGGCAAACCTTCTTAGAATTCGTCGTAGATTACGATTTAACCAACCGCTTGGAGAATTTTTTGTAATAATTGACCCACTCTAGTACACATAAAAACATAAAAAAAATTTATCAAATCTTTTATTTTTGTGTGGTAATTTGAATGATTTTTATAAAGTTCTTTTAAATGTTGTTTGCCGTTAAAAATATGGGTCAAGGTAAAAATAGGTATGTACATGAATGAAAAATTGTTTATAGAAACCATGTAAAACCGAAGTTTTTTCCGTGTTAAACAAGAACGTGTCAAATAATATGAACTGGGTTATACCAAAGGCCGTGTTCAAGGAAGCACTTGTTAAGAGAGGTCTACCTGCCCATATATGTATGTACATATCGCTCCTTTAACGCAACGTTGTCATATCTAAAAACGAGCTTTAAAATTTTTCAATTTACTCACACTTCAAAGGAAAAAATAAAAAAATATTCCACCCTCAAGAGTACACAAAATTCTTTTATGAATTTTTTGTACAAACTGAAAAATGATACGACGAATAATTCTGCATTCTTTACCCAAAAAAAATTTTTTTCTGAGATATAATTACGTTGCAATTTAGAATTATTTAACTTCATTAAAAATAGAATCAGATCTAAAACTAAATTTTTGCATTTTAAGAAGTTTTTTTAACTCTGTCGTAAAGTTATGAGACATTACGAGTATGTTAGGCCCTTTGGCATTTTATAAGACGATATATTTATTATCTTAAGCTTAAATTCATTCACTTAAAATTATATAAGCGGCAGCGAAGTTGATTTTAGTTCATGTGAAATTATTTAAAACCGAAAATATTTTATGATTGTGTTTTATTTCCAGAAAAAGTTCCGAATGCAAAAATCACAAAATTGCAGTTTTTAAAATTCCGATATTTAGGATACCAGACCCAGTTTTAACTTGAATTCAAGGTCAATACTTAAAAGTCATTGAGTGCACAAAACTCATAAAAACTTAAATGTTTGCTACAATTATTAAGCTCGTGCTTTAACAGGAATTGTTGTGTTTGATGCCAGGTGCCCCACGCATTGGTCTATTGCACAACTATTTTATTACACGTTAAAAATGTTTTCGCCGAGGGTCGAACGGCCGACCATCTGTATGGTAAGAGTCCGGTCTACTACTCTTCCACTTAGAGAATAATTTACTTACAGTAAATTTATTGTTAGAGATATACCCAGTTATCTTATTTCAAAAACTTTTTCATTTTCAAGAACCATAAACAATGTCTACTGATGACTATACAGTGAAACTCGTTTATAGCAAATTCGGTTATAGCGAATCGTCGGTTGTAACGAACAAATTTCAAAGTTCCATTTTCATACAAAAGTTCTTCATTCGTTCGTTATAGAATGCGATTAAAACGAATTCTTTCGTTTAACCAACAGCTTTGTATGGTCCTAAACAGTAACTTTGTTTTCCCTTTTTATAACGAATTCATAAAAACATGTACACAATGGCACCATCAATTTTTAATCTTACATTTTCAAAACACGTGCTAGCAGCGGATACATATGTATGTATGTGCTTATGGAAAAATTCCAGTCGCTTAAAACGGGTTGTAAGTCTCGCTGAGCTCAAAAAATACAAAATTTTAATAAAAATAAAAAAAATATACAGTGAACTCGCTAAAACGTGAACATTCGAAATGGTGAACGTCTCAGAGACGTGAACAAATCTATTTTTCCATAGAGTATTCTAAAACGTGAACAAAAAAAATTTGAAAACTTTAAAACGTGAACACTGTTTTTCAATTGGAAAATCCCCGAATTACAGGTTAGTTCAAAAATTCTTATTCGTGAAAGTGAAAAATAGTGCAGTTCTACTTCTTCAGGCGCTGAATTCTCAGGTTTGTTTTATTGTAGGTTTTAGTTTTTTTTAGAGAATTTAATTAAAATTTAATTACAAATGAATGTTACTCTTTTCACGGTCAAAGATTGCATCAACAATCCTGAAGAAAACTGCACAGAAGTAGGAAGTATTGAAATTCAGGATGATAGCGATGATGATGATGAATATTCCAGCCAGAAGTTACAATTAAATCCAAGGAAGCTGTAGATGGTTAAGTCTTTAATATGGGTTGAAAACACGATAGTAGACCAAAGTGGCATTAGAATGTTGAGAAACCTTAAAGAAAAAGCTCTGTTATAGATTTTTTTCAATTACTGATTTTTTTCTATAAACTTTGATTACCTGGCTCTTAATTATCCACCAAAAAAATGTTCCGATTAGTTTTTATCATTTTTGTTTTTAATTTGGGTACTCGATAACGTGAACAAACTCGAAAATGTAAACTGCCTTGGTAAAAATTAGTTCACGTTATCGCGAGTTCACTGTAGCATGTTTGTATATTAAAATAAAATAAAAGTACAAATATATGTATAAATCTAGTCCAACGCAGGCGATGAAGGCCTTAGACGCAATTTTCACAACAATTAATGAAAATAATTTACCAGTAACAAAATTTTTTTTATAAATTCATCTGCACCAATCAGAACACATAAAACGCAGTGAAATTATTAAATTATATTTTCGTGCCAGAATATACTTACATACTTAAAAACTAGAGGCTTAAATTGAGAAATAATTCAAAAGGTAACGTAACGAAAAAGGAATAAAACTTTTAATTAAAATCTACATTCTGTACGTTCGAAAAAGTTTACTATTTATTTTATTAAATAAATTCACTGACAATAAAATTTGTAATTGATTCAAATAATAGTAATTAACCAACCAGTGAGCTTAAAACATAATTTTTATACCACAAATGTTTTTAAAGTTGACAGTTAATATAAAATTAACCGTATTTTGTATACAGAGTTGGAAAATAAACAAAAAATAAATATTGAAATGAAAATTTATGGCTTGAGTTCAAATCTGAATTTACCCATTTCTTCTTAATGTAAGAAATTATTTTTTTTTTTGGATAAATTCGTTATTTTTTTAAGAGAATACTTTTTATTTGAAACAATTTATTCATCAGACTAGCAGAACGGATCAGTACTGATTGCGAGGTCGCTACACCCAGGGCTGGGCAGTATTTGAAATATGTATTTAGAATACAAATGCGTATTTTGTATTTGTATTTCAAATACATGTCCTGCAAGTATTTTGTATTTTAAATACATACAATAAATAGAAGTAGTTTGTATTTTAAAAACATGGTTTACAAACGACGATGATTTTGTGGTTTTCGTAGATAGTGTGATGGTGAATCTAGGACATCTAGGACATTTGGAGTTGGAATTCGTCAGTTTCCTCGGGAACAAGAACAAAGACATTATCACTCTTGACAGCTATCCAAATATAAAAAGAGTATTCATAGAATTTAATACAAGTTTGTGCTCATCAGGACCTGTAGAAAGATTATTTTCTTCAGCAGGTTTTATTTATTCTCCAACAAGAAACAGTTTGTCTGATGCTACATTCAAAAATCTGATATTTATGAAAGTAAACAATTGTTTTGTTGATTAGTTTTATATAATATATTTTTTGGTTTGAATAAAAATGTTGTATTTTGTATTTTAAATACATGACCAGCAAGTATTTTGTATTTTAAATACCGCAAATCATGTATTTTGCCCAACTATGGCCACACCATCTCATCAGCGTTCTTTGTTAAATTTTACCACTTTTGCCGGTGGATACTAATGGTTAGGAATATCAACTATATATTTAACAAATTAGAATACGAAAAGTGCAACTTATTAATTTCTTAAAAGTTAAAACAATTGCATGGCAGCCACGCTAAAAAAAAATAAACATTTTTAACATTAAAACCGATATGTAAACAAAAATTTCTCTATGGGTACATACATACCATACTATAAACATGTTTCTGAGATTTTGTTTATGTTCATTTACTACTGCGACGTTGATGCGCTATATTCTTTGTTTCATGGCTATAAACGAGTTTTATGGCCTTATTCACAAACGATTAATAAAGTTAATGTGTGCATTAAAACCTGTTTTCACATATGAAAATCCAACATTAAACGTACTATAACTTTATTAATCGTTAGTGAATAAGGACCTTACTATATAGTTCGCTGTATAGTATAGACTAGCTCAACCCACAGCGTATAAAAAACTTTTTGTAATAATTTACTTGTTTATTTACTAGTAAGTAGTTGTATAAAATATTGTAAAGTAAAATACTCGTATTGTAAAGCAGTATGTAGTTTGTGTAGAAAATTATGTTGTTCTTAATAGAGATCCTTAACAAGTTTTTGCTGAATTATATGGCTGAATAAATCGTCGAAATAATAATAAATAGCAAAATCTGGCAACTGCAAGTTCGCTACCACCAAACGTAACCAATACAACCCCATTCGCTGCTCGAGCAACAAAAGCAACAACACATAAAATATGCGAGCAGCATAAATTTATTTCATGGCCGTCATTCTATCAATACAAACAGTCATACACGTGCGTAAATATTTCGGAAAATATGTACGCTTCGTTATTTACAAAAACATCGGTTTTCATTCGTTTGTACATTAGACAACCAATAGCAGACAAGCAGTTTTTTTGGGAGTGTGTTAGTTGTGTTATTGTATTGTATGTATGAAGCACGTGTTGTCTTGTAGTTTAGAAATTTTACAATGAATTCAATAACTACGAAAACCCAGTGGTAAAAATGTACACACACACCTTCATTACTTAATCGCTGACTGACAGAAGCAATATTTAGTAGCAATCACTTGTACTTACATACATACATAAATCCATACATATTTCGTTTATTTACCGCATTAATATTTAACAAAAAGGAGTCACAAGAATTTTAATCGGTGTGCTCTCGCTTAGAAAGTATTCCACGATGTCAGTAGGTGTTACTAAAATTACACTTAAATGTACTACTTCGTCATATGATTTCAAAAAAGCCGTAAGTTTGAAAAAATTCAAAATGGACTTCTTAATTGATTACGATTAGAGATGGGCACCGCTCACGTGATTAGCGTGAATCATGTGTGATCACGCGTGAGCATGCATGATCGTGAGCAGTTTCTTAGTTCAATCACGTGAACGTGAGTATAAAAAAACTTAACGTGAGTCAGCGGGCATGAGTAGATTTTTTGCGTGATTGTTTCGTGATTTATCGATTTTGGAATTTTTTCATATTTTTAATAGTTACATTTTTATTTAAATTTTGTCATGAAGAAATACAACAAGTGGCAGTATAAGTCCGAGTTTCGACTAACGAATATTTGGGAGAAAAACATCTGCAATTCACTTTCGTTTTTTCATTCGCATTCACACAGACGAACGCACAGACCTAGAAATTTTAAGTTTTTGGAATAAAGCTAAAGATCTTCCAATTCTGCAAAAAATGGCTAAACAAATACTGTGTGTACCATCCAGATCAGCTACAATCGAAGGAGTTTTTTCAACGCCAGGAAGAATACTTGAAGAGATGTGAAACAGACTTCTCGGAAAAAATGTTGACAAAATTTTATTTCTGCATAATTAATATTTGTACGTAATTGTTGAACTGTTTTAAGGTATACTTATATTGAAATTAGATTTTTATGGCTTGAGTTCAAATCTGAATTTACCCATATCTTCTTAATTTAAGAAATTATTTTTGGATAAATTCATTATTTTATTAAGAGAACTTTTTTATTTGAAACAATTTATTCATCAGACTAGCAGAACGTCATCAGCGTTCTTTGTTCGATTTTACCACTTTTGACGGTGGATACTAGTAACTAGGAATATCAACTATTTAACCGTATTATTTAACAAATTAGAATACGAAAAGTGCAACTTATTCATTTCTTACAAGTTAAAACAAGTTCGGTTAGTACGAAATTCCATCTCTGATTTTTAATTATTCCAAATATTTCATACTCTCTTTGCTTTTTCCAAAGCCATTGGCTTTGAGATCAAGCAGTTTTCCATTTTTGTTTACTTTATTTTTGTCTTGTAGTTGATTTTCTTAGTATTCTTAATTTCTTAAATTAAGAAGATATGGGTAAATTCAGATTTGAACTCAAGCCATAAATATCTAATTTCTGCATAAATTTATTTATCTATTATCTATTAACGCGAAAGTATAAGATCGCGTAAAGCAAAAGGTATGACTAGAGTTTTTTTCCCAGCAATTTTTCATTTTCCGGGAAAGCGGGAAATTTTTTTTAATTTCCCGGGATCTCGGGATCACGCTCCACGAAATAATAAATATTAAATTTGGTAGGCATTAAAAAAATTGTATTAGAAAGTTTGAAATACACTATCATACATAGTCGTACGATTCATTCACTGGAAAATGTGACAGAATTCTGGTCCACTTTTAAAAATTGCATTGAATTTGCCTTACATACATGTGTATTTTTCACTCAAGTACTTTTAGATTTTATTGATTTTTTTTTCGCCTAAATAGTTGCAGATTTATAAAATAAATAGTTTTAGTTTAATTTTGCTTTCGTTGCAACTTCATTTCTTAAAAAGATGCATCTCTGATCGCAAGATATCTATCATTTTATGGAAATTTTCATAATTATATGCTGGTCCGACTTGTCAAAAACTCTGCCTCACATGTGCATTTTATGGCCACACTTTTTGAACACACACGACTTTTTTGGCAGATCACATGACCAAGTAGGATAGTGTATCACGGCCTTTACTAAAAAAATACCTTATGTTTTAATAATACACTAATATGTTAATTTAAATTGGGTATTACCACAGAAACTTTATTTTTTTTTAACTTTTAGTTTTTAAATTCCTTAAAGGTTATTTCCAACATTGTTATGTATATTGTTATATAAGATAAAAGTAAACTTACAAATATACATATGTGAACATAAACAAAAACATAACAATTCAGTTAATAAAAACAAACAAAAAATAATATAGAAAAACTAATACGAAGGTACTCGAGGTTTGAATTAAAAAACAAAAATATTAAAATTTTAAAATAAGAAAATACTTTAATAATATAATTCATATTTTTTGGTTTAGGAAATAATTCTGTAAAACGCTTAAAGGGATTCCGCATGAAAAATCCCGGGAAAATGTTATTGGACGATTTATTTGAATTGGTTATAATTTTGCTTTTAAAAAATAAAAGAAAATTGTAACAGCTGATTGTCGAAACGCAGAAAAAGATGAGAGTTTATGTGACAAGTTTCATTTCTAGCGCAACGCGCAGCAAAACTTTTATTTTATTAACCTTAAGGTTCAATAAGACGTAGCATAGCTACGTGTAGCTACTCAGAAAAATCGTCAAATTTTGTAAATAAAATCGTCATAATCGTCAGTATTTAAAAAGAAAGTCGTCAAAAATCCGTCACCCAAAAAAAATTTTTTGTTTTATACAACAATCTTTCATTTAAAAATTAATAATTCAACAGATTTCTTAAAAATAATAAAAACTTTAAAAATTTTATTCAATTCAAAGCAAGATTTGAAGAGATTTTGTGTCGAAACCATTTTTATATACTTTCCAAAATAAACGCTAATTTTTTATATCATATGTTTTATATTTTAATTTAAATAGAAATTCATAAAATATACTATTATACAGTTTTTCATAAACTTGCAATTCATGTGTAGAGTCAAATTAATTTTTTGATTTATTCGTTTTTATACTCGTACAATCAATCATATTTACATATAAAGTACGAAAGATGGACATATAATATTGATTTAAATTGGGTAATTACAAAATAAGAATATTATATATACGAGTACATATCACAGTTATGATTTTTATAATATTTTTTGTAATGCTAACATTGTAACATTCAGAGGAATTATTTTTTAAATAATCTTAAAAAAAAGAATCCCCTCAAGGGTTCCTGTTTCTCATAAATTTCTTATCTTGGTTTTAATAAGATTAATTCTCCTACATATTCTTTTAACATTAGCTGAAGAGTTTGGCAAAGTAATTAGGTCATTTACAAATTCACATAAATCTGGGAAAACAAATTTATTTTTTGGTAGATTAATCGACTTTCATCTTTTCCAAAATATATCTACATTCAAAGCGCTGTCTCCAAAATTCAAAAATCTTAGTTTTCTTATTTCATGCTCAATATCTTGATATTTTTCTTTAGAGACTAGATTGGGAAGACCTTTTAATAAAGCAAGAATTTCGGAGTTTTTTTTCAAAATCACAGATGGTGTAATTCAATTAAATTTTTTTTTTAATTTTGTCATCGAAATCAAATCTTTTTTTTTATTTGGTAACACAATTCAACGTAAATGTGATACACAATTATCAATAAATTGATTGAAAGTTTCAACATCAATTATTGTCTTAACATTTCTTTTACACGCACAACAATAATATAAACTTCTTTCTTTTTGAAAAAATTTTTACGTTTATGGAAGTCAATTTGATTTAGAAGGGTATTTTTTATACAATTATCTACTAAAAAATTTTTTAAAATAATTCAAAAAACTTTCATCATTTCGTAGTTCATGTTGTGAATTTAAATTCCTTCAATTTTGTTTAGATTATTGATCAAATTAAGCACATATTTTAAATAAAAAACAAAAGTAAAGCTCGTTAATGTCATACAAATTCTTAAATATTTCTTTAGCAGTATGAATATCATCGATATTGGCCGCAAAATAAAAATATATTTTTAGAGCTTGACATTTTCCCATACGTAGAGATCATGTTGAGCAAAAAGTAGCGAAGTCAAAAAATCGTCAAAGTATTAGGTTAGTTATAGGTTAGTTAGGTTAGTATTAGTATTACTAACAAAAATCGAAAAAATGTCATTTTGTGAAATTCGCTATGAAAAATCGGACTGGAACAATCAGTGCTTCGATAACGATTACAATGAAATGGTGCGGTTAGTTGCAATTACGATTACAATCGTTTTGCAAACCCTAGTCTATGGTTAACATAACGTATAGTAACATAATAATACAATGAAATGCAAATTGAAAAAGGAAATATAACAAAAAAAACCGTAATTGTAGAATTTGATAATTTTCAAGCAACATTTTAGTAAGAAAAATAAAATACATTTTTCACACGTCTGATTTCATATATTCCAACACTTTTTAACTGGACCTAATTGCACTTAAAATCCTTTTGAGAACGACATAAATCGTTACCGCCAACACTCGCAAGTTGTTGTTAAGTACCTAAGTATCAATTTTATAACCAATCTACGAGTACATATCTGCTTTATTCATAAAAAATAATTCTATTTTTTATAAAAGGTTTATAAAAAAACAAATTTCGTATTGAAATCTTTTTTAAGCTAAGTTTAGACGATATGTTGTATCAGCATATGTATGCTAATACTCATATGCTTGAAAATAATAACAAATGCCTCTATCAGCACATTCAATATGTTTGGTATCTATATGATATGTTAAAAGTAGCAAATTTTTTTAAGTAAGCAAATGTAAGCAAATGAAATGTCAACATAACAGTTAGCATACGATTTTTGTGTTTATACGATATGTTGAATTTTATGTGGTGCTACATATGCTGAGTCGCATAAACATTTATTAATATTATAATATAAATAAATATAAATAATATTTATTAATATAAATAAAAAATAAAAATAAACATAAATGATGTCGCCGGAGGAAATATAAGTAGCTAGCTAGATAAATTACGATATAAACACATTCACGACAGCAGGCTACACGGCTACAAATGTCGCTGGCTTTTTCAAAAATTTTCACCTTTTTACGAAATTTCCCGTTGTGAGTTACTTTTTCTATTTTTTATTGCTTCATCGACTCCTAAATGATATTAACCATTTTAATTTTCCCAATGATTGGAAGTTATTGCGAATTTTCGTCATTTTTTTAGTTTTTTGTGAGTTTTCCAGACTCCTTGCATTTGTAGCTCGTTTTAGAAGACTTTACAACTTTTCATAAATTTTGCAACTTTTTGCGGAATTTCGGGTTTTTTGCAATTTGGGTGACTTTTTCAATTTTTTAATGTTTCATCGACTCCTAAATGATATTAAACATTTTAATTTTCCCAATGATTGGGCTTTGGCTTGAGGCGCATATGCATACGAATTTGGCATATGCTGGAAAGTTTGCATACGCCTTCAACAAATAACATATATGTTAGCATACGCAAGAAATTTGTTAAGCACTAATAATATGCTGAAATTACCAACATACGTTTGTTGGTATTGTTAACAAAGTGCTAGCAAATGCTTTTAAACATACGTATGCTAAAAAAATTTTGCGTTTACACGATATGCAAGCACTTGTAAAAAATTTTTAAGCATAAATATGCTGATTCAACATATCGTCTAAACTTAGCTTTATGCAACTTTTATAAATAAATAAATAAATAAATAAAAAAAAAATAAAATATTTTTAATAAAATCTTGCTTAATAAAGATCAATCAAATAAATGAAAAAAAAATCAGTATTATTAACCTTTCAGAACAGCCTTGCAATCGTGTGAGAAGTTTTGTTGAGTTTTAATTTGAAACATGATTTTTTAAATGCAATTGCACCATAAAACAATAATTAAGGGTATAAAGTGCGACACACAACCAGAAAATTAACTAAAACTCACTATTAAATAAAAATGCAAACACCAGTAGAAATTTTTCAAATTTGCAAACGAAGCTTTCGGTTACTTTTTTTTTAAGTTCCGTTATTTTAAAGCTGTTAAACTTTTTAGTTTAAATGTTGTTTATAAACTGAACACTTCATTGATTAAAGTCTTTCTTTTATAAACAATTTTGTTGTTGCTGCGTTTATATTTTACTATTTTTGATTTTTTTTTGCTAAATATTTTTCTTTTTATTTATGCAATTGTTGCTGTTGTGGCTGCTGTTGCTGCTGTTGCTGTTATTTTAATCAAAGCCGACAACCACAATGACAGCAAAACGGTTCATCAGTTACTATGAGAATATAAGATAATATAAGAATGTAATTTAAGTATTTTTCACATTTCTCTATAATTGTCGTTAAGCGCTTTACATTTAGTGAAACTCCTTGTTATCGTTGTAACATTGTAAAGATATTTTCTTGCACATTTACAACAACAATGTATAAGTATTAAATATCAATTCGCACAATATACCCAGTGAACATTTATCTGCCGACATGGCTGATGTTAGCAAAATTCTAATAGTCTTATTCACAAACGCTTAATAAAGTTAATGTGTGCATTAAAACCGGTTTTCCCATATAAAAACCTACAATAACTTTATTAATCGCTTGTGAATAAGGCCATAAGACATTAGCTGACAATCGATCGAGTTTTTTCAAATTTATAATAGCATTTTTCCCTAAAACTAATATTATGCAAACAGTCGTAGGTAATTTTCCGGTATAACGTTTCTGCACATTTTTTGCGATATTATCCACACTAATAAAGGACTAGTCTGCACATTGTCGGAAGGAAATTTAATTGTCTTCTTTCTTATATTAATCAGATAATTCACAACGATTACTGAACTCTTTCACCAGACGTTTCTGCTACTTTTTTCTTAACCCTTACCTCACATGGTTCGGATTTTTTTGCGGCACTAAAAGCTTTCCAGCTCACGACAAAGTTCGCATTTCAGCAGTGATCAAGTCACGGGAGCGGAATGAGGAATTGCTGTTCAGAGAAAAACGTGCTTCTTGTAATAAAGCCCGCGTAAAAGCGACCACAAAGTGGCGAAAAATGTGCAAGAATTGTGTGCAATTGTCACTATGAAATACATACGAGTAGATCATCAATCAACAGAATGATGACAATCTTCGGAAATTTCGAAAAAGATTACAATTTGTATTATTGATCTCACCACACGTATAAAATGTTAGTTTCTGCTAATTATTTTAATTAAATTTGTTTTCTATCTCATGAGATATTAATTAATTTTGTTATATGAAAATAAAAAATATAATTTGTCTATTTATTTGCTATATCATGGGCTTAATATAGAAAGGACGTTATCTGGATTTTTTTTTTCAAAACGCCGCTTTTAATCCTTTCTGGCATTACACTTCCAAATGCACCAGAAAAGCTTAAAATCGCATTTTAAAAATTATTCGAGATACGTCCTTTAAATATTAAGCCAACGATATATTGAAAAGCTATAGCACAATTTGGGGTCAGCTGAGGCCCCTTGCGAGAAGTTATTTAATTTTCTGTGAGTAGTGTGAGTAGTTCAGGGTTAAAACACATTCACCATTTTTGCTGTTTTTCAGCATTTTGCCAGAAGATAATTTTGAAAGTGTTCTTCCGACGAACAACAGAATAGCCTCTACATTTCTTGAATATGTTTTATAAATTATCGTAAGATTTTTATTCCACACGTCTGCGCATTCGAGACTTACTTCGAACTCGTTTGGTCGCTCGTTTTAGATATAAAACTTTGATCAAACCAATTTAAATTATATCAGTTAAATCACAAGCTTTTGTTTAAAACAAGGGATTTAATGAATTCTTCAGAAATCGGACACACTCTTTGGGATTTCAGCTCTCGTAATAATTTTTATTATATTTATTTCCTGAAAATTCTTATGAATAGAACTTGCAAAATGCGAGGCGCAAGAAGAGTCCCACCGATTCTTTATACAAATACAAACTGTCGTAAGAAAAAATTCAAACATTTCTGACAAATTTCTAATTTTATGTCAGACATTTTTCCGACATTATTCAGACTTGCCGAAAATTTGTTCAGATGTCCGCCGGAAATTTCTTCAAAGTTTGCAGAATTTTCTCTGCAAAATATGTAGATCGTCCGCTTTATTGTCAAGCACTCATACGTTACTTTTTTTTAACGACTTCGGATACGAGACCTTCAACTTGTTCAAACTTTATGATCGAATTCAGCAAAAAAATGTTCGCTGGGTATTTGAGCATCAGTCACGTTTATCAAATATTTAATGAAATAAACGTGAAAATGAAACAGGCGGACTTTTGACGAACGCCAGCAAAAAATATTACTTTTATGGAAGCAATCAAAGATTTGCATGCTTTGTTTGGTCCCGCTTCCCTGGATGCGCCAAAAGAAGGCCGAGATGACTAAATTTATTTTTAAACCCAAAATAATTTGTTTTGTAAAATTCAACGCTAAACGTTGAGAGAGACTTTGTTGTAAGTGATTTGTTTTGTGTAATTTCAATTTCTTCCCTACAAAACTTCTTAACACTAAGCGTTGCGTTTTACAAAATAAAGGCCTTAACTACGCACTTATTAAATGGAAGAGAGAGGGAGAGAGATCCGCAGTAATGGGCGTGTCAGATACAATTTCGTCGCTTAATGCATCGAGCATTGGAGCTATTAGGAAAATTTTTAACGCGTCAAAGCGCACAAAAAGTTCAGAGTTGGTCTAACTATTCGCTTCGTGCTGCCTTAAAAGTGCTCTGTGTGACATGTTTCGTACAAGTATGGTACATTCTCCATTTAATTTGTCAAAGCGAATATGTACCGCAACGCAAAGCAAAAGTTTTATCTGACATGTCCTTAATGCGCACGATTTGTTTCATCGCAGTTTAACGATGACACAATTTGATGATGACGCAATAACACGAAGAAAGATGATTTTATTGCATTTTTGACACTTTGAATGAAGCGCAGTTTTATGTCAAAAAAATAATGCCTTTTGAAAGCTCATTTCGAATCCGGAGGGAAGTACAACAAGAACGAAAAACTCTCGCTTCGGATGAAGCAGCAGTTTTTGCGGAGATGCTTATTTTTTTCTGCAGGACTTTTTATTGTTGTTAATAACAGTATGCAACTAAATGGAATTCGTTTAACCCTCCATGTCTTCTATGTATGGGTCTTTATTGTCCATTTTGGAATAAGGGAAAAAAAACTCCCCCTTAAACAGCAATATAGCGGGCTTCAATGATCTGGAAAAATATTTTTCATACAATTTTACTGCAAGTCTGTCTCTGAATGCAAAAAGCTCAAAATGCAACCTGAACTCCAGAAATAAGCGAAAACTTAAAGAGGACTTAAGGGTTAATTTCGTACTTCTTCAGGCATTTTAAGTTTTGACTTATTTCTGGCGCTCAAGTTGAGCGTAGAACTTTGGTGTCCTTGAAAACTCATATTCAAATTGTATGACAAATATATCTGTAGAACATTTCAGCCCACTATACCGCCTTTTAAGGTGAGTTTTTTTACCATAATTCAAGAAAGGAATTAAAAAGTCCCATACAGCGAAGAGTTAGAGGCCCAAATTGTTCCAAAAAAATGTGTTTCGAGTTGTGATTTACATAAAAGGGGTGGTGAACACACTTTGTACCTTAAGCTTGAGGATCAAAAAGATGTCCTATGGCGGACTTTACCTTTACCAGAATCAGTCTTTTTTTATTTGTGTTGTACAGTGTTTTGTTCACGGACTTTTGAATTAAAAACCTGTTCCTTTAAATGCGAAAGAAAATTTCATTCGAACTAACATTCATATTAAAAATAAAAATACGAAATACAAATTTGTTTTTCTTTCCAATGAAAATAATCGAATGAAATTATCTTTCGTGTTTAGAGAAAAATTTAAATTAAAAAATTAAAATTGAAAAAATCACTAAATAAATCAAAAAAAATTGTCATTTTGTTGCAGATCATAACTGCCAGTTTTTAGAAAATGTGAGACAAAATTTTTATTGAAAAGAAAAGCAAATTTTCATAATATTGTTGTCAATATCAATTTACACTGGCAAGGCGACAAATCCTCAGGGCTTGTGATGAATAAGCGGATCACTCAACAGGAGAAAAGGATATCAAAGTTTCATACACATTTTTGAAGAAAAAGGATTTTGCATAAATATTTTTATGATATCAATGTCATTTCATTTACTATGGGAAATGAGTACCAAAATACACTTCCGAATATTGTTATCATTTATCGTCATGATCATGATCATCAAATAAACTTAATTTTCCTTTTTTTCTGCTCCAACAAATGGGTCACGCGTTTACCTTATTTTTTAATTTTTTTTATTTTTTTTTTGGTCTCACAATCATTCGACGACTGTCTTCCAGATTATCAATCGTTCTTCATTTCGCCAAAAATATAAAATGCACATCAATTGGCTTTGAACTACATTTACAGATGCGATGCTGGATGGAATTGGAGTAAATATGATAATGCGAGTAATAAATGGATTAAATGGAATAAATAATAATGTTAATTGTTCGCAATAACATAAAAAGGTGACCTCAAAACACACTGTACAAATACACATACATTTACGTGTACATATGAAATTTTAAATTTATATTGAAGAAAGAAATAAAGAAGTTTTACAATTTTTTTTTTGTAAATCATGAGAAATTTATTATTTTTTTTTAAATCTTTGCTGCAGAATGAACAATGAGTTTGTTACTTTTATGAAAAACATCATGGCAGAAGATGATCTACCTCGGCAGAATTTATATAGTCTGGCACTTAAAAACTTAATGAGAGTTTAGCTTAGGGGCTGTTCATATAATACGTAACATCACTTTTTACTTATCTCAACTCCCCCTTCGCCCAACGTAACCGTTTTAAAGTTCACCAGTTTATGTCTTTATATAGATTAAATTAAAAAATTATATATATTTATATTGAAACGATTTATTTTGGCTCAAGTTCAAACCCAAATTTACACAATTTTTATTATTTATTCTAATTTTTTGCATGTTCGTGTACGCAACCAAATATTAAAGTAAAATACATTTATGTATGTGCGTGTTCGCCTCCGCACAAAATTTAGACACACACACATAAATGTTATGAAAATAAAAATATGTGTTGGTTGCTTTTGAACACTACATGTGTGTATGATGTGCGTATTATCTGAACCTTGCTTATGAATGCGACCAATATCAGTCAAATGGCTGAAACCGTGTCGGCAGCATATTTCCGAATACAAGAAAAGATTTTAAAATCGCGGTTTCGATAAAAAACCGAAGTACTCCTTTTCTACATTAAACCAACGACATAAAGTTAAAAAAACAATATTCTTAGAACGAACTGTTAATCTTTCGGAGTTCTTAATAACCTTTCGTGTTGGGATTTATCATGTGAAAGTGAACCGCACTAACACCAGCCAAACAATGTTATCTCCGAATTCCGCAATATGCTCATTAGCACAATTCGAAGCCAGCAACTGATCCTTCAAGCCAAAATTGCCAGGCAAATCACTAACACCCGAACTTAAAAATCCTTTAAAAAAAACTCTTTGCATTAAAACTCCTAACAAAAAAATTGAGCATACACACCAAGAGGTCACAAACGATAACTTATCACTATCACTTCACGCTTATCCATAAAAGAGTCCGGCCGAAGCACAGA
This sequence comes from Gymnocheta viridis, assembly GCA_956483585.1. Classification (NCBI taxonomy): domain Eukaryota; kingdom Metazoa; phylum Arthropoda; class Insecta; order Diptera; family Tachinidae; genus Gymnocheta; species Gymnocheta viridis. Next base: position 62,879,668 of record OY101443.1, on the reverse strand, counting down.
AGGATTAGAAGAACCACTGAAAAATCCACCACCACAAATGTAAAAAAACTTGCAATTGACTTTTAATAGCATTCTTAGGGCTATAAATATTCATATACAACCAGTCCTCATCACCCAGAATGGGCCAATCGGGCACTAAATAATTTCTTTTCTTGCAATCCGGTTTCATCAACAAAACACCCGGCCACCAATCAACAGGTTCTGGATTGTGGAATCTTAAATCAACAACCAGCCAATGGCTTCACATAGAGCACTCCCAGAAATGCCTCAAAGTTATCAGCACCGCTGTGACCAGGCATTTCAGTACCCAATAGACAATCCTAATTGTCCAGGCAAACTTTTCATTCATTCTCACTTTTCACGATCTTTATGAATATTGAAGGGAATAATTTGAATTTAAGAAACATTTCAATTGCAAAAACAAACAAAAGCGTTAGCAATTGGAAATAAATATTATTTCGTTTATTTTCATATTTTCCTTTATTAATCACACAAGTTTTCATACCCTTAACTTTTGTCAAGTTTGTGAACAACTTATTAAAACTATAATTATTTTAAATTTCATATAATTATCAATTGACACTCAAAGAAACTAAATGATTAATTTTAATTCTAACATACTTTTGCCCAAATCAACATGGATTTAAAACAAAACGTGTTTAAATGTCTTTAAACAAGACTTCCCTTTTCGTATATTTTGTTTTTTTATATTTCAACTATGTTTAATCAAACACTAATCTTGATTTGAATTTGAATGGCTAAACAAGTTGATATTTAAGCAAAACTTAATTCCTTATAAGTTTTATATTTGATGAATTATTATACGTGGTATTCCCACCTCTGATTTTATAGCAAAATTATTGTGAATTTTTTCCATTGGGCGACAGGGCCAAATATCTTGTAATTTTTGTAATAATACGTTTGTTTAAGACATTCTCGCTGTAATCTCCAACAAGGCTAGATCTCCCTACTCAAGTCTCATCGAATAAAATGTAAGTTAATTTTCTGAAACTAATTGTGTACATATTTATTCATCTTAAGATCCAGGAATTCCCTCCTGTCCAAAGGTTAAGTATCCTATTCCACTATAGTTATTTCCCCAGTAAATTGTTAACTCAAACAATTTGCTAACTCAAGGTTTGTAACCCCCACAAGCCCTTGGAAATCTCTCGTTTCGATTATGGGGATATTTCGTCCCAGGTTCCATTACCTCTTCAACTTATTTCAAATTTGTGTTTAGTTAAATCCAAATAAACACCAAGTTTGTTTAAAACGGAATACATACTTGGCGATTGAATACCTCAGGTCCTCGCACCAGATCTTCAGACAACTGAAATTTGTGTTAAAACTTTATATTGAAAACTCAATCGATTCGATCACAACAAGTCCAACACTAAAACCAAAACTCCCCAAATCAGTCCGTTTTGTAATGTTTCTCACTTCGAAATATTGAACAGACACATCAGCAGCTCGATTTGCACGATTCGTATAAACACGATTTCGCTTTTGCACGATCTTCAGCGGTTTCGTACAAATGGACGGTTTCATGAGTTACTTCTCTCTATTTGCACGACTTTTTATTTGTTCCCACTGAACAATTTCGTCCGAGATGTCTGATGTCAAAAAATATGTGAAACTTTAGTCAACAATCAACCGAATTGGCTCAAATTTCATCAATAGTCGTCGGCAATTTTCCGGTATACTGTTTCTGCACATTTTTTGCGATATTATCTACATTAATATCAGAAGGAAATGTAATTGTTTTCTTTGTTATATTAATCAGATAATTCAAAAAGTTCACTGAACCCTTTCATCAGACGTTTGTGCTACTTTTAAAGCTATTGCATAGCTTTTATCGCGGGCTTTGAGCGCGGCGACCGAATCAACAAATTCATCACGCTCAAAAAGTGTAGCTTGAATTAATATCAAAGAAAAAAAATTGAATTAATGTCAAAGAAAAAAAAAATACTGCATAAATAAAAAATAAATAAATAATTATAATTGCAAAAATTTGATAAAAAAAATGCAATGCAATAGCTTTGCCGCGGCAGTCCTCGAGTGCCACACGTCTTTTTTCAACTCTTAATCACTTTTTACACAGTCAAACTTTACTTTGCAAAGTTTTAATCCAGCTGGAAAAAAGACAGAGAGACGACTATTTTTTTGTCTTTCTCCCAGCTGAAATAAACTTTTCAAAGACGGCTTTTCCACAGTCAAAGTTTACTTTGCAAAGTTTCAATTCAGCTGAGAGAAAGACAGAGAGACGACTATTTTTTTATTCTGTTTTTCTCCCACCTTAACTACGCTTAATGCATCGAGCGTTGGAGATTTTAAGAGGAAAATTTTTAACGCGTCAAAGCGCACAAGAAGATCAGAGTTGGTCTAACTTGTTGTTTCGCGCTGCCATAAATGTGTTTCGTACAATTATGTACAATCTCCATATTATATCTTAAAGCGAATCTGTAACGCAACGCGAAGCAAAAGTTTTATCTGACATGTCTTTAATGCACACGATTTGTTTCATCGCAGTTTAACGATGACACAATTTGATGATGACGCAATAACACGAAGAAAGATGATTTTATTGCATTTTTGACACTTTGAATGAAGTGTTATGTCAAAAAAGAGAGCTCGCAAGAGCGACATCGCGAACAAAACTCAAAAACTTCTGGAAGCATATTTCAAAGCCGGAGGTATAACAACAACCAACCCCTCGCGCTTGATATTGATTGATTTTCCTTTGTTTATTTTTCACAAGAAAAATTCATGAAGTTTTACGAAAACGCGGCATTATTGTTCAGAAAATGGCGGTCTAAAATTGAGAGATTAAGTAGATCAGATTTGTAGATCTCCTTATTGGTTGCTGCGGCGAATTTTTGATAACAAAGTGTACGGGAAAAACTCATTTCGATCCGGTTCTGTTTCATCATTAAATGTTTGTTGAAGAGCTGGAATAAGTACCAGCAAAATGCACGACGTAAGTACAGTCAGCGATTTAGTCTGATAATTTATTGATACTATTTGAGATTTTTATACGGCAATCACGAAAACTCACGCTCACGAAATTCCCACGAAAAAAAACTATAAAATTATTTAAAAAAAAATTACAGGAAAAAAATTATAATAAAGCAAAAAAAAAAATAACGAAACAATCACGCCAAAAATCTGTGCATGCACGCTCAATCAACCTCCATTTTTTATATACCCACGTTCATGCACGCTCATAATAAAAAAATTTTACTCCCGCACAATCTTATATTTTTGGAACACGTTCATGCACGATCATGTGTGAAGGAACTCACGCCCACGAAATTATTAGGAAAAAACTATAAAATTATTTTAAAAAATATATAATCGCTCACGCTAAATTTTTTTACCATCTCTAATATTTAGATGCAGCAAAAAAAAAGATTTTTCTAAGCGGATTGCGACTGCGGATGAGAAATCAATATTAGCCGCAACGCATTGTCCGCTGCCAACATGTGTGAATAATTTCAATGGCAGAGCATAAATAACTAACATTTTTTTATGAGCTTAACAGAAATAAACATTCCGCTGAAGTTAATAAAAATGCGACAGTCAAGACGGGAAATCAGTAACAATGCATGACAAAACACTACAATTGATTTGAATAGAAATAGAGGACGTCTCATCACACAGGTTTTTTCATCCGACTGGAACAATCGAAAACTTCGTGGCGTCACTTCAGCAGAGGACTCTATTCCAGTAATGTGGGTCTTTCTTAAACTTAAAAACAAGTAAACGGAATATTTAGAGAATTCAATTGGCTGTCTTGTAGATTGATAACATTTTGATTGTTTTTATCAAGTCTAAGGGACTGTGAATTTCTTTTGATTTTAGGAACCGGTTCTAAATGCTGTGTCAATCTCTTTAATTTGGGAATGAAGATTTTTAAGTTATTGCTTTCAAATTATTTTCTTTATAAACAAATTTTAGGAGAGCAGACGATAATATTTTATTTTTATTTTGCAGTACACAGAAGTCGCTGCAAAAAATTATTTGCGCAATATTTTTAAAATCATCTTGTCAGAACAAAAATTAAAATTATACGAATTCAAGTTGAAAGCTGGCCGAACAAAATAATTTCTTTTTCTCTAAAGAAGAGAGACGTCAAACTACATACATAAAACAAAATTTGTTTGGACAAAAATTTTGTGTTGTAAAAAGTGTAAGAGATTTTTGGCACACAATTGGAAATAACTTCTAAGCGGATGCATCGATTTGAACAAAATTTTAAATGGACAGAAAAAAGATGCACTCGAGTAAAACTTTTGAGTTTGGGCTTGAAGGTATCCCAAGAAGAGCTTCCTCTAGCCACCAAAGTTTTACATTTCGCCTTACTTTCCATACACAAATGTACTACTTTTGTTTTCAACACATATTCTATGTCTACGTCACAACACAACACAATCACACGCAAAAAATAACAGACCTGCGCAATCTTGTTTTCTTGATTCGTATTTAGAACGCACCATCGTTTAATGAAATGTCTTTCTTTGATTTATTTGAATATGATGCTAGAGATATTTGTAATAATTGATACTTAAAAATAACATTTTAACAATATATATTTTCAAGATTATTTGCGAACAGCACAACAAATAACTTTTGAGATACAAAAACGTTTTTTTTTAACAAAGGAAAATTAACTCAAAAAAATCATAAAAAGATCAACTAAAATCAACAAACTGCCCGTTAAAAACGTATTTAAATGGCGGATAAGGAACGGCGTTGCTGTTCAGTTAAGTCCGGATGCCAGACGTCAACAATAAGTACTAAACGTACACCTTGGCCCTCATGCCAAACTTCGTGCTCGAAACTGTCATCGAATATTAGAAATTTACCTTCTTGCCAAGAACTAATTGGAAGAAGAGTGTTAAAAGATTTTATTAATTACATATTAAAATAAATTTTTTTTTTAATTTTTACTCACCGTTCTTGCTCGGCTACTCTTATGCGTGTGCCACTTGGCACCACCAAGCCCAAATGGGCCCTCAGCCTACAGTTGGTGGGACCACAGTGAGGCCAAATATGCGTGTTGCCGTGCAAGACACTAAACTTAACTTGACCTCGACGACAGTCTCTTGCCGCTGGGAATTGATTAATCAAACTGCAGGTTATGGGAGCTTTCAAGCAATTGTGCTGCCTTTGTTGACCGCGAGCGTACAGTTCAAACTGTTTCCAATCACCTTTATTCTTAAGATTCTCCGTCTCGTTCAAAAAGTAACCAGCCTTACTGAGAATATTTAAGCCTTCAGCTTGTATGGCCAGCCAATTGTCTTGCAGTTTCTTCAGGTATTTCTCATAAGTCGTTTCGTCTAGAGACCAAAATGGCTGAGCCTTCAGATTCGCTTCATTGTAAAGTGATCTTTGATAAACACTGGGAAACAATTTCAAAGCCGCTCCCTTGCGAAAAACTTCCACAGCCTCATTTTGTTGTCCCAGTCTTTGCAGTGATTCTCCCAACTGGAAATAGAAACGACCATCCTGTGTGCCTCGTGCATTACTTTCTATGCCTTGTCTTAGATATATAGAGGCATTATGGTAATCATGATCCAACTGTTTCAACACAAAACCATAATGCACCAAAGCCAAACCATCTTGTGGCCACAGTTTGAGTATCTCTTGTAGTACGCGCTTGGCATCTAAGAGTCTAAACTATATGAGTTTTAGTATCAAGTTATTGGCAATTTTATTTTATTTGTTTTTGTTTGTTAAGATATTTACCGATTAAGCATTAACAAGGTAACTGCTAACTCGTTACGTATGGACGGCTCCTGGGGAAATTTGTCGATAAGCAAATAATGTATGGCAAGTGATTGTTGGTAATTACCTGAATAATAATATAAAATAAAAGACATGGAAATAATTAATCAAAGGATTTAACTTAAATAAGCGCCACGCGTCGAATTCTCCGAAATCCTTTAAAACTCACAAATAATCTAGTTACTCCGAAAAAAACCAAAATTTTTTCGAAAGTTCGATAATTAACACATGTTCAAAAATATACTAAAACTGGCAGTGGAAACGCACACTTTTACGAAACAAATCAAAAACTCACAAAAAAAACTAATATATTCCGAAGAAAACTAAAACTTTTCGAAATTTTGGAATTTAACGAATTTTTGAATATATACCATAGTGCTACTGGAAACACATCCTTTCACTAAACAAACCGAAAACTCACAAAAAAAAAACTAAGTTACTCCGAAAAAAAAAGAAATTTTTTTCAATAATTGGGTATTTTTTACGAAAATATACTAAAAGTGTCAATGGGAATACATATTCTTATCAAACGAATCCAAAACTCACAAATAATTTAGTTACTCCGAAAAAACTAAAATTTTTCAATAATTCGGTATTTAACACATCTACGAAAATATACTAAAAGTGCCACTGGAAACACATAGTTTCACCAAACAAACCGAAAACTCACAAAAGAAAACTAAGTTACTCCGAAAAAACGAAATTTTTTTTTTCAATAATTCGGTATTTTTTTACGAAAATATACTAAAAGTGTCAATGGGAATACATATGTATTCTTATTAAACAAATCTAAAACTCTGAAATAATCTAGTTACTCCGAAAAAACGAAAATTTTTCAATAATTCTTTATTTAACACTGTTCGAAAATATACTAAAAAACACGGTCCAGCAGAAATATAATACCGCCCAATAAATTCTCCTGATTCCCAACATAAAAATAAAAGTTCCCCGTTACTGGGAACGCTGTTCAGTTGCAATAACAAGTTTCCCACAAAAACTTACCCAAAAATCTCATTCTCTCCACACAACGTTCGGCAGCCGAACGATATTCCTGCAGTTGATTGTCCTTAACATTGAATTCCAAATACTTTTTATACACTCCAAGGGCTTCGATTAAGAGGTGATTACTTTTACGCTGTTCGGCATAGTAGTCCAAAGTTTGGGCTTTACCCAAATACACTTGCGGTTCGTCAGGATATTTGTGTATTAGTCGATTATAGGAATTCAAAGCGTCGTCATAACGCTTCAGAGAGGAAAAAGGAGATTACGGGAAAAGGATTGTCAGAAGCGCAGTAATTGGTGGGAAAGTAGTGGAGAGAGCACAATAACAGCAGTTCATACATAACAAAAAATAAATAAATAAATAGAAGCGGTTTTATATTAAAGGCAAATTAAAACTTGTTAAATTATTAAAATAAAATGCATACAGATTAGTAAGTAGTACATGCTAAAATTAAATCAACATTTGTGAAATAACTAAACAAACTAAAGTGGGTGATTTGAATAGTTTTTTTTCCGAAATTTTATTTTCAAATCACAAACATCAAGTTAATTAATTGCAAACAGCGAAAACGAAAATGCAACACATTTTGAAAGAAAAATAAAAATAGTTTTAGAAAAAGATATTTTTACAATGAAATCAAATTATGCGATCATGATCATGCCCGTATAATTTTTTTTTCTTATTTTTTTTTTCTTTTTTATAAAAAATATTGTTTGTTTTTTTTTATTAAAAACTTTTGTTAACGACTTAAAAACTTAAATCTATTAAAAAACGCATTAAAATTGAATTTAAAGCTAATGCAAATTAGGTTTTATGTAAATAGAAAATAATTAGAGGAAGGATACAATCTAATGATAGTTAAACTGATGAAAAGAAGATAGACAAATAAATAGATAAGATTAATTGTGCTGTATATTTGATTGAAAAATGTATAATATTATTGATTTACCTCTCGCATCATTTCGTCGTTGGCTCTTCGCAACCCTTGTTCAAATAAATCGACATCATCATTTTCTAATGATTGTGGACCACCACCACCACCCGTTTTGGGTTTGATTTCTATGAAAGAAAAAATACAAATTAGTTGGGGCAAAGGTTTTTGTTATCAAGTTTCTTAGAACAACTTTTGTACATAAAAATAGTGCATGGCAACCCTTTTTAGCTTTTATTTATTCCAGACAGACAGGCAGATTCCTATCAAAAATATTTGAAATGTGTTTCAGAAAGCTTCTCATTGTATTGTAAATAAAACAATAGCCCTTTTCATGTATGTATGTGTAAATGTAAATAATTAAAAAAAAATCAGTTTTCATAGCTGAGTGTGAACTTCGTGTTTTCCTGTTCACAATTGATGACAGAGGCCGGCCTAATGAACAGTGATGTCTGTTTAGCATTTTCGAGGCAGGATTTAGCCTTTCTGTTTTGTAGGTTTTTTTTTTATTTCAAAATCAAAATACAGCTGGGACGTGGCGATCGAATAGAGATGAATGCTGCAGCCAAAAAGGCGCCAGATAACAACTATTACTGAAAGCGCAGACAGCGAAGACCGAGACTCCGGTGGAAGGACCAAACAGAAGATGTGAAAAATCTTGGTATCGTAAACTGGAGACAGCACGCACACCACCGAAGTGCTTGGAAATCATTTATTATGCTGGGCAAGACCAACAATAATAAACACTTACATATTTCTCATTCTAAATGTTTTTTTTCAATCTGAATTGAGGGGAAGAATCTCGTTTGAGGGAAGAGGTCTTGCATTAATTAGTCTCCCCTACCCCGAGTCTACTGTATTTGATGCAAACTCAATTCCCACATTTATAAGGGTTGCCGTAATTGATTAAACACTTTTCAAATATCCAACTCATTTTATACAGGGTGTCCGCCGGGAAGGTATATTACTTTGTTTGTTTATAATTTTTGTGTAAATGAAAGAGAATGGATCTTATGTTGATAAATGTTTTATTTAATGTCGGCAATTATTTATGGAATACAATATCAGATCAGGGCTGCCAGTAATATTTCCAGAAAAATCGAAAATTTTTGTAAATAAAATCGTCAAAATCTTCAGTATTTAAATAAAATCGTAAAAAATCGTAAAAAATCGACACTCAAAAATCTTCTGTTTTATACAACAATCTTTCATTTAAAAATTAACAATTCAACAGATTTCTTAAAAATAATAAAAACTTTAAACATTTTATTCAATTCAAAGCAAGATTTGAAGAGATTTTGTGTCGAAACCATTTTTATATACTTTCCAAAATAAACGTTAATTTTTTATATGATATGTTTTATATTTTAATTTAAATAGAAATTCATAAAATATACTATTATACAGTTTTTCATAAACTTGCAATTCATGTGTAGATTCGAATTAATTATTCAATTTATTCGTTTTTATACTCGTACAATTAATCATATGTATGTACATATAAAGTACGAAAGATGGACATACTCGTATGATATTGATTTAAATTGGGTAATTACAAAATACCATACATAGTATAAGACATATCATAATTATGATTTTTTATAATATTTTTTGTAACATTCAGAGGAAGTATTTTTTAAATAAAGAATCTCCTCAAGGGTTCCTTTTTCGAATGAATTTCTTATCTTGGTTTTATTAAGATTAATTTTGCTAAATATTCTTTCAACATTAGCTGAAGAGTTTGGCAAAGTCATTAAGATATTTGCAAATTCAAATTTCATTTGGAAAACAGGTTAATTTTTTGGTAGATTAATTGATTTCCCTCTTTTCCAAAATATATCTACATTTAAAGCGCTGTCTCTAAAATTCAAAAATCTTAGTTTTCTTATTTCATGCTCAATATCTTGATATTTTTCTTTAGAGACTAGATTGGGAAGACCTTTTAATAAAGGAAGATTTTCGGAGTTTTTTTTTCAAAATCACAGATACACCATCTAAAAATTTTTTTATAATTTTGTTATCAAAATTAAATCTTTTTTTTTATTTGGTAACACAGTTCAACGTAAAATGATACACAATTATCAATAAATTGATTGAAAGTTTCAACATCAATTGTATATTGTCTTAACATTTCTTTTACACGCACACCAATAATATAAACTTCTTTCTTTTTGAAAAAATTTTTACGGTTATTGAAGTCAATTTGATTTAGAAGGGTATTTTTTATACAATTATCTACTAAATAATTTTTTAAAATAATTCAAAAAAGTTTCATAATTTCATAGTGCATGTTGCGAATTTGAATTCCTTCAATTTTATTTAGATTATTCATCAAATTAAGCACATATTTTAAATAAAAAACAAAAGTAAAGCTCGTTAATGTCATTCAAATTCTTAAATATTTCTTTAGCAGTATGAATATCATCGATATTGGCCGCAAAATAAAAATATATTTTTAGAGCTTGACATTTTCCCATACGTAGAGATTATGTTGAGCAAAAAGAAGCGAAGTCAAAAAATCATCAAAGTATAAGGGAGGATACTAACAAAATTCGTCAAACGTCATTTTGTGAAATTCGCTATAAGAAATCGTCATAATGACGTAAAATCGTCACGTTTGGAACCCCTGTATGAGATAAATGTTACCCTCACAAATGCGGGCCCTTTTGAGCACATTTTTCATTACATTCTCACACATTTCACGCGGTATTTCATTGATTTTATCACGAATATTTTGTTTGAGGTGCTCAAGCGTTTCTGGTGTGTTTGCATAAGCCTTGCTTTTCAGATATCCGCACAAAAAGAAGTCCGGAGCAGTCAAATCAGGCGACCGTGGAGGCCAATCAACATCACCATTTCTTGAAAGAACTTGTTGTGGAAAGAGGTATCGCAGTAATTCCATTATAATCCTGGCTGTATGCGATGTGGCACCGTCTTGTTGATACATGTTAATCAAGTCCAAAGCATGCAGTTGTGGCAAAATGTGCTTCATCACTCATTATGATTTTTTCATGAAAATCGTGGTTGTCATGGGCGAGCTGTAACATTCTATTGGCACTTGTACGGCGGCGTAAATGGTCTTGTGGAAGAAGCTCTTGTGTCAACTGAATCTTAAATGGAAACAAATGCAAATCCTGGTGCAAAATTGTTGCCAAAGTTGTTCTTTAAAGACCAAGCTCCTGAGCTTGAGGTTGATGGATTGTTTTCAACACTTTCTTGAGCAGCAGTAATGTTTTCAGCCGATCTTGCAGTACGTTGTGGTCCATGCTTGGGCTTATCACCTACAGACCCTCTTTCTTCGAAATCATTCACTACACAATAAATAGTGTCGTTTTGTTGGCACGTTGTTTCTCCCAAGAATTTCACGTAACTTTATCATCGTAACAGTAATCGATGATTGATTTTGTTAAAATGTTTTAACGATTAAAACACGTTGGTTTATCGAATATTTTTCCATAATAAATATGCCACGTGTCTACTTCACGACTGCCAAATGTGAACTGTCAAGACTAATGTTTGCCAAAATGGCGCTAAAACAAAGTAGTATACCTTCCCGGCGGACACCCTGTATTTCTCAAACTATAACAAATTATATTCTATAAGAAATAAAAAAACAAACACACACACACACACACTTACTCTATTTAAGTTGAAATCTTATCCTAAAATATAAAATGATTTATAAATGCAATGATTTTCCTAATGATGACTTTTAAATTTTGTTCCTTCTTCTCGGACCATTTAAATATTTATGTGCCGTGATTAAGGACTATTAACAAACATTGTGTTCGTTTGTATGCGATTGAAGTTAGTTTTAACGAAAAGAAAGTTATTGAAATGAAATAAGGATGGGTAGGGCTGATTTTTAGTAATTACGTGTCCAAGTGGGATCATCGGGATCTTCATCACTTTCGTACTCTTTGGCCGGTAATTTGCCATATTTGGCTTCTAATCGATTCATTAATTCGGTGTCATCTATATCGGAAACAGCTTCATCGTCACCCTCTTCCAACTCTTCGTCTTCGTCGTCATCATCTTCATCATCCAATAGATCTTCATCATCCAATAGATCTTCATCATCTAAATCTTCAGAATCATCATCTTGTGGTGCCTCATCATCATAAATATCATCTTCATCATAATCAATCTCATCAGCATCCGGCTGATAGTCCATATCATGAGTTATTTCCTTTTTTTTATTATCAACTTTTGCATTTTGGTCTTTTGCAAACTTTTCGTAATCCATGTCATAGGTAACCTCTTTCCTGACGGGTTGCTGTATGATGGTCTCTGGCTTTACAGCGGTTTCTTTCGCTGGCGAAAAATTTCGTTGCCCATCGTCTTTAGTCTCAGCCGCTTTCGGCGTTGCCGGTACTCTGAAAACCGCTTCATTTTGGCTAACGCTGTTACTATTGCTATTGTTTAAAGACTTAGTTGCTGTTTCCAACGACTTTGACGCTTCATTTTTCACAAATTTGGAAATGTTATTATTGTTATTGTTATTGCTGCTAAAAGTTCTAGTATGCGGCGACGAATGCGAATATGCTTCAGTTTTTGTAGCCTTTTTTGTATCGATTTTTTGTTCTGCATCTTCTTTGTTATCCTTTGGTCTGTACATGGCATTGAGTTGTTCGAAGGTCTCAGGTTCATAATCATTATCACCCGCATCAACTTGATTCTCCACTGCAATCGGTTCGACTTCCTCTTCAATATATTCGATTTCTTCTTCGATTTCAATTTCTTCCTCGGAATAATCTTTTGTTGTTGTATTGAAAAGATTTATAATAATTTTTTTTTTTGTTTTATGGAAATTCATTTCTCAAGTGGAAAAATAAGGAACGCACCCGAAATTGGTTGGTACAAAATTTTCATGATATTTCATATGTACTCAGCATAAAGCTGATGCTGGCTTGCCATTCCCGGAAAAACTAATATCTCAAACAAAAAAAAAAAACTTTGACCGGTTTTGAAATTATTCGAAACCCCGGGTTTTTTTTAAATTTTACGGTTTTTTTTAAAGCACGGGTTTTGAGCTATTCGACGAGCCGGTTTTTTTTTGTCTCGAATTATTCGACAAAAACGAATATTTTTGTTTTTATTTATTTATTTTTAGATTTTTTGCGATTATATTTAATAATCACATAGTGTTGCTTGCGTTATCATTTCGTGTTGAATGTCATTAATAAGGCAATTTAAAAAGAACACGCATCGGCGAATAATCTTAGTACTCTGTTCAAATTTGCGAAAAATGTTGAGCAACATTGATTATTTCGTTTGAAAATTTTGACAACTGATCAGTGGCGACAATACCACGATTTATAAAAAATTTATGCGTTTTATTGCCTTGAAATGAGCAACATTGGTTTTCTTATAAAAATAAAAAAATGTGTTTATTTAAAAAAAATTAAAACAAATGGACAACAAAATAATTTTAGGAGCTTGTAGTGCAACGTATCAATTAATGCAAATCGCAGCTGCTGCGGAGGAGCTCATTGAAGACACACGTTCTGCAAAAAGCGCTCACCTTCATTTTATATTATATTTAGTACATTATTTTAATTATTTCTTGGCAGCAAACTTAAAATTAAATCCACAACGCCCAGAAATATCTGATCGGCTATTGTTTGCAACTCCGAACGAAATAAGTGGTGCTTACATTAAGTGTGTTCGAGTACCCAAAAGTTTTTACAAATTTTTACTGAACTTTACTGCATTTGACTAAATTGCGTTCGTTTACTCGAGTTACAGTAACTGAGAACACAAATTGAGAGCGTAAAGTGACAGTTCATGGCTGAGAATTTACAAATTTTTACTGCAGAAATTTCTTGTAGTAAAATTGAGTAAAATCGAAAAACATATGATTTAAAAGGTAAACAAACAAAAAGTAAGAAGACAAAAAGTATACAATTTGTGAAAAAATTATTTAAAAAAACTGGGACAAAATAATAAAAATTCAATTAAATAAATTATTTTTAAACTATTCGTTCGTTAAACACGTAAATACCTTTTAAAAGAAAAAAATTTTGTAGAAATCATTTACAACCCTTTTCGTTCTTATTTTGTTATTTCTTTAGAGTTGTGAAAATTTTAAGTATATGGTTACTTAGTACTGCACTTGGTTTTAAAGTAATCGATAGCAAAAACGAATAATCACATACTTTTGAATAAATTTAGTTAGAAACAACTTAGGAAAATCAAATAAAACGAAAATATACACATATTAACGATTATAGAAAATAATTTGTTTATATTTTTTTTAAATATTCGTGTTATAATAAATATTGCATCGAGTACCAACAAAAAAAAAAGAGTTGAGTAGTCCAAAGTGTAAATATATTTCAACACTATATTGATTTGCAATCACCTGTTTCCTTAATCTTACGAATTTTTACAATTTTTCCGTTCGCGTACTTTTTGGGCAACAGCTTGTTTTTTTGAGAGTAAATTTTTCAGTTTACTCAGTAATTATTACTCAATTACTGCATTTTACTGCAAAAGTACTCGAACGCAACTATTATTTCGCAGTTGAAAAAATAATGCGGCTAGAAACATTTCGTATGTTTTTACAAGATGAACAGAGTACAACTTCGGCCATATTATTTTGCAATTATTTCGCATGAATTTTTTTATATGGACTTTTGACAGAATTTCGCACGAAATGATGAACAGAGTACCACGCTTTATTAAGGACAATTTGCAGTCTCTCTGAGTAGAGAGTGCAACAAGAAAAACCAACCTCAACAACTTTAATGGGAAATGAAAGTAGACCATTAAGTAAATAGAACTGCCAAGGGGTTTTGAAAATGCCGGCCTCCGTCAAAAGTCTTGAACATATCTAAAGCCACCACCTCAATTTCGTCGAAGTGTTGCACGGAATTATACAATTTTTCTGACAGCAATGCAATAGTGCTGTAAAAAGCGGCTACTTTTTACTACTCAATACTGCTCAATACTTTTTCAATTGAGTACTCGATATTACTCAATACTTTTAACGTTTTTTTTTTTAATTCAAAGTAAATATATTTAACAGGTTACAATACGATACACGTACTCCATAATAATTCAAGGATTAACAAATATAATAATCCATTTAAAATATCTAACTAAGCGGCCAGGCTCATTAATTGGTGCAAATGATTCAATCATTTGCGCTTAACTTTCCCCAAAAGTTTCGTATTTGTATATGGAAATGCATCTCTGAAAGTATTGAGTAGTTAGTTTTGGGTATTGAGTATGAGGAAATATGTACGATATTGAGTACTGGGTACTCAAATACTCAATACTTTTACAACACTACAATGCAAGCAGATCCCCAGTAGAGCGACCTCTACGGAAACCATAATGGCGGTCGCCGTTGTAAACTGTTGCACCGCAGATACTAGAGTTGGGCAAAATCGTTCCTTTTGTGGAATCGTTCCGAACGATCCGAAAGATGTAAGGAACTATATCGTTCCTCTCGTTCATCGTTCCTTTTTTTACTTTGAACAGTCTAGGAACGAGGAACGAGTGAAATTCTGTGTCACTCCTAAAAACTTCAATAAACAATTGTTATTGTTTGTTTTCATTTACTGGCTGTAATAAAAAAAAGTTCTACAAGTGCTTTCGTAAAATATTTGTAAAAAATAATAACTGCTATAAAATAAATTATAAAAATAATATTGTTCATTAAGACAGCAACACTAATCTCTACAAAAAGTCAAACTTGTTCTAGTGTACTGAATATGTGAACAAAATAATTGTAACAAACCGTCTGGATGCGTCAACGATTTGCTCGCGCATCCGTCAAACATCATACACAAAAAATCAGAACAAGTTAATGATTCTTCAAGATGGTTTGCAATTGCAAAACGAGGAACGATAAAAAAGGAACGCTTGGATCGGTCCGCATCGTTCCAATTAGGGAATCGTTCAATGGAAGTAGGTCGTTCCGGAACGACACAACTCTATCAGATACCTCACAAAATGGAAATTTATCATACTTTCCATAACTTTGGAAAGTGCAAAAGATATCGCAGTTGGCCGTTAATTTTCAAGGTTGCTAGCCTCTCTCCTTTTGGGGATTGGTGTTACATTAGCAACCTTTTCCAGCCAGCATTATAGAATGTACTAAAAGTCTGATCAATGGAGCGCTGCCTCAAGACTATTGCTGGAATTCCATCACCCAGAACACTTATTTATGTTGAGTTCGGCTAAAGCCTTTTTAACTGCATGGGATTTTATATGCGATTGCTAAGCGTCTTAAAATGCCTAATCCGGATCCACAACTTTATACCTCAGACATGCAACTTTTACAATATGTACGAGGGCGGATTGATATTGAAGCTAACTAGCGCTAGATGGCAGCACAAACACCAAAAAAAATTTTCTTAGAAATTGCGATCTGTCAAACGTCAGCTATTAAAATTTCACCCAAATTCATCGATTATTTTATTTGTTGTAGTCGTTTGAATTAAGCAACTTTTGTGAAAAATGGAAAAAAGTGAATTTCGTGCAGTGATTAAACAAAACACTTTTATTTGAAAGGGAAAACGGCGAAAGGGACAAAAGAAAAGCTCGATAAACATTACGGTGAGTCTGCTCCGTCAGATTACATGGTAAAATATTGGATTGCTGAATTTAAACGCGGCCGAACAAGCACTGCAACAATACCATCAACAGGAAGGCCAAAAGAGGTGGTTTTACTGAAGAAAATATCAAGAAAATCCTCGATATCGTTATGAATGATCGCCGAGTCAAGTTACGTGAGATTGTTGAAATGGTAAACATACGAGTATCATATGAACGTGTGTTCAACATTTTGCATGAACATTTGCATATGAAAAAGCTTTCGGCAAGATGGGTGCCGCGATTGCTTAGTGTCGAACGAGTTCGACAGACCACTTCACAGCGGTGTTTGGACATGATAAAGCGTAATCCTGTTGATTTTTGGCGTCGATTAATAGCTGTTGATGAAACATGGGTCCACCACTACACACCTGAAACCAAAAATCAATCGAAAAAATGGGTGGAAGCTGGTGGAAGTGCTCCGAAGAAGGCGAATACAGTGAAATCAGCTGGCAAGGTTATGGCCACTGTATTTTGGGATGCACACGGAATATTGCCCATCAATTATATTGAAAAAGGATCCCCAACCACAGGAAAGTATTATCGTGTATTATTGGATCAATTGATTGATGCAATCAAGAAGAGACGACCACATTTAAAGAAGAAAAAAGTGCTCTTTCTTCAAGACAACGCACCGGTTCATACAGCATTAGATACGATGCTAAAATTACGTGAAATATACTTCAAATTGGTTGATCATCCACCTAATAGTCCAGATTTAGCTCCTAGTGACTTTTTCCTGCTTCCAAACTTGAAAAAATGGCTCGCAGGAAAAAGATTCATCTCAAACGAAGAAGTGATTACCGAAACTAACGCGTATTTTGAGGGGTTCCCAAAATCGTATTATTCAGATGGTATAAAAAAGATGGAATATCGTCTTACGAAATGTATTGAGCTAAAAGGAGACCATGTTGAGAAATAAATGGTTTTTGAAAAAAAAAGAAATGTTTTTTCCTACTTAGTTAGCTTCAATATCAATCCGCCCCCGTAGCATGTGAATTGTAGGAATATTTTTATATTTTTGGAGTTTGACAGAACACATATAAATGCGCTTTAAACAACGAGGCGTTTAGCTGTTATCATTCATAAAA
Organism: Gymnocheta viridis; assembly: GCA_956483585.1. NCBI lineage: Eukaryota > Metazoa > Arthropoda > Insecta > Diptera > Tachinidae > Gymnocheta > Gymnocheta viridis. Next base: position 62,862,252 of record OY101443.1, on the reverse strand, counting down.
AATCTAAAACAACTTTTATTCTGTTATTCCAGCCATTTTCCGAGTGCTTTCGTTATTTCTTTTGTATTTTTGAAAATTATGTATCTTTTTCACAAATTTCACTTTTCTCAATTGATATTGATTGATATTGATTTTGCTACGAATAATGAGAAATTGTGAAATTGTATTATAATAATTAACCATCTTCCGGTAGCGTTTCATCGATGTCTTCACCATGTTCGGATATATTCTCTTCTGGGGTGACAATTGTCAAACGACGTTTCATTATATTTTCAGGAACAGAATCTTCAGCTTTGGAAATAATTAATGAATTTTAATAATAATAATAATTATAAGTTAATTAATAATCTTTTTTTTACATGAAATGTATGAGAAAATAAAACAAAATAATTATCAAATGGCAGCATACATACAATAATAATGGCTTTTAGCGTTGTACGAGCATAAAATTTTAAATAATTCATAAACTAAAAAAAGTAATAATTAAAATAAATTACAAATGAAATTCTTTGAAAAAGTAAAAAAAAAATACAAAAAAAAGAATTTTAACTGCGTTTTCCATAAGCCAGTCGGTTGACTCGTCTAAGAAAACTAAACTAAGCTTTTCATCATCGACATTTTCTAGACGAGTCGAGTGCCTGGTTTGCAGAAGCCGCTCTATAATAATAAACAATAACAAATAGATTTTAAAGATTAGAAAGAAAGTGCAAAATGTTTAAGAAAAAAATAAAATAAACAAGATTTTGTTAAAACAACTAGACTAGATAAATAAACTAATGAAATTCCACAACATTTACATGCGGACATAGAATAAGTTATGATTATTTATTTATTTTTTTGTTTAATATTGTTTGTTACTATTCATTTTAGCATACACGTTTAAAGGTTAATTGGCGCTTTAAGCTTTAATAGAGACACATATTGACTGGCGGTAGTGATGGCAAAATTATGTGGCATTTGAAAAAGAACAAACATTTTATTTTAAATTTCATTCTCGAGAAACTCACTTGAAATTGGATTTTTCCTAATCAATACTAGACGTGCTACTAAGGCCAGAGCCAAACCAACGCCAACTTTAATCGTCACTGTAAAAATAGTTTGTAATATTTGAAGAAAGAGTTTTTGTTTTATTTTGTTTATTTTTGTTTTTATTTTATTTTTTTTTTTGTTTTGCACTTTCTTATTTATATAGTTTAAATTTTAAATAATGAATATGATCTGTTCCCGGATATTGCAAGAAAATGCAACACCACAACAGGAGCGGCACGTTAAATGAAAACATAAACTTTGTGTTTGTTTCTAAAAATGCGATAGAAAATTTCACAGAGTTGAGAGATTGCTGCAAATGGTACGTATGGTATAAGTGCAAATGTAAGTTATCGTTGCTTTTTTTATTTACAATAAAAACTATACTAAGTAGCACTTGCAACATCATTGCAGTTTGCTAAACTCAAACTAGTGTAACAGTTTCATTTTGCAATATTGCAGATTAGATAATGTGAGTGGGTGTTTCTGCATTATAAAATGAAAAGGCAATAATATTTTGCATTTGCACTTTTGCAAGACCATTTGCATCAAGCAGTGAATACCGCTACTATAAAAAAATCTCGTTGCCAATACTATGAAAGCTTTCGAAAGTGAGAACGAGCAAGCCGCTTACATTTGCATAGGCTTTCAATATCGAGGAACAGGCTACTACTACACACACATCACATATCACGCTTATTCAAAAAGTTTCTAAAAAATAAATTTTTTTATGTTCAACTGCAACCACAAATCTCAATTGCAAAAGTAAAATTGTTTTGTTTCTACAACTTGACAACTTAAGCCTAACTTAGCGTTTACACATGCCACTGCCAGTTCGAAAAACTCACTCACACTCACATTTTTTTACTAATACACCCATATTTTTCGCAATGGCAGCTCAGTGGCAGTTAAATTTGTATGCGAGTGAAAATTTGGCACTTGCATGCCACTAAATGTCAAAACGGTAAACAATGTTACCCTGTTAAACATTTAATGCACATTTTCCTGGATTAATATAAAACTGTAATTAAAGTTTGATCTTGTTCAAAGAATAATTTTGTGGTTTTCATGAATAACAGCGCATGTCTAAAATAAAAAATTTACAGGAGATCCAAAATAAGTTATTTTTGAAGCTCCGATCTTAGTATTGAATATTTTTAAGCTATTGCATAACTTTTATGGCGGGCTTTGAGCGCGGCGACCGAATCAAGAAATTCCGTAACGAAAATAAAACCTAACACTAAGTTTGTTTCTTAAGTCTTTTGTTTTTTGAAGTATTTGAATCGCCTAGCGTATATTAACCCCTAAAGTATGCTATTGATTTCATTAACATACAGTATTGCCAGAACAGATTTTTACATGTAGGAAAACACAAAATGGTCTATTTACGAGCAATCGTGGTTGACAAAAAATTATATACACAAACAAACAGACAATTCGTAGGTTTTTAAGCTATTGAAGAGATTTTATTGCGGGCTTTGAGCGCGGCGACCGAATCAAGAAATTCACCACGCTCAAAAAGTGTAACTTGAATTAATATCAAAGAAAAAACTTGAATTAATATCAAAGAAAAAAAATACTGCATAAATAAAAAGTAAATAAGTGATTAATAAAATTAATCGTTTCAATATAAATATATACAATATATAAGTTCGACTAATTACTTACAAGCATTAATTATAAATAATTATAATTGCATAAGTTGATAAAAAAAATGTCATGCAATAGCTTTGCCGCGGCAGTCCCCGACTTCCACACGTTTTTTATACAATAATGTATATATTATTATAATGTTATGACAATATTCCAATTCATTTTTACTACATGTTTTTTATGGATCAGATCCACAGCAATTTGAAAAGAACAAATTATTTTAGACATCCAAATTGTGTTCTAAAAACAAAATACATATAATTTTCAAATGCGCTGTGTTTTTAAATATGAAAGACATTTTTCAGAAAGCCGATGTTTGTCAACACACTACGTTAGTCTTCAAACTTATTTGAAAAAATAAAAGGAAATGGAAAATATATTGAAATGTACACGGAAATTCTTTTTCGTTTTGATATTCGTTCTCTTCAATCTGAAATTTGTGTATCTGTGAACAAAAATGCAATGCACAAAGAAGAATTAAAGTGAATTGCTGAAGCAAAAATTGCCTCTCTAGCCTGAGACTAATAAAAAGATTAATTTTTATATAATGGTTTTGATTATTTAATTTAAAATTAACTTAAAGGGATTTTTTTGTAATTAAATTAAAACCGCATTTTTCCAAGGCTGGTTAGACCTTCAAACATTGCAACAATAAAAAAATAAAATCGCAATTCGCATTTAAACATCATCCAAAAACTGATATGAAATGTATCATTAAAATTATATGAGTCAAATCAATACACAAATAAACCATTTGAAGTACTAGTAATTTCCTATATAAACTCTATCACCTTTTGAACAACAACTTTTTGTACTAGTAATTGTACCTGCACCTTTTAGACAATTAACGCTAAATCTCCTGCAGGGAAGTGTATTTTTTAGCATTTGTAGTGGTGTCAACTTTATGAGACTTTTATTCCTTTAATACTGAACCGATTTAAAAAATATATAATCGGGTCACTAAAGCTCAACAATGTTTACCATTTGGTAAAAGAATAAACAAAATCAGTTTGCAAACAAAGGAGAAAAAGGGATCTAAAAATTTGTTGCCAGCAACATTTTCGCGTGCGTGAACGCGATTGAAAAAGAAAAAGGGAATTGCACATGTTTTCCTTCCAAATTTTCGCCTGTCTAAACTCGGACTAATACACATTGAGATGGGGAGGTATAATTCACAAGTTAATTTGAATTAAGACTGCTAATGCAAACTAATGCTGTCCTCGTGTCTACGCTATTCAATTTTTGTGCAAAATTCGCCACAATAATTTTAGAGTGAAATGTCATTTTAAACAGAAATACGAACTACGATTATTTTCATACTCCGGCATTCCTCACTAATACCGCAGTACCCACTAGGATCATTTTACGTCAATGATTCCTGATTGCATGCCGGCATACAGAGGAGCTACTAATAATTTCTCCATTTTGTAGCGTATCCTAAAAATGGAGGAATTTTAATTCAAAGCTTATCACAGAATCCTTTAATCAGTAAGGTTCTGGACTGATTACTGCTGCTGTCCCTTCGGGAATCATGCGATGCCAGCTCACATAAGCTGCAGCATATCTGCCCTGCCAGATGTGTATCTGTGCTTGACTGTTTTGTTGTTTGATATATTTTATTAAAATTGAATTGTAATTTGATTAATATTTCTTAATCAATTAATATTTACTATTCATTCTCAAACAGTGTTTCCACGATCGAAAAATATTTGCAGCCAAAAGTTCTTAAAAAAGTAAAGGCTGAGGCACATAGAATCCGTTGTACGTTATACGTTGCTTTCTTCAACTGACAACTAAGTTGAAATACAGGTTTTCTTATGAGCTCTGTCACATTCGGTACGTCTCCGTCAACGCAAAGTACTAAAGTTGATAAACTTTTAACGTACGTTGAGTATTTTGAAAAATATAATTTTTTTGCTTTGTTTTTATTAAGCTTTTTGTGTTGTGTAGTGATAAAATTAAATTAAACAAAAATTAAAAATAAAAAAAAACAGAATATCCTATAAATCTAAATAAAATTAAATCAAATGAAGCTGAGTTAAAGTCCGTCAACAAAGTACTCAATGTGTCAACCTCCTCCGCCGATACTTTAATGTCAGTTGAAAACAGCAACGTATAAAGCTTAGTACTCTGTTCAAATTTGCGAAAAATGTTGAGCTACATTGATTATTTCGTTTGAAAATTTTGACAACTGATCAGTGGCGACAAGACCAAGATTTATAAAAAATTTATCGGTTTTGTTGCCTTGAAATGAGAAACATTGTTTTTCTTATAAAAACAAAAAAATGTCTTTATATAAAAAAAAATTTAAAACAAATGGACAACAAAATAATTTTAGGAGCTTGTAGTGCAACGTATCAATTAATGCAAATCGCAGCTACTGCGGAGGAGCTCATTGAAGACACACGTTCTGCAAAAAGCACTAACCTTCATTTTATATTATATTTACATTATTTCAATTATTTCTGGGCAGCAAACATAAAACTACAACCACAACGCCCAGAAATATCTAATCAACTGATGTTTGCAATTCCGCACGAAGTAAGTGATGCTTACATTATTTCGCAGTTGAAAAATATGTTGCCAGAAACATTTTGTGCCTAAAAAAATAATGCCGCCAGAAACATTTCGTATGTTTTCACAAGATGAACAGAGTACAACTTCGGCCATATTATTTTGCAATTATTTCGCATGAATTTTTTTTATATGGACTTTTGACAGCAGTTCGCACGAGATGATGAACAGAGTACCATGCTTAACGTATGACGGATTCTATGTGCCCCGGCCTTAACCAAATACGAAAATAAATAACGAAAATTTTATTTTCTTCTAATATATTTAAAATAGTATTTTTTGTACTTTAAACGTATTCGGATTGGCGATGGCCGTTTAATAGAAAAAATCGCCTGATTGTAATGAAATATTCTCAATTCTTACTTTGAGGTAATTTCAAGGGGTTTCAGTTAGCTGAAGGGAATACATCGCACTTGTTTAATAATATCGTATTAACCCCAAATTTTAGTTTATAACTTTATGCGAAAAATGGACATCTAACATACACATCTACTACGAGTAGGTGTAAAAATGTCGGATTTTTATTACTGTTCTATTACCACCAAAAAAAAAGAACAAAACATCTTTTATTCGTATGTGTAATGAACTTTTTTTTAATTTTGTATTAATACAGTATTGGTAAATAAGTGCGATATGCTTCAGCGAAAGATCTCTCAATTGCAACGCATTTTCTTTAGTCAGACAAATGCCGATCAAAGGAAAAACTAGGAATTAAAGTTTCGCAAACATTTTAGAAAGACAATTCTGAAACATTGAATTAAATAAATTATCATAAATAATCTAAAAATTTACAGCGATGTTTAATATAATTTGATTTTATATAAAGGAAATCATTTTGTTTTATAGAAAAGTATTTAAATGTGTGCAATCCGCTTAAATGAAATGGTTTTAAAAAAATTTTCGATTTTCGTTTAACCAAATTTCACCGTATATCCTTATCAATACTTATATGCAATAAAGAAAATCTGATCAATCGAAATATTTTATCATTCTAATTCGTTATGTACATTGTACAAATTTAACATGTCAATATAAAAAATAAAATTAAAAATTGTTGGGTTGAAAAAAGATAATAAAATGAAAAAAAAAAAAAGTTCTCAATGGAAATAAAAGTAACAAATTTTGTTTAAAAGTAACCAAAGTGACAACGCTGTTCTCAAATACTATTCCCAAACGTGGGTCACTTAATACCAACAAAATATAGCGAAATGAACTTCGTTCCAAACGGATATTCACACAACAGCTGTCGTACTTTTTCTTCCTTTTTAACGTTTACAGTTTTTATTTGAAATCAATTTTTACTGCAATAACTTGAGGTACTTAAAGACAGAACAACAAATTAACAAATATTTGGTTTAAGAAATCACTAGTTTTGAAATCGAATGGGTTTGCAGAACACAAAATTTTATTTTATTTTTCCCTTAAAGCAAAACTGAATATTTATTCGCAAACTCTTGACAGCGCGTAAGTTTGTAATTCTGCTTGCTGGACAATAAGGAAGAACTTTAGGAATCAGATCACGATTTCTTTCCTTTTAATTGCAAATTGCATTTTTATGAAGTTCAGATAAAATTTTTCCTTATCTTTTGCAACAACAATTTTACATTATTTTTTATGTACAAAGTTGCTATTTAGAAAAAAGAAATTTACTTCACAGCAAAATACTTACGCGATGAAGCCCATGAAGGAGCATGATCAGCTTCATCCTCTAGATCATTTTCAGCCGAAGCTGCATTTTGTTTGGACTCGGCAGCCGCCTGTTGGCGGGCCTTCTCTTTTAAAAGCTCTAGTTCGGCACCATCATTATCGACCAATTTTTCTAAAGAATCCAATGCACCATCATCATCCTCCTAAAAGAAAATAGATGTATGTATGTATGTATAAAACAAAATATCTATGAGAATTTTCCTTAATCATCTCACAAACTTACTTCATCAAAAGGTGCATCATCGTCATCCTCTTCATCACCATCATCATCAGATGCCCTCTGAGAAACAGGCTTTGAAGTTTCTTTGGTAACATTATCTTCTTCATCATCTTCAATGGTTTTATTACCATCGTCATCCTCATCGTCATCAGCATCGTCTTGTTCGCCAGTGGCCTCTTTGGTAACATTTTCATCTTCGCCTGTAGCATTTTCATCATCTTCAGCTGTAACATTATCATCCACTTCAGCTGTAACATTTTCATCTTCTTCTTCATCATCTTCTTCCTCTTCCTCCTCCTCCTCTTCCTCATCATCGTCTTCAGCAGTAACATTTTCTGCTGTTGCATTATCATCATCTTCATTCTCTTCTTCAGGCGTAATATTATCAACTTCCTCCTCAGCTGCATCGTCATCGCCTTCGGAATGATCGGCTTCTTCTTCGAATGGCTCATCATGATCATCCTCATCATCGTGTTCATCTTCCTCATCATGATCATCATGCTCCACAGAGTTATGGCTATCATGATGATCATCATGATCACCACGATGTTCATCTACCCAGCCATCGAAATAATTTGAAAACCTAGACTCCGACAAGGGTGTATCCACTAAAAAAGAAAAAAAAAATAAATTGTGTTTTTCAATATCTCAAATACATACGGGGTTGTCACAGAATCCAATGTTGTCGGAATTGGGATTTGAAAAGGCGACAAAAAAATTATTTCTATGACGAATTTCAATGTTATGGGTTTTATGTTCAATCTAGAAGAAGTACTACTCGTATCTGTTTTTGACATAGAACCGATAACATTGAAATTCATCATACAAAAGTATTTTTTGTCGTATTTTCAAATCTAATTCCGGCAACATTGGATTCTGTGACAACCCCGATATTCTGATATCTTTTGCAAACTTACTATCTGATATGCCCCGATTTTCCAATATTATCAGACACACCAGTCCCATGAGTATGGTCATTAGAGAAAAGAAAATAATTTTGGCACACCAATGGCCTCCAGTACCATGTTCTTCATGAACATGCAAAAGCACATCATCTGAACCCATTTTCGTAACGTGCACACCATGTGAAGCCTCATCATCTTGATAAAGAGAGAAGCGAAATCAAAATTTAATACGACTTTATTAAAAAAAAGAAAAAAAGAAGAGTCCAAATGTATGTATGTTCCCCTACATGCACCAAGTTGCCCAAACAAATCCGGAAAGAAACGGTAAGTTCGTTTAGCTTCGTGCACGTACGGAAACACAACTTTAATTAACGGGTTTCGATTAGTAAAAGTATATTTGTAAGATTGTAAGTACAGAGAAAGCAGTGGATGGTGGGTGTTCTTGCATATCGAAATTATAAAAGCTTTTATTATTTAAAAGCTTTTTTTTCTTATAAAGCCAGTAAGAGAAGCCTTAAGGAGCCTTTGCGGAAGTGTATTTATTAAATATATGTTGGTTTTAAAAACTACCTTGGAGGCTAGATTTTCGTGAAAAAATTAATTCGCCTTCTGATTTGCGGACATCAAGAGATTCTAGGCATGATTTTAAGATTAAAAATAATTTATTAATTATTACATTAAATGATATATTTGTTAAAATATTTATTAGCAACTTATTTGTGATCATATTTCATACTTATTTAATTGTGATCATTCATATTATTTAATTTAATAGCTGCGTTCGAGTACTTTTACAGTAAAATGCAGTAAATGAGCAAATAGTGAGTAAAGTGAAAAATTTATTCTCAAAAAAAGCTGTTGCCCAAAAAAGTACGCGAACGGGAAAATTTTAAAAATTAGTAAGATTGAGGAAACAGGCGATTGCAAATCAATATAGTGTTGAAATATATTTACACTTTTGACTACTCAACTCTTTTTCTTGTTGGTACTCGATCCAATATTTATTATAACACAAATACTTTTATATGGCATTTACACCAGACCAAAATCTAATAGTTACGAGATTTCGAGCAAATCTTGTTGATTTAGACTAGATTTCCCATGTAAAACAAAATCTACTTCGCGACTAGATTTTGACGAAATCAATCCAAAATCTGGTAGTACTCAGTGATGCAACTGTGTTTTTTGCCAAATTATACTGAAAAATACTACGCTGCTACATAATGAATTTTTGAAAGGTGTGCCCGGCAGGTGTATTGCTTTTGATTGATAATTTTTTGTATGGAGTTTGACACTTCTAAATTAAAATGCCAATCATGGGTTTTTGTTATGTATACGAAAATTTTAAAAATGTCCCGAATAACCCGGTGTAAAAGGTTTAGCTTTTGATAGAGATTTCAATTGAAATCTACTAGATTAAGTGCTGGTGTAAATGTATTATAAGAATATATAAGCAAATTGTTTTCCGTAATCTTTTCCATACGTTTATTTTCATTTTATTTGATTTTCCTAGTTTGTGTCGGATTATATTTATTCCAAAGTACATGGTTATTTGTTTTTGATATTGATTACCTTAAAAACAAATGCAGTAATAAGTAACCATATACTTAACACTTTCACAACTCCAAAGAATCAAAAAATAACACAACGAAAATGCCTGTAAATGGTTTCTACAAATATTTTTCCTTTTAAAAGGTATTTACGTGTTTAACGAACGAATAATTTAAAAATAATTTATTTAATTGAATTTTTATTATTTTGTCTCAGTTTTTATTTAATAATTTTTTCACAAATTTTATACTTTTTAATTTCTTACTTTTGTTTGTTTACCTTTTAAATCATATGTTTTTCGATTTTACTCAATTTTACTACAAGAAATTTCTGCAGTAAACATTTGTAAATTCTCAGCCATGAACTGTCACTTTACGCTCTCAATTTGTGTTCTCATTTACTGTAACTCGAGTAAACGAAAGCAATTTAGTCAAATGCAGTAAAGTTCAGTAAAAATTTGTAAAAACTTTTGGGTACTCGAACACACTTAATGTCTTTTCCTTTAATGATTAAAATGTCAGCGTAGGCAACTTTAAAATTTGAAAACGCATCAAAATGGAGCAAAAAACGCGCCATTTAAAAAGAACGCACAAATTTTAGAATTTCTCTTTTATTTAAAATGTTTATTGAATTAATTTTGCATACAAATGGTAATATTTTTGTATTAAAAATATAACAATACACCAGTCTTCTACAGTTAAGTGTTTACAAAAATAATAAACTACAAAAATAATAATAAACAACTAAACTTTTTAAAAAGAGTTCAACGATAATGGTTCACTATTTATTCATTTATTAAAATATTTTAAAAAATTTATTTTTATCAGAAGTTTGATATTTTCATATTAAAAGTTTATAATATATACATTAGGGTGGGCCCGATTTGTAAGGACAAAAAATTTTTTGATATTGTGCAATCGATTTTTCGATAACTTTTGACATGAGGAAAAAAGGTTCACTACAAAATACATATCAAAAAAATCATTTTCAAGGCGCCCAAATTTCAATTCAAATTTAAAATTTCATTATTAAATAATTCAATTTCGTAAAAAATAATTCAATAGTAATTTAAAATAATAATAATTCAAAAATAAAGTTCACCTTGGAAAGACAATATTTAAAAAAAATTAAATCAGCCGAATTTTTTTTTTATTACCTACTAAAAAAACCTTAAAAATAAATTTTTTTTCCTCATGTCAAAAGCTATCGAAAAATCGATGGCACAATATCTATTGCTAAATGGGACCCACCCTAATACACAGCCTTTTATACTATAATTAATTTGCGTTCATTTGTACAAGATGATACATTTTTGTACATTAATTTATAAAACTTTTTAAAAAGAGATCAAAAATTTATAATAGCTAGAGGACGTCTAGTGGTCGAAATTCGACCGCCGGTTTTAACGTATACCTATTTCAGTTGCATTCATTTAAAGAGAAAAAACTACCCAAGTTATTCGCTTCCCCATAGAAAAAAACAATAAACGAAATAAAATTGCATACAAACACGCATATGGATTTTTTTTAACAACAAACACAAACCGCAAAGACATTTTGGCTTGTCTGCAGAAACACCCAGGGTCTAGTCAGGAATCGAACCTGCGACCCCTCGACTAATAATACAAATAACTCTGGTATACTTTTTCTAGACATAATTTGTATAAATACAAATTTCAAATCACATTCAACCGAGCCACCTAAACAGTGGCGGATACATGGAAACACACATGAACACTGATGATGGGAGTGTAGCGGCTCCCGAAAAACAACCTTGTTTCTGTTCTGCCGTGTATGTTGAAATTAATTGATGTTAAATTTTTCCCTCGTTCTTTTGGAATATTGTCTCATGTCCAATTCTTACTGACTAAAAATGTTACGATGGATTAAATGGATTAAAAAATACTAGGCATTATTTATTTATTTATTTATTTATTTAAGAAAACTTTAAAAAATTATTTAGCAGCTAATAATCTCCAACGCTTTTCATGTAAATTAAATTCCTTGTTTCGATAAATCCACTTTTAATGTGTTTTTGAACGTTATACCATTTTTAACAGCTTATTTCAGAATACAGTGAACTCGCGAAAACGTGAAAACTCGTAAGTGTGAACGTCTCAGAAACGTGAAAAAATTTATTTTTCCATAGAATATTCTAAAACGTGAACATAATCTGAAAGCTCTAACACGTGAACAATGTTTTTCAATTGGGAAATCCCAGAATTACAGGTTATTTTAAAAATTTTAATTCGTGAAAGTGAAAAATGTATTTTAAGAGAGAAGATATCTCCTCTAGAAATAAGACAGCTAGAAAATAGTGCGGTTCTACTTCTTCAGACGCTGAATTCTCAGGTTTGTTTTATTGTAGGTTTCAGTGTTTTTAGAGAATTTACTTAAAATTTAATTACAGATGGATGTTGATCTCTCCACTGTCAAAGATTGCAACAACAATCCTGAAGAAAATTGCACAGAAGTATTGAAATTCAGGATGATACCGACGATAATGATGATTCGATTATATTCCAGCCAGAAGTTACAATTAAATCCAAGGAAGCTGTAGATGGTTAAGGCTTTAATATGGGCTGAAAACGAGATGGCAGTTCAAAGGGACATTAAAGTGCTGAGAAACCTTAAAGAAAAAGCTCTTTTAAAGATGACAAACCAAAAAAAACTTACAAAAAAATTACTAATTTTTTTCTTTAAACTTTGTTTAACTGGTTCTGAATTATCCAACCAACAAAATGTTCCGATTAGTTTTAGTTTATTTTTTTGCTGTTTTTGTTAATCAAATATCAATTTCTTGTATTCTTTATTTTATATATATTTTTTTGTTATTTATCTAATGCAAAGTGAACTAAAATATGACATTTTATTTCTTGTTATTAAGAAAAATAATTAATTTCAAATAGTGTTTAGCATTTTTACTTATTGCAATATAATTTTTTATATTAAATAGGTAAATTTTTGTTTTAAATTAAGGTACTCGATAACGTGAACAAGCTCGAAAATGTGAACTGTCTTGGTAAAAATTAGTTCACGTTATCGCGAGTTCACTGTATTTCATAAATGTGCAGAAATGCTAAACTAGATTATTGAAAGGGATACTCTTATTGATGGTCGCGGATAATCTAAATAAATTTTGTTGTTTTGGCAAACACTCCTTTTCTTAAAGATTCATCTGTGCTGGCCGGGTGACACTAGCGTTTTATTTCTTTTGACAGTTCGGACAGTATTTTCAACAAAAAATTTCGTATTGCTGCTTGATCTGCCTTGATTTGCCTTGATTTCATTTGTCCCAGTGTTTAATGTTTTTTGTTTATTACTCGTAGATATCCATTTATTCGCCTGTGTGTCTGTTTCTCGTTTTCCCATCTTGGATTGGATAAAATATATTTCTTTTATAGAAAAAAAAGTACCTCCAAATGACTCATCTCTTACTTGCATTTATTAATTTGTTTTTTTTTTATTGAAATTTTGATAATGTGCTAGAAATATCTCACATCGCATTTACTTCCTAAAAACAACCCACGCAATTTTGTTTTAAGGCCGCTGTGACTTCTACGGGGACAGATAAAAACATCAAAAACAAATTATTTTGAATGTTTTCTTTTTTTTGCTTTTTCTTTAATCAAATGTGTACATTTGTTTAGTATCAACAATTCTGGAGGGTCACAGTCAATGTCATAAAGTGGGCTGACTAAAAAGTAATAATAAAAAATATCGGAAAGACAATGCAATCGGCCTGTAACGAACGCAGCATCCAGAATGGAGGGGCTTGAAGATTTGTTACGAATTTAACCATTGGAACAGATAATTGCTTTAAGCTAAGTACTCTGTTCAAATTTGCGAAAAATGTTGAGCAACATTGATTATTTCGTGTGAAAATTTTGACAATTAGCCAGTGCTGACAACACTACGATTTCGAAGAAATTTTACGTTTTTATTGCCTTTAAGTAAGCAACATTGTTTTTGTTATGTAAACAAAAACCACGTGTGAAAACAAATGGAGAACAAAATAATTTTAAGAGCTTGTGCTGCAACGTATCAATTAATGTAAATTGCAGCTGCTGCGGAGGAGCTCTTTGAAGACACACGTTCGCATTCAATCCCATACCTTCATTTTATGTTATTTTCACACTATTTCCCATTATTTTAGTTATTTGTGCGCAACAAATTCAATGCTAAGTAAAATCTGATCATCTGTTGTTTGCAATTCCGCTCGAAATAAGTGGTGCTTACATTATTTCGCAGTTGAAAAATATGTTGCTAGAAACATGTTTTGGTTGAAAAAATAATGCGCCAGAAACATTTCGTATGTATTCACAAGATGAACAGAGTACAACTTCGGCCATATTATTTTGCAATTATTTCGCATGAATTTTTTTTATATGGACTTTTGACAGCAGTTCGCACGAAATGATGAACAGAGTACCCTGCTTTACGTTCAGGATGGGGGCGTCAAAATCGTTGTGACCATGTTTTTTATATGCGTGGAATTATAAACAATTAACTAGTTGGCAAAAGGAAAGAAAATAAATAGAGAATTATTCTTATATATTTTTTTTCGACCTTTTGTTTTTTAAAAAGAATCTAATTTATATCGAACTATAGGTCAATTTTTTATTAAAAACGTTTACAAAATTTTATTAGTTAACCGATATTTAGCCACTTCCTTGTGTGGCTTCTTCAAAATTTTGTAAGCGTTTTTTATAAAAAATTGACCTATAGCTCGACATAAATTAGATTCATTATAAATAGAGAATATTATTCATCATTGTTGCACCATAAACTAACAGAAAAAAAAACGAAAAAAACTCCGCCTTCATTTAGCAAAGAATGAAGTGATTTTTCAACACAATAATTTCGATGGAACAAATACAAGACTTGAGGTTCGAATTATTGCCGCGTCTATCTTATTCACCAAAATACTAATTTTTGGTGGAAAATTTATTCCAAGAATAATTATTTCTAGCCCTTAAACTTGCTCCTAAGTGAAACAAAAATCTCTAAGTTGGCAACTCTGAACAGAAGCAAAATTTCTTTAACCCTTCGTTGCATGATTTAATTTCCTTAAGGATAACAATTTTTTTTGGCTTGTTATATGTTAAGTTTTGATGACAAAAATTAAATTTGGTTCGATTCCGATGATTAAAAGACGTTAAGAAACATTGCATATATGCATTTTCATGCAGGAAATCTGTAAACATTAGGCCTGTTTTTATTGAATACTCCTTTTTATTTTTAAAAGAAACTTTTGAGTTTTATTATGAAAAAAATACACATTTATGCTTATTTTTTTGGGAAAATACCTTTAAGTTATAACAAAAAGTTTTGAAATTCTTTGAAAAAAGATATCAAGACCCGTGGTAATAATTTAGGTTATAACAATATCGTGGATGGGTTTTTGTAGTACTATTCGGAGTGAAATTTCTTAAAGCAATTTCCTGATTTGTTGAAGCATAATATAGTGTCACATTTTCCACATTTGACGAAAGTACATACATATATCCATTACAGCCTGTCTAGTTGCATGTAAGTCGATTTTGTAACCATTTCGGCCAATGGTCTATGTGATCAAGACGTACCTCGTTTTGTTTTCTTTTAAATAATTATGGAAACAAATTGTTTATCAATAAAAATAAATTTATAATTTATATCTTAAGGGCAAGATATTCCCCCGTTTTGCAAAGGCTTTCGCCCACTTTCAAACAAAAATCCTTCAAATGATCTTTGACTACATTGCCTTTTTGCTCTTTAGCACGTTTATATAAAAGACAAGCACTGACGAAGGATGTGTCGATCAGGTGGTAGAAGAGACGCAAACGCCATTTTCTAGAGCGTAATTTTGATTTTATTGCGTCCTATAAATGAGTCCAGTAAGTCAACTACACCCATGAATTTATTATATTCTGAAACAATGCTGGGATAGGTGATCTTCCTTCCCAACTTTTTATCAAATCTCTCAACTGTTAGTTCAGGGTTCTTGCCGCAGTTAACAAATTTTTAATCTCTCCAAGAAACTTTTCTGCAGTTTCTTGGAGAGAAACCGTTGCAACATATTCGCAGGACTCTCCCCGTGGTTTCTTCATCATAATTTTAGAGTCAATAAATTTTAAGTTTGGAATTCTATTCCGCCGAATTATTCCTAGTGTATAAATTCCACTACTAGCAAACATATTACTCGTAGCATTAATGGCAAGGATGTATTAAAATTAAAAAAAAAATACTTTGAAATTCTTCTGAGATGGTACATCTCGCAGTAGTCGTCTGACAATATTTGCACAAGCGCTATAGTTATAGTTATATCCAGATATTTCGGTCAACACGTACAGTTTAAGCCCCCATTTGTGTGGTTTCATTGTTAGATATTGTTTTATATATAACTTTCCATTATTTTTCCAATATCTTTATCAGATAGTTCCTCAGGAGTATTACATTAAAGTTAAATGCATAATTGCATTGCTTGCACATATGATATCATAAGTCACAGTGCGAATTTGTTTTATAATTTTGAAAGTTTTTCCTTTTTTAATCGCCGTCATGGACGTAAATTTATTTATAACTGAAATAGGAAAGCAAATAAGAGATAATATTAAAAATTCTTTGTTTCCAAACTAAATGTTTAATTTATAATTATTGTAAATTTTATTTACGAACAAAAAACAGAAAGGTAAACTTCAATAGGAAAAAAAAACAATTCTTAATAAATTAATACTTAAAAGAAATATGCTAAACTCCAATGTCAGTAATTCATACTAATTTTTGTTTAGCTGCTCCAATTCTTTTGTTCGTATATTGAACTCTATCCTCTTAATGTCCATATTAATTTGGTGAAACTCCGTAGCCATTTCCATTTTCTTTTCTTTAATTTTTATTATTTTATCCAGTCTTTTTACAAAGGTGGAAAAAAGGGAGTAATAGAAAACAAGTACGAAAATCTATACGAATAATTAATTAATATAACAATTAAAATCTTAAATAAACACTTGTTATCCAACGAACTATTTAAAAATAAAATTTCGGTACCAAATTTGGTATCGAATAAAACTCGTACTGTTACATTCGATCGTACACTCGCTATCGAGTGCCATCATAAGAAATTTCGATACAACTTACTCGATAGCGAGTGCGAGAATCCCAAAATTAAAAAAAATCGCAACTTCGATTAAAATGTGCACGGTATCGACTGCGAGAATTAGCCCCCAGGTCTGTTTAATAGTCTGGATGATTTTTTGTAGCGTTGGCCGAAAATTGTGAAACTGTCAAAAGTTTTGTGTTCAAATCAGTGATGGAAAAATAAATTTTTCTTCGGTACAATAAAACATTTTAAATAGTTATTTTTTGCTTCGTCACTCATTATGATTTTTTCATGAAAATCGAGGTTGTCATGGGCGAGCTGTAACATCCTATTGGCACTTGTACGGCGGCGTAAATGGCCTTGTGGAAGAAGCTCTTGTGTCAACTGAATCTTAAATGGAAACAAATGCAAATTCTTGTGCAAAATTGTTGCCAAAGTTGTTCTTTAAAGACCAAGCTTGGTTTATTGGTTTATTGAATATTTTTCCATAATAAATTTGCCACGTGTCTACTTCACGACTGCCAAATATGAACTGTCAAAACTAATGTTTACCAAAATGGCGGGAAAACAAAGTAGTATACCTTCCCGGCGGACACCCTGTATTTATTGTATTTCCCTCATATTATTTCAGATATTTTCTTAAATTAAGTAACTTAATAATTATGTACATATATAGTTATTTAATACATAGTTTGTACATATACCGCATATATTATAGATGAAGCTTTACTTATGATACGCAGTGTATGTATACTTTAATAGTATGTTTATCAGGCGCGTATCTTTTAGAAGGGGAAATATTATGAACCATACAAATCTTAAAATATTCCTTTGGCAATGCAATGGAAATGAGGGAGGATAATACGCGCCTGATGTTTATTAATTAAAATAATTGTTTCATTCATTTTACAAATAAATTAATTTTGCAGTCACTTCACATGCTTACACACACAAACACACAATGTCATGTCCAATTTAAATTAAATTAATTGCTATTGCATTGTTCAAGTCCATAAAACAACAAGAATAATTATTAAATTCATTAAAAAAAATTATATATTTAACTAAGAACAAAATAACAGCAAAAGTGCAACATAATTGATGTGTCAACAAAATAAAAATATAAATAAAAGATTTTACAACAACCCGAAAGAAATTGTTTACGAAGCGATAAGATTTTGTATTTTCGTTTTTGCTCCAAAAATAAATAAACAAGAAATAAAACTAAAAAATATGTTCATAAATAAAAATCTCTTTTTGTGGTTGTTCTCAGAGATTTTTATTTGACTTTTTGACTTTTTAACAGATTAAAAAACCCTAGAGATTGAGAGAAATACAAAAATTAAATTAAATTTTTAAAGATTAATAACGAATACTCAGTACCAGCACGGTTGCAAGATTTGACGATTTATCGCTGAATAATATTGGGATTATTATTAATAAATCTCCCACTAGCTTGCCGGTGGGTAAGGGGAAGTTTTATGTTTTCCTTTCAGCGATCTACGAGGGAGATTTCAATTATAATCACTCCGTGGGTAGTGATTATAATTATTGGGGTTATGGGAAAATAAAAGAAACAAAGATAATTAGTTACTTTTATTTTGTCGCATTGGGATTTGGTTGAGATGGGATGCTCACCTTTTGTTTTTTCCGAGCGATGATACACTATAGATAGGTATATATATTTCTTTCAGATTTATTTTGTACAATTTAAATAATGCATAATAATAGGTAGATAGGTTGATGTGTACAATTCCAGGGTAAAAAAGCAAGTAGTTCTTAAATCCAAAATGGTCGACCGAAGAGAAAAGTATGTATATTCAACTTCGTATTTTCTAACCGATTCGCAGATAACCACAAATGTATATTTTTGTCGCCCAAATTATTTAAGTGTTGACAATTTATATTAATTTTTTAATTCAATATTCAATGAAATATATAAATTGTATAAAAATGAAAATATATATAAAAGTAGATAAAATTAAAAAGGTTAATTAAAAAAATATATATACTTAAAATGTCCAAACGACAATCGCCATTTTGACGATTTCGGATGCCAGAAATAGCATATTGACGACTGGATGATTTTTGCCTAAAATTTGACGATTTTTAAATAATTATAAACAGACACCATTTGTTGAGAACTTTAAGCCCATTTTGCAGTTAGCCCTGAATATCAGAAAAATTTTAGGTTTACCGCATTCTTCGGCAAATGTAGAAATGGTATTTCCCAAAGTAAATTTAAACAAAACCGAAGTACGAGATCGGTTTCAAAAATCTTCCTCTTTAGAAGCAGTTTTGTATGATAAAGATCATTTAAAACTAAATAATTGTAATTGTTTTGACTTGAATTTAATAAAATTGTTAAATTGCAATATATGTATGTGTGTATATAGTACGAGTATGTATTTTTTTAAGTTCTTACAAATGTGTAGTAATATGAAGAATATCATATCTTTACATTTTTGAATTTTCTCTTATTTTTATATACAAGCACAAATATGTACATATCGTTCCTTTATTGCAACGTAGTCATATATCCAAAAAAAGTGAACTTTATAAAATGCGTTTAATGTTTTAAAAATATTAGAAAGTATGTATTTATCCGTTATTAGCTCATTTGTTTGTGTTAAGATATGTTTCTTAAGAAAAATTACATACTTATAAACATGGTTTTGATGAAGAATTTTACTTAATACTCTTTTGAGATATGGTTGTTACATTAAAGGAGCAATATTTATATAAAGGATTTGATTGCTGCTGTTTTGCTTTTTTTAATACTGAAATATTTTAATTAATTTTTATGTATGTATTATTTTACTAAAAATACACTAAACATGTAATTAATCTGCTGGATCTCTTTATTGATAAGAATTTGGTTTACTTTATACAAAAACTATGAATTTTTTTATTGTGTTAAGTTATTTCAATGCATTGCGGAGGCGTATATCGTTTCATTTTGATTAATGCAATAGTTTTTACCTGTCATCTGTCAAGTATTTACATGACAACTGTTAAAATGGCGGACTATTGAAAATTAAACGTCATGTTGGAAAACCCTACTCTTTAATATCCCAAATATGTTTTCAATGGGATTTAAGCCGGGAGGTTTTGCCGGCCAATCAAGGACTTTAACCCCATTATCTCTTATAAAGTCCTTTACCAACTTCGATTTGTATTTCGGATCATTGTCGTGTTGAATCACTCATCGAAATGGCATATTCCATTCGGTATGTTGCAGCATTTGGCTTTCTAGTAAATCTCTATACTTGAAACGGGCCACTATTGCATAAATTTTATGAAAGGGACCAACTTTGTCTGCCAAGAAACAGGTCCACATCTTTACAGAACCATCTCCGTGTTAGAAATTCACTTTGCAATTCCGTTGCTCGAGGCGTTTAAAGGGGTACCGCCGAACTGTGCACATACCATCTATGTATATTGATTAAATTCAACTTGGACTCATCGCTAAAAAGCAACGTTTTCCATTTTTGTATTGTCCAATTCAGATGTTTTTTTTATATTTTGGCAAAAATCGAAAACATTAACAAAAAAGTAAAATCGGTCAGACATGATAGTCAATCAACTCTTACCTTTAATTTCTATGGCGCATAATCAGAAATCAAAACCAAAGTCCAAACTAATAAAACAGCAACTAAAAAATAGTTCACAGCTAGTTATAGATCTTATTCACAATTCATAACTAGTGCAGCAACAGCTTTTAGCTGATGTAAGAAATGCAACTCTGCATATTGGCGTGTAGAGATAATTAAATGTCGATAATATTTTGAACGATACTTAATGTAAATAATTAAGAAACTTATGCATGTTCGGTCTATAACTTTTTAAATTGTTTTCTTTCTGAAATTTTCTCTAATTCTCTTTTGAACTTTCATTAATGTCTACACATTGAAATTTTTTGTAATGAAATTCAAGTTTTTTGCATGTTTATGTTTACATTCTTTTTTTTGTACACAAATTTTTGATCTCACCTTAATGGTGGTGAAAGAAAAGTAAAAGAAAATCAAAAATAAAGCTGCAGCCGTTTTCAGTTTCACATTTACGAATAACAAAACACAAGAGAATTTCTAAGGACCTCTTCCTAATCTCCTCTCCCCGTACACCAGCAAATTAACACTTTCAGAAAGAAAAATTTCATAGTGTGAACCGTAACTAAGCGTGCTATCATAAATATTAAAGTTTGAAGCTCTCAGAACCTCCTTTGAGGTTACAAAAGGATTTTCTTTAAAAAAAAAGCGGAGAACGCGTTGTGAAGAGTTCTTTTAGAATATATAAAATTTATGCGAAAATGCTTCAGTTAGCGAAGCCGGTATTCGTTATATGTACATGGAGGAGAAAATCTTTAAGCCCGGCCAGAGGCCGGCTATACAACAATGCTTTCGTTAGCGAAGCCGGTGTTTGTTATGCTATAGATTACAAAATCTTTTCATTTGAATAATCTACATACTTACCTAGTGGACATTCGTAACATTTTCGGATAAAATTTTGTATAAACTGTATTGAGAACTCAAGAGTTAAATATTTTTCATTAAATTTTGTATACTCTAAAAGAACTCTTCAAAAGCTTTAAAATGATATCAATTTTGGCCATATACGTTTAGAAATGCAGTGGAAAATCACATATATATATGGAAACTTCGTAGGCCCATAACTCAGGAACTATACGTTTCCCCCAATTTCTTATTTCACCATTTTCTACACCCCTATATATTTTTTTCATTTTTTTTGAGCTGTGTCAATAAGCTAGACTTGTTCCGAATGTTTCATCGAAACCTATTCTAAAATGTTTTCATTGCAAGAATTTCATTATTGCAAAATTATCGTAATTTTTGGAATAAGTTCAATTCCATAAGTATGTACATTAATGTGCAACAAATAGTAAAATAGTATCAGATATATTCACCCTTATTCCAGTTGGCGACATCGACGTCACGTCAACACAATACCAAAAAAATGGGGCTTGTTTATCCGCAGTCGAAAACAACTGACTACCACTGACAGCTCTTGCTATTTTCTAGACCTTATAGAGCAGAAGTACACCTTCATTAGCACAAAATTGTTGACGTAACGTTGATGCCGCCAACTGGAATAAGGGTGATTGTCTCATGCCAAATTCTTTATGACTAATATATATTGGTGTGCGGCTTTTTGCTTTTGTTCCACACAGTACTGTACATGTTACACTGCATTTTTGGTGTAACAAAAAGGAATAAGAGACGAGTAGTAGAAATTGTAAATAAATCATTCATGTTGACCATAGTGCTATTATTTTTAACGG
Organism: Gymnocheta viridis; assembly: GCA_956483585.1. Lineage (NCBI taxonomy): Eukaryota > Metazoa > Arthropoda > Insecta > Diptera > Tachinidae > Gymnocheta > Gymnocheta viridis. The sequence goes on along the minus strand of OY101443.1, from coordinate 62,840,240 downwards.
CACTGTATATCCATAGATAACATCAATCATTGCAACAACAACAAATACTAAAATAAAAGGCATTTGTTTGATGAAAATGAAAATTAAAAATATAATTTTCATAAACTTAAAAAGTACCAGAAAATATTTTATATAATAGGGCAAACGAACGGAACACACACTCGATCACTCACACACGAAGAGATAAAAAAAAGATGATACGAAATTAGAATATTTATGTATGTACATAATAAGTAAGTGTGTTCATATTTAATGAATTACCGACCTAAAAATGTTTTTTTGAGGATAGAAAATAAACACTTTACTTACCACGTTTCTTTTTCTTGTCCTTACGTTTACGTGGTTGCACATCACCTGACATTTTGGCTAAAGGATCAGGAAATTATTTCTCTACTTGTTTACTGGGTCAATAACAACTCGGGAAAGAAATTCTTAAACTGCTGCCAGCAACAACTTGCTCTTAGTCAAGCTATTTTTAAGTTATTTTTTACGGGTCGTTTTTTCAAAATTTATTTTTAAAATTTTATTAATTTCCACATGACACTATAAAGAATTTTGAAAGATATGTTTACATATGTATGAATTTTTTTATAATTGTTTTCACTTTATATTAAATGAAATAAATTAAATAAAATTTTCAACTGCATATCATATTGTATTTTCTGTATGCAAAAATTTTAATTTTCTAATCTTTTGTTTTAAGTTTTCTGCACACACTTTATCTATGGTACGTTTTATATTTGTACAATTGTGTGTGGATACTTCAAGTGTACATTGTATTTTTTTCTTATATTTTTTTTTCTTAGTTGGTTGAACTTGTTGTGGTTGCTTTTCCAATTCTATGCCGTTTGGTTCTGTGCTGTTCTGTGGTACTTGCTCCGTTCGCGATCGTTGTCGGTTAACGTCTGGTATTTAAGTATAGCGGGCGATTTTTATGAAAAATTAGAGGAAAAACTTAAAAATACATTCCTTTTCCTCACACTTTTGTACTTATGCTTATAAAATTGTTTTTTGTATCTCGTTGCTATTGAGAGTGAAAAAATAAAGAAATACCCACCTATTCTGTGAGAAATTTATGTTCGTTTCTCATTTAATAACATTGACCGTTATTTATTTTTCTTGCAATCCTCACTCACACATATTAATATTTATGTTTATGTAGTTAAACTCTCGTTATCGCTCACTCGCTCACTATTCTACAGTTGCTGTTTACATTTATTTCGTTGTTGTTGCTTTCTGTGTGGTTTTTTAATTAGTTTTATTTTTTAATGTTTCCTTCATAAATGACCGGTGAATTTTTCCGGGCTTCTCTTTCTTTTTGTACTCTTTGTTTATGCACAATATGGGGTTTCTGTATTGATTAATTTTTTTCTTGCAAATATTTTAATCACATTTTTTAAATAACCAAGCCAAATTTACTCATGTTAACAACAAATAAATACACTAGCACGCACAATTAGGGTATAAGAGTATTACGGATTTCTATTAAGAATTTGTGTTTCTATTGTTAATATTTTTTATTTAAAGTTGCTTTTAATAAAATAGTCTTTGAAATATACTATGGTTCAGTTATTTGATCAAACAAGACCTTTTTGAATAAAGGGTCCGCCAGATAATTTTTTTTTTTGAAAATGCTATAAAAAAACTACTGAATATTTTCTCAAATTTCTTTTTTTATTTGAAAGAACAATCCTTCCGTTTAGTAATGAAAAATAATTTCATTCAAATGGCTGCCTCGGCTGGCCATGCAGTAGCCTACACGATCGGTCCAATTTTTTAGCACATTATCGATTGTGCGCAGCTGTATTTCACCAATGGCTTCACGAATATTTTCCTTTAAAGCGTCAATTGTCTCTGGCTTGTCGGCGTAACACTTATCTTTAACGGCACCCCACAAATAATAGTCCAACGGTGTCAAATTGCAGCTCCGAGGTGGCCAAACGACATCAGCTCTGCGGCTGATAATGCGATCTTCAAAAACAGGGCGCAAAACATCGAGTGTAGCTTCGGCTATGTGGCATGTAGCGCCGTCCTGTTGAAACCAAATGTTGCCAATATCCTCCTCTTCAATTTTTGTGAACAAAAATTCGTTCAACATGGCCCGATAACGATCGCCATTGGCTATAAGGGCCACTCCTTGCTCATTTTCGAAGAAAAATGACCCAATTATGCCTCTGGACCAAAATCCGCACCAAACAGTGACTCGTTTTGGGTGCGTCGGCTTTTCAATGTATGCGTGTGGGTTTTCTGTACCCCAAATGCGACAATTTTGCTTGTTTACATACCCGCCAAGATCAAAATGAGCTTTATCTGAAAAGATGATTTTTTTTGGCAAAATCTGCATCTTCTGTAAGTCGATCGCAGGCCCACTTAGCGAAGCGAAAACGCATTGGATGGTCAGCGTATACACAACCATATTCATTAAGCGGAAGGATAAAACTAATTATCTGTCAAATCAGACATGAGCTAAGTGTTACCATTCACGAAATAAGCACTAGTTGAAAAAAAACGTTAGATGGCGGACCCTTTACAAAATAAGCTGCCTAAAAGATCCTTTGGGTCGCAGTGTACATTCCCTCTTTCATTTGATTTCAAAAAAGTTGCAATAACTCAAAATCGACTTCTTGATTGATTGCGATGCCCTTTATCAATATACATATGTACATGTTCCTGGAAAATTTTACATTTTCAAGTTTACTAATTCCTTAATAAGAAATAAGCGTATACTTACATACTGAAAATATGTTGAAAAAATTTGTTTAATTTACATACATATATGTATATGTACATACATATGTATGTATATAGTTTTTTGCTTCTCCTGTAAAATTTTTTCCATGTAACTTAGGGCTTTTATGAATTCATATGACGATATAAACATATATGTACATTTGTACATATCGCTCATTTACTCATACAACGTCAGAAACCAAAAAACTTAATTTTTGAGTTAAGAATGCAGAATTATTCTCCGTATCCAGCGTTACCATATTGCCAGTTTTAACTGTTTTTTCCAGTTTTTTAGGATGCGTAACAGTTTTTCAGTTTTTCATGAATAAAAACAGGTTTTGTTCGATTTCCACTTTTTTTCCAGTTTTTCCAGTTTTCAACAGTTACCTGCTCAATTTTCTATTTTTACTGGAATATATAAAATGTTTCAGCAAAAAATAATACAACGCATTGAATGCAGCTGTGTAGTTAGTTTTAAATCTCTTTTTGGCATTGAAATACTACCCATTGAATGCAACTGTGTATTAAGTTTTAACTCACTTTTTAGCATTTGTTTGTGTTGAAACCCTGAAATGTTGTTTTGTTTCTGCCTGTTTTCGTTGACGTTTCTCTTGTGTTGTGTTTTAAAAATGGATAAACATTTAACAAAAAATTGTAAGTTTATCGCTTTTGAATTGTTTTTTTTTTCAATAAATAAAATCATTTTTTTTTAAGTTTGTAGAGACGGAAATATTAATGATTCGAGTGCTAACGCTTTGGATTCTCCCCCTCGGGTAATTATTTATACGAAAAAAGTATTCCAAGAAGTTTATTATTTTATATTTTAGCCATCAAAAAAACGAAAATTTGGAAACTACCTTAAATCGTGGGAAGAACACCCTTCATTAAAGTCATGGATTAAAAAAAGTGAAAGCAATATGGCTTTTTGCAAAGTTTGTAATTGCGAGCTGAAAGCGCTGGCTGGAGTATAACTAAAATTTTTTTATTCTGTGTACATTAAATGCTTTATGTTATGTTTTTAATTTTTTTTATGTTGTTTTATGTTTAAATAAAATACAATTGAATTCAAAATGCACGTAGTAAAGTTTTTTCTACTGTTTTTTATTCTTTTTTTAAAAAACAGTTTTTTCTTAAAAAAACAGTTTTTTTACAGTTTTTTGAAAAAAATACATGGCAACACTGTCCGTATCGTTCTTCATCTTGTGTAAAAAATTCATACAAATATCCTGTTTACTCAGCTCTTGAGAGGAGAATATTTTTATTTACTTTTCCATTAAGTTGTGTGTAATTTAAAAACTTCTGAAAGAAAAAATAAAATAATGCCAGCCTTTTAAAAGAAAAAGATACAGCTACTCACATAATGGCGACCCGAGTAACCTCTGGGCGCCTGAAAAAACACTATTTCTACCTCCATCTTTTTTATTTGTATTTATTATATTTTTATAAATATCAGACCTCCCTATTCTATAATGAATTTTGTTTCTTTTCCTTTTCTTATTTGCATTTGAAACAAGTAATAAAGTGTGATTTTTTAGAAGTGTGGGTGTGTTAGTAATACATAATCAAATTTTGACAGACTCGAACCCCCAAAAAAAGTTCGCTAACGCTTTCACACTACCTGTATTATTCTACCATGGTGTAAAGGTACTTGTAAGTAAATCTCGTCAACATGACATGATTTGTGTAAACAAAAATAAAAGTTCAAAGAAGAAAAAGTAAGAAGCATATCAATAAGACAGGACGCGTCTAAATACAGTTCAACTGCTGGCGGTGTGTTGCTACTTACAGCACTGTATTGCCTATTTATAGGGTGCATACGACACTATCGTATACATACATGGATATGTACATATGTGCTGATTCCTGGAGAGCTATAATAGCGTCTTCAAATTTGGTGTTTGTTAATTATAATATAAGAAAAGCCTGGCGGGATAGAATCAATAGTGATGCTATAAAAATATACTTAGTATGTACATATGTATGCACATTTTAGTTATAATGTTTATGATTTACATTAATATTTATTTTTTTTACATCATGATTTTATCAGATAATCATGGTACAATCATTTTTTCTTAACACAGCGTTGCCATATTTTTTTCAATCTACAAAAAGATGTTCTCATTAAAATATTTATTTCAAAAAACTTGTTTTATTGAAATCAAATTTAGTTTAAATGTATTGTTTTATAAACCCTTCTTGGCTAGTCAGAAGAAATACCCAAAGTCTAGGCAAGAATCTAGCCTGCGACCCGAGACTGACAGCCTACTATACTATCCAGTATTCTACGGGGATGGTAAATCAAAATCAAACATACAGGCATGTACTGAAATCACGTTGATATCTTACCACGTGACTTCCAAAAATAAATTCTATTGTATTAAGAGCTGTATTATTGTTGTTTTTACGTTTTTGGTGTTTACAATAGAATATACTATATAACAGCTTTTAATTTTCGGAAATAACTTGATGCAACATCATTCAAATCGAACGTCTTAAATTATAGAATTAATATGGCTTCAGTCCTAGAGTAATTCTTGATAACAATTTAATTTCAAACTTTTCCGCATTGAATCCCCTAAAACGATTATTAGTATTGCCTTTTTAATTTTTTGTACCAATGGCAGCTTTACAGGCATACAGCTGTTATTAACAGCCTGTTAATTGCCTTAATTTTCATCTGCGTTTTTTAGATTATATTTTAATTATATATTAAAACTAAAATCATTGCAATTTTAGCGATTACTTAAAATGCTGCTACAAAAAAATGTTCACGCCACCTTGAGACTTATGGTAAGTTCCAATTTATTAACATTTTCATAAAATATTAAAATTGGCTTTCTTAAATATGCAGCACCGTTTCTATTGCACTGGCAGCAAGGCAGCCAGCGAAATCAAAACCATACCAGAAAATAAATTGGAAGGATATCAAACAGCACACTTGCAACCAGAAAATGGTGATATTTTCGATAAGAAACCATTTAAAATCCATTTAGATCAAAGTAAGTATGTATCTCAGAAAAAAGTGAAGGGATCTACTTGGGGTCATTTAGTATTAAATCAGCCAATATGTGAAAGTGGTTTACATAACCTTCAACGCATTGATTTGTTTATGGTGGTGTTGTATATGTATTTCGTTATTGTTTCTGTTTCAGATAAAGTATACAGTTGGTGTCTGTGTGGCAAGTCGAAATGCCAACCCATTTGTGATGGAACACATAAAAATATATTTTTGAAAATTAAATTGAGGTATGTAGATTGTCTAATAATTTACTAAAAAAAATATAAATCCTTATATCTATCCTTAATATAAGGAGCGATATATAAAAATAGATATTCAAATTGTGGACACAACTACGTTTAACATGGTAATATCTGATGTTCCAATACACAATGATGCGTTAAACACTTCAGTATTAGCTTTAATAGCCTGAAAGTCAAAAACCCCTTATTGATAAAAGTACCTCATATTGAATCATTCACCCTTATTCCATTTGTCAACATCGACGTCAATTCAATTCAATACTAAAAAATTGGAACTTGTCTACCCGTTGTCTAAAACAACTGAATACTATTGACAGGGTCATGTTATTTTCTAGACCATAAAGAACAGAAATAGACTGTGTAGCACGAAATTATTCTCGAGAGCTGGTAGACAGACAAGCCCTAATATTTTGGTATTGTATTGACATGACGTCTATGTTGACAACTGGAATAAGGGTGATATAAAATTTTATATATATTGCGTACTGTGGTGGTCAAGTTATTTGGAAGACTCGTCACTAATTTATTTAAATTAATAAATAAATTATAGAGGATTGAAAACTTTGAAATTGGAATTAGATCTGCCAGTAGTATTTGTTTTAATATATGTATATATATTTGGACCTATTATATTTTTTTATTTGGCAATAGTATGTTTAATCTTCATTTTTTATAAATTTATCTTTTAATCACTTATGAACCGCTTTTAACTTTCATCGTCTAATTATAGGCCAATTCGTTTCAAGGTGGAAAAATCTGGTGACTACTGGCTGTGCAATTGCAAACATACTAAACATCGTCCTTTCTGTGATGGCACCCACAAACAGCCGCATATTCAATCAGCTGTTAAATAATTTAACCAACCCCTTTAAGCCCCTTTATAAATTGTTTTCTTTGTCACGAATAAACTTTCATTGCTCGAAATAAAACAAACATACTGTATCATTATTTTTTTGTTATTTGTTTATTTTTGATTCACGTTTAATTAAGCAACAATAATGATAAATAGGTTTTTATTTTATTATGTTAAATAGTATAGAAAATTATATTCAAATTATTTGATCTTTTCAAGATTATAAATTACATACACAATTGTTTACAGCCAGAGAAAATGCTTTGAAATGTTTTTAAAGAAAATTTGTATTTAAATTTGAAATTTGTTTTATAAAATGAATAAAGAAGCATGCAGCAAAATAACTGTGCTCAAGCAATAACTTTGGGATGGATACTGAGTGGTGCTCGTCAACAGCATTTATATGTAATCCTATTTAAAAACATTTCATTTGCATTTTCTGTTCACTTTATAATTCAATTCTTATGTTTAATGATATTTTTAGATTTGTTACTTTTTGTATGAGGATAATTCCAAAATACTGCTTTCTCACAAAACAACTTTTGATACTTGAATAACGTACTTAAGGCATAAAGAATGTATATAAAAATATTAAGCTACGATTTTGTATAGTGCTGATGATTTTTATGATGCGCCTTTGTGAAGCAAACTTAACGGGTCTCTTTTGTGAATCGCATAAATTTAAAAATTAAATTGGAACTTATTATATTCGATCCTCGAATGTTATAATTCGTGCAATCTGCAAAACATTAATTTGGCCGAACAGGCCTTTAAATATTGAAAAAAAAAACTCACGAAAACTAGATTTTATACGAGACTCTCACGTCTAATTGACTGGAATCAAATTTCTCTATATCAGACAAATATTCTGAAACTTTACGTGCAAAGAATGCCGATTTTTTATGACAGCACAATTAATCTTCAACTTCAAATGTGTAGACAATCGGCAAATGAAAATTCGTGGTTTCCAGAAAAAGCAACTGAAATTGACCCCTAAGTGAGGTTCGGCTGGCATTTATAATTCTCCCCTTAATATTTTTTTTGTAATCTAAACAATCTAAACGATAAATTTGAATACAAAATTCGTATGGAATGCACTCTTTGTTTTAGTAACTTCAATACAAATTTTCTACTCAAACCAATCGTTTGGATTGTGGAAACCGAACTTTACCTTCGTTACTCAGCTGCGTGTCATAGAAATCAAATTGGTTACAAAATAAAAAAATTCGAAGAAATTTCACGAATGACCTTATTCACGAATAATCTTCGTGTTTAAATAAAAAAAATGCATATAAACTTTTTTTCAAATTTGTTTTTAATATCATCATGTATTTATTTTTATTACAGATTTGCCACTAGATGGTAAATAAAGAAACTAAAGGAAAAATATGATTAGTTGTAAAATGCAGGTTATGTTTGTTTTAATATAAGATAATTTAATTTATAAAAAAAAACATTGCATGCTTGTTCTGGGATTTTCTTTTTAATATTAAATGCAAAAAGTGTATGTATGCACTTGTTTAATTTATAAAAAATACAGAAACTACATAATTGTTATAAAAAATTGTTTTTTTTCTAAATATAAATAAAAAATTAATTTTTTTTATTATTAAAATTTTATTATGTTTCATGTACTAAATATTTAATTAAAGGCCATTAGAGAGAAATTAATATACGATTTTTTTTAATAAGTAAAGACTTGGTTGATTTGTTTTAATATTTTTTAATGTTAAAAAATATTGAGGAATTTTTAAACTTAAAATTTAAAAAATTAAATAATGACTGCGCATGTGTGGCTGTGTGAGTGTATTGAAAAAAATACTTCGAGGAAAAACATTTTGAGAAAACTAAAGAAAAAGACAAAACTTATTGAGAAATATTACAGTGCATTCAAAATTTATAGCTAGTTCTAAAACGCATAAAATGAGAATTTGAAATTGTAGCTCGCGGACTCGCAAACTCTTCTGGAACCATTCCTTAATATAAAAGCATTTTTTGCAATTTTTCGTAAATTTAATAATTCTACAATCATAAAAGTTTGGCGTTCGATAAGAACCACTTGCCGCTTCGCAGCACAATTTATCAAAAGTTAAGTGCCTGGCCCGAATCAATGTCGAAGAATTCTCTCTTTCGTAAAATTGCTTTTTAAAACAAATTCTAGTTTTTTTATGGAAAAATTAGCAGAACTGACACATATTTCTGTAACTATTGCAATATTGCACGCATTGTAAGAGAAATTGACACAGAATTTGTACGAAAGTGAAAGCGATTCGTAACGTTTTGGTTTTGATTTTTCAGCTTTTACATACAAAATAAGACGACACTTTAAACTTCGTTTAACACACAAACCTCATGGAACAAATATTTATGTGCCGCCGTCGCTGTTGTTATTAAAATATTTGTCTAAATATCATATACTTTTAGCCAGTTTCGGTCCGTACTTGTAGTTGCGATCGTTTTTGTTGTACCTTCGCCAGATTCTGATAATTTGCAAATACTAAGACGATAATTAGGGTGGGTAATCTGTAAAATGACTGATTTCTAGGAAAGAATTCAACAAGAAAGCTTTTTAATTGATTTTTATGTTTTAGATGTTTAAAATACTTTATCCAAACTTAAGTTTGAATGCACTAATCGTCCGATAAACAGTTTTGAATGCCGCAAGATTTCAAATCATGCGTTTTACAGAGCACACCGCCCGCCCTAACACTTTTACTAACACAGAGAGCTCAATTTAAGCTTTTTCATTATCTTGCAAAGCTTATGGCAACAGAGTTATTAATTTCAGTTGATTTTTTATTGCTTTTCTGACAGCCGCTTAACAAAAGTTTAGTTGCTACACATAATCGGACTAGAAGATTATAGAAGAAATCTTTGTCAATTCCAAAAAAAAAAATTATTGAATTCCGAAGAAATTTTTAATTTTCTGAAGAAGGGATTTTCGTGGCAGACCTGCACAATTTAGAGTGAAATTGAAAGGCAAAAATTTCGAATGTTCTCGATTTCACTTTCGCACGAATTTGATTTCTGTGACACCTTAAAATCTATTTAGAGTAAAATTGAAAGGCAAAAATTTCGAATGTTCTCGATTTCACTTTCGCACGAATTTGATTTCTGTGACACCTAAAATCTATTTAGAGTAAAATTGAAAGGCAAAAATTTCGAATGTTCTCGATTTCACTTTCGCACGAATTTGATTTCTGTGACACCTTAAAATCTATAGTTCGATTATAAATAGCAAGCGAACTTTAATTGCTTTGCCAGCCGGCAGCTGAAAAGTTGCGATGGCCAGAAATGAATTAAATAGCAACTGAAAGGAACAACACTCAGTAGTCAGTTGCCATCCGTGATATTGACATCAATATTGTTTTCAGCAATTGGCAACTCAACTGAGGTTCGAGCTCTTATTTATTATTTTTTTATTTATGTACACAGTATCCAGGTCTGATGACAATGGATTTTTAAAACGAAACGTGTTAAAACCGAAAAAAGTCATGATGTACTCATAACTAATTTTTTTGACACACATTTGTCAATAATTGTTGTTAAGTTTCTTTCCAAAATTGATTTTATGTCGTCATGATCCACACTACAAAACTCTTGTTGCTCAAATTCTTGTTGTGTGTGAGAGTGATGAAATAGAAATATTCAGCCATTGGAATTGTTATCACTTTTTAATCTCAATATTTAATCATTTGCTTTCTTCAAATTAATAATTGTAAATTGTTTTCAAAACTTAACATTTTGAAATCTATAGATTTCCATTACATCTCATAAAATTTAATTTTTTTCCAATACATCGTTTTGAGTGAAAAATTTGTATGAAAACCACCCAGTTATTCGAGTGGTTTCCATACATATTTTCTACTTAAGTCGATTGATTGATTGGTTTCTTATGAACAGCACAAAACATTTCTTGTTGCAGCAAAAAAAAAACGCATGTGACCATCATAATCCATTTTTAAAGCTCATTTATTTTGATTTTCAAATCTAACAATTTTGAAAGTGATCCATCCACTTTAGTTGAAAATTCCACTTGGATTTTCTTTTTCTTAAAAAAAACATTAAATTCACACGCGTCATGTCTTATTGACAAGATTCTTACTTTTTCTGCTTCGAACTTTAATTGGTGTTCAATCAAGCCATGTCTTGTTGACGACATTTATTTGCAACTAACTTCAGGCATAAAATGACAAATGAAGTGTGTGAACGTAGACTTACATTAATGACAGGCAATTGCAAAAAAAAATCATTGATGTTAATATCACATTAGAACGAGTACTGAGATAAATGCATGCGTTTTAGAACTAGTGCACTTTTTCTCAGCGGAATTCACAAAACGACGACAAGTTGAATTTTTACGAGAAAAATAAAATACTTTTTTTTTAGTGGTTTGAGCATTTTTATATGTATACCAAAGAAAGTCTAATTTTTTAATTAAAAAATAGCAAAAATGTTTTTTTAATTATGTACATACAATTAAAATTTTTCTTTGACAATTTTTAAAGTATGTAATTTTATGGTAACTCCCTTTAATAATGTTAATAATGTTTTAATTTGTTGATTTTTTTAATAGTAATATTCTTCTTTTTTTTGTTAAATTTCGTTTTTTATGGACGAAGAGGAATTTATAGACTGTTTGTTTGCTGTTGTTGTTGTAGTGGTAAAAATCATTAACAAGAGACAATTTCTCAACATCACGTGCTTTTTTTAGTTTTTTTTTTTTTTGTTAAATTTTGCAATTGGTTTAAATTTTACAATGAAACAAACATTAAATATTCTTAATTTCATTTGGTTTGTGTATACAAAAATAAGTTATTGTGTTGAAATGAAAAAGAATTGATTCAAACAGAAGATATAAAACGGGACAAGGGAAGATGAAATAGTTCGAAAACACACCACACAAAGCCAAACTTAATATTCCTCGTCTTCAGGTGGAATTTCATCTGGTGGCGCAAATCCATCCTGCAAGGAAAAATGTAATAAAGAAAAATAAAAAAAATAATTATTCCATTTTTTATTTTAAAAATATATTATATGCATATAAAATAAGTCTTTACATTTTCACAACAGTTTTCTTTAATGTAAGCGGAATGAAAATATTAGCGGTATTAGAGATTGAGTTACGTCAGTGGCGGCAGCTGAAGTGTTTGTTTTGTTTTTTACTGCTGTGAAAGTACAAGGATGCAGTGTTTTAAGAATCAAAAATAAAATAAATAATAAAAAATATATAAAAACTAGCTTTGTGCCAGAACTAGTTACAGGATTTAAAGGAGCGGAAGTATTATGTATCTAATATTTCAATTATATAATTTTTATTTAGAAAATTTGTTGGCTTTTTTTAAAAGCGAACTGTACATGCGACTAGTTCTGGAGCAGAGCATAACAAAGTAATATTAATAAAACAAAATTAGATTATTAAGAAACTTATTAAAAAATGGAATTTTTAACAACACAATGAAATAGTTTATATTTGAATTCCATATTTATAACATGAAATTTTCATTTCAAACGAGAGTATTGAAATAAAAATCTATACATTTTGTATTTCTTTTTCTGTCTTTCTCACATAAAATGAAAATTACATGCAACATAGTTGCGTACATATGGAATAATCTTTCACTTCTGTAGCGACCTAGAAGTCAGTACGGATCCGTTCTGCTAGTCTGATGAATAATAAAATTGCTCCAAATAGTATTCTCTTAAAAAATAATGAATTTATCCAAAAAATTTCTAAAAATTAAAAGAACTCAAGCCAAACAATTCCTTTCAATTTAAGCAAATATTTTTAATCCTTGTTTAGTCCTTTATTTTATAAAATAGAATTTTGTCAATTATCATAACCAGTAGCAAAGTTATCACAATTTAAAAATAAACTCGAAAAATTTTTAATTTTTAGAATTTAAATAAAAATTGTTTGCAGAATTTTCTTATAACACATAACTAAATAAATGTACCATGTTCTGTCAATATCGGAGACCTGTTACCAAAAAAATAGCCATGTGTTTTAGTTTTTTTTTAATTTTTAATCGCACTAATTCCCATATATTTAATATTTTACATATTAAATAAAATATTAATTGCTTTATTAAAAACACATACATACAAATTGATCATTGAGGGGTATAGGATCTTCTCCTTTATGCATTTCGCTATAGCTAATGGAAATGTTATGTACATATTTTATTTATTTTTTTAAGTAATAAAAAACAGAAATAATTTGATACGCACATATTTGCTATTTACATTTTACTTCATATATATATACTATATATATAGTATATATATGTATATGTATATTCGTTCAGTTGGAAATTTCAAAACTGCCATCGTAAATACCCTTAATAATAGCTGTGTTCATTTACTAAAAATTTGTACAAATTTGTAACAATTGTTACTAGAAAGCGTTCATTAACCCAAAAAATTTGCAACGAGAGAGCGTCGAAAGAGCGTAAAAAATTGAGAGACAGAAAAATTCTTGCAAGTTTTTAAAAGTAAAATTTTTACTTGCAAGAATTATTCAAACAGCTGTTTTGTGTTTGTGTTTACAAAATAATATTTTTAAATTAAGTTGAAAATATTTTGGAAAATTTAAGAAATTGTAAGTAAATGTAAACTTTTAAAACGATAAAAAGTATTCAAAAGATAACAAATTTATTTTTGTGTAACTTAGGAGCAACAGAAGCAAAATAAGATGTCTAATGGAATTGAATTAAGCAACACAGTATTCTGGTACATCAGTGGCAAAGGGTGTTCCGGTAAACAGAGAGACCAGTTTGTTATTTTTTGTGTTGTAAATATTATGAATACCTAGGTACTCGGTAATTTACACTAAGCAGGCAAATAATTCAATTAGTTCAGATATATATTTGCAAATAAATTTAAATTAACACATAATTTATTAAATCACTTTTTTACTGCTTTTAGGGTTTAATGCTGGCAGCAACATGATATTTTATTTTGGATAAAGCTTTTTATTACAATAAAAATGAAAATTGCTTAAACTTGTTTCCTTTAAAAAATATATTTAACCCGTTTTTCGCCTGCTGTTTGGAAAATAAAACACAAAGTTGGAAATAAACATTTCTGCGACCGCACTCTGTCGTTATTTCCGATGTTTGAAATAAAAATGCTATGTGTAGGCAGGCAGTTATAACGTATAAACTAATCACCCTTATCGTGTTTAGCGTATTTCGACTTCATTATTCTATTACAAGCCGTACTCTCAAAATGCCAGTCACGACAATGCTGTATATAAATGACCATAATCACATCATTTTTATAATAATATACATACGAGTACATGTATAATTTGTCCAAAAATATTGGAGTAGTTATTGAGTACTCATATATATCAATACATTACAACACTACTTTAACTTGCAAATTTTTATTAGTGAAGTGTTCATTTACTTTTTCACATTTTTGAGAGTAATTTTGGAAAATTTCTTCTTACTCTCTAGTTGCTAATTTTTACTAGTAAAGTAAATGAACACACCTAATCACAATTTCAAAATTGCTGTTGTATTCTTTATTCTCAATTACGTGTTAAATGTTTTTTTAAAACTATTTTCATATAAAAACACATGAATTGATCATTTGAAGATCAATGCAAATTTTTGCTACTAGTGTTCATTTACTTTTTCACATTTTTGAGAGTAATTTTGGGAAACTTCTTGTTACTCTCTAGTTACTAATTTTTACTAGTAAAGTAAATGAACACACCTAATATAGCGGCTGTTTTTCTTTATTTGCCATTGAGCAAATATAAACATCCACTTTTGTTCTAGCGGTTTTTAGTGCAAATAAAGGAATGAAGAAGAAATTGAAAATGAGTTTCATTTTAAATGGTCGTGATAATATTCTATTGAGAGTAGAATTCAGTGCGTACGCAAAGCTTTCTAAGAATCGCTTAAGTATGAGGAGTATAAAAATAATATTTATTTCAAGCGCCCTCTTTCAGACCGAACCCGAACTACGGTATATTTTTCATGCCGATAGCGAACTTTTTTTTATTATTAAATATAAACAATTCTAATTTTTGTGATTGATATATTAATAATAAAAAAATTAAGGTACATAAAAACATTTTATTTTGATAAAGTACTTTTTATTTATTATTTCTTTTTTTACCGAACGCCGCCGAACATCAACCGAACATAACTTTTTCGCAAACAACGACACCGAACCCAAACGTTCGGTAGGACACTACTTATTTATGTTTCTTATGACTGAACACAGGACATTTATGTGCAAAATTTTAATTTTAACAAAAAGTATTCCAATGTTCTGTGTCTGTATTTCCACCGGAATCAAAAAGTTCGGAATTATCATTGTTATAAATAATTACATATTTTAAAGCAATGCTATGTCGAGGTTCAGATTACGAAAGTTTTCTTTCTGAAATTTTCTCTAATTCTCTTTTGAACTTTTATTAATGTCTACACATTGGAATTTTTTTTGTAACGAAATTCAAGATTTTTGCATATTTATCTTCACATTCTATTTTTTTGTACACACATTTTTGCTCTCACCACCATGAAAGAAAAGAAAAGTAAAAGAAAATCCAAAATAAAGCTGCAGCCATTTTCAGTTTCACAGTTACGAATAACAAAACACAAGAGAATTTCAAAGTACATGAAAGAGTGTACCCCTTCCCAATCTTCTCTCCCTATACATCCACAAACTAACACTTTCAGAAAGAAAAATTGCATAGTGTGAACCGTGACTATAATAATTTTTAAGTTTTAATTCTACTCGGAATACAAAAAAAAAAGAGCATGATATACGCAATGTGATATTACACATTATGTATGTTGTGCTATTTTTACAATCATGTTTGAAGGCCCTTGCGTTGCGTTTTCGCATGGTTCACTTAATCCTCCCCTCAGACATTTTGTGATTACACGATATTGTAATAAAGCACAGTGAAATAAAATTTAACTTAATTTCGTATCGATCTGTTTTTGGATTTGTATTATAAATACGTTTTTTTATAAAAAAATTTATTTAAATTAAAAAATTTTCCCGTTTTTTGGATACTTTTGGAAATTGTTAAAAAATAAAGTATGTGATATATAAAAACCCTATCACCAAACTTTTGACGGAGGTAGCTAAAATACGAACGCGAAAACGCAACACTAGGCCTTAACTATATACAAATTATATAAAATTATCAAATGCAAACATATTTATGCAGTCATTTGCTATTTAAAACAGCATAATAATAGCTGTTGTTATTTAAGTGTCTTCATATTTTGAGTGGCGTCATAGTATCGCGTGTAAGTAACGATAGTTTACATATAAAAAAAAATTTTAAAAGTAACTCCACTAAACAACATGATAAATAAGACGTTTATGCAATTTGGAGTTTTTTTTCGCATAAATTATCTATTGATGAACAGATGGTTGCATTTTATGGAAGACTTTCTTGTAAGATGTTCATCAAAGGAAAACCAATAACATTCGGATACAAATACTGGTGCCTTTCTTTGTTCGTCTGATTTATACTTATTTCAATTTATTCCACATGGAAGGCAATCCACTAAAGTTCCTGGTTTTGGATTAAGTGAGATCGTCACCGTGTAGCTGCTAAAACATGTCGAAAAACCGAATCAGCATAATATGACTTTCAATAATATGTTCACCTCTTGCAAAATGCATATTTCGCAACATATTTAAATTTCTTTAATTCAATAAGTATAGTAACAGAAACCCGCACAAAGTAATTAAAGAAAAAAGAACATGAATGTTATGACTACTATCAAATTTTGTTTCTTTAGAGCTTTTGAAATAAGTAGAGCGATATGACCGTGAAAACAAAAAACTGATTACGATTTCCATGCCTAACGCCATATACGAATACAATAAAACTATGGGCGGAGTTGATTTATTTGACAACGCAATGAACAATTACCGTATTCAAATCAGGGGAAAAATTGTACAGGGGACTGACTCACTCACTGGCTTTAGTAAACTTCTGGAAATTATTTTAAATTTTTATTCACACTTTTTCCCAAAATTAATAACTATTTTACCAATAAAAATGTTTCCATATAAAAATCCAACATTAAACCTACTATAACTTTATTAATCGTTTGTGAATAAGGCCAAGAATGTTTATTATTGAATCTGTTTTGCAGACTGAAACTTTGTGAGAGTGATTCGAACTGATCAGAGTCGATCATAAAATTATTAGCCAAGAAAAACCTTTACAAATGTGAGAAATGTAACGTAACAGTGCACACAAAGTGCTTTGCAGCATATCGTAATTGAATTAAATGTAAAATGTGCATATGTATACATATGTATGTATATCTTTTTTTACTTTTTTTCTAAAGACGATTAATATATATTAATTTAAAATTTTTACAAATGCGTTTAATTTTTTATATCGTTAAGACTCAACGTTGCGTTTTTGCAACGGGGGTTTTCTGGGCTTTCACTGATCTAAAAATAATTTTTTTTGTCATATTTAGGTATAAAGTATCAAATTTTAAAAGTTCCATCATTATAGTTCAATGGCATCATGGCTCGGGTCTTAATGGGTTAAAGGGTTAGGTTGAATGCTATTTTTTAATTTAAGACGAAAATGTCGTTGTCGAAATGCAATAACGACACTCGTAATAAAGCTGAATATGTTGATATTCTAACAAATAAACTAAAATTTAAAAAAAAATTGCATACAAAAGAAAAATTAATACATATATAGCTATACATACAATGTATGCATGTATATATTTAAAAAAAATTAAAATACTCACCTCCGTTGCATATAAAATTTCGATAATTTTCTGTATCAAAGGATGTGTGTCTCCCTCTTCAGCTTCTTGGCAGCTAGAAGAATTTTATGGAAAATAAAAAAAATTCTATTCATATAATCCTAAAGAATATGAAAAACTTACAGAATTTCTACATCACGCAATTTAGAGAAATAGAAATCTCTTTCTTTTTCCAAGCCATCCAAATTTAAACGCATATCCATGACCTAATGGATGGATCAAAAAAAATCATTAATAAATAGAGTTGGGGGGTTCTTATAAACAAAATTGAACAACATTATTCAAAACTGGTGTGGTAATATTTTTAACTTTTGTGGGTCAGTCATAAACAACAACAACAACATAACGCCAGCGTTCTAATATCATGTTTCACTACAAAGTGATTTAGTTAATTTGCTAACTCAATTATCATCGTTGTGGTACAAATAATATTTACACTCTACATGTTCGTATTACTATTAGAATTGTAACTTGCATTTGCAACTTCTAGAAGCAGCAACGTCGTTCTGCTACTGATAATACTTATACTATTAGATTTGTAACTCGTATTTGCAACTTCTAGTAGCAGCAACATTACACAGTATTTCTCATCGTTCTGCTACTATAAATATTTATAATAAATATTCGTATTACTATTAGAATTGTAACTGGTATTTGCAACTTCCAGTAGCAGCAACATCCCACAGTATTTCTCATCGTTCTGCTACTATAAATATTTATACATGTTCGTATTAGTATTAAAATTGTAATTTGCATTTGCAACTTCTAGAAGCAGCAACGTCGTTCTGCTACTGATAATATTTATACTATTAGATTTGTAACTCGTATTTGCAACTTCTAGTAGCAGCAACATCCCACAGTATTTCTCATCGTTCTGCTACTATAAATATTTATACTAAATATTCGTATTACTATTAAAATTGTAACTCGCATTTGCAACTTCTAGTAGCATCTACTAAAAATATTTATACTGTACATGTTCGTATTGCTATTAAAATTATAATTCGTATTTGCAAGCTTACGTTGCAATTTCTTCTAGCAATTTTTAGTAGCACAGCGGTGTTATTAAAAAATAAAATATTTAATATATTTTTAACATGACAACTAATGAGAGTTGATATTTGTTCGAAATGGCAACTAATAAAGCAGCAATTCTAGGGCCTGGTAATTTTCTCTGAAATTTTTTTATGGAGAATTACATAATTTTGTATGTATGTAATTGGAGTGCGAATTACGAATGACTTGATTGGGATTATGACCTTCGCTATTGAACAAGGAAGCAGATTGAGGCAGTTGAACAGATTTCAACTTAGCAATAGACAACTTACACAGTAGTTGCAATTTATAAAAAAATACATAAAACCAATAAATACTTCTGTGTGACGGTTTTATGTTCAAAATTCTAGATTGAACATAAAAACATTGAAATTCATCACTCAAAATTATTTTTGTATTTTCATATCTAATTACAACTACATCGGATTCCGTGATAACCATGAATATGCTTAATTTGTTTTTAAACTGATGCGACAAAACTATCAAAAATCAAAATTTAAATTATTTCAGTTGTAGGTATTTTTTGGTGTCGAAAACCCAAAACAGTAAATTTTGACCTTGCCTTGTACTGAAGATTTTACTCTGGCAGGATAAGGTCCATTTTACCACGTCGCGTCACATGTTATGGACAAAAAGAAGATATAAAAAATATGTGAGACTTATTCTTTTTACCTATAATTAATTCAAATTTTGTAGCCTAAGTGACTATTAAAATATTTCTATAGTTACATGTATAATTGGCCTTTTAGGCTTCCTACGTATCGGATTGAAATAAATAAATAAATAAATTTATTTATTTTATTTAATTTTTCATTAATGAAGACAAACGACCACTTTTTCGATTTTTATATGTGGTATTCCATTTGATTCAAAACCTTGTGAGTTGAATGTTCTTCGTCAACATGAATCTTTCACGACCAGGGGCGTTACTCCCTATTGCGATTTGAAAGCAATGTTAGTGTACCAAACGTTCGATTTCGTACTATATTTCCTTCGAATCGCAATAGAGAGCAACCCGCCTGTACATTCTTGTGGTTCTTGATTTTTCAATACATAATAGCCCAATTTTGAATTCACCGCCCCAGTTTGGTTTACAACCCTTTTCTATTTCCTTTTGAAAAAATATGTATGTATATTTTCTCGCGGTAAATAATAATTATGTCATTCAATTTAATTCATTTTCGTTTCAACTCTATTACCAAGAGAAACTTTTTTCTAATCAACATACCTGGTTAGATAATTCTTCAATTTGTTGATTCGTTACAGTGCCTGTATTGTTTTCATTAGCTTTTTTAACGGCACCACTGCTATTTGATGAAGCCACAGCCGGTTTTAAATTTACTGCAGGAACGGCAGCTCTAGGCGGTACTTTTATAGCTATTGCCAATGAAAAATTGAAACAGTTAGAACATATTCTCTATTTTTAATTAAACAACAATTAATAAAGTGTATTAAAATTACGGATTAAATGTTAACAAAGAAACGCGAAGCACGTTGAAAACATAATATTAAAACAAAATAGAAAATTAAAAAAAATATTTTAAAAAGTGTTAAGATAAAATATACAAAAGATATAATTGTTGCTTTTGCTAGGTGTTGTTAAATGTAAATTATTAAAATAATTAATATAAATAAAATATAAATACAATAAACAAATAAAAAACAATCAATCACATACTAGGCCTCATTCCGGATGACACTGTTGAACGTTGTACTGGTACTACAGCTGATTTTTTATATGATGTAGTACCAACACCAGTTCCTGGTAAGCTCTTTACGTTACCCGCTCCAAAGCCCATCTGTGCACCCTCTCTAGCTGCACTGGCATCATAATCACGACCATCATAATTGGCATCGAAGAATTTTTTAAACCATTGTAAAAATTCAAAATTATCTTGAAAACGGCCTTTAATCAATTTATCAATCGGTATAATCTATATATGGAGCGTGTATGTTGGTTGGTTTGATTGGTTTGATTGGCGATTATTTTTTTGTTCGTTGCATATTGTTTTAGTTGTTATTTTTTTTAAGTTGTGTTTGAGTGTTTGTGTGTGTTTGGTGTAAAATGAAACATAAAAAAAAACAAAAAACCGAAGAAAAAGAAGGGGAAAATGTAAATGATAGATGTAAATTATGTCAATTAAATGCAATTATTATTAGAAATATTACAAAAAGTTTAAAGTAAGTGATATTTTATGAGCACAACGATATACAAAACGATTGGAACGATACAAAAGGACAAGTGCTTAATGATGTGACACTTTGCGCGAATTTTAAAAGGAATATTATTGAAATTTAATAGCTTTGCATGTTTTTATACATTCTAGAAGCCAATAGATAGATATGAGAATTCAATTAAATGTTTTCAGTCATGGCCGTAAACAGAAAGAAATTATAGATATGTTGTAATAAATTATAATCGTGATTTGGCGCAAAACTTGTTAACTGAAGTTCGGTTGCTATTCATAATCGACCTTTAGTTAATTTTGATTTAACATAAATAAAAAAAACACCTACCCAGAGGGACTTTATCCTTAAGTTTCATTGGGGATTTCTTTTTTCATTTGAGTCAATTATTGTCCTCAAAATTTAAGGTAATAACGTGTTTTTTTTGTTTTCGAATTTTCTCCCAAGACAACATATAAAAAATTATAAGTCACAAAAAAGCTTTTTCATGCTGCGTTCAATGGTGCATAGAAGAGTTTTTATATTTGTCTAATTCATAATGCGAGTTGAACTTGTGCAAATGTTGTTGGTAAATTCTATATAAATATTTGTTTAGAAACATGTTCGTGTGGAATTTACTAATAACATGTGTACAACATACAATTCGTACAATAGTTTGTGAATTGTACAATTGTATGAAGGTAAAAGAAATGTATTTGTAATCCTCTTAAACTCATAGATTGGTTTGTTTCATGATTAGGTCTGTTCGGGTAGATTAATAAAAATAACTCCTTTAAGGCCACTGCTACACGTTCAATATTGTGATATTTGGATCAAGATACATTTTCCGGGTTTCAAAATATTAAGAGATCCTGGATCTCAGTCAATATAATATGTATGTATATTGAACGAGTAGCAGTGCCCTAATAGATAACTTATTTAAGCACTTTTTTCGCTTTTCTATTTCTTGTAGGTCAAAATATCGTATCTAAATAAAAAAATTTTGTTTTAGGAATCCTCGTAAAACCACTTACATATTTAGATTTTTTTTTGTGTTTTAATTATTTGTATGTATGTAAATAACATTTATTATATAAAAAAATTAAGCTTTATTTTATAATACTTAACGCTTAGCGTCAATAAATTTTTTCTACAAAAAAATTTAAATCCAAAAACAAAAAATCATTAAAAATTTGTCGACGAAAATAGGCTTTTTCCACTGAGCCACATCTTTCATCAATTTGCAAAGATTTTAACATCTACCCATAATTATACAGGTCGAAAATTCTACATCTTTCTACATCTATTGAAGATGATCTTTTATCATTTTGTTCCATCTTACATTTTACGTTATTTTATGTGTCACCACTAATAAAATGGCAAAAAATCGATTTTCTTTTTGCCATCACTAGCAAACTGACATTGCAGAAAATAACAAACTTATGTCTAGCACAAATTTTTCGTCATCGTCATCTTATTCCAATGTACTGCATTAAAATTTGGATTTGTTCTTTCAAAGCAACAACTACTGCAATGATTAATGCTTTTTCTAAGCCCATTTTTTAATATTTTTAATTTTTAACAAAAATTATGCGTCTTTTTCTTTTATTTTTTCGACAGCTACATAAATGAGAGATGAAAGATGTTGCCAATGTAAATGCATGTTTCACGTTTTGAACATCTTCCATGCGTTTCACAAAGATGTTGTTCAGTGTAAAAAGCCTATAAGCATTTACTTTTACAAAATAAGACCCTAAATTTTCATCAATATTATCCAAATTTAAAAAATATTGGATTTCTATTGATGAAAATTTAGGGCCTTATTTTGTAATATTATCCAAATGCATTTGAGACATTTTTTCAAAATATTGTAATTATTTTCCTTAATTTTGTAATATAGAAACGTAAAAATTGTTCTCGTTTTAATGATGCTAATGTAAAGCATCTTGCAATTTGCAATAGTTTTATTTTGATTTTATAAGACAATGATTTTTTGTTGTTGTTGTTGTTGCTCTAAAAAATTCAATTTGAGCCACTGTAAGTATAAAAAAGCCCCGCCTGAGTTTTCTTTAACAAAATATCCAATAAAAACCGGGTGGATTTTTTGGGTTACCCAGTGGGCAGCCAATCCTACATTCATATCATGTTATACTTTAGCGGTTTTGACGTTTTGGGTTAAGTTTACAAAAAGAGTTTTTACGTTTTTTCACTGCAAGGCGTCAAAGAAAGAATTTCTTACTGTCGGAATTGAATGCGAGGGTTTTGATGAACATGTGGTTTAAACAAGACGCTGCAACCACACACACAGCAAGAGTCACAGTGGATATTGTTAAGGAAGGATGATTAATTTTGCGCAACTCTGTACTTACACGAGGACAATTATGAACTCGGTAGTACGGCTCAGTGCCGCTGGAGCATGGAAAATTGAAGATGTATGTAGGTCATACAACTATTACGGGACACATAGAGAATCGTCCTACGATTATACCTAATAAATGATTCGTAGTGTTATTCTCTGATACATCACCCTCGAAAAATGATCTTCAACACCAGAAGATGTACTCGAAATGTACACTGACGGATCCAACTCAGGCTTTAAAATAAGAGGTGGCATTTACATTGCCCACTTTACAATCTGCAGGTGATCACGCAAGTAGGTTAAATCTTCCATATGACTTCTACAGAAATTTTCAAAACGAAGAGGAAGGATCGGTCAAACACCTCTTCTGCTAATGCCCAGCTCTACCGTATTAAATAGCGGGCTATCTGAGCAATTCAGCAAACTACAAGGGAATCGTTTATTCGAAGATCAAGTTAGTTTAACTCCGAACCAAATTTACGATGGATAGAAACATTTCTCCACATATCCACATCAGGCATCACAAAGGCACCAATTTGGACCCTAGTAAACCAGTTACTAGTAACTGGCGGCCTGTGAAATCTATCCTAACTATGTACAGTATAATCGCTGTTATTCGTACCCTATTAATTCGAAACAAATTGCTTTAAATTGCATACCTTCCGGCTTGGCTCCTCCCTAATGCTGCCTTTACACACTATGTATTTCACAGTGTGCTTGTCAAATTTCCCACTGCAAAATGAATACATTGTGTGTAAAAGCAAAAAAAAATATACTTCTGGAAATGTCAGCCCGCTTTTACAGTGCAAAAATTTTAAATTAGAGCGTGTTCTATTTTCAACTGACAAAGCATCTGACACCAGTTATTTTGCAAGTCTATTGTGTATGGCGCCAAGAACAGCCTAATTATGAATAAAAATTCCCTGGGAGATTTCTCGCTTTTCCCAAAAAGGGACTGTTCACATATTAATTCTTCGCATATTATATTTGAACAGCCCCTTTTTGGGAAAAGGGAGAAATCTCCCGGGGAATTTTTTATTCATAATTGGGCTGAGTGTTTGTGATTCGGCAAATTATTGAAAATGTATTAAAATGTATAATAAAAAAATAGTGTTTATAAATATATTTAAAAAAACAACATTTTAACTGCCTGTTTTTGGAAAATTAAAACAAAATTGTTAGTGAGAATTTATATTTAAAACAATAACAAATGTTCGTATTTTATTGTTGGTTTCAATATTAATTGTCACTCACAATTTTATTTTCATTTTCTAAAAGCAGGCAGTTAATTACTTAAATTGCTCATACTGTTGTAATCGATTATAGCTTATGTCAGATGAAACCAAAAACTCAAGTGTGAAAGCAAAAATTATAAACCATCTGTAAATGTACAATTTTGACAGATATGCACAATTACAAATGCTTCTTCAAGCTGACAAACACACTGTAAAATAAATATTGTGTAAAGGCAACATAATTTGTTTCTATTGCTTCGAAGACCCCTTTAACTCATAATAAATGTTGGTAAGGAATTAAAGGAATCGGTACGGTTTTATTAAATGCGGAAAATGTAAATGGAAATGTCGAGAGAGCGCTCCATTAACCTAGAGCAGCTTTACAACTGGAGTTATTTTTTTAACAAAATAAATATAAATTTTTATTCCAAATACTTTCACGTAAACATATACATATAAAGAACGTTTGAAGCATCGTTGGCTAAACCCCAAACCGACAAAAATTAACATATAAATATATGCTGTTACTCATGGAAACTACAGAAATCTTGCAGTTTTTATGTATATATATTTATATATATATATATATATTTTTATATGTATATTTTATATATATATATATATTTATGTATATTTCTTTTTATAAAAATTATAAGAACACGCAAGCATGTACATATGTATGTATGTATATACAAACAGACAGGACAATAAAAAAACACAATTGAAAAAAATATCAATAAATTAAAAGCAAGGCGAAAGCATTTTACAGGTGGTGGTCTGACAATTTCGCAACTTTTGTAGCTGTATATTTCAGGTATTTTCGAATTATTTCTTGGCTGTAGATAATATTTTGCACTAAAGAAAGAATAATTTTTGTTTGGGGCATATGGATTTCTTACAAAAATTGCTTAAAATACATTTTAAATATATTTGCTTTTTCTGTTTTTGACATTTCGTGCCAAACGCTGCTGATGTTTGTTGTAATACTAACATCACCTTTAAAATGAAATTGCCTGCATTAAAAAACTTATAAAAATAATAAAATAAAAACAATTAACGAATGAATCATGTTTGTTGGAGGGGTTTGTGTTAAAGGAATACAAATCTTGTCAGGCAGAATGAAAAAATCATTGAATTGACCAAACAACCACATAAATGAATTTTAATTAAATTATGAAGAAATTATTTTAATTTTGAATTGTAATTGTAATAAAAATCAAGTGCTTATTAAAAGTATAAACCGCCAGTTTTTATAAAACAGACCGAATTTCCTGTATGAGTTTATATTGAAAACAAAAATACATTTTCCTATTTTATGTTTGTTTTCAATATAAAATACCACAATTTTTTTCATCGGTTTTTTTAAAAACGGGCAGGAAAAGGTGCTGTCCTTAGCCGTTTAAATTATGAATAATATAAAGTAAAAAAATGAAAAAAATATAAATTAAAAAATAGAAAATCATAACAAAACGTGCTTCACTTTATTTAACCAAATTTTAGATATTAATCTCTCTCTCCCCCGCTTTTTAAAAAGCAAAAAAATTTAAAATATTAATAAAGAAAGTATATAAAACATGATCATACCGGTTGTTCGAGTTGCGGTAGCATGTGTTGTGTTACGTCCAGAAGGCATTTGTATATGACGTTTGTCGTGATGGTGATGATGTAGCAAATCATTACTGCTGCCTACACCACTACCACCGCCACCAACACCATTGCCCAATTTGATGCCACCACGCGCTATAAGCGGCTCATATTCACGCCCGTCATAATTTGCATCGAAGAATTTTTTAAACCATTGCAAAAATTCAAAATTGTCTTGAAAGCGTCCCTTAATTAATTTATCAACTGGTATAATCTATACACCATTTAGACATTTTCATTGTAATCGATATTCCAATCAATATTATCAAAATTAGAATTATTGCCAGATTTGTTTAATAAATAAATTAGAAGAAGAAAAATAAAGACATACAAAGAAATTAGTAGGTCGTTGAGTTGAGTAAAACCAGACGAAATATTTAAACAACAAAACTATCACTTACTTTTTTTCTCGTTTTCTTTTATAATTTTATGCATAATTTATTTATAGTGTTAATAAATTAACACACACATACACACACATACATACCTTGTCCACACCCATTTTTTTAAATGAAGCTTGTAGTATCTTGAAGTTTTGAATATATTCATGTTCCAAATTTGTGCGGAACTTGACACGTTTCATAGGTACCGAGCTAGGAAACAACATATCCATAAATTGGCAATAAGCAGCGCCTTAAAAAAGAAATATAATTAAAATAAAAATACATACATACATATATGTACGTGGGCGGTTCGAAAAAAATTATTTTGGTAACAAGTAATCAACATATTGTCGTCTCGAAGTTATCTTCAGGTATATCATAAAATAAAAAAAAAGAAATAAGACCGCTTCTCATAAAAACTCAAGACTTGACGTGTCAAATCTGACGTGTGTGAAGCGGCTCTAAGTTCCTGAACGTGTGCTCCGGAAGTAGTGTAAATTCGAATCATCTAATAATTGCTTTTGTATATAATATTGAAACTTTAGACTCAATATTCCAAAGAAAAATTTGGGCACCGTTTGTAATTCAATACATTTTTTCACTCACGTGAGCGTGAATGAACGAGAGCCAAAAATATAACGTCGTGCATCAGTATAATTTTTTCATGAGCGTGACTGAAAAATCACTCACAATCCCATCTCTAGTTTCGATAGTGTTTGGCAACGTTTCACCGCAATAAACCCGAGTTTTCACCCCGATTCGTAACCATGAATGAGACATGGCTCCAACACTTCACATCTGAGACAAAGTAACAGACAGACAACGTAGTCGACTGGAACGAAATTAATGCATTACGTATCGAATTGCTTCATACCACACCTAATGCGCCAGATTTAGCTTGCTCGGAATATTTCTAAACGTGAAAAAATGGCTCGATGGTAAAAAATTGCCAACAATGTAGAACTGGAGTCTGCGGTTGATGGCTATTTTAAGGAGCTACACAGTTCTGATTATAAATAGAATATCGAAACTATTGAATATGGCTGGAAAAAGCCCATCAAGCTAAAATGAGATATTGTTGAGATATAAAGAAAATGTTTTACAAATTTGTTCGTGTTTTTGTTTTGTTAGGTACGGCTAATTTTCGGACCGCCCCCGTACAATAACAATAGAATGTTAATATTAAAAAAAAATGTTCAGTTTTTATTAATCTACTCACCGGTACATAGTTCTTCGATTTTTGAAAATTGTGCTTGCAGGCAATCATTTACCCAAGAAAGCATATCATGTCTGGAAAGATTTTCAGTTGTAACATTTGTGGAATACACATTCACTGCCATTTTTAAACAATTGTTTCTTCTGCTTTAAAGTCTTGTGTTCTAATTTGTTTCCCTTTCTAATTCTTTTATCCAAGCCACAAACTCTTAGAAGGATGGCTAATTCGTTGGTTGTTTGCTTGATACTAAAAATAAAAAAAATCTATCTGGAAAAAGAAAAATTAAATGTTAAATTCTATTCTATTGCAAAGTTTAATAATAATTTGTTTATTACTTATTCTTCAATTAACTGTATAAAGTGTAGGTATTTAGTATTTGTAGGTATTTATTTATTTGTTTGTTTGTTACTTTACTCAAGTCATTTTTTAGCAAGATACAATTTACATTCAGTTTCAAAAACATGTGTAATTATTTGTTGTCGAAAGTGAATTGAAGCGTAGCGCCATGTGCGTGATTCAAATCTTTTTTGCAAGTTCATTATCATTAATAGAGTATCTAACGGTAGTATTTCCATGGAAACGAAATGGAAAAAAAATAAAAAAGAGCAACAGATGGTCACGTTAAGATTAGTATTGAAAAATGTATAACATATTGTTTAAATTGTATTAATGGCAGATAAATTTAATTTTTCAGCAATTAAAGAATTTTTTAATAGTTTCAGTAATGTATCATTTGAGGAAATACATAAATAAGCAACCAACAAACTCACAAACAACTGCAGACCATATTGGGCAAGCTTAATATTAAATAACCGGTAAATTTGTGTTTCAAAAATCATCAGCACTTTAATTATTCAATTAAGTGCGCGTTTAATTTATTTCTGAAAAACTGATGAAGTAAATTTTTTCATATCATGTTTCTTAAGAGGTTTACATACATAAGTACGAGGGCAGCTTGATAATTCCGCAACTTTTCATATAACCAAAGCATCAACTTTAAACTCAACACTGTCCCTGTTAACTATTGCCAGAAGAGTGTCGAATTTTGACGAAGGTGCGTCTATTAGTTTGCTTTTGACAGCCATTGAAAGTAAACAATCTCGTTAGTTTTAACGAATATTAAACAAGTAAATTTCCAGGGCAGATTAAACATTATCTTTTAAGTAAAAAACCATCACCGAAACCATAGAACGGCTTGATAAATCCTATGGGAACTCTGCATCATCAATTTCAATTATGGTCCTACCAGCACAAATGATGTCAAACGTATAGGTGGGCCCCAAAAGGTCGTGACGTCAGAAAAAGCCGATAAAATCCATTGAAATGGTATTGAACGATCGGAGAATGAAAGTGCGAGGTGCCTGAAGCTGTAGGAATCTCAACTGAGCGAGTACATCACATTTTGCAGAAAAAAGCTATCCGCGGGATGCATGCCGCGATTTCCTATGGCGAAAATCCATGAATTCGCATACGAACAGCTACCCCATCCAGGATAATCTTTGGATTTAGACCCTTGTGACTATTTCCTGCCTACAAATTTTAAGAAATGATTTGGGCCAAACGAAAAAGTTACAATTGAAACAAACGCCGAAAATTGTATTTTACACAAAAAAGTCAAGGAATTTTCAAACTGCTCTCGTACATATGGGTGCGTACGATTTTAAACATAATTTTTGTTCAGTTTTTGACATTAAGATAAATTTACCATTAATAAGGATCATTATTTTGAATCGAAATCAAACTTAATTTCATTCTCTAATTAGCTACTCTTTTATTATTATTATTATTATTATTATTATTATTATTATTATTATTATTATTATTATTATTATTATTATTATTATTATTATTATTATTATTATTATTATTATTATTATTATTATTATTATTATTATTATTATTATTATTATTATTATTATTATTATTATTATTATTATTATTATTATTATTATTATTATTATTATTATTATTATTATTATTATTTATTTAATTAGAAAAATTTTGCTATTTCAAAATATAAATAAGTTAACAAATTAAATGCAATTTGTAAATTCATTGAAAAGGTTTCTCCAACGCAATCAGTAGTTTTACGCTTAAACACATAAAAAATATTTTCAATTATAAGTTCTAAAGGTACGGTCACATCTAACAAACATTTGCCCAAAAAAACGTAACCAACAGACAAGCTAAATTTGTATTTTCTTTAATTCCAATATTTTTTTTAAATATGGGGTTAGCATTTATTAAAAATAATACAAAAATAGCATTTTGCGGCATAATTGACTTAATTTTGTGATATAAAAATCAAGTTAAAGCAAATGGGCAAATGTTTGTCAGATGTGAACGTACCTTAACGGAATTGAATTATATATATAGTTTAAGACCATTATAAAATAAAAGATTCTGGTAGAAATTTGTTGTAGTAAAGATTAATCTAAAATTATTGTTGTTACGAAGATAATATGATTGCACATCCGCAAATTATACCAACTGATTACGCAAATAATTGGGCAGCATTCCATTTTTAATTTTGTGTATAAATATCAATACGTTCAATATTAGCCTTTGGATGACTGTTAGCCATTGCAACTTATTCAACATGTATGCAATGTGTGATGTATACTAAGATGTCATAGGCTCATTCCATTATTTATTTATGTTTGCAGTCTGTTCTTCATTTCTTGACTTCCAAGAAACAGTAATGTCGAACAATATTCAAAATCCGATTTAATAATAGTGTTAATATATATTCTAATATGTACATGTTATTGTAGATACTTTGTCCCGAATTCGCTTCATAAACGCTATTTTTTTTTTTTGAAGTCTGTTTACACACATTAAATTAATTAAAATGCGAATCAAACTTCAATTTCTTAAAATTCATTTAATCCAATCAATCAATTAAATTTTATATTTTTTAATAGAAAAATCTTTTAATCTTTTAATGCTGCATTTTTGTCATGTTATTAAACAAAACGATTCCTTTTTTCTAGAGAAGAAGAAATTGCTCTGATGTACTGTTACAGGGAATTCACGATATAATGAACTTATTAAATACAAGGGAGTTTACATTTGTGAATGCAATGAAAAGTTTGTACAAAAAGTCATCTACTTACTTTCCACACAAAGTTTCTTTATAAATATATGCAAATTTTATTAATTTTAAAATTATTGTTTTATTATAAAAAATTCAAAGAAATTGTTTTCATTAATTTTGTTCGTAACATATGTATTTAAAAAATTAAAAAGTATAAATGTAAACCAAAAATATGATGCACACACAAAATTAATTTGCCGCCTTAATTTGACAGCTTAACCCCCAGTCTTGACTGGCAATAAATATGTTGGCAATAAAACAATAACGCCGGCAGAACAATATTACTTATTGCATTGCTATGGGTAATCGTATTTATGTTAACACACAATTTACAAAATTTCAAAGAGAGAGGTTCACTAACAAAGAAGAAAATACTGAGACTTTTTAAATTTTCATCTGAAAAACTTATCCTGAAATAAATTAAATTTTGCATTTTTATGTATAGTATTAAAGATTTTCTTTTTAATTTGCCTGTTTAATATCTTTCAATAATTCATTTAATTTATTGGCCAAAAATTTCTTCTTTTTGTTTTGCGGCGCGGCGCGTCTTTTTTTCTTTTATTTGGAAATGTCAAACGGTTTATAACGTTTTATGTTCGGAATAATTGTCAACGAAAAACTGTTGACAATTATTGCCGCAATTATTGCCAAGTACGAAAAAGATGAGTCTTCACTGGATATAATATAATTTTGACATTTGCTGCAATATATGTATGTCAATGGATTTACTGCCAGTCAAGACGGGAGGTAAGGACCTTTAAATATGTAATAAATGCAAATAACTTGGATATTCTGCGAATTAGAATACGATGCGGTTGAAGTTCGTAGACATTTTGCAAAAGATGTAGATCCTACTTTTAAGAATTCGAGCAAACTTCATATTTTAGAGTATTTAAAGTGTAAATATTGTTACGTTTAAAACTTTTCTGAAACGTTTGCTTATGCAGGTTCTTTTAATGGTTTATAAATAAAAAAACACTAACAGATTTATTTACTTTATAGCACTATTTTTTATTCACTAAAAAGAACTAAGTAAATGTCTTCGCTTATCGAAATTCACAACGTTAGGGCTTACAAAGCCTACAAACTGCTTGGTTTTTAGAAGAGAAATTGTTCTGTATTTGATAATCCAAAAAGTTCAATCAGCCAGGCTTATGCATGAATTCAGCACCGAGATTACTGAGTTCGAACTCCTTTTCAATTTAATAAATTATCGTTATTTTTAATAAACTGCTAGTTTTGATTTGTAATTGTGTATAATAGTTCTTTTAGCTGTTACACTAAAATATTTCTGTAGTTTTCTCTACATTTGTATTGTAATTGTAGTTTTACGTTATTTTTGTTGTCAGAGTTTGTAAGGATTTTATATGTCTATTGTTATTGACTGAAACACTTAATAAAAACAAAACAAAAATGTTTAAAAACTTATAATTATTATTTAGAATTTTATAGTTTATCCATTTATTTGTTATAATATAAACCATTATATAAAAAAACTTTTGCATATCATATTAAAACAATCATTTTTTAATGTTATCATTGTGTTCATATACAACACACATCCTTGTTGTTTCCTTCTGCCGGCCTTAATAATGGCAAAATGTTGTAAAAACTTTTCTAATTAAAGTTAAATTTTTTCGAAGAGTAAATAAATTGTTGCCATAATAACAAAGAAAAAAATACAACCGTTTTCATATATTATTAAGTGTAGAAATATTTACAAATAAAAAGAAATAAATTTACACTTCCTATTTCCTCATTAAATCAAAGAATAGATAAAGAAAAGTATGAATAAAAAACTTCTTTTGTACTTGTAATGAAATAAAATTTATATTTGGGTTATTTGCAATTTAGAAAATGTGAAGTGGTACAAAAATGGGAGTTTTGAAACAGAAATATGTACAAATGTTTGTAGTATTTCGGAAAAATTTCCTTTATCTCCATTAGAAATCTTTCCCCAATACTCACACTAATGTTACCTCATTAAATGTCAGACAATCAATGTGCAATGAAATATTGTTGTTAGAACTTCGTTTACAACTTAATCGATAAACAATAGCATTATTTTGCATAACATAATAATTGAAATGTTTCGACAGTGTTTGTAACAATTGCTAAGAGTTCCATTAATGGCAACGACTGGCACCCCAATGTCTTTCATTTATGTTTGCTATTTTTCCTTTGCCTGTTACCACAGCACAACAAAAAAAGGCCAATTTAATTATTAAGAGTCAACGAACTTAAAGAAATGTATTTTCAATGACATAAAACTAATTTACTTCAAATTTATTGCGTGAAAAAATTCTACACATTTTATTTTGCATTTTCTATCTCTTGCCGTTTTACGAGTCCATTAATAAAATATACAGTTTTTAAGTTCAATGTTTCAAATAGAAATTTTCGTTGAGGAAGATCGATCAATGACGTTGACATTAAGAGTGACAAAAAAGAAAAACAACAAACATTTCCTGATTGTCGATTTTAATTTAAGAAATATGTGACATTTAAATAGAAAAAGATATTTGAGTGGAAGTAGTTTTTTTTTATATGTAAGTTAAAAATAGCATTTAAAGGAAATTTAATTAATTTATTAAATAGTGAACAAGAAGTTTGAATTGCATTTTGTGTGAGAAGTGATAAATAATTTTTTTCATTTTCACTTTTAGACAGAAACAAAACTGAACTTTATTTTCTGAGCCAAAGGCAACTTTTCTTCTTCAAATTCTTCGGAACGTTAAGTAATATACTATATACATACATACATACATATATAAGTATGTATATGGACTTATGGCATTGAACTTTGCAGTACAGCAGGTAACTCAAATATTGAAATTCTCCAAAGATTTCTGTCAAAAACGTTACGAACAATAGTTAATGCATAGTATAACATAAAGATCTAGATATTTCATATGTGAAAGACGAAATAAATAAGTATAGCAGTCGATACCTTCAAAGGTTATGCGATCACATTAATCCATTGGCCATCTCATTATTATATGGTAGTGAAGATAATAGTAGAAGATTGAAAAGATTTAATGTTTAGATCTACCATTTAGATAAAATATTATTCAAATAATTTTGTACAAATAAAGTTATTTTTGTGCATAAGAAGCGAATTAATTATGTACATACATACACATGTATATTGTTAAATGTTGTAAATATGTGGGATGATATCATTGATTTTACTGAAAATCAATATGTATGTAATATTATTTAATTTGCCGCACATTTGCTTAATATATTAAGATAAAGTGTGTTCGAGTAACCAAAAGTTTTTACAAATTTGTACTGAACTTTACTGCATTTTACTAAACTGCGTTCGTTTACTCGAGTTACAGTAAATGAGAACACATATTTGAGAGCGTAAAGTGACAGTTCATGGCTGAGAATTTACTAATTTTTACTGCAGAAATTTCTTGTAGTAAAATTTAGTAAAATAGAAAAACATATGATTGAAAAGGTAATGAAACAAAAATAAGAAAACAAAAACTATACAATTTGTACAAAAGTTATTTAAAAAAGCTAATTTTAAATAATAAAATAATTAAGTACGAGTATATATACGCCTTTTAAAAGGGAATACATATTGTAGAAACTATTTATGCAATTTTCGTTGTTATTTTTTTATTTTTTGGAGTTGTGAAAGTGTTAAGTATATGGTTACTTAATATTGTACTTGGTTTTAAGGTAATCGATAGCAAAAACGAATAATCATATACTTTTGAATAAATTTAATCAGACACAATTTAAAAAAAATCAAATAGAATAAAAATAAACACATGGAAAAGATTACAGAAAATAAATTGATTATATTTTCTTAAAATATTCGTGTTATAATAAGTAGTGCATCGAGTACCAGCAAGAAAAAGAGTTGAGCAGTCCAAAATGTAAATATATTTCAACACTATATTGATTTGCAATCGCCTGTTTCCTTAGTCTTACTAATTTTTACAATTTCTCCGTTCGCGTACTTTTTTGGACAACAGCTTGTTTTTTTTAGAGTAAATTTTTCAGTTTACTCAGTAATTACTCATTTACTGCATTTTACTGCCAAAAGTACTCGAACGCAGCTATAGATTGCAAATAAAGAACAGATAAAATTATACCAGTTGTTGTCTTTTTATCTTTCGACTGAAGGCAGATTAACCAGGTGGTGGTAGTAGCGATTCTACAATAAAAAATTTATTGTAGAAAACACCTTATTAACTGTCAGGCTGGGTGGCACTGTCAGTCCAGATGAATCTTGAAGAAAATGTCCTCTCACGATAATACAAATTTACTCAAGCACGCTTATGCACGACGCTCACGTGAGTGGAAAAAATTGTCATTTATGAAAAAAAACTAGAAAAAAACAAAATAAATAAAAAATTAAATGAAAAAATTACAATAAAGCAAAAAAATTCACGAAACAGTCACGCCAAAAATCTACTCATACACGCTCGCTCCTTGTCAATTTTTGTATACTCACGGTGAGCGGCGATCATCTCTAGTTTTAAATAAGCCATAAGTATCTTATGAGTATTCCATCAACTTCAACAATATTTCACGCAATTGGCATGTAGTCAGGTTAGACAGCTTTTAAAGTCAAGGTTGGCTGCCCACTGGGTAACCGAAAAAAACTGCACCCGGATTTTATTTTGTTAAAAAAAAGTCCAGTAGATTTTTTTTCTTTACATATCGTCATATAAAATGCAAAATAACGTAACATCACTTTTCATAAGTTTACAGGAGAAACAAAAAACTGTATATGGAAACTGTTTTAGATATTGAAATCAGATTTTCACGGTCTTTAGCGCTTTCTAGCGAATTTTGAGCAAAAGGACAGCATATTTTTTATGTAAATAGTTGACACAACTGATGATCATACGTTTTTTTAATAAAATCATTCCCTTGATTTTATTATTTTGAATTTGGGTCATAATTGTTTTGTTTTTGGTAACATAAGCTTGAAATTTTGCACACATATGTAATAAGATGTAATAAATTGTAATCAATAAAAAACTCAAATTTTAATTTTTGATGATACGTTATGTTGCATTTTAGGAGACGATATATTCCTTAAAACGAGAATAATTTTCACGTTTGTTTGTTACAAAATTATGGAAAATAATCAGCAATGACGAATTAGTTACATTAATTTAAAAAATCTTAAATTTCTATTGATGAAATTTTAGACTTTTTTTAAATAAAACGGTCAGCGTTGACAAATTTTTAATTTTTTCCCCTCCTAAAATTTATCAACGCTAAGCGTTGAGTTTTACAAAATAAAACTCTTAATTTTTGTATATAATAAATGTGTATTTATTTACATACATGCAAACAAAAATTAAAAACACACACAAAAATAATAACTAAGTGGTTTTACGAGAATTCTTAAAACATGATATATTTTAGATATTTATTTTTCTCAAGACAATATATAAAGATTTATATATCATTTAAAAGGTCTTTTCAAGTCACATCCAATGGCGTAATCAGCGATTTTAAATGCCATATGGCTCTAATTTGTAAATAGCAATAGAAGATGTAAAAAATAAAGACAGCGATTTGTTTAACACGTCGCCACCTCACTCACGAGCGCTCACTATACAAAATCTTTTCAGAAATAAGTAATGGACCCATCGATGTTTTTAAATTATATGTGGTAAATTAATTTCAGCTACGATATTTTGCCCTACAACAAATAGAAAAGTAAAAACAAAAATGCTTAAAGACTTTTTTTATTAATCGACCCAAACAGACCTGACCATGAAACAAAGGAAGCTATGCTTTTAAGAGGATACAAATACATTTCTTTTACCTTCATACAGTTGTACAATTCACAAGTCGTCGGGGAAATTACCCACAAACTATTTCCGGATTAAGATCTAAAATCAAAGAAATTTGGGACTTCATCACACCAATGGAGTGTCAAAATTTAATTAATTCTATGAATAAAAGAATAAATGCAGTAATTAAAGCCAAGGGTGATGTGACGCAATATTAATATATAAATTTCAGACTGTCGTACGAACCTTTAATGGTCAAGATTAAAAGGAGTTACAAAAAACTACCCGATTGTTTTTTTTATTTATTTTTTCCAATAATGAAATATAATTAAATTAAGTTAACATATTTTGAACACAATATAAAATTAGAGTTTTAAAATTAGCGTTTTTTTTTTGTTGCGGTTAGATAATTCTTGTAAGAAATAAATTACTTAATTTAAAATATGAAAGTATCATAGAAGGGTACGAACCTTTTATGGTTAGAGTAGTATATTGTCTTGGGAGAAAATACGAAAATAATAAAAAAACACGTTATTACATCAACAACTCCGGTTCTAGTGCTACTACTTGGTTGATCTTCCTTGTTTGGACAGATTTCAGAAGCAAAAAGCAACCAATATTTCTTATATGAAACATACAATTTATAAGAAAAAAAATATGTGTCACTTGACAACGATTCTGCTCTCAATAATGAGAAAAAAGCGTATTGAATAGAAAACTTTATTGGTTCTTGTCATACTTTTATAATGAGGCATAATTTAGTGATTAAGATGTAAATATCTTTTTATGTTTTGACTAACCAACGTACAAAGTAAGACCTTTTCAAACAAAGCCAATCTTTTGTTTTACTTTTCAATATTCTATTTTGGATTATTTGCTGTTATTCTTCCGCCTTACTGTTACCCTACGCCACAAGTCCATAAAGTTCATTGTTCGGTATATACTATATACATATGTATGTGTGTATGTATGCATGCATGTGTCTGTGGGATATGGATAATGATGTTGATAAGTTTTCTGCTGTTACTTGTGCCAAAACAGCCAGCCAGCCAGTCAGCCTGCTGATTGTTCGTGAAAGTACTCTCGAAATGCTCTTAGTACTGGGTATTATTTTTAAAATTCTTGATTTTTATTTGTGGTTGCAGAGTGCTGCTGCTACTGCTGTTGCATTTTTATCGACTTCATCTTTTTGCTTTAAATATACATATGTATATTTGTTTAATAGAAAGTATAATTTCAAGCTATTTTCTGCTTTTCTTTGAGAAATATAGTATATTTTTTTAATCTTTGCGTGCCGGCTGGCAAAAAGTGGCTGGCATTTTGCTGTGTGTTTGTTCTTTATTTCATTTAATGTCATGTTACTCTTTTTAGTTGTAGTCTTTTTCTTCATCAACACAATTTAACACCATTCTGTTATTTTTTTTATAGAAATATGGTAGATGAAAAATCAATACACATTTATAAATAAATAAAATAAGGACTCTACTGAAAAAATACTTAGCATTGATAATTTTGAATATCTAAAATAGTTTTCATAGTACCTAAGTGTTTACATAGATTTTTTTTAATTCCAAATAGGGATATTTTATAAAATAAAACTTTTCAATTGAATTTCTAATTTTCATTCAAATTTTAAATTCTCTCACTTTTTTACCAATACACTCACACTTTTAAAATTTGACGAGAATTTGCTTACAAATTTTCATTCCATAAAGTGTTTCAAATTACAGCTGATTGCAGAGTTTTCATCCACATTTTAAATTGCTGGCATATTGCTAAAAAAATTTGCTAATAAAATAAAGTTTGCGTGCAGCCTACGTCACAGCTTTAAAATTTTGTGAATTTTGCAATGCAGTATGTGTAAAAATCTTGAATGAGAATTGAAAAATAATTTGGAGTGACTGCAGCGTAAAACAAAAACATGAGATGATATACATACACCCAATCCTGTTTTTACATGGTACATACGTTCCAGCGACCAACGTGTAAAAAAAGTCGTGCAAAAAAAGTTATATTTGATTATTTCAAACATGGTGATCGAAAAGATTAATATTTCTATGAAACACAAAAATTGTACTTCTTTTTCTTCATACAGTATTGCTTTAATTTAATTTTATGATTTTTAAGACGTAAAAACAAAGAAATATTTGGCAAGTTATCTTAAAATATTTTTTTAAATAAAGAATCACATTTTTAAGGAACTAAATAACTTCAAAAAAAAACTTTTGTTTGTTGAGGGTTTTTTTTTAGTTTATATACATGCACTTAATTGGTGTTAATGCATTAATGATGATTTGGCATTAGCATCAATGAAATGCATGTATATAGACTAGATAAAAAACCCTCAACAAGCAAAAGTTTTTGAAAATCTTTGAAAGAAGATATCGAGGCAATCTATAAATTTAAAAAATACTTGGAACTAAATAACTGTATTAATATTTTGAAAAACTGAAAATTAAAAACAAAAAAAATTTAATATATAATTTTTCTACCTTTTTTTAAATATTTTTTTGTTTATAAAAATCATCCAAATTTATTTCATCTTATTTTGTTATTTAAATTGTTTATTGATTTTTTCCTCCTGAAGAAGTTACTCAAAAGGCAACGAAATATCGAGATAAAATAAATTTGAATGATTTTTAGAAAAAAAAAGTGAACTCAAGCTTAATTTAAGGAATAATATAAATACAAAAAAAAATCATATACATATGTATAAGGAAAATCAAAACATTTTCTTCGGTGTTAGTGTCTGATAGTAAGCACGCTCTGGTTCAATATCAGCTTTGTCCGAAGATATGCTTAGTTCGTCTGCATTTTCAGATTCCAGTGGTTTAATTATTTTTATTGCTAAACGATTTTTCATCATTACCAAAGGAGTAACGAAATATCGATAATAAATTTAGAAGTTTATTATGTAAAAGTGGTCTCAAAGCTCGTTAATTAGAAAATCAAAATCGAAAAATTTGTTATTAATAACAAACAGAATTATGTATGTTACCACATAATAAGTTTTTAAAGTATGTTTAATAAAGTTAAGAAAGTTATCAAAAGTATATGGCAGCTCGTGTTTGCATATGTTTGTCCTACTTAAACTGGAAATTCCCCAAAAATATTTTTAACCGTGTAAAAACAGGAAAAGATTATTTTTGTTAACCGTGTTATTTCAAAATCGTGTAGAAAAATAAATTCACAGCTCGAACCTCAATTCGTGTTCTTTTTTCATCGACCATTATTTTTATACATTTAAAATAATTGTTCGAAAGAATTTGTTCGACATCGTGGGCCAGGAAGTCTTTGCAATGGACTTTTGAACATACTTAAAAGCTACTTTAGGCAATTACTTTGCCAAAGTGCTATTAGTTTGATCAAATTCGGCAGTAAAAAAAAGTTTACAAGATATTTGCAATTCCGACACTTTTTTTGTACATACATATATATGTATGTATGTACATATTTTCTTCAATGACGTTATCGCGAAAATTAGGGTTTAATTGTTTTTTTTAGGTTTTTTGTAGTAAAAAATATGGGTTGTCACAGAATCCAATGTAAACAGATTTGGATTTGAAAAGACGACAAAAATAAATGATGAATTTCAATTTCAAAAGGCAATAAAACCGATAAATTTCTTCTAAATCGTAGTGTTGTTACCACGAAATAATTTGCTAACCATTTTTCGCAAAATTGAACAGCACACTAGAATTAATTGTCATTAATTAATTAATTAATTGTCAAATTATTCAAACGAAATAATTAATGTTGCTCAACATTTTTCGCAAATTTGAACAGAGTTCTAGGCTTAAGATGTAATCATTTTCCTTCATTATAAGCTGGGTGCTGTTGGCTGAAGTAGTAAGCGCGTTGACTACAAAGCAAATAATGTCTATGAACGTGG
This sequence comes from Gymnocheta viridis, assembly GCA_956483585.1. Lineage (NCBI taxonomy): Eukaryota > Metazoa > Arthropoda > Insecta > Diptera > Tachinidae > Gymnocheta > Gymnocheta viridis. Next base: position 62,799,790 of record OY101443.1, on the reverse strand, counting down.
GATCGAGCCCAGCTTTCAGGCAAGTCATAACATCCAGCATTTTTCAAATGTGCATTAGTATGCCATTCTATTTGTTGTTGTTCGACTGTTTAAGTGACGAAGGCATATCACTGGGGCACTGAACAAGTACCGGCAGCAACAATTGATACTGCAGTATGTAGCAAAATCGCCTGCGAAGTAAAATAATTAATAAAACATGGCTACAACAGCTAAAGCACATTAATGCTTCTACTTGACATCAGAGGCGCTGCAACACTGATCTAAAAACTAACACAACGCGCAATATCAGAGTTGTAAAAAAATAAGCCTTCACTTTCACCACCTGCCCTCTTTCACTATTCCTTTCCAAAAGAAGGTAACACACCTACTGGTTGGTAGGCATACTAATTGCCTAAGTGTTACACTTCTTTTTTACCCCAAAAAAAATTATAATAAGTAGTATTTTATTAATAAGTAGTATTTTTCCATTATAGCCAAATCGTTCATTTCAGTGATTGGTCATTTTCGTTAAATTACCAAAAATTAACCCGTTCGTTCGTTCAATTGAAAGACAGTACGGCAACAATTCTATTTTTTTAATTTATTCTTTTCTTAAGAAAATCGGTTGTAAATATTAGAATAATGTAATTAAATTAAAGAATTTGTTAAAAAATCATAGTTAAGTTTATTTTAGAAACAATTTCTTGCTCTTTTGACTAGAATATTAGAAATTTTATTTTAGCTTAATATAAGTATGAATATAGTATAATTTTTATGTGTTGATGCTAAAAAGAAATGTATATTTAATTTTTAAAATAACTCTGATCAATACATCAAAACTCAAATGAAACAAAAGAATACAACCATAAAAAAGATTCATGAACGAAAGTAAATTTGAAATAAAAAAGATAAGTGAACGAACGAAAACAAGTTTTAACGCATCTGCAAAACCGAATGATGCACTATTGAACCACTTCGTTCAGTTGGGTGATTCGTTCAATTTAACCCATTCGCTCATGAGCTACACAGCTCTAGTTTCCATCGTCAAATCATTTTGTTTTATACATGATTTACAATACATTTTTGTTTATTTATTATTATGGTTTATTTTAAATTATGTCGAAAATGCTATTTCTGCAACACTTTATAACCAGGTAACCAAAATTACAAATTCTATCCCCGGGTCATACATCAATAATGACTGACATTTTCGAAAAAATTTCAAAAATGATTATTTCCAAAGTATATGGGTACTTCCATGGTGTCGAACGTGACATTCGTACGCGTTAAAAATGCAAAAAAAGTTTTAACAACAAATGTTTTTAGGTTCCAATTCACCTTATATTATAGCGCTTAGGAACCATTGTAATCTATACTAAAGTTGATACCAGGCGCAATTAGAAGTCAAAGATAATGGCAAAAATAGTAGCGGTTTGAACGTGACAAAAATTGAAGTACTTTTCGTGCCCATGTATAAAAATGTGTGGTTCAGCGAATCCGGACACAATTTTTTAGTCAAATTTCTTTCAGTTTTACGCAACAATGGTACCAGCTACGCAATATATGAACAGCCTCATAAATTAATAAATCTGTTTAATGGGTGGTGAAGTCGCAGTACCAGAATAGAATGAAGATAATTGAGGGAACAAATTGAGTAATTCAATCTGTAGTAGAAACATGCTTTTAAAGTTGTCTATTACGACAATCAACTTATAAGCTCCTCAATCCGCAATTGTAAATGTACTATAAGCTGAGGATATCTCCTTTGCTCTATTTGAAAAAACTATCTCCAATTTTATATTTATTGATTATATTTTCAAATGTTTATCCTTTGGTTTGATTTCAACTTCTTAATTTTAGAGCAAACCTGTATGTTTGCTGGGTGCTTGCGTGCATTTGTATGCACATGTTAAGTGTTGCCATTAAAAAGCGGCATGTCAAAAAAATTACAAATATTGAAGGAAACTGTAGAAAAATAATAATGATATTCAAAATACAATAGCAACAAAAGCATCGCGAACTAAAACAAGTTAATTTAACATGTAGAGGTGGGCATAAATGAAAATTTAAATTTTGAGTGGAGGTGGTGGACGATAGCGAGGTCTTTTATTTAATAAAGTTACATACATACATACATACCAACCAATTTTTTTTAATATTTTCTTGACCACTGAAAAGTTAATACTTTAAAATTAATTGCAATCTTTTACTGAAAAATTGATGACGTGTACTTTTACATACATGCATATGTACATATGTGTGTATGTATCTGCATTTAAGAAAAAAAATTTAGCAGCATCAGGATTTCTCTTTGAAGTTTAAATATGTATGTATATACTGTGTTTTTTTACAATAGCTATCGATTTGCGTAAGTATGTACAAATCTAAGACATTTTTTACATATGTATGTATTAAACTTAAGGACTCAAGCACAATAGGTATAATACTCAACGAAATCTTGCTGCACTTGTTAGACTGACTTGGTAAAAATTAACTTAACTAGTCATATGACTGACTCATGGTACCTATACAAGAAAATATAAATGATAAAAATATTTTCTTTTTAGCTAGCTTAACATACCTACATATTTTTCTATGTACATATGTACATAAAATCATCATACTATTGCAAGGAATGAAATGTTTTTGTTTTTCTTTTTAAATAAAAAAAGAGTTTAACGGTAAAATTTAAAAAATCTCAATAAAATTTTAAAGATACAAAATGCAAAAAGAGACAAAAGAAGAAATAAGAAAATACATTTATATAAGTACATAACAAGAAAACATAACGATCAGAAACCAAACCCAATTTTGTCGTCTCGAACATTTTAAAAACAAAAAGAACTCAACATAAGAAACAAGATAATCTCCCCCAGGGACTACATAAGCAACCAAAGTAATAGCACAAAATATACAATATAGGCGAAACGAATTATAATACACCAAAAGGAAACAACTCGGCTCATGTTGTTGTAGTTTTAAAGCTCTGCCGACGACGACGTAGGCTGTGACGTTCATTTCATACAAGAAAAATGCTTGTTTTACACACACACACACACACACACTTTCGTACACAAATTTACACATGCATAGGCAAACATCCCTTTTTATTATAAAATACTTTATGTATATGCGTCAGATTTACAGCAAAAAAAAACATCACACATTCTTGGGAACATAAGTGAAGTTTTTTAAACTACAGGAATTATTTAACCATATCGCATTAAAAAAGTAAAGGAATCCAATTTCTTGCAACATTCGTTATGTTCATGAACCGGCTAATTTTTTTTGTAATTATTTTGCTTCTAAGCGATACTCCACCTTAATAATTTATTTCGTTTTCTGATATTTTAAGCACTTATCTTGAAACTTTATTGCTTGCAATTCTTTTCTCTTTAATAATTAATCATTCTTTTTGCCAATTTCTTTTTTTACAACACACTTCAAAAACGTTTCCATCTCTTTTACTCGTTAAAGATTTTAATTCCAAACCGGGAGACTCACCTTTAACGCACGCACACACAGACACGTTCGCTCGCTCACTAATCAAATAGACAAAATTTTTGTTCTTTTATCTTGGCTATTTTTCTTGCAATTCGCATACAAAGTTCAACCACAAAGTAATTTACAACTTTTTCAATTTTATTTAATTTTGATTGAAATTAAAATGTTACAGCGATAACTTTAATAATACCAATTTCTCGATTTGTTAAAAATCAACTTTGTGTTGTAGTAATTCACTTGCCGTTTTATCTGGTTCTGCGAGCGAAAACCGAGAAGAACCGTTGACGAAGAAAATACGTAGACGACGAAATGAAAGAGCAAACACCACCAAAAAAATGGCAGCACTCACTGGCTATAGTTACCCCGCCAGTTCTAGCGATTTTAAAATGGAAGTATTTGTAGGAGTACTGTTTGTATAAAATGAAGAATTCGTATATATCAAGGGGCATTCACTTTAGAGATGGCAGCCCAGCGGCAGCTAATTATTGTCATCTATTATGGTTATTTGCTGGCAAAATTATATTGTTTTGTTTCTGAAAACGTAAGCATTAAGCATAACATATCCAAATTATCGCCGTTTTTTCTATACCACAAGTGGCACTTTAAATTAAAATTTAGCGAAACTTTTCCGACAACAAGAAAGTAAACATAACATTACAAAGTAATTAAAACAGGAATCAATTCTTTTCATATTTGCCAATATATTGTGAAGAAATCGACTATCAAAACCAACGTCAAATATTAGAAATAAATCAAGCATAAACAAATTTTGACAAACAAAATAGATAAAAATGTAAGGAGATGCTAGGATCAAAGCTGGTATTTTGCAAAGCGAATTGAGGCGAGTCTACCTGTTATGAATTCGCCTTGGTGGTACCTATAAAAATGTTCGACTTGCCTAAGGCGGCTTAAAAGGTGTACTCAACATCCCAGCTGATAGGTAATCATGCTGTCAAATTACTAGTTGCAATTAGTATTTCGCTATGAATTTTCCCTATGCTGTATCGATAGGTCCTATCCAAAAGAGTTGCTTTGTGGTATTATTTTTTGTTACCCCCCTAAATTATCTTATACCCTCCCATGTAAAGCCAAAGGATGTTAGAGCTCTTAGTGGCGCCAATTTGTTGTCCATTTTCCATAGTTGTAGTAATTTGCCGATAGGTTTACCTTATACATACATATTAAATAACATTCATTATTTAATCAAAACAACAAAAAGTAAACCGTTTATTTATATTTCTGAAAGATATAGGATTCTTCTTAAAACTAATAAATGCATCGTTTTCATTGAGATATATGTATAATCTAAGGCTTTAAAAATTTGATACACATGAAGTATTTTTGGTTTAAAAACGTTTGTTTTAAACTATGTGGTTACATGCGGAAAATACCGAAATTGGTGCTATTACCCGGATTATTCAATGCAATCTTCAAGCTTAATCCCAAAACTTGCCGGGTATTAGCTGGATCAATAATTCCATCATCCCACAAACGGGCAGAGCTGAAATAGGGTGAGCCCTCTTTTTCGAAAGTTTCAATAATGGGAGCACGCAATTTTTTAGCTTCATCTTCAGTGAATTCTTTACCAGCATGCTTACGTTGATCAGCAGTAATTTGAGATAAAACATTGGCTGCTTGAGTGCTACCCATGACAGAAATACGGGAATTCGGCCACATATACAAAAATCTTGGCGAATAAGCACGACCGCACATGCCTGTGTAAAAATTGGATATTACTTTTTAAATGATTTATGAAAGAAATTTTTTAGCCTACCATAATTGCCGGCGCCGTACGAACCACCAATAATGACTGTGAATTTGGGAACGTTAGCACAAGCCACAGCTGTTACCATTTTAGCACCGTTCTTGGCAATGCCATTAGCTTCTGCTTCGCGTCCCACCATAAAACCGGTAATATTTTGTAAAAATACTAAAGGAATTTTACGTTGTGTACACAGTTGTATAAAATGAGCTCCCTTAAGAGCACTTTCCGAAAACAGTACGCCATTGTTACCAATGATGCCCACTTTGTGACCATAAAGTTTAGCAAACCCGCAGACTAATGATTCTCCATACATTTTCTTAAATTCATTAAAACGACTACCATCCACAATGCGGGCAATAACCTCGCGCACATCAAAACTTTTGGTCAAGTTAGGACCAACAATGCCATATAACTCCTTGGGATCGTATTTAGGCTCCTCAGCTTCTTGTTCCAAGGACTCTTCGGCCGCTTTAACAGTCTTCTTGCTAGAGTAAAATAATTGATCGTTGAAAGCATTTGTAGCGGGTAAATTCAAATTGCTAACAACTTGTCTTGCCAAGTAGAGAGCATGCTCATCATCAACTGCATAGTGATCAGAGACACCTGATGTGCTGCAATGCAAATCAGCACCACCCAAATCTTCAGCAGAAACTTCTTCGCCAGTGGCTGCCTTTACAAGTGGTGGTCCAGCCAAGAAAATTGTACCTTGTTTCTTTACAATTATATTTTCGTCGGCCATAGCTGGAACATAAGCACCACCAGCTGTACAGCTACCCATAACTACAGCAATCTGCGGTATGCCCAAAGCAGACATATTGGCCTGATTGTAAAAAATACGCCCAAAATGTAATTTATCAGGAAATACTTCAGCCTGGCGCGGCAAATTGGCACCACCGGAATCCACCAAGTAAATGCACGGCAAACGATTTTCTTGGGCTACTTCTTGAGCTCTTAAATGTTTTTTAACGGTTATGGGATAATAAGTACCACCCTTAACAGTGGCATCGTTGGCCACAATAACACATTCAGTTCTGTGGAATTGACAAAAAAATTAAAAAAAAATGTTTTACAGAAAACGAGTTTGAAATTTAAAATTTACTTACAGCTTAATGGAAAAATGAAAAAGTATTCTCCTCTCAGGAGATGATCATACAAGATATTTGAATGAAACTTTTAGACACTATGAAGATCGACATGATGATAAATTCTGCATTATTACTCAAAAATCATGTTTTTTGAGTTGTGAAGTTGTTGCAGGATATGAGCGATATGTGAAGCTCCGCACCAAAAATTATTTTGCGTAAATTTACACTTTTTCGATCAAACCAGCAAAAAGAAAAATTAGGTTTTCAAATTTTTTTTGGAAAAGTGGTGCTGAGCTTCTCATATGTACATATGTACATATGCATTTATATACAGTGGGTGACAATACAATTGAAACTTTTTTAAGGCTACTGCTTTATTTCAGTTTTCCATATACTTCTTATAGGATAAATATAAAAATGTATGTGGAAAATATATAAGGTTTACTATGTTTCCTATTGCAAGATAGTAACTTTGGACATTTTCAATAAATGTTTTTCTGTGTATTAAGGATTTTTTATTATTTTATCATTTTCCAGCACAATGGATTCTTTTATACTTCTACATGGAAGATGATTTAAATAAAAATAAGAGGAGATTTAAACAATGCAGAATGTATGATGTTTTATCGTTATTTCAATGGGATATTAGATATTAGCTCTTCCTTGATGGAATAGAGATACGTTTCGTCGACAATCTTAAATATCTTGGAGTTACTTATAATAATCTTTTCAAATTTAATGGACATGCAAGAAATGTTTAAAAACAATCATTTAAGATTATGGGCACTTTTTGAAAGATTTTTTATAATAAAAGCCTCTCGAAGAGAACTAAGCTACTTTTATACAAGACTAGTATCAGACCAATTTTCATTTATGGGTTTGCAATATGGTTTAGAGTCTCACATATTGTCATTAAAGAGATGGAAATATTCGAACGAAAAATTTTAAGGTGTTGTATTCAAAAAAACTTCGAATCATTAAATAAACGTTATTTAAACTATTTTGCTAAACTATATGCGATATTTTAAAAAAATTCTTAAGTAGATTAGAAAGTCATGAAAATTGTCTTATGAGGGAAATTTATAATGAGCAGAGAGTTTTCACTTGGAGTAACACCAATTATCTCTCGTCTATCGATTTTTGCAATGAAGAAACTATTAATTTTGATTTAAATAATAACATAAGGCACCGTTTTTTACAAAATGTATGCCTGGTACTCATAGAGGCTAGTATCTTTTTGGGTATTTTGTGTTCCCAATTTTTTATTATTATTTTTTTGTTAGTTTTATATGTTTAGTTTTAAGTATAATTTAAGAGTTTTCCTCTTATGCTATGTTAGCCCCGGGAGCAAAGACATATTGTCCTATAGCTAATTTTTATTAAATTTGTATTCTTCCTTTCTTATTGATAAAGCTTGGTCCTGTAAAAATTCAGTTTTTTAAGATAATGCATTATAGTCTTAAGTAATCTTTGTATAGTTATCTTTTTAAAACTTTCATTGTAAAAAAAAGGCTCAATAAATTTTAACTTAACTTAGGTATTAATATTTAATATTAATAATTAATTTAAAAAACTTTTGTTTGTTGAGGGTTTTTAGCTAGTCTATATACATGCATTTCATTGGTGCTAAAGCCAAATCATCAGTAGACCTTAAACCTAATTTTTAAATGTTTCAAACCTCTTTACAAACAAAAGTTTTTTAAATCTTTCAAAAAAGATATCGAGGCAATCTCGATTAATATAAATTTCATAATTAATAATTAATTTTTATTTTATTGTAATTTTACTATTATATAAATCTTTTTTTGTTGTCTTTAGTTGTACTTAACGTACCGAATTATTAATTACATGTGCACATGTCAATATCCTTATTGTAAGAATATGTAATGCTACTCCTCACTAGCACTACAACTTAAAATATGTTTATCTTTTTGTGCTAATATTAATAAGCTAATAAATCAAATCATACAATCAAATTTGTTTATTTGAAAGTTTCTTTTTGCAACTTTTTACGCTAATTATTTTTTAATGTGGAGCACAAAATACGAACCCGAAATTATGTATACCAGCAAGGAAGATTTGGCAGATATGGTTATATACGAATGGGAAAAAAAATATCAAAGCAAAGGGTTGACAATTGCATTAGATCAATGGACCTCCGATGTGATTCGTTGGTCAAAATCACGGGACTTTCCACAAACTATTGAATAACTGAACGACATTTCTTGTTAAAGTGAATCTCGTAATGAGAATTTTGTTAATTAAATTGTAATTTTATATTCATAGATAATAATAATATAATATAAGTGTACGAATCAATAAAATTCCACCGTTTCGCAAATTGCGTAAGAATTATTTTGGATTTTCGATCTTTAAGAACGAACAAATGAATATTTGGAAATGTTTCCATTGCATTGTCGCCTACCGTATGTACATATGAGAGTATGATAATTGATACCTTATAAAATTTACTATTCTTACCCACATACACGACCAACTCCTGTAATAATGCCACCCGAGTTAACTACCTCATCTCCGTACAATTTATAGCCGGCCAAAGTTCCCAATTCCAAAAACGGTGATCCAATATCAACCAATTTATTGATGCGTTCACGTGCCATCAATTTACCCCTCGATATATGACGTTCAATAGCTTTGGATCCACCACCTGTCAACACTTCACTGGTAATATTGCGCAGTTCATCGACCAAATTTGACATTTCAGCAGCATTTTTCTAAGTAACACAAAGAAAGTTTTTAAGTTTAAACCGATAATCTGGTTTTCAAGCAAAAATAAAAGAAATAAAAATGTGGGAGCTACGGTGCCATAGACAGAGCATCACATACACACATCAAATTCATAAAACCTATATCTTTTTTAGTCGAGCGGTATCTACAAACAACTGGTTTTTCTATCAATGGTTCCGATCAGCCGAGCAGAATCATATTTAAGAACACTAAAAAACACACAAAAGAAACTAAATCAAAATCGTTTCATTCTTTAAGAAGCCACGATGCTACTCACAGAAACAGACTTAATTAAGACTCCATATTTATTATTCCGATGTTAAAAAAGGACAATAATCAATCTTATCGTGGAATAATGCGAACTAATATCCCATTAACAAAAAATTATCAAAAGAGTACACAAAAACAACAATACAAAATTGGCGATCAAAATTTTAGGGAAAGGGAACAGATTTCACTTACATGAAGTGAAGGACTGACAAGGTGAAATACACATTTCCCCAGCTGGTCTAATTTAAATTTTTCTATTTTTCATTCGTAGTAGATAGTTAAAGTACAATGCGCCCTTTTTTTGATAAAATTATGCAATTTACGGTTTGAAGAAAAAATCAACCCACACACCTCAAATTCCGGGGAATTCGTATCCACTGATGTTGATAGAATATTTGCATCACCGACATGCAAAAAGCGCACAAAACTACGCCAGGCAGGGATATTTGATGTAGAACGGAAAATTAAATTTAGTTTGGACATAATTTTTAAACTTAATTAAACACTTATAAATAACACATAAGTATGTATGGAAATGGAAAACAAAAAACACATGCAACACACGGCAGCGATGATGAGAAAAAATTGATCGAGATAAGCAAGAAGTTTTCAACAAGGTGATAACAGAATTACAACAATTGCCAATACTGCAATTAAAGACGTCAAACTCGATACATAAAAAACCTGTATTCACTTTTTATATGGAGTTTGAAAGTTAGAGTGTAACAGCTGTTGAACAGCTTACCTTCAAGACTGATCTGCAAGGTGTACGACCTACAATTATTAAGTGCGTTCGAGTATCCATAAGAAAACAACCATAATCAATATAGTAAGAAAATATAATGGTTGTACTAACGGATTTAGCATGATAAAATAATCAAAATAAGCCTGTTACTACAACAAAAACATTTATATTTACTGACAAACAATTTCCAATAAAAAAAGTATTGCTTATGTTATTTTCTTATTTAGTTTCACATTCAGAAAATATATCACACTAAGTTTGACTCTTCATGGGTTTTTAGGAAAGAGAGAAGGAGAGGGTAGGGACTTTGCCGTTTTTTTTTTCTTTTCGTTTGTCATTTGTTATATTATATGACGTTGATTTTTAAGCAAAAAAAGAAAATACATGAAACGAAGTTTTCGTCAGTTCTTGTTCGATTTGCTTTTGAGCCTGTGTTTACGTTCATACACGAAAAGGTCGTTTCTAGTATTTTCGTTTTTCTTTTTTTTTGCTTCAAGATTAACGTAATATACTATTAAGGATAACAAACGAAAAGAAAAAGGCAAAACTTGACTGGTACGGTCTGTACACCTCTCCAAAAACCCAAAGACTTGAAGAATCAAATTGGAATTGTGTGAACCAGCAATATAGGGATTTTTAAGATTTTTCCTCTGGCATCACTGTAGAACGCATTCTACTACCACAAAGTAATACCCTGTGCTACTACATACTTGCAGAAGCAAAAAAAGCAGACCGTCATATCTTGGCCATTTGGAAAAATAATTTAAATTTTCAGTGAAATAATGTTGACTCGTGCGAATTTGTTGGCTAACAATCTTTCCAAGGCTATGGTTAGATATCACAGTCATGGTGGCGTACCTGGGGAGGTAAATTTTTCCAAAATAAAAAAATCATTGCCGTCTGATTACATAATATTTTGCTTTATAATTTTTTTTATCATTGTTTTGATATAATTTCTTCTGTTTCAGAACTTTCCTTTAAGCTTGAATAATCGTTATAAGATTACCGCTGTGTTCACTACCTTCACCGTCTTGGGTTTTGGTTCTCCCTTCTTGATTGTGAGACATCAATTGCTCAAGAAGTAAACTATTTTAGGTTAGTATTAAACTTGAAAGGGTGAAAGTTGAAGACTAGAGATGTCATCAATTTTAAATACCTTCTTTTTTGAAAAGCTATCTTTTTTATGTGTTCCCTTAAAACACCAAAATGCTAGAGAAGTTTATCCCGATTTTTCCGTATTTTTTGTGTAAGCATTAAATGAGAGATAATGGTGGTCCTTTAAGGACTCCTGTTACTGAGATATATATTTCAATGCTTACCTATATCTGGGAGCTGATATTTCTATGCCGGATGTATTTCTTCCAAAACTTTCTTTTAAATTAACTAAAAATATTTTGAATCCGGTACACCCCATATCGAACCTCAATCATAAAAGCAGGAAAAACTACAAAGAGTTATTTTCGAGAACAAAATCATAGAAAATTACTGGAAACCTAACTCGATATGCTCTCTTTTCACATACGAATGTTGTGTCAATGCAGTACACACGAGAGGATTATTTTTGCACTCGAAAAATCAATTAGGTTTTTGACATCATCCACTTGCGCCTATAAAATTAAGTTACTCTTATAGTTAATTACCAAAGTTTATTTAAAATGCCAAATTATTTAATAGTATCAAACATTTTTATAACAAAATTAAAGGAATTTGAATTCAATTAAAAAATAACATCTCATTTTTCTTATAGAAGTAACTTAAATTTATTAATCGAGATTGTCTCGATATCTTTATTCAAAGTTTTTTTTTATAGAATTAACTATACATATAACAAATTGTTGATTTTAATAGTTATCGCATGAATATGGAATCTTTAATTAATTGTACTTTAATAGTAATTAGTTGAAAAACTTCTATTCCTTAGCACTTCCAACACATCGTCTTGGCATTGTTTGAAAAAACGATTCCTCCCTACTATTGTTGGTTTTATAGTCCCACATAGATTTTATATAAGATTTAAATCTGGACTTTGCATGGGGGTATAAGAGTGAACAAACTATTGGTCGCCGTAAACATACAGGGTCCGTAGTTTATTTCTTCGGAAAATAATTAAGCAATCTAGTATGCAGATATAATTGATAAAACTACAACTACAATCACATATGTATGTGTATGTGTAATTTCTCGTTACATGTGCATACATAACCTTAACTGAAAATATTGCAATTTCGATTACATGCACTTCAGCCAATTACTTATTTCATATAATCTTGATTGCAATAATTTACGATTACAAGAACAAATTCCATTGATTTTTTAAGTTTTCGATGGAATATTATATTTATTCATGCTGCGCGCTTACAATTTTGCTATTGATTTAAATATAGTGATAGACTTCTGAATTGAATGTTCAACCTCAAAATATCTATTTGTTTGTAACAATAATGTTCTTCTTCATTTTCAGATTAACCTATTTTTGCTTTTAAGTTATCAAGTTTGTCGATGCTTACATATGATGCCAGGACATTGCGTACGAAATATAAAAAGAAATCATATATGCGATGTATGTAATGTACATGTGTATGTAAATTAAAATGTATTCGCAAATAAAATCAATAAAATAAGTAAAAGTGTTTCATTTCAACTCAAGTAAATACTGTATGCGGAAAAGGGAATTGAATTGATACATATGTATGTATATCTGTGACCTGAGTTCGGCAAAAGATGGTGGTGCTTAAAAAATTTATTTGCACAAAAAACTTCAGCGAAACTAATGTCAAATACCGAAGTCTCCTTTTTTAACAACGTAAGCAAGACAAGACGCTTTGTAAAAAGAAACCCTAATGGTAGTGTCAAGAAAATAGGATTTATGTAAAAAACATGTATGATGCGAAGTACATGAGCAACTTGGCATACAAATTTTTCCCTAAAATTACGGAAACGTTACATCGGCCTACTCAGAGCACTGAACTATTGCGTATTTTTAGGCTACTCTATATAAAAAAATTCCTAAGGTAAAAGAAAAACAACAAATTTTACAATTTATTTTAACATCACGTTCGGTCTCCACAAATATCAATTAAGTTTTTAGTAGAACAAAAAGAAAATTACGCGCCTCGAAATTCCGATCGCAAATTATAGTATAGCTTTAAAAAAAGCACTTTTTTTCTTTGGCGTTTTTGTTTAGTCTGGCATCAAAAGAAAAAAGTTTTCATGTTTGACGCTACCAAAAATATAGCAAACATTTATATAAAAAAAATATAAAAAACATTTTTTCTATTATTGCACAGTCATTTGAAGCCCGATCGCAACGTATTGTACATATCGTTCTTTTATAGCAACGTAGTCGTATCTTAAAATAAACAGGATTTTTGAGTTGAGAATGCAGAATTATTCGTCGTATCGCTCTTCATTTTGTGTAAAAACTGTATACAAATATCAAGTTTACTTATCTTTTGAGAAGATAATACCTTTTTATTGTTCCATTGAGACGTGTGTAAATTAAAAACTTTAAACTCGGTTGCTGAAGAACGATGATTTCGAGATATTAGAACGTTGTAATAAAGGAGCAACATATCGTTGTTAATGGTCTTTATAATTGTTATAATGTTAATCATGGCTTTATAATTTGCCAACAATTTCCAAATATCACTTCTGGTATCGCGCATCCTTCCTCCATATGTGTAATTTCTACAATTTGTAAGAAAGCTCTTCTTATAAAATGGAAAATGGCTTTTAAAATGTAATTTAGCCAGACAACTGGTTATTTACCCTGATCTCCTCGATTGAACGCTACGTGGACAATGATTGACTGTGGGTTATGCTAAGATTCGCAGACAGCATTTAAGAATCTACGAAAAGGTTGACTACAGCACACCAAACCCTTATTGGATTTCTAGCTTATCAACAAATTACGGCATTCGATATCGAACAAAATTTCCATACAAATTCAAAATGATTGTTATGGGATTTCGTTCGATATCGAATGACGTAATTCGCCGTCTGACTTTTTTTTATTCTTGATCGTGGCCATTATGCACATACTTATATAAAGTCTGGGGGTTACTCTATAATTTGATTAAAAGTCAAAGCTCCAAAAATTTTTTATTTACCTTGTGATTCCAAAGAATTTTCTATCGTTTCGAATTCCACAGTAAACCCCTGGTTGTTATCTTTGTACTTAAATTTTAATTTTAAAAAGATAATTTAACTGCCAGTCCCAGGATGTCGCACATATTCGTTCGTACGAAAGAACGAATACTTGCGACATCGTGGGCCTGGCAGTAAAACTACTTTATTTAAATTAATTTTGTACTTTTTTAAAAACATTTTTATGTTTTTGATTTAAACGTAACATTGCTTTTCACTTGACAAAATTTACAATTTAACACAAAGTTTTCCTACTACAAAATTAACAACTTATTTTGTCTATAAAATGTTACGTCTTTCAAAATATTTGGTTAGAAGGTCAATCTTCTCCGACATTGTGTTAAATAAAAAACCATTAGTTCGTTATTTTAAAGAAGGCTTAACCTTAAAACGTAAAGAAGGTGTGCCTGGTTCTGTAAGTTTGTATTTTGAAGCAAAAATAGCATTTTAATTTTTGTTCTTTAGAATTTACCATTTCGGAAATGTATGGACAATCCAATGAGATTTACGGCGTTTTACTTATTAGCTGGCGTTATTGGTTTTGGAGCACCCTGGCTGGTAATAATGCATCAAATGTTAAGACCGTACGATTATGTTGTGGATTAGAAAAACTTATAATCACATCTAGTTATTGATTTTTTTTTTTATTTTTATAATAGAAACATGAGAAAATACATTTCAGATTTAATCTTGTTTACGGGCTGATCACATGGTACGTAATGCAATTTTTGTCGTCAACATCGGCTCTGTAGAAATGTACAGCTCGAATTAATTTTTTTCGCCTTTGCCTTAACCACTTAAAGTGTATTACGTAATATGTGAAGAGCACTTTAACCAAAAAACTATTTTATGGAAATTTTAACTTAAATTCTATTTAAATTTGATGGATATCGTATGCTGTAATTTGCAAGCTGGGGGCAAATTACGGCATTCGATATCGAAGAAATCCCATACAAAATTTTTTTAATTTGTATAGAAATTTCGTTCGATATCGAATGCTGTAATTTGCAACCTGCTGGAAAACAAACGAATGACGTTTCTCCAAGAAATTATTTTTAAATAATAAAAATTACTGAAGTGCAAATGCAAAATATAGTTCCTTTTTTTATAAAATCCAATGGGATTTTCGGATATTTTGTTGTTGGATTCCATAAAGAAGATACGATACCTTTTAAAAAGGATATCAAAATTATTAAGGCGGGCGGTAGTGCGCCAGACCAATTTCAGGCCTATGCGCACAGTGTGTATATG
Organism: Gymnocheta viridis; assembly: GCA_956483585.1. Lineage (NCBI taxonomy): Eukaryota > Metazoa > Arthropoda > Insecta > Diptera > Tachinidae > Gymnocheta > Gymnocheta viridis. Next base: position 62,784,297 of record OY101443.1, on the reverse strand, counting down.
TATTACATGAAGATACAAAAACATAAATTTGAAAATAAGGCCAGGATCCTATTCATAAAGTTCGGCCATTAAATGTACTGAGATCAAAATCAGAACCGAATTCTTGATAGGTACAATAACATTCCATTTCTAGGCAACCTTTACAAGAAGTAAACAACAACTATGTTTTGTTGTAATAATACGGCCACTTTAGTAGATAATATACAGCTTTACCTATTTTAAAATAGAACTGCAAAGGAAAAATAATATTTAGTATAAAATTGTACATATGCTTACTATAAAAAGTCTAATTATCAACGAAAATGTCTTCCATAGACTGTTCAAGAATATCTTTTACAGAGCTTGCGGTCGATGAATTTTTACGTTTGCGGAACGATTTCGCTGTAAGTATGCGCATTAAACATTGCACTTTCCAAGCAGCATCAGGTTGATCTTGTGGACTTATTCTTTCCATTTCGTGCACTACAAGTGCTCCCAACCAGCCATATGGGTTTTCCTTTTTCCTTTGGCTTATTACGTCTGTAAAATTATCTAGCTCATTGCGGAACTCATTAACAGCACGTGTTTGCTACAAAATGTTAACATAACAATATTATGTTTTATTGAATACATTTTTTTTTTTAAATTATGGCTTATCAATTACACTACTCAACAAATTTGCAACCTTAGACTGTAATAATAGTAGAGAAGGACATCGCTCACGTTCACGTTTTGTTTCCATAACGTGAGCGTGCTCCTTGGGTATAAAAAATTTACAATGAGTAAACGCACATTAGTATATATTTAGTGTGATTTTTTCGTGATTTTTTATTGTAATTATTTTTTATTTTATAGTTAAAATAACGCTAATAGCAACATTACAATTTCGTATGATGGCAAATTTGAGTATAGTTAACTAATTATAAAACATGTAAATAATAATGGTATTTTGACTGAATAACATAACATTTTTTTTGGCTACGTTAGCATGGGAAAGGGTACTTATTTTCGAAATATTTCTGAACCTTTTAAATGAATTATCAATTTGTCAAATTAATGGGCATGAAACTAAAAAGGACTTGAAGTTTTTTACAACGTCACTTATAAACAAATTCATTCAAAACTATACTCAAAATAAATGGCGCAAATGACAAAAAACATTTCATTTATGCTGTTCTACTATTATGGTGGGTGAATATAACTCCTTTGTGTTAAGTAGTGTTATCAAACATAATTTAGTAAAATTATTTTTTTAATAAAACCTTTATAAACAAACCTTTTGTTTTTTCCTTTTGGGCTCTACGTTTGAATTCTTTTGGTTTTTCCTTTTGGGCTCTACGTTTGAATTCTCATATTCACTGGAAATATGAGCTTTGTCATCACCTATGAACACCTAGAGAAATTAGGAAATTAATGTTCCATTTACATATATACATATGTCTATCCTTACATTACATTTTTCTTTATAATACTTTTTCTTTAAGCCAGAAACATTTTCATACATACATATATACATACCCCTATGTTGTCTTTCACGGCTCTTATTTCGCTATGTGTTTTAAGAAAGTATAATTGATGAAAACACCATAGCTTGGGAACGCAAATATCTTCCGTTGAAGCCGCGTTTTTCTTTGACTTGCTAATAGCGCGGAGTTCCTGCGTATATTGAATACGCAAATTTTTCCATTTGCGTTTCACTTCATCCAATGTAATAGCGCTATCTTTTTTTCTTAACTCTTCTGCAATATTATTAAATGCTGCAGCTTTCTTTTTTCTATCTAAGTAGTCCCTCGATTTAATATTATAAATGCAGGTATGTTTTTGAACCCTACTAATTAATGTTTCTATTTGATCTCTTCTCCATTTATACACCATGTTTATAAATACATATATATAAATAAATACGTATATATATATTTTTTTTTTTTGCAAATAACGCAAGTGTTGTCATGGTGGAATAATACAGGTAGTGTCGCAGATACAACAACACTTATTTTAGGTTCGAATCTGTCAAAACGTACAAAAGAAAAATTGTTTAATGGTTGCATTTTCTGTTCTATAAAGAATTTTGTTTCTTTTCCTTTTCTTATTTGCAATTAAAACAAGTGATAAAGTGTGCTTTTTTAGCAGTGTGGGTGTGTGTTACGAACCCAAAAAAGTCCGTTAACGCTTCGACACTACCTGTATTATTCTACCATGAAAATTTATATATGTGTTTTGTTTGCATGTACATGGTACATACATATATACATTTAAACAGCATTTTTTACTTATCATAAAAAATCGTGCAAAATTGATTATGCAGCTAAGTCAAAATTACTGTAGAACAACAGACTAAGCTGAGTAAATGACGAGCGTGAAATTTTCTCGAGGTTTATGAAATACTCCTAACATCATGCCTTATTGCAAACTATCAAACACCTTATACGTATTCAGCCTGATATGTACATGTGATGTTTGTCATGTTCTAAAAGATACATCTGTGCTGCCAGTGCCACCCGTTCTTGTATTTGTTGAGACAGCTAGTCTGTGACTGTAGTACGAGAGGAATTTAACAAAATTTGCGAGAAGAAATTTAATAAAGTGGTGTAACATGAGAGAAACATTAAAATAAACCCAATTTCCGGAAAGAAAACAGAAAATAATAAAGTACCACAAAAGTTTAAACAATTGCTTTAAAAATGTAAGAGAACTTGTGAATTATACTTGACTAATTAATAAATTAAATTCATGCATAGTATCTTAAATGTTTTAAGTTTTCTTTTAGAAAATAGTGTACCATATTAGCTTTAAAGCATAAAATGAATAAATGTAACTACATAGTATAAAATAGAAGGTAAATGCTCTTCCTAACTGAACAAAATGCAGTAAGTGCTTGTTTAAATTACTGCACATTTTACATACATACATACATATGTAGGTATGTACATAAATGTATACTTCTCAATATCATGTAAGTTATTTTCTCCAATCATGTAAATCTTGAATTATTTTTGGTGTTTCATCGACTAGCGGGTGTCGTATCCAAAAATACAACCTAACTCCCCAACCCCCTTTTTTAAAGAAAAATATATTTTTTTCAAGTTTTTTTAACGCAACAATTTTAACGAGTTTATTTCGTTGAGTTGTCACCCTCACAATGAGAGCGCGACGCCGGTGCATTCGTAGTCGGTTAATAGTCGCCGACAACTATTTAACTATAGTCCGTTAATGCTTCACTACTACCTATATTATTCTACCATGATAAATACCATCAATCAATAGTGTGCATGGTAGAATAATACTGATAGTTTCGAAGCGTTAACGGATTTTTTTTGGGTTCGCATCTGTCAAAATTTGATTATGTAGTAAAAAAGTACACTTGAAGATTTGTTTAAAATGCAAATAAGAAAAGGAAAAGACACAAAATTCTTTTTAGAACAGAAAATGCAACCAAACACGCATGTTAATATAAATTTTTTTGCCATTTTTCTTTTGTGCTTTTTGACATAAATTCCGACAAAGTGTAAAAAGATGCCATCGGAAAATTAGCTTTTTGCTTGCGCACAGTAATAAAAATTGGCTAGCGAAGACTCTGAAAACATCCCTCACCGTTGCTGGAACGTTTGTGCAGTTATGGAAGTGTTATGAAACAAGACTGTGCAAGCGATGTTGTACATTTTAACAAAGTCTATATGGCTTCGGGTTTTCCATGTTTTTTTGACAGCACACTTTGATTAGCCGGGGAATATACCTTATGAAAGTTCCTTCGGCAGTTGTTTTTACTTATAACTTCAGTAGGCTTTTATTACTTTTAACATAAATACTATTAGCGAATTCGTGTTGTTAGAGAAATAGTACGGTTCGTTCCGCTAATACTACTAATCGAAATTAATCGGAATTTTAAGCGGCTGCTCTTTCTGAAGAACAGTTCCCGGCGGCGTGCTGCCTATCGACTTAGATCTCTGAAAAATATACCGAACTTCCAGGCTTGTTAATAAGGTCTATGCCCAAACATGCTCTGTATAGCGAGGGATTTAAAATCGCAAAATTTTTAAAAACGAGTTTAGTATAAAGAACGACGTATTTTTTCTATTTTTAATTCTGATGCTTAAAATATTACATTCTAAAAAACCATTAAATGTAAGGTTTAAAAATTGCAATTTTGTATTATGAAAACGGACGATTTGAAAGCAATCGATTTATGCTACAGGCCAAGGCAAATTCATAACAGGTATACTCGTCCCAATTCGCTTCGAAAAATACCTTCAAAAATATTCACCTGAGCTTTCAAGACCGCCTGTTATGAGTTCGCCTTAAGTTTTATGTATGGAATTAGTATTACAATCAGAAAATATATACAGTCAAAATTTGTTTATATTTGATTTATATATAGTGCTTGACGTTCGATTTTGACAATGAAAGCAGGTATTTTTTAAAGCAAATTGAGGCGAGTCTGCGTGTTATGAATTTGCCTTGGTTGTTTACTAATTGAGCCAATTCACACAGACTAATTTTTAGTCTGCTTAACTTTTGTTCTTTCCAAAACACACTGGATTAATTCATCTGGCATAAAATGTATACGTATACACAGCTTTGTGTGTATTAGTTTTTTTTTTATTCATTTGAGGTATGTAAGTGCATATGTATTGGGTTTGGTCTGTTAATGCGGGGTTGAAGCTGGTTGAAAAATGTTGCCAACCAAAAACGCTCTCTTCACCGAAAATGCCAACAAGCTGCCATGTTATGCCAGCATAATTAATCTAGTGTGAATTGCCTCATTGAGCGAAAAGATTTTTAAGTTGATGAAGTGCTCATAACGTATTGAACCAGTTGGCACCATTAGAGCAGCTGACTATTATTTTGCTTTGCTTATGTTTTACCACAAAGCATACAGAGGTGACAGAAGGGGAAAACTATATAAGTTTATTTTCCGACTCCCTCTATACGCACAAGCATCGAAAAAGAAATTGAAAAAATATTTTGCATTCTTTGTGGTTTTATTTTCTGTATTAACGTATTTTACACAAACTGCTTTGTGGTATTTTATTCTTCCCAACACGAAATGATTGATTTTTGCTTCTCCCACAGACTGATAATCATATTGGAGCTAAAAACTTTCTATTCATAAAACACAAAGCACACACAAACCACAATTTTTCCAAAATTTTATTACAATTTTATTTTTCTGTTTTGTTTATTTTCCCTTCTTCGCAGCATTAAGTCTTTATAGTTGTCTCTTTCTTCAACCATTTGGACCATTTGCAAATGTCATTTTCTACATGTCTGTTAGTAGTTTGTGGTTTTACGTAGCGAATTTCAAAATACATAAAAATTTAGTATGTTTTTTAACGTTTTATGGGATAGGTTTTTGACATACGCAATGAAACTATACAAACAAAAATGCCTGTTGTTCTCGTATTGTTGTAATTGTTTTACTAATACTGCCACCTAGTTAAATACAACTTGGGGCAAGGCACAGCCAAAGCGAATTCATACCATGTGAACTTTACAGCTCGGTTGGCAGTTTGGAATCAGCTATGTTATCAACACAGATGTAATTTTACACAATTGGCATTTACTCAGGTAAATCAGCTGTTGTATCGCTACTACCTCGTTTATCTTCCTTGGTAGTAGCGATAACACAGCTAATTAACCTGACTAGATGTCAGTTGTGTAAAATTAAATTTTTGTTGATAACATACCTGAATTCACACTGCCAATCAGATCACCCTCATATTGTGTTTGATGTTTTCTTTCATAGCGTCTACAACTGATATTAACTCCGATATCGCTTCCCCGATGAGTATACCCATGGTAGAATAATACAGGTAGTAGCGAAGCGTTAATGTACTTTTTTGGGTTCGCAGTTGTCAAAATTTTATTATGTACTAAAAAAGCGCACTTGAGCATTTGCTTTAAATGCAAAAAACAAATGAAAAAAAAAGAAAATTCTTTTTGGAACAGAAATGCAACCAAATACACATGTGAATATACAATTTTTTGCCATTTTTCTTTTGTGCTGTTTGACAGCTTCGAACCTAAAAGCAGTGTTGTTGTAGCTTCGACAATACCTCTTTTATGCTACCATGAGTATACCTTATGTATTTGCCTTGTACTACTTTTAATGCAGCAACAACAATGGGATTTTTTCTTTCGTTCAATCAACCGCGCGCGCCATATTGCGAAAGTTCGTTCAGTCAAGATCCGGTCAGCTGCGTTGCAAGACGTCGTTTTAAGTAATATTTGGGTGAAGATAATTTTTGCTTGCTAAAATACTTCATTGTGTGTGTTTATGTGTGTAATTTTTATAAAGAAATTGATATAATTATACATATTAAAATAAAATGTTAAGAAAATTTTAAACAGGAGCAGATTATTTTCTTAAAACAAGTTAGATAATAAAAACATTGATTTAAGAAGAAAAATACCTGTTTTACGAAAATTATAAAAAAAATAAAAGGTGTTGCTTAACAAAATGGCGAAAGTGATGAAAAATTCAAGTGCATTTGGAACACTTTAAATTAAAGTTTGAAGACCCTAAAAAGGATTTGTGAACTTTTGAAAAAACGTATGCATACATATATATTTTTTTTATATATAAAGGGAATTGACGTGCTGAATTGGAAACCGTATGCCACGAGTATCTCATATATGTTCAGACTTTAAACAGGCCTCATCAATAACTCAATCGTAGCAAACAGAATACTGAATTGGTGGACTACCTCGTACGGTCGGGCTTTTGATTAATAATCCATCAGTAACAATTTTTCTTTTTTTGGAAAGTGTTATAAAATCCAATTTAAAGTTTATTAAAAAAGTCTTATTAAGAAACTTTTTGAACTTAAACTTTAACAGCAAATTTCAGGTATGTTCCAATACATTTTTCTACAAATTAAAGTGAAACAACATAACCTCAAAGCTTTTTTATATCGTTTTTTATTATGTTTTTATTTTCGTAAAACAGCTACTACCCAACAATATTGAAAGTTAAATATGTTAAGTGCCGTTTTTTTAGTTCAATGTGGAAAATATATTAAATTTTTGCAAACATTTCGTTTTATGTTTTTCGTTAGGTTTTTTGTATCAAAATATTTGCTCTTAACAGCACCCCACCGCCCTATTTATCAACAATTGCCAATTGCTTTAGATTATATTTTGAGGTTATACTTTTTCCACTGTGTCTATTAGAATATGTACATACATACATATAAATAATAAAAAAAATTATCATACTTCGGCAAGCGTAAGCAAGAAAACAAAAACAGACAAGCGCCGTAAAAATTCTTTATACATATATTTTTTTTTACTTTACCACCGTATAAAAAGTAGACATGACCTCTTTTTGTGCTGTTAATGGCTGGTTAACCGAAATTAAATAAATTAAATTTTTCAGCTTAATTTTGTTCTTAAGTAAATTTATAAGTTTATTTCGCCTAATAATTAAGTTAATATGTCTAATATCATTTAAAAAATTTTATACTTGTTTAATTATTGGAAAGTAGTAACGAAAAAAATGATTCTATTTCCATCTTTATCTCTCTTGGGTTATTTTGCTCAACAATTTGAGTTTACTTTTTACAGTTTACACACCATTGTCAGTTTTCTGTTTTGTTTTTACACATAATTATTGCCGTCACTACAGGGTTGCCAAATTTCAATTATGGGAAATAATGCATGCATAGATACAAATATATACATGTACGTAGAATGTATATTGCAGTGCATATTTCCTGGGATGTTATAAATACATATGTGTATACTTATGAATGTGTATATAACTTGTAAATTGCAATTTCTTAGTCCTTAAAGTTTCCATAGTTTAATTTTTATATCAATATTTTTTATAACAGTGTCCTGTCCACAACTGCAATTAACTCTGTTATAACATGAGAGTGAACGTCGCCAGAATAGCAAAACTAAATTGCCAACATTTATGTACATACATAGATATGTATATATGAATTTTCATGTAAAACAGAAAAGGTATTTTTACTTTTGTTATAACACATATGAACGTGATTTTAATCAATTACTCATTAAAAAGTTAAGTTATGCTAGAAAAGGTAGTGCCAGCGTCATTTCCACTCAGGAGATGCCCTTTGTGAAATCCTTCAAAAAGATTATCGCATGGTCGCTCTTATCGGGAAGTGACCAGTAATGTTCATCATGTGTCTCTATTGTAAATGCGAATATTTTGCATTTTCATAAAAAAATTAAAGTTTATTTACACATACTAGGTACCTAGTACATAAATTTACAAAAACTGTTTTTGGGTTAAATGTTTAATTTTGAAGTTTATTCCATCATGAAATAATCATAGTTTATTCGTCAGTAATTTGATAAAAATTTTAATAATTAGTTACTTTCACATACACATGTATCCAATAAAATAGTTACCATCTCCATTAATATTAAAAACGCATGCAGGAGAATTAAAAATAAACAGAAATAATAACTAATGGTTGGCAAATTAAAATAAATAAAAACAAAAAAGAATTATAACAAAAATGCGAAATGCATTTGGCCAATAAAATAGGTACTGCGAAAAAGAAATGCATATCACAAAAGAATTTTTCATTGAGACATAAAAGTACGTATCTGTAGCCATTATGTACACCATTATTTTTAATAACTTTATTTTGTTCGCCATAGATGATGTAACTCTACGGCAGGTTTAGACAAGAATGTCACACCACAAATCCGTCTTCTCAATAATTTGTTTTCCCACTCGCACCTTTAAAACACCAAATATCTGGGTTTGAGGTCGGCTGATTTACCTGACCACTCCATAACACTTAGGTTATAATCTTGAATACATCACCATAGTGGCATTCCCCTTCAGCATAAGGTAACATGAATTCTTGAAGCTAATTTTGAAAAATTTCTTTGAATACTCCTTCCTCACTAAGAAAAACATCCAACAAACCATTATGATACTCGTATCACCTCGATGTTTTTTTCTGATGTAAAACGTTAGTTTAAGTCTTCTAACATTGCGACCAGCATCATTTGCAAACAAATTTACTTTGGTTTCACCACTCCCGAACATTCTGATTCGATTTGCAAAATGTTTCCACATGTAATTTTTTGTCAAGAAATGTTTTTTGATAGAAACTTATAGGACTTTTAGAACATCCTACACTCTTCCGCTGTACGATGCTGCGTCCGACCCATCTTGTAAATTTTAAGTTTAATTAATTAAAATTCTGTTATGTTGCATTTTTATAACAAGCCATCCTAAAATTTGCAGAAGTTCGGAGTATAATCGCAAACCATATCTTTGACTGCCACAAAATTTGTTTACTTTAAAGAATTTCTTACATGTAAGTAATTAATTATAAACACAATAGAAGACAGAGGATTTATTTTTTTTCTAAGAAAACAGTTCTGATAATTGCATCAAATTCATTTATTTTTAATAAGGGTATATGAAACTCAAATGCAGTAGCAGGGGTACCTATTTTAATGTCCATATATGTATGTATTTGTACTACAGGTTTAATAAAAATACATTTTCCTTTTTTTAAGAAATCGAAAATTTATTTAAAATACATATCTACATACATATGTATGTATTTATGTGTATACAAAAATCAAAAAGGATAAAAACTCCAGAAAATATTGGCGTACTTAAAATTAAAACTCAAACTAAAATAGTAATAAAGGCCAATCACACAAGTGTGGTTATTGTTAGAGCACTAGCCAATTGATTGATTTGGCTAAGGGAAACAAACAATTGAATTACGATGAGCAATAAAATATTTAAAATAAAAACTTAAATACAAAAAAAAATTATGAAATAAAAAGACGTTTAACGTTTAAATCTTCAAGTGGTTCTTAAAAAATAATTTTTGTATTGGCCTACAATTTTGGCTGATAAAAGAAAAATCAAAAATTATATATGTATACATACATATATCGATATGTATGTAATTATAACAATTGCAATTGCTATACATTTGTTAAGTATAAACATTTTATCAATAAATATGTATGTTCATATGTGTGTATTTACTAAAATAATTATTTAAAAAAAAGACATCGCGATGCCGTCCAACTTATACCAAAAACTAAAAATTTAACAGCAAAGAAGTAGAAAAAGGGAAAAAACATTTAGCAGCAGCAGCCTCAAATCTAATCTGCAACAGAATTTGTAGCGTTTTTTTTTCTTTTTTTATTATTGGGAGAGGAACTAGTTTTACAAGTTTGACATCTTTTTGTACTTCTTGTGAATCTGCTGTTGCTGCACTGTTGCACTGAAAACGTTGAATTTTGGATTACCTTGTTTTCCTCCTATCATTTTAAATTATTTTGTATATCAATAATGACTTAAAGATGGCAAAAGAAAATATTTATAGAAATAAACAACTGAAATATGCACTTTAATTGAATAGTATGTTATCATTTGATTGGTGGTTGGTTGGTTGGTTAGTTATTTTGATATAAATGTGAAAGTTTAAATTGCTTATCTGCTTTTGGTAAATTTAAGCAATTGTGTATAGTGAAAACTAAATATATATACATATATATATATATATATATGTATATATATTATTCAAAGATATTGTTTATCAAAAACAGCAAACAATAATACGATACGATATCATTTTGCAACGATGTTGTCGCACGGTGTGTAGAAATATTGTTGTTACTTCCCCGGTAATAACTTGATGAAAAAAAATCAACCAAGTGCGGAACGTGCGTGTAGAACTCCGTACCTGTTTCGGTTGTTTTTAACAGAATTCTATTTTCCATGTGTTATTGAAGCTGCAAAAGATAACCTGTGAGAATTTCAATAACCAGCATATTTGCTGGCTGGTCATTTAAATGCTGCTGCTATATACAAATGCACATATGTATATAAAACTCCAAATATGCCACAGATTTTAATAAGAAGTACATTCATCGACAGATCCAAACAGTACAGCTGCGGTCAATATAATAGCACTTCGTACAACTTTATACTGACTCCGTTTACATTTGTTTAACTGTTGGGCCTATTCACCTCAGAACAAAATAATAAATTCTTTGATGTTAATGGCTTTTTTCAACAGCTTATAATACGCTAATTAATATAAACAAAAGAAACTTACAAACTATACATTCAAAATAATAGCACCTCAGTTCATTTTTAACAAAAATTAGTGGGACTTTCTTAAAATAAATAAAACAATTCTCTTAGATATCTTGTAGATAAATTAATTGTATGGTTTCAATACTTTGTCGCTTGCCCTTTGTTTGCTATTACCGCGGCACAACGCCTTCCCATGGAATCCACCAAATGCTGGCATCTTTAAATTTTGATGGACCTTCAAATTTTCTGCACATCCTATCAGAGCCCTTCAACGCTTGTTGGTTTTATTGTAGATACACCCTTCCTTATGTCCGTCCACAGATTTTAAGTCTGCGGCGAATAGTTTTCACGCTTGCCGGCACATCTAATGTTTTTTTGAGCACCGTAGCTGTCATAAAGGGATTTGCTTTAGTCGTCCGTAATAACCGTTTTACCACGGGATTCAACTTTTTGCTCATATCATAAGGCATTTATTATCATTTTATTGGAACAGCCCAGCAATTCCCTTATTTTATTAGTTTACGACGCACAACTATACAATTTTTATAAAATTACACGATTTTACAGAAAGTACCTATATTAAAAAATATTTATTACCTTCCGTTCTCACTTTTTTTCACAAAATTTTGCAAAACAAATTTAAAAAAGAATTGTATTAACTGCACGAAATGATAAGTGACGATTTTTACATCTTCCGAATCAGAATATTGCAAATCGTGCTATTATATTGACCGGCACTGTATATAAATTTCGATAGTAGTTGTTACCTATTTCATTAAGTTGCCACTAATGTCCGCTATGATTTTTTTATTTATTTATTTAGTAGTATTTGTAATACTTTAAAAATTTCTTACATTATATTACAATTGTGAGCTCTGCTCTTTCATTGTTAATAATTATATTAATTGAATATACCTATTTGATAAATAAAAAAATAGTACATAAGGAAACTTAAAGTTCTTCAGTATAGCATAAGAAAAATTAATCTCTTAAAATATGAAATGGAAATCTCGAGTTGGTAAAAATAACAACGATAAATTTCTTTAAATCAATTTTAGTTTTCCACAATATTCAGGGTTGTCACAGAATCCAATATGTAGTTGGAAATGGATTTGAATAGACGCCAAAAATACTTTTGTGTAGTGTATTTCAATGATATTGAAGTTTTGTTCAAAACTTACAGTATTTCTATTCACCATCGCAAAAGTATTTTTTTTTGTCGTCTTATCAAATCCATAGCAAGGACCATATTGGATTATTTTTTTATATATGTGTATAGTAGTAGTATTAATTATACTTTCAATAAAATTTATAATTATTATTTAACAATTCTCTTGAGTTATATTATTTTCATTATTTCTTAAAAATTTTGCGATATTTCTTTTAAAGACGTTAATATTTTTCTCTGCTTAAATATAATTAGGAAGTATATTATAAATTTTTAGACCCTTGAAAAAAGAGATCTTTGCATTGCTGTTGTTGTCACCCTTTGTAGTCTAAAGTTTTCCGCATTCCTTAAATTATATGGCAGAACTTCTCCCACGTAATTTAGTTGGTCAATTAAGTACTCTGAAGCATCTTTAGTTTTTTGACAAAGTTTAGCATATTTAACTCTATCTTTTGTTGTATACTTAGCCATTTCAGTGTATCAAGCATAGTTTGTATCGCAGTATATCTGCTGCATTTTAATATTGAACACATAGCTTTATTTTGAAGTTTTTGTAACCTTTCTATTTGTGTTGTTGTGCAGCATGTATAAAATTGTGGAGCCAAATTCAAAATGCGGTTTTATCATAGTGTTATACATATTTATTGCTGTTATTATCGATACTTTATTTCGCACTCGTTTAAAAAACCCGATTTTTTATTAATTTTTTTTTACTTAAGTATATATTCAATATGCTGTTTAAAATATGCTGTTTAAATTTTAAGTCTTTATCGATTATGAAAACGAGATATTTAATTTGTTTAACTTTTTCAATAGTTTCATAATTTATTTTAATTATTTCGTTGCTCTTCATGTTATTATGTGACAACCCTGATTGTTATTTTGAGTATATGTTGTTATAGCGGCCATGGCAATGCATATATTCTGCCTTATTTCGGTTGGTTAACTTTCGTCATCGACTTCGTCAGTGTGTACTAGAATAAATAATGATATTGTGTGCTTCTTTAATCTGGTACAATTTGTCTAAGTCTAAGTGCCAATTCCGGTACCGAAATGGAAAAAAATTAATATTGGTACGAATACTGATATGTATTATTATAACTCGGCTACCAACCTTGCTTTTGTATAAAAGGTTTAATAAAAAGTGAATTTTACTTGGTTTACATAGGTTAATGACTATTTTATAGATACATAATATATCAGCCAAAAGTTACTTTAAAACATTTTTTTATTATTATGAAAGGCATAACCAGTTGTCAATATACATAAATATATTGTGTACTGCGGAACGGGCTCTACCACGACATGGTGTACAAATTTATTGCAAAATCATGGGTTCATTAAAAGGCGCTTATGGGTCAAAGGCAGAAAAGTGGTAGACACCGGCCCTCTTCCTCTTAATCTATATATAAATAGTCAAAGTAAAATTTTTATATCCCTTTTTCTCCTTTGTTTGCCAACCGATTTTCTTCATTCCTTTGCCAAATGGTAAACATTGTTGAGCTTTAGTGAGCCGGCTATATAATATTTAAATCGGTTCAGTATTAAAGAAATAAAAGGCTCATAAAAATGACACCACTACAGATGCTAAAAATACACACGTACACGCATGCACTTATGTAAGGATTGGTGCAAGTAAAACCATAAGCAAAGCAATGATAATTTTTAAGAGTATCTACGTACATACATATTCATATAAGTAATAAGATTTGTTTTATAAATGTGCGTGTTTGTTTTATTTCGTTTATTTTTTTTTTCAATGGGGAAATGAGTAATTGGTGGTTTTTTCTCTTTAAATGAATTCAACTAAAATAGGTACATATGTATACGTTTAAAGTGGCTTTCGAATTTCGACCACTAGGTGTACTCTAGTATGTATAAATTGTTTATTAAAGAAATGAATCGATGCGATATGATCTGATCAATGCATCCTCTCCTATGTTTTACTTTTATTTTCCGCTATGCAATAAAAAAATAAAGTACAAGTATGTATATGTTTGTATGTATGTATGTATATACATACATATGTATGTACAAATATTTTACATCGTTTGCAAAAAACCTTTGTACTTCAAAGATTTCCTTAACTTCAAAAATTATTTTTCTTTGTTTTTGGTGTTCAGAAAACATGCGCTTTTTAACTTGAACTTTAAAGGTTTTTGTTGCTGTCCTTATTAACCCTTATTTTTAATTTTGGGGTTGCCATATTGATGCGTTATTGCCGGAATTCCAACTCAATTTTTATTAAATGGATTTCTTTAAATCAGTATTTAATTTGTTTTAAAGCTTAAATATATCAATAAATATTTTGAATGCAAGTGGGCTGGTATATTCTCAACCTTTCACACTTCGCCTGCAACCTGTCAACCATGACCGACCGGACCACCTTAGTTCATTTGGTTCTTTCAGCAGGGGCCTCCTCCGCTCTTTTATTTTTAATATAAAACAAAATCGATAAAAAGAAACAAATTAATTTCTTAATTTGTTTTGCTATTTCAATTTCTGCTAAATAGTCGTAGTTATCTGCGTTAGTGAGTATGCATGCGGTACGAGACCCCAGTTCCAACGTGTATGAGTGTTTTAATTTCAATTTTCTTCCCAAAAACAAAATTTATATCATGTCGGTTCCGGTTGTAGTTTTCTTTTAGTTTATTATTTTTTTAATTTATATATGTATGTATGTATGTACATATGTACGTATTTATGGCATTTATCCATACACTCTAAATTAGTTGAGTTCTCTTTTCTGTATTAATTTAATTGTTTGTATGTTGCATTTTTAATGAATTTTTTCAGTATTTAAGATATCCATCCATCTAGCCATCGCGAGCTTCTTTTTCATTGCCATATTCTTTAACATATAATAATCAGCTTGATTTTTTTAAATTTATAAACTTCAGGATTAAAAAGAAATAGTATTTTGTTATATTAAAGTTTAACTACAAACGAAAAATAGGTATCTGGCAATTGCAGAATTCTTAATAACTTGCTTGCTCTTCGACTAGTTGTTATTGTTGTTTTCTTTCTTAGCACAACAATGCACAAACAAAGCTGTATTAAAAAAGTGCTTTTGTCCATAAATTATATTTGTTAGTATTACAATTAATTTAGTTTGATTAAAATTTTTAGTTATTAAATTTGTGTTTAAAGCAGGGATTAATATTAAATATTTTCATAAATACATACGATCAAATACAAAAAACATTCTAAATAAACAACTTAAAACTTGTCTCAATTCTATGCATAAGCAAATTGGACAAACACACATGCACACTTTGTTTATTTTTCAAGTTGAAGCTGATACATGCATGTGTAATAAGTGTGCATGTGTTAGTAGCAACTTTAAACACATAGCTTCCTAAATATCAAACCGATTTAAATGAAATTAATATTGTGCAAATCTACAAAACTCGTTTAAAAACATATAAATCTTTCCGAAATCGGTTCAGTATTACGGCAGTAAAAGGGATCTCAAAAAACGTGTTTGCCTATTAATAATATGTAATTACATTTAATTTAATTAAAATAATCAGAGTTTATGTTTAAATGCTCCTTAATTCATGTAGTATTAATTTTAGAGCAGAGAGTATTGACAAATAAGATTTGTTGTATGACAAACTACATATTATTCTCCAAGCGAAAATTTAAAATTAGAAATAATTTTTGCTTTCCAAGTAACAAGCTTTCCGCAAAATAACGGAAAAATATTCCTTATTGCTTTGCTATGGGTAATCGTATTTATGTTAACACACAATTTACAAAATTGGAAACAGAAAGGTTCGATAATAAAGAAGAAGAAACTGAAAGACTCAATTTTCATCTGTAAAACTCACCCTGAAATATAAAATTTTGCATTTTTAAGTATTTTATAAAATATTTTCTTTTCAACTTACCTTTTTAATATCTGAATAATTTATTTAATTTTTTGCAAAAAATGTGTTCTTTTGTTTTATGGAGCGTCTTTTTTTCTTTTCTTTGGAAATGTCAAACGGTTTGTGGCGTTTTATGTTCGCAATAATTGTCAACGAAAAACAATTATTGCCAAGTACGAAAAAGATGCGTGTTCACTGGACATAACATAATTTTGACATTTGCTACAATATATGCCAATGAATTTATTGTCAGTCTTGACGGGGGGTTACAGAAGATCTAATTCATGTATATAGTGGCTGTGTTGTGTTTGTTTTACCAATTTTGAAGAAAAACATAATCAGCTGTTCGTTATTTATTTAGAAAAGCGCTGCCAGATGCCTACTTTTTTCGTATTTTTTTCTTGTAAAACAATTTTTACTTGAATGTGATTTGTTGTTGTTGTTGTTTTAGTTAGCAAAATTACCTTCACCTATCATTGTTGCATGGTAGTATTTTTATTTTCTAAAACTTCTCTCATTTATATTTTTTGTCCAAGGTAATCAAACTCGTGAGTAGCATTTTTTTCTGTTACGAGGAGCTGTAAGCCGAATAGAAGATTAATACATCATCTCTCTTGGTTTTTTTAAGTTTTCACCTGCTAGTAAGTTTTTTTATTCTGATTACCATTATAATAGGTACCATTTAATTTGCAAAATTAATTTTTCATTTACTTGAGATTATAAGTTACCTATACCGCTTTAATGAAAAATTATTTAATATAAATTCAGTCAGTATTTTCTTGCTACCCGCTCTAACTAACCTGATAAGTACATACATACATACATATATGCTCCAGTGTTGCCCCCTTATGTGTAATTACACATATGTAACTCATGTGTAACTTAAAATTTTATCGCTGTGAGCACTACTTTTTTACTGGGATGACGACAAATAAGGATTGGCTGTTTTTTTCAAGTTTTTTCTTTGATATTATTTCAAGCTAAACTTTTTGAGCGTGTGAATTTCATGATTCATCGCCGCGATAAAAGCTATGCAATAGCTTAAAAACCTACGAATTGTCTGTTTGTGTATATCATTTTTTGTCAACCACGATTGCTCATAAGTACGCCATTTTGTGTTGTCCTACATGTAAAAATCTGTTCTGGGCAATACTGTATGTTAATAAAATCAATAGCATACTCTAGGGGTTAATATACGCTAGGCGATTCATATACTTAAAAAAACAAAAGGCTTAAGAAGCAAATTTAGTGTTAGGTTTTATTTTCGTTACGGAATTTCTTGATTCGGTCGCTGTGCTCAAAGCGATCAAAACTGCAATAGCTTAAAAAATAGGAAGCAAGTGTAATTCCTAATTTCATGTGTAATTTACCATTTCGGTGATGGCAACACTGATGTGCTCTCTAAGTTTCCCTTTAATTTTCTCGATTACGCTCTTGGTGTAACTCTCCCTCGTAATTTTATAATAAAGATATTTCATGTATATTTTTTTGTTGTTCTCTTGTTTTCTGTTGTATGTACATACATGCCCACATCCATATGTACTGTATGTATATATATACCAGTGAACATGGTTTGTTGCTTTTACTGCCTATATTTATAATGTTGTGTATTTTTATATTTATATGTATAGGGTGGAACATGTTGATGTGTGCGGAAAAATTATACATAGGTACATGTGTTTGCTGTAGTATGGCGTTTATAGCGTTTAACTTTACATAAAAATAAAGCTAATTTATTTAAAACTGTTGCGATCTTTGCGATAGTCCAAGTAGAATCGGAGTCAAATTGGTACTGTATCCGATAGTACCCGTCTGCACATGCAATTCTAAAGTATATAGTTGAAAGAGATTGTAAGAAGAATGCAGATAGGGTCACAGTTTCAGTTACTGTGGAATTATTTTTTTGTTCTTTTCTTAATAAGACCTCTTTTCCAAAGTTTACTTTGACCAAGTTTTTCAAATTTTCCTTTCAACTTTAAAATTTTTTGTAATTTTGTTGGATGGACATACAAACCAAACACACTCATGCAACTAAATACGGAGAAGAAAGCATATTTTCTAGTACATACATAAAAGTCTGTACTCACCACCATTCTTTTTCCCTCCACACCAGAAACTCATAGAAAAAGGGAAATGAGAAGTGTTCTAAGACTCATTTTTTGCAAATAAAGATTGTTTTGACAAATTTTGATGAATTCTCTTTTAAACGTTTTTTTCTTTTGTGTTTGGACAAAGAAAGTTTACTTTTACAAGTTTTGTCTAAACACAAAAACAAATACAAAGTTGCAGCCAACTTCATTCATAAAACAATACGTCCTTGCAAGTATGCACAAGAAAGTCTGCACAGCCCGTTATTCGCTTCTCCCCACTTTTCTATAAATATACATCTTTGCAAATTAAACTTTGCCTGTCTAAGAGGTTCCTAATTGTAAACAGCAATAAATTACATATTTGTAGGGAAAACAAAAATGCACAAATAAAGTTGCAGCGTGTGGACCACATGCAAATCAAAAAGAAAATACAAAAATGCTAAAAATAAATATATTAAATAAAAATGTACAAACCATAGAGCTCATTCTGCTTCACCCTTTATATACTGCGTATTTTTTTCTTGTATTAAAGTTGCTTGTCGAAAGTCATCATATGTATACATTCGTTTGTACTTCGTAAGTATTCGTTAGTTGAATTTTTAAAAGGTTTTGCATTTGTCGTAGTCGTCGATTTTTAATCGAAATTATTAGCGGTAGTAGACAGATGTATACAAACGTTTTCTCGGCAAAAATAAGCAAAAATTTGTGAAAAGATTATAAAATTTTTATCAAACATCAATTAGCAAAAGAAAATGATGAGAATAATAATAAATGTATATAAAATTAATCTATTATAAAATGGTAACATTCATTAAAAGCAAAAAAAGTAAAGAATTAAATGTGCACACACATCTATACTTATGTATGTCCATACCTACATACATATAGGTATTCTTATTAATAAATAGTGAAAAAATTGTGATCTAAAAAGAATACATTAATGTATTTTAAATAATCTTCATAAAATTGGAATGATTTTGATTTTTGCGTGTTATGTTAATTAATAAAAGCTAAAAAAAAATATCGAACAATACATAAAATAGTGTTGGTTGGGCTTTTATGCTTAGTTGGTGCTGATGTAAGTTAAAAAATGTGTGTACTGTATTTTACAAACTAATAACACAACACATATTGTAAAGTTTGTTAATAATAAAAAAAATTGTATCCTTTTTATATAAAATTACCATAATTGTGCAATAAAAACATACAAAATTTGTTTGAGAAAGATGTCTACTTATTTTTATAAAAACACATATTTTTAGGTTAGGTCATTTTTTTATATTCAATTGGTTAATATATGTATGTACATACATACGTAGTTTTGTGAAGTAGTCGTTGTTCATTGTCGTTTTATGCTCTCCCCCTTCACCATTGAAACCAAAACACAAAGATACTATTTTGCTAACCACACAAACTTTTAAACATACATATAAAAACTTAATATATGTATAAGAAAAAATATTGGACTTTTTTGAACGAGAGAGAGAGAGAGTGAGAGCATAATGAAAAACTATTTATTTTCCCTTATTTGAGCTCTATAAAAATTGATACTGCATTAATAAATGTGTTGCCAATTTTGCTAAAAAGATACCCCCGGATTAAAATATAATACAAGGGTGAGTTCCAAAACGTCATTTGAATGCAACTGAACAAAGTCATGCATTCCTTAACGCAACCGTACAAACATTGAAAATGTCAAACATCCCTAAATGTTTAATAAAAGTTATCGATACGCAAACTACAGCAAATTGTGTTACTGCTTTATTTTATAAAGTAAACAACACAGTAGTAAAACCGCATCACTGCTATGTGTTTTGACGTTTTGGAATTCAACCGCAATCTGCATTATTACGCTTGTCGAGTTTTCGTCTTCGACAGTGCGTGCTTCTTTAAATTTAGTACAACTTGGCGAAGGCGGAAATTCGACAACGGTAATAATGCCCAGTAAATTAGTAATTACTAAGTAAACTGACAAAATTTACTCTCAAAAAAAGCTTTTGTCCAAAAAAATACGCCAACGGCAAAATTGTAAAAATTATTAAGATTAAGGAAACAGCTGCTTGCAAGTGAATGTAGTGTTGAAATATATTTACACTTTTGACACTACTCAACTCTTTTTGTTGGTAATCGGTGCAGTATTTATTATAACACGAAAATTTTAAGAAAATATAAACAAATTATTTTCTGTAATCTGTTACATATGTTTATTTTTATTTTATTTGATTTTGCTAATTTGTGGCTAATTAAGTTCATTCAAAAGTATAAGAATATTTGTTTTTGCTATTGACTACCTTCCAAACAAGTGCAGTACTAAGTAACCATATACTTAGCATTTTCACAACTCTAAAGAAATAACAAAATAACGAAAATGGCTTTAAATGGTTTCTACAACATATATTTCCTTTTTAAAAGGAATATACATACATGTTTAACGAACGAATAGTTTAAAAATAATTTATTTAATTTAATTTTTATTATTTTGTCTCAGTTTTTCTTTTTTTTAATAATTTTTTCACAAATTGTATGCTTTTTATTTTCCTACTTTTGTTTGCTTGTTGAATCATACATATGTTGTTTGGTTTTACTAAATTTTACTACGAGAAATTTCTGCAGTAAAAATTTGTAAATTCTCAGCCATGAACTGTCACTTTACGCTCTCAAATTTCTGTTCTCATTTACTGCAACTTGATTAAACGAACGCAATTTAGTAAAATGCTGTAAAGTTCAGTAACAATTTTTAAAAACTTACTCGAACACACTTTTAATAGAAATGCATCGATACCAGTGATCAGCAATGAATAATGAAAAAGTGGGTAGAGTTGAATCATGACTTATAATTTATTTTACTCTTGCGCACTCATACTTATTGCAAAGTTGTCCAACTTCATACTCATTCGAAAGTTTTAAGTACATACTCATTGAACTCGTACTTAATGCCATTTCATACTATAATACAAGTACTATGTAAATTTGCAAAAATGCAACCCTGTTATAATAAATTGTTATTGTTTTTTTTTTTTTTTTTTTTTTTTTTCAAAGAACAATATCATAAGCGTTGCTTTTTTGTTAATTTACGTAATACTTGTATTATAGTATGAAATGGCATTTAACAATATTTATTAAGTTTTTGATTTAGACTCTCCTTAAGTCAATGTTTATAGACGATGCGAACTTGAAGTACTCATTATGAGGTTGTGTTTTCTCTATTGCCTTTTTACTGTTTTTTGTTTTGTTTTACTAAAGTTAAACAAAGAAATATGTGTAAAAATATACATGGACGAGTTGAGTGAGCTGAATCAATGTACATAAGTGTTATAAGTATTTTCCTGAAATTATAAATCGCCTTCATATTTATTGCAACCTATACTTATAAGTCCACGTTGTCGTGATTATGAGTAAGATCCCAAGCTTGGTACAAGGTTCTTCGAAACCAAGTACCTCTAAGGCTTCTCAGGTCCGGACGGGAGTAAACCCCGTCAAAATCCCTTCCTCGGGTGCAGGTTCCACGATTAAGACACATTCTGCCGTTAAACCAGCTTCCCATGTGCCGAATCTTGTGCAAACAAGGCACTCGAAGAACGATCCGATGCCTCCAGTATTACCACCCTCGGCCTCTAGGGCGTCACTTAGGAAACCCCATAGGCACATAAATCCCGCTAAACGGGCCTTCAACACTAGGCGCTCCACCTAAAAAATCATCAGCTGACTTGGTGTAGAACCGGTCAGCGAGCTCACGGAGCAAGAGGAAAGCTCTCCCAAGTAGGTAGGCGAAATCCCATAATGTACGGACCAAGGTCAAAGTTCACTTTGCAAAGTCTTGTGTTTGTTGGTGATTAGGGAAAGAAGAAAAGGGTTGAGTAGACACTTTGCTCTTCTCGCAAAGTTGCTTTATACTTCGTTCGTCATTTACACCTACTTGTATTTGACTTTGTTTGTTTGGTTTGTATGTTCATCCAACAAACGAACACAAAATTTTTCAAAGTAAACTTTTCGTGTGGAGAAGCGAAACAAAGTTTAAAAGAAAATTGAAAAGACTTTGTCAAAGTAAACTTTGATCGTGGAAAAGGGCTCAAAGTAAACTTTGCGTGTGAGAAGCGAATCGGAAGTTTAAAAGAAAACTGAAAAGACTGTCAAAGTAAACTTTGATCGTGCAAAAGGGCTCAAAATGAGAATAGCTGAGTTTAAATCAGTGATCAGCGTTGCCAGAATGATAATTTTATCATATGTTCGATGATTTTTTTTAAGCAAAATATGATTTGATGATTATTTCTCTCAAGATATAATTTCTAATTAATGATCTTTTATTGCAAGTGTGTACAGCTTTCATTGTAATTGTACGACAAAGTTAAGTTAAATATTTAAAATTTAATGAGTTATGGCCAGTTTATGACTTCATATTTAAATGCACATTTAGTTAAATTTTATTTAAATTTAAGTTTCATTCAAATACAGTTTCAGTTTGTCAGTATTAAATTATTGTTTGTATTTAATTACGATAAAAATATGGCAGCATCACGAAATTCTCTCAATTTTTTTTTTGGAGAAACAGCTGTTGAAAAAAATTAAAGAAAAATTTCTAATGTGGATTCTTGTTCAGGCTGAAAATTTTATCAATGATATGTTGCTGCAATGTTTTAAAAGTCTAAAACAATTAAGAAAAAATATATAATAAAATGATATTAATAAAAGAAGTCGAAATTTCACCCCAAAAGATGTTAATTTTTTAATGACCGCAAATTTTTTGTTTACTTTGTTGCACGAAACAACAAAAAGCTAGCAAAACCATATGTATGTGTATGTATGTGTGCACAATTTAAATATAACTTAAATCAGCAAGGTTGGTAATTTAAATATTATTTAAGTTTCTTTTAAGTTTGTACTGCAAAACTTGATTTCGTATTTAAATAGAACTTAAATATAAATAAGGCTGCCTTCATGAACGTCTGCATGAAACGTCAACGTTATACTTTATAACACTGCAAATCGAATCATTGTCTACTGCAAAGCAACATGCGTTTAGGATGGCAGCCTAACATTTAAATACAAAGTCATAAACTGGCCCTTAGTATGAATAGCGAAAAAACGATGCATTGCCAATCACTGTTCGATACGTCTCTTTGCCGAAATGCGTGAACTTAAATTTAATTTATTTACATACATAGGTATGTAGATGAATCACATTTTATTAAATAAAAAAAAAAACCAAGAATAGTCTACTTTAATGCTCTCTACAAGTGATCCTTAAAATTTAACACTGTCTAACTAAAGGTAGAATTAGTTTGTACTTTTTATTCTGTTATGGATCAGCTGTTTTGTTTCTGTTCAATTGAAAAACTGTATGTGTGGCTTGTTGTTACTTTTTCGTTCCGGTCTGTTGCGGACTATTCTGTAGAAAATAGAATACAACGTTAAGGTAAAGCCAAGAGTTTTTAGTTTTTTTGTGGTGTGAAATAGGTATTACATATTTTGTATTAAAAGCCAGAAAATTTTATTAAAATTAAAATTTTTAGATACTTATATTTTTTTTTGTAAAATAAAAACCATTTTGCAAATATTTACAAAATTATTTCCTATAATTACACCGTCCACATCCGAAAGTTCAGACACAGAAAAAGAAAGCAAGAAATATTTTCTACAAAAAAGAAAGGCACAGCATATTTATTTACCATTCATTTCATGTACGCGTGACTATTCTGTTTGACATTTTCTTCAAGATTCATCTGTTCCGACAAAATTTTGTATTGCTGTAGAAACGATACCAACTCTTCTAATTGCCTTTTTAAACATATCGCTCATTTACTATAACAAAGTCAAAACTCAAAAAAAAAGTTGTTCTAGTTTGAATTTCCATTTATTAACATTGATGATTTTGTTTTATTTGTTTAGTTTAATTTTATTCATTTTAAGATAGTTTTCAATTTCAGCTAGATCTTCATTTATGTATGTACATATGTATCATATCATTTATGTGTGTATATTAAAAATAAAAGTGTTCCAAGCACAGCTCTTTCAGGTACTCCTGTATCAGTTGTTTTCGAAGATGAAGTGCATTTGCCACATTTTGTTTTTTGAGTTCTGTTACTTTAAATAGCTTTTGAACCATAACAGCTTTGTTCCTTTAACACCATACTTTTCCAATTTATTTAGTAATATATGTATGTAGGTACATATCTCTGTTGACAATTTGAAAAGCTTTTTTAAATCTAGAAAGGCTGCTGCTGCTACGCATTTTTTCTTTCCTAATTCAATTTTCCATTCGGACACGACCACATTCAGTAGCGAATCACAGTTATGTTGTTTTCTAAATCCGGCTTGGATTTCGTACAGTAAATTATGTTCTTCAATAAATTTACTCATTAGTTGGCAAGCTTAAGGGATCGCCGCTACCTCGTATTTTTTCCGAATAACATTGAGATTTGCAATCTCTTCAGAATCGGAAGATGACGAATAAAAAAGAATTCAGCATTCATTTTATTTTTAACTTAAATGTTTTTAACACAACTTAACAGATTTTAAAATTTTTCTACTGAAATTTTTTTGTTTACATTTTATTTAATTTTTTAGTGTTGCAAAACGTTTTTATATGTGCTTTTTGTGCAACACTAAAGAAACGAATCGATTCGTTTAGTATCGACTAACATCATCAGAAAATTGTTCGCTATCGAATTTAATTTCCAGTAGAATGTTATTTCGATCACGACTGCCAGAATTAGCCCCCAGATGGTTCCTTAGCGAAAAAATCTCATTCGATATTGAACGAAATTTCTACACACCTCCGACTATAAAACGGCCACTGCCTTTTTACAACGGTTTGTTTTTCTGGTAGCAAAAGAGTATAGGTACATATATATGTATGTATATATTTTTTTTTCATTAACCTTTGAACAGATTAGTGGATCAAGCTAAAGTTTCCTTCCATTTCCATTATAATAATATGTTTTGTTAAATTTTTTGCCCAAATTTAAAGAGGTGTTAATCGGTTTTTATATAAAATTCCTTCGACACCTTGCACTATTTACATCTTGTATCAATTCTCTTACCCTGTTTTTTGCGCAATATACTCTATTTGTATAATATGTTTGTGTGTGTTTTATGCTCTCTTCACCTCTAGGCAGTGTTGCCAGGCCGGGGGCTGTTGTACAAATTGGGTGTAATTTTTATATTCATGTTGTTGAGCCCATGTGTGAGATTGGTCTTTTCACTGTACAGTACGGATAAATTGCAACTACAATAGTATACTACAATAGTACGGTATACCATATGTGTGTCAAGCTAAACTACAATTAAACCATCGAACAAAATGGTATAAAGATGGTTCGTATTCTATGAAAATGTAGGTAGTACACAGCTTGCTGTGTTCAATTAGAACTGTGGCAACCCAGTCAATTGTACAGCTATAGCCACAATAACAAGGTAGTAACAACACTACATCAGCTGACTAGCCTGAGTCCATCGAAATTGCTTAAAATTCGCACATGTTGATGATATATTCATATCATGCTTTATTTGAGACTATCAAATATCGTATTCAGTTTTATATTGCCCTTGACATTTTCTTCAAGATTCATCTGTGCCGACAGTGCGCCCAGATATTTTGTACAAAAAAATTTTGTATTGTAAAAAACAATATTGTAGTACACATAGTACAAATCTGTCACACTAAAATAGTATAAAAATCCGTAGTATGTGTACCAGGTATGTAAACCATACGTCTGTCAGGGGTATTAGTTATTACATGCAGGATAGGTATAATGAAATGAATAAAAAAAATTTTTTGTTGTGGGTTACCAGCTGGTTGGTCTGTATAGTGCATTTCGAAGGTGCTTATGCCATATTATTGAGACTCAATTTATTTAATTTTGAAAGAATGACAATTAAAAACTGGGTATTTTTGCTTCTTCCTTAGACGTAAAAAAAATGATGTGGCAACTTTGACTAATATACACTTTGTGTGTGCTCAGTACTCTACCCATTTTTGCTTTTTATATGTTTGTATATATACATATGTATGTGTAGATATATGCATATACAGTGTGTATTTATGGTTGTGTGTTCATATATATGCATATGAGTGTGTATTTTGTGTGTGTGGTATATGGTCTTGTAAAAAATAAAAACAAAATTTTCTTATAAATATATATATGTATGTATTTGTTCCTGCTTGATTGTTCACTGGTATCGCACATCGTCGTACAAATACCATCCATCCATCTTATCACTGGTACAGTTTACAAAAACAAAAATTTCTTAGGAGGAAAAACAACAACAAATATGAAAGTGTATATGATTGAGATGAAACTAACAAATTTTTTTTATTCACTAGATGTAAGATTGTTGTAAAAAAATTATTAAACTTAGAAAAGTAATTTTTCGAATACATACATATGTAGGTATACATATGCGTGTAAATATGTAAGTGACAGTATCAACTTTAATCGATGTGTACATACATACATTAGTACATACGAGTATATGTATGTATTTTTGGAATTTAAAAAAAAAATTTTAAACCATTTGTTCAACCCGTCTATTTGTGTGTCCCACTATATTTAAAATAAATTCTCTGCATCAACCCCTCGTCATCCAAAACCTCTTTTCTGGATGGTTTGTGAAATACACTACAATAAACCAGTCATACAACAATCAAAGGCAAGCGAAATCAACGTGCATACATATGTACATATTAAAGAAAAAAACATACTGTGTAGACATTTAGTCATTCTTTAGCGCGCTTTTTTTATTGTTTATAAATTAGTAGCTTTTATGTTCCCAGCGAACATTTGTTGACAAATTTAAAAAAAATAAAATATACATATGTATATAGACTGCACTATACCCGACATAATTTAATTCTGAAAGAACATCTTGGGGAAATTCGAAATTAATTTCGGGAAAGTCTGAACAACGCCTGAAAAATATCTGATAGCGCATTAGAAAACACTAAGAACCCAATTATGAATAAAAAATTCGCCGGGAGATTTCTCCCTTTTACTAAAAAGGACTGTTCACATATAATAAGCGAACAAATAATATGTAAGCATTTGTGTGAACAGCCCCTTTTTGGGAAAATTTTTATTCATAATTGGGCTGTAGGCTTTTCTGATACTTTTTGAAACTTGTCGATGGTACGAAGGTAATAAGGCCTCATTAGTTTTTACTTTTCGTTGCCTTTATGTGCCGTTCTTTTCTGTAGAAAATATTTCTTACTTGTTCTGTGTCTGAACTTTTGGATGTGGACGATATAATTATAGGATTGAATTTTGTAAATGTTTGCAAAATGTTTTTAATTGACAAATGTATATAAATCTTTAATAATTTGAATTAAAATAAAATATTCTGACTTTTTAAAAAAAAATTGTAATATTTAATTCCACAAAAAACTAATCCATACAAACTCTTGGCTGTCACTTAACGTTGTATTCTATTTTCTACAGAATAGTGCGCAACAGAACAGAACGGAAAAGTAACAACAAACCACACATACAGTTTTTCAATTGAACAGAAACAAAACAGCTTATTCGTAACAGAACAGAACGTACAAACTAATTCTGCCTTTAATCTCGGAGAAATTTCTGAGGAGTTACTATTATGTGTTTCGTTCCGAAAGAAAACATTTTCGAAACACATTCAAATTCGAATGTTTCATTTCGAATCGAAATACTCTATACATAGATAGATACATAAAATGATAAACTAGTCAGAAAGTTGTTAGTTGTTAGTTCGTGTAAAATGATGGAAGTAGCATCTGCTTATTCCAGCTTATAAGGAAACTAGCAATATTTTAAAAAGTTTAAAATGTTTTACATTTGTGTAAAAACTCTTCAAAAGGTAATGAGAATTAGAATAAAAACTAAAATTCACATCTGACAATATGCCGACTTTTATGACACAATTAAAAAAATACGTTTTTATTAAAAAAAAAACAATTTTATTCATAAAATTGATTAAATTTAAATGTAAATACTTTGCTGTGCTATGCATTCTAAAATTAAATTATTTTCCGATGCAAAAAATGTAAAACAAATTTCCAAAAATTTCTTTCAAGAATTTCCGGAATTTGTAAAAAATAATGTCACTGACTTTCTACCTCTCTCGTAGGCACTTTAAATTTTTATAATAGGTACCTATATATATTATGTTTATCATCGTTCATTTATAATTCCTCATGTCCTAGCTCATTTTATAGATCCCCCTGGACCATACCGTCCAAGTTTTATGAAGATTTGGAAAATCTATCCTCTTCTGTAAATTCACTTTTTTTACACTAGAACCTTTCGCTCAGTTTATGCAGAAATTTCATTATACATATATTTCTGCTGCAATCGCCTACGGGAATTTTCCCTTTTTGTATTGAAAAAATTATATATTTTTAATAAAAAGAAAATGTAGGGAATTTTTAATAGGTACTTTGTTTTTGTTCTTTAATATTACGGTGTAATTGCATCAAAAACATCACACAAAAGTGATAATATATCTTCTATCTATATTATTAGTAGACAAACAGGATTTTTAAATCCATTTTACGGCCGTAATACTGAACTGATTTTGAAAAGGTTTATATGTCTTTAAATGGGTTTTTACATAGATGTGCATAATCTTAATTTTATTTATTTCGGTTCGATATATAGGGAGCTAAAAGCGTTTAAAGTTGCTACTAACGCATGCACACTTATTACACACTCATGCTTCAACTTGAAAAATTAACAAAGTGTGCATGTGTGTTTGTCCAATTTACATTTGCATAGAAATGAGCCAGAATTTTAAGTTGCTTATTTAGAATGTTTTTGTCTCTGTATTTTATCGTATGTATTTATGTATATGTTTAATATTAATTTCTAGAATGCGGTCGATTAAGTCGGCCGCTGGATACACTAGTTCATATAAATATCTACATAAATTTAAAATTTTGTTTATTACGCGAAATATTTCATACAGAGAGAAAACAACGAAAGGCAAAGAAATATCAGATTTTCTTGGGAATAGGATTTTTATGATCCAAAACATGTCTGAAAATTTTTTTATTTTTTTTTTTTGTTTAATAGGTATATAAATTAATATATCTTAAAATATATATTAAGCTATTTTAATTATTCAAATGCGCTTTTTTTTGTGTGCGTGAAGAGGGGGAATTTTTTCATGACGTTGAGGTTTTGTTAAATTTCTGCTGGCATCACTATTTGTGTTTCTGGGCTTAAAGTCATTATCACCAAAATTTTGAAATTGAATTTGGCAGAGCGATCTACGAAACTCTAACTTGGCTGTAATTAATTTTGGGAAATAATTTGGTTTAAACTTTTCTGAATTACATAACAGGCTGTCCGTATACTTTTTTTGCTTCTTTACCATTGCTTTGAATAATTTATAAATTTAAATCTACTAAAAATATCAATTAATATCTAATCTTTTTCCTTTAATTTTAGATTGGAAATAAATGTCATAACATTGAAAATATTTCACTTTTAATAACAGTAACTGCAGCAACATCAGTTCTAAATATATAGAACGCAACAAACGCTCAAAAAAAAATAATCTAAATTCAACATTAGTCGAAAATACACTTGCTTCAAAAGTGTAAAATGCAAAAAAAATCAATGAAAAAACGACGCAATTTTACAACACAAAATTTTAAAAAATACCAACAATTGAAATTGCAAAAACAGCAACTATTACTAAAACAAATAGAAGTTACAAATATAGAAAAACGTTAAAACGTTAGAAAGTAAGAAAATACATCTATTTGTTAAAGATAAAATAATAGTTGAAAAGACTTAACGCTGGCAAAAGAAACACACAAACATAAATTGTTAACAATATTAAAACAATATTTAAAAAAAAAAAACAACACAATATAAAAAAAGTTATTTAATTGAAAGAAATCAATAGAAGATTTTTACCCAAATTCGAAAAGCAAGATATCGAAAGTGAAACCGTTAAAAATGATGAAACGTACTCGGGAAGAAGTACAATATGGTGCACGTCCCGGTCCTGGTGGTGTTGGTGGTAGTGGTGGCGGAGGGGGTGGTAGCGTTCCCACAACGGCTAATGTTGTAGCGGGTACAACAAATGTCACCACAGGCGCTTTAAATATCGGTACTGTTCTACCCGGTACACATACAACAGCTGGTGGTACAACTACATTGAATGTTGGTTTGGGAGCTGGTAACATAGCAACGGCGGGTTCCATTGCCCACCATCGAATTTTGACACCACAACATGGTGGTGCCCAAACTATAGCCTATTTACCCTCAACAACACCTGTTACGGCAACTAATATAAAGTCAGGTGGTGGCGGTGGTGTTGTTGCTGACAGCATTGCTAGTGGTAATAATGATGGCAATACTGGTGGTGGTGCCGGTGGTCGTATTGCACAACTAAGTGGAAATACAATTGTAACATCAGGTGGTGGTGGCACTGGTCCGGGAAATGCTAATACTGTGGTGCAACCCCAAACTGT
Organism: Gymnocheta viridis; assembly: GCA_956483585.1. Classification (NCBI taxonomy): domain Eukaryota; kingdom Metazoa; phylum Arthropoda; class Insecta; order Diptera; family Tachinidae; genus Gymnocheta; species Gymnocheta viridis. The sequence continues at coordinate 62,753,678 of OY101443.1, read as the reverse complement.
ACAGTATTCGACTTGTAAGTGTATTTAATGAAACACGACAAATATTTCTTTAATGGAAATTGGAACAAATAATTGTTAATTTTTTTTTAATCTTTTTGTTTTAGCCTACAATGTCTCTTCCTTACCCAGTGGCGGTACTATCAAAACATGTTCAGATGGTGGTGTACAAATACACGTCACTGGCAGCACTGCTGGATCAGTAGCAGTACCCATTGTTACCAATCCATCTGTGCCACAATCAGCTAACTCTGTTCGTCAAAGAACAATAAGTGGAACCCAAAGCAGCAATATATCATCATCTTCACAGCCTCTCGTTCAGCAGACATCCTCTGCTCAGGCAGCACAAATAACAAGCGGTGGCGGCGGACCAACATCAGCGCCACAACCTGGTCAGCCTGGGGCACCTCCGCGTTTAAAGGTAGAAGACGCCCTAAGCTATTTAGATCAAGTTAAATATCAGTACTCCGATCAGCCACAGATCTACAATAATTTTCTGGACATAATGAAGGAGTTCAAGTCCCATTGCATCGACACTCCCGGTGTTATACAGCGAGTTTCAAACTTATTTAAAGGCCACACAGAGTTAATATATGGTTTTAATATGTTTTTACCTCCTGGCTATAAAATTGAAATTCATTCCGATGAGTTGGGTTGTTCAGTACCAGTTGTATCAATGCCATCGCCTCCGGGATCGGCACCAGGAAGTGGCACCACGGTACACGCTGTGTCAGGTACTGCCATGACCAATTTGATTCATAAAACGAGCAGTGGCACAACAACCACGGTACATCAACTGCAGACCAGTGGCGGTACAGGGGTGGCTGTAAATCTAATGACACATGGCGGTGCTTCGTTGTCGCAAACAACTATACATGCTCTGCAACCGCCAACAGCAGCAGCTCAACAATCGGCTAGTGCAACTGCAGGCAGTGCTAGCGGCGGTGGTCATACACCCACACACGTATCACATGCCAGTGCTTCGCCCGCATCTGCGCAGTTAACAGTAGCTGCAGTTAGTACAGCACCACCACCTAACATGCCGCAAAACTATTCCCGTGATCGAGAACGTAATGCCGCCGCTAGTATAGCCTCTACGGCTGGTAGCTTGGTTGTGGGTGGACCACCTACTCCAAATTCGGTTAATGATCTTAATCCTGCAACGGGAGCTCAGGGTCATCACAATTTGCATCATATATCTCAAGCGCATCAGTCCATGATGTTGGCTGAATCAGCAGCCGCTCCAGGTTCAGCGCCACAACAGCCAGTAGAATTCAATCATGCCATAACTTATGTTAATAAAATAAAGGTAAATTTTTTACTGTATTAAAAATCTGCATACAGCACCGAACACGAAAATAATAGTACCATTTTATAACATTGCAACAATAAAGCAATAAAAAAAAGATTCAATTCAAATTCATGAAGAAAAGCACAATTTATTGCCAATAGCACTTGCTCGTTTATTTTAAAACGCCTTACCTTCGACTTTGAGGAAATAGGTTTGCTTCACAGTCACATTGCTAAAATCAAAATTTAAATGTTTTTATGTGCTTTAAATTCATTACTTTTAGCGATTCTAACGATATTTCGATTATTCTGAAGCAATTTGTTCGAGTTCAGCCTCTACTCTGTAATGATCGGCGTAAGATTTTCCTTTCCCTTTCTTGGGGTTTAAAATTATATAAGTAAAATAATAAAATCAAACAGCATTTGATAATGGCAACGAGGGGTGTTCACATGATTGTAAAATGTATGACAATATCGTTAGCTGACAGTCTTACGATTCTAATATATTTATAAAACATTTTTCTAACAACATTCACCCTTATTCCAGTTGTCAACATAGACGTCACGTCAATACAATACCAAAATATTAGTACTTGTCTACCCACTCTCGAGAATAATTTCGTGCTACTGACAGTCTATTTCTGTTCTCTAAAGTCCAGAAAATCACATGAGCCTTTCAATAGTAGTCAGTTCTTTTCGAAAACAGGTAGATAAGCCCCAATTTTTTGGTATTGTGGTGACGTGACATCGTTGTCGCCAACTGGAATAAGGGGGATTGTTAGGTTTCAACTCAAGCATGTTTGGAAATTTTGATTAAAAAATATCAGCGATTTTTACAAGTGAAATGAATTAAATATATACAATTATTAATCAAAATTTCCACTGTATTTATGTGTACGTTGGACAGTTTTAACGGAAGATTATCATTGGCCGCTTAAACTAGCAAATAAAAGTAAAAATGTCAGCTCAAACGGTTAAAACAAAGATTGAAGATAACTTAATCCGTGATATCGGAGCCAAGAAGTGTGTGTTAACTGAACTTGGGTGTCGAATATGGATGGTAACCGTTCCTCATTTGTGTTGCCAGTTGCTAAAAAAATCGCCGTTATCGTGTAGATTTTTTCGCTCGAATATTATTCCCCCGACAATTTTTCACACGTAAAACCAATTTCCCATTACAATGAATTATATTTTTCAGATGATTTTTCATTTGAATTTGTTCACTTAATTGTTGCAGTTTGAAATTTTAATTTCAACATTTTTCTTTTAATTAAATATTAAAGTTTATATCAGAGTTTTTTATTTGTTGCGGGTTGAGGAATAATAAATTTACTAAATATTTAAATTTTATAAATATTTGTTTTTAGTATAAGATCAGTAAATAATCTTCATTATTATTATTTTCATTGCTACCATCTAACAGGTTTATTGCTAACACATTGGAATGTTTACTTAGTCTATTAAGGTATCTTTCACTGAAGTTATTGATCTCATCTTTTACCATTAAAATTCGAAGATCTCTGTATGTGTTTTTGTTGCTGATAAACCATGGCGCATTTGTTAAAAGTCTGAGTGTTTTTGACTGGTATCTCTGTAATATCTCAACGTTCGAATTACTTGCATTTCTCCAAAGTGGGATGCCGTATGTCTATATAGGTTTTAGTATTGTTTTGTATAACTGAATCTTATTTTCCAAGCTTAAGCTTGATCTTGGGCCCAATAACCAAAACATTTTTCTTGTTTTTAATATAAGTTGCTCACGTTTCTTTTTCATATGCTCTTTCCAAGTAAGTCTTCGATCAAGATGAAGGCCTAAATATTTTACAGTGTTGCAGCTCGGTATAGCTGTGCCATTTAAATAAACAGGCGAGCAATCATTTTTTCTTAGCGTAAATGTTACATGAACGGACTTTGTGTTATTAACTTTAATATTCCATTTTTTAAGCCAATCTTGAAGAAGATTCAATTGATTTTGTAGCATCTCGGAAGCTATTAACGGTGATTCGTTTGAGGCTAATAAAGCAGTATCGTCTGCATACGTAGCATTAGTTATATTTACAATTGTTGGCATATCTGCTGTAATATTTGTGCACAATACTGGTCCCGGGACACTACCTTGAGGAATACCCGCGTTAATACAACCAAAACTTAAATAATTTTCATTTATGCTTACAAAGAAGGATCTGTCTTGAATAGATGTTTTTAGTACCAAATATAATGGAGCTGGGATGAGGTTTTTCAATTTCAATTGTGCCAGACTCTGTCAAAGGCCTGTTGAACATCTAAAAATACAGCAGAACAATACAATTCTCCCTCTAAGGCGTATGAAATGTTATTGACAATCCTTGAACTTATAATCAGGTATAATATTTTGTTTTTATAAGATTGGCATTAATCTCTTTAAAGAGAGCCTTTCAAAAATTTTTGATAAACTTGAAAACAAGCTGATTGGATTTTTGCATATTTCCATTGCGATGGAAAATGTTTTAGCCTTAATATAGAATTGTAAATTGTAAATTCTTAATAATAATTTCCCGCAAAACCTTTTTATACAAAATAATTGTTATGCGGTTGAAGAGAATAATTCACTGCACCTGGGATATTAAAAGAACACAACGTTATTTGCACTTGAAAACTTTTAATTTATTACCAAAAATGTGTATTTCTTTATTATTGAACTAAAATCTGTTTTTACATTCACTGAGAACTGATAGCGTAAAGAAAAGATCACGTGCACTTTCTCTTTAAGCGGAATTGAAAGTTCATGAAAATAAAAATTTCACATCTTCACAATAGGAGTGAATATTACGAATGTCAAGTGTTAACTGGGTTACCAACAGATGTTATTTTCAGTTGCTATTTAAGGTTAATTCATCCATTTGCTTCGTAAAACCGCTTTTGAAGCGCTATAATGTGACAACTCAGTTCAACTTTGTCCGGACAAAAATAACATTTATTCAAATCTTTCATTAAGAAATTATTACAATATTACTAGCCTTGCCATACTTTATTTTCAATCTAGATATGGCATTCCGAACATTTTTTCATATAAAAAGGAAACATTCTAAATTGAAAAATTAAATCGATGAATGGAAATCTATCGATTTCAAATCACGAGATTTCGCAAAACAAATCATTGCTAAATATGTGTGCTGTAAATCGGACGCTGTAGTAAAATGAACTAATAAAATATTCTAAACGTTGAAAACAATAAAAAATCATCAGTTAAATTTGCTTTTAGTAGAATTTGATTTGGGAAATCGAGTGATTTGAAATCTACCAAATCGAATCGTTTTACTTTCTCACGAAATCGGCGTGAGGTCGATGACTTTAGAATGTCGCAAATTTGTTTCCGATCGGTTAAGACTTTCTTCTATTATGAGAGCCTTATACACGCTCACATAAATCTATAGAATAGATTCAGAAACTCTTGGCTCCAAGAAGTCGAAATCTGATAAAAAATTCGATTTCCGAAAATTGGGATGAAATCAGTAACTTCCGATTTTAAATATTGGAAAGATAAAAATGCTGTTGAACTTCGATTACCCGGTTCGTATGGTTGATAGGTTTTATATAAAAACATAAGAAATTTTTTATTGTTTAATTTGTTTATATGTTTAGTTTAGCTATATTATTACGAGACAAGAATTAATTAAATAAAATTGAAATATGAAAGTTACCGAAATCATATTACACGTTATACGAATCATGTAGTCAAAACATGGTTAGCGCAGCCCCGGATAATCGAGGTTCAACTGTATCAGTGGTACTGCTATTTTAATTTTTACAGCTTTACAATTTGTGTGTATGTATTTGTTAATTTTTAATTTTGTTTTATATTTAGAATCGTTTCCAAAATCAACCTGAAAAGTACAAAAAATTCCTCGAAATTTTACATACTTATCAGAAAGAGCAAAAAGTCATTAAAGAAGGTGCCACAGGTATTAATCAAGGCAAAACGCTTACTGAACAGGAGGTTTACACTCAAGTTGCCAAACTGTTTGGACAAGATGAGGACCTTCTGCGTGAATTTGGACAATTCTTACCGGATGCCACCAATCATCAGGCCCAACAGTACATGACAAAATCTCACAATGATCATAAGCGTGCAGCTGCGACAGCGGCATTAAGTGGTGGTGCCCATATAACGATGTCGCCAGCCGGTGGTACAGCAACTGGGTCACCTCTGCATCTTAGTAGTGGCGCCACATTGTCACAAATCAGCACAACACAACATGCAGCAGCTTTAGGCAGTTTAACAGCAGTAAATACAAGTGTCAGCTTAAAATCGACCTACAACAATTCTCAGCAAAATCATATATTAAGCTCGGGACGTGAAAGTAGTAGCGGAGGAACATCCGGCGTCGGACCGACAGGGGGAGATATTTATGATAAAGATTTTCGCAGCGGTAGTATTGGTTCGGGAGGCGTTCATGTTAATGTTCACAATCAGATGGGCTCACATCATCATCTAGGAGGAACAGCAAGTGGTGGCACTGGTCCAAATCTAAGTAGGGCCTATGATGGAAAAGATTCGCATCGCAGTAACCATCATGCTGGTGCTGTAGTAACGGGTGCAAAAAATTATTTGTCTCACCATCATCATCCCCACAATCAATCCACTTCAAATATGGGCGTCAATATGGGTAACTTGAGCAGCCATATATCAAAGAAGTCTCCCAATTATAGTGGCCCGCCTTCGGGAATACCTTCTGCAGGCCTACCACACATGACTGGCACCTCGAATGCTGCCGGACTTAATTATGCTGCATCGCAAGTTAATGCCTATCACAATCAAATAACTCACACCGGCTCACGAAGACATGCAGTCGACGATATGGGTGGCGTAGGCGGATTAGGAGTTCCACCCACGAAGCGCCACAAGCCCATATGCCGAGATATTTCTTTTTCGGAAGCCTCTCGCAAATGTAGCATTCAGGATGCTGCCTTCTTCGATAAGGTACGAAAGTCTCTTCGCAGCCCCGAAGTGTATGATAACTTTTTGCGTTGTCTAACGCTGTACACACAAGAAATTGTTTCCAAGACTGAACTACTCACGCTGGTTACACCGTTCCTTAGCAAATTTCCCGATTTATTCCGGTGGTTCACCGATTTTCTGGGTCCACCCATTTCCCAAGTCTCGGGCACAATGTGTAATAGTGGTATTGGCGGCAGCGGCAGTATAACGCCTAGCCATTTAGAGGGCATACCCATGCAGGCGGCTCAACGGCAGAGCGCTGCAAATAGTTCGTCGTCGCATATTGGAAATATAAGTGATCGTCAAAATAGTTTACAAAGCAGCGATAATCATCAAGAAATTGATTTATCATCGTGTAGACGTTTGGGGGCATCATACTGCGCTTTGCCCCAATCGACAGTTCCGAAAAAATGTTCCGGTCGTACGCCACTGTGTCGTGAGGTTCTAAATGATAAGTGGGTCTCATTTCCCACTTGGGCTAGCGAGGATTCAACATTTGTTACATCACGTAAAACGCAATTTGAAGAAACGATTTACAGGTTGGTTTGATTAGCTTAGGTTCTTCATATCGATCCATTATTGCAACGTAGTCATATCTAAAAAAAAAACTCGTTCGTTAGAAAGTTAATTCACACACACATCAATAGAAAAATAAAGTACCCTTCCCTAAGAGGTGAGTTTAACAAGATATTAGTTCACAACTTCTTACACAAAATGAAAGTGCGGTATGACGAATATTTCTGCATTCTTAACTTAAAAAACACGTTTTTTGGGATATGACTACGTTGTAATAAAGGAGCGAGCGATATGTGCATACATATTTGTTGTGAAGTTTATTTTTCTTTGATTTGTTTTTTATTAACAATTTATAACACTAGTCTCTGTTTCTAAATTTGATTAATTTGTTAAAATAAGTAAAACATTCAACGAAAGATTACATGCTGGCTCATATTATTCTACTAAATTAAATTGATAAAACACACATTTTAATGGAAACTTATAAACATATGTAGATATACAAAGCTTTGGAACCGTGTCACCTTACATTCATTACTGCAAAAAAAACTTTAAATATTTGCGGAAATATTTTCCATTTTATCTGAAACATTAATTGTATTTTTAGTATAAAAAAATTAATGAAATGTATGTTTTCCATTTAAAAAAAAATGTTTAGACTAGAGTTCTGAAATAAATCAAGCATTTTCAAATGTATTTCTTGGTATGAATATTTTTATTTTTTTTTGAAGATAAAGATTTCATTCAAATCCCAATATTTTAAATGCTTGAACTTGGAATTTTCCTAAGACCAAACAGCAGGTACTTCGTTGTTTGTTATATATTTTAGTTTTCTTTTTAAAACATTTTATTTTTATCATTTTTTATCTTAAAAAAATCATTAAAACAATAAATTCTAAATGAAAGGAATATTCACAGAACGGAAGATGAACGCTTCGAATTGGATGTGGTTATTGAAACGAATAGTGCAACAATACGAGTCCTAGAAGGAGTACAAAAGAAAATGTCACGGTTATCACCTGAAGATCTGGCACGCTATCATTTGGATGACTATTTGGGTGGCACGTCACAGACAATACATCAAAGAGCCATTTATCGTATATACGGCGATAAAGCTGGCGAAATAATTCAGGGTCTTAAAAAGAATCCCTCCGTTGCTGTTCCTATAGTCTTAAAACGTTTAAAAGTCAAAGAAGAAGAATGGAGAAATGCTCAAAAGGTAAATGAAAACTGTTTTAATTCGAATTGTTAATAAATAAAAGCCAAAAATATTTTAAAACAGGGTTTCAACAAACAATGGCGGGAACAAAATGAAAAGTATTATCTTAAATCTTTAGATCATCAGTCTATCAATTTCAAACCCAATGATATGAAAGCTTTACGATCTAAAAGTCTTTTCAATGAAATTGAAACACTTTATGATGAAGTAAGTGATTTTTTTTTATTTTAAGTAAAAAAATATGTTTGGTTTAAAAATGTTTGTTATCCATTTTTCCTTTAGCGTCATGATCAAGAAGATGAAAATGGTGAATCCAGTTTGGGTCCTCATTTAACATTGCCCTACAAAGATAAAACAATCTTAGACGATGCTGCCAATTTATTAATACATCATGTTAAAAGACAAACTGGCATACAAAAGCAAGAAAAAACCAAAATTAAGCATATTCTAAGACAATTTGTGCCTGATTTATTCTTTTCCACGAGGCAGCCTTTAAGCGATGATGAACGTGAAGATGGTATGTATGGCTTTAGTTTGTGTCTTATTTATTGCTGTGAGAGTTTATGTCGTTTTTTATATGCATACGTTTACTTTTGACTACTCAAAACTTTTACTCGATTACTGTATACTGCACAATACTTCTAACGCCTTTTTTTTATATCAAAATAAAAATATCATTTAGGTTCAAATTCGATTTCTACAAAAACACATACTACTCCATCCATAACAATTCATGACGACCGCTTGCTTAATAGTTTTTAGTTACAAAAATACATGTTCCGAAGATGGAAATTTCAAATAAAAATTCTAAATATATATTAGTAGCCGAATAGTGGATACTAATAAATAAATTCTCTAATACGTCTGCGCAACTAGTTCGAAAGATGACAATAACAAATAAAAATCATTGACCATAATTAATAAAAACTTAAGGGTCGATTATGTGTATTAACTGACCTTCAGTTGCGTTGTCTAGTGAAAATTATAAGTGAATTTACGAAATAATGAAATGAAACCAATTTATTTACTTATAAAGATGATGAATTCATTGTAACTATTCTTTGATGAGAAAGGTGTACAAAATGTGGCATCTATTAGAAGGAAATAAATTCAAGATCGTATGCCATTCCGCTATTTAAATTTTCTGCAATTTGCTTACAAACGTTATCGCTGCAGCTGCAAAAGCACACACACCGTGAACAATATTTGAGTTCCTTTCCATCTGTTGTATGTGAAAACCTCATATTGCTGTCTTGTGGTCATTTTAGCCAGTATGAAGTCTACAAATACGTGATAAAAAATTTGTAATCTTGAAAATGTGAATAATTCAACAATAAAATTTACCTACTTTTGTAATTATTTTTCAACATTGTTTTGTTCTGCCGTCTAGGTTGAGATTTATTAACGTAAATTTTCCGTTTGCTCCTTAGGAATATAGTCGCAAGTCCAATTCTTTCTAGTTAAAAATGTTACGGTTTTTAACCTAAAAATAAGCATTTTGGATTAAATTTTTTTTATTTTAATTAGAAAAAATAGGTTCCCAATAAATAAACTATTTAAGGGCTTTTCACACTATAAAACTTTGTATTAAGACTTGTCAAAAACTGTAATAATACTTGCAAGTGTGATATTTTGAAAGCAAAATGTTATTAATATGATAATAAATTTGACATACCATAACACTGCCATTTTTAGAAAATTTTCTAAACGATAAGATTTTTCATTTGATCAGTGTTGAATTTTCATAAAAGCAATTTAAACTATCGATTCGCCGCCGATAGCGTGCCATATCTGATGGTATTTTGTTTTTGTCATACACAGGCTCAAAATTTTTTTATTTTCTACTTATATTTTTCATTTTATTTGAGATCTGATATTGTGAAAACAAAATGTAATGGTAAGTTAGATTTTTCGACAATCGCAACAAATACCGTTGGATTTCTTTCACACAAAATCCAATGAAAATCTGAAAGGGCCTAAGACACGTTCAAAATGCTTGCTGCCACGTTCGTGTACGTGTGCTTGCTGGCTTGATGTTACCACGCTTGATGACCCACCAATCATTCATTTTTACTTTGATTTTATGCTATTAGTTTCGCTAAAAAAATATAACATATGTATGTCGCTAAATAACGAAATGTTAATAACAAATATGTTATTAAATAATTTGTGACAAAACTCTTTTGTTTATCAGTCATTTCTTTAATTCTAACACTTTTTTGTACGAGTAATTTTTTAAATTTTCTTTTAATTGCGATTTTTTAACAACTGTTCACAATGAAAATATAATTCTACTGACAATTTGTTCGTGCTTGATGGGTTAACACTATACATGTTCAAACAACTGACAGCAAGCATGCAAAAACTATAAACTTTTTGATTTTCCATCAAGCGTCGTTGGTCTCACACATACTATAAAATTTTGAATCTGTCTGGAGGCCTTAAGACTTGTATAATAGTGTGAAAGGCCCTTTATCAACTCATATTGGCAGCTCTTAGTGTAATATATTTTTTACTAATTGCAACACCATTGGAGTTTATAGACCGATTATGGAGAGTGAACTTCAATTGTAAAGCACTAAACTGAACTGAACTAATTGTCAGCTCTCAGTTGCAATCCCGTATTAATGTATTCAAAAACTACCAACTCAACTGAGGTTCGGTTGCCATTCCTAATCGATCCCGAGCAATTTGTGCGTTCGGGAATTAAAATTCCTACGTTTCTATCTTAATTTTTTTTTCTTGAACTTTATTATTTTACATCATGAAGTATTCCAATTTTTATTAGATGAAAATGAAAAAATGGATGTAGACGCAACGCCATGCAAACAGGATAAATGCAAGTCGACGCATGTAACAACAAGTATTGCAGGCACATCAGGAGCGTCATGCGTAGCTGCGACGACGGCATCTACTTTAACAGCTGCAGGAGCAATGTCAACGGCTATTAAAGCCGAAGCCGATTCAATAGATACAAAAGATATAATATCAGCTTCAACAATACCTGTTATAAATCACACATCAGCGGAAGCCCTTACGACAACAGTAAATGCAACGACCACCACCGCTACAACTTCATCAACAGCGTCCAGCTCATTAGTACCGTCAACGTCATCAACTTCCTCCTTTTCAAGTGATATTAAAAGTTTAGAGTCAAACAACAATAAACATGTTGATGCGACTTCACCAACTTCTATAGCTGTATCAACTATAACCACTACGAGCGCAACAATGACAACAGTGGGTGCTGCCTTGGCATCATCTACAGCAGCAGCATCAAGTGATGGAAAATTGGTAGCTGGTTCTTTAGCGGCCGATACACATACAAAATGTGAAAGTATGACTGTATCAAAAGTGGACTCCAACAATACAACAATAGCTTCTACTGTTAATGCGGTTGGTGTAAATATTACTACAGTGTCTGCAACCACGCCCACAACTGTGTCAAGTAGCAGCTTGGCAACGTCTAATAGCACAACTACAAGCACTGTCGTTACGAATGAAAACATCAAAACGGAAATAAAATTGGAAGAAGAAGAAATGGCCTGCTCCGATATACCAGTGCTGCCTCATGCTATAAGCAAACATGTGGTACTTAACATAACTTTTCATTTGAAACAAACTATTTTAAACTATTCTTTTTTTTTCTCAGGACGAAGCCTACACACTCTTTTATGCCAATAACAATTGGTATTTATTCTTTCGCTTGCATGCTATTCTCTGTGAACGTTTGCGTGCCATGTATGAGCGCGCCCAGCTTATTGCGGCCGAAGAGGAAAAATACAAACAGAATCGCCGTGAGAATATTGCTCAAGCATTAAGACTGAAACCAAAATCTGAGGTTGGCGTTGAATACTATTATCCGGCATTTTTGGACATGCTTAAGAGTGTATTGGATGGGAATATGGATTCAAATACATTTGAAGATCAAATGCGTGAAATGTTTGGCATACATGCATACATATCATTCACTTTAGACAAAGTGGTCTCGAATGCTGTGAGACAATTGCAAAATTGTGTTACCGAACGTACGGCTCTGGAATGTGTTGAACTGTTTCATCATGAACAAAGTAAGGGTGGAGCCGGTGGTTTATGTCGCAATGCTCAAAAAACTTTCAACACTGAAATGCAATATCAACACAGAGCTGAAGAAATTTTACATGAAGAAAACTGCTTTAAAATCTATATTGTAAGTAAAAAAAGAACTTGTGTTCCTCGATTATTATACTTAAAAATGTTGACATTGTGTTTTTTGCCTTTCTCAATTTCTTAGTACAAAATTGATTGTCGTGTTACTATTGAGCTGTTGGACACGGACAGTGAAGATATAGGAGAACGTGAGAAACCTGTTAATAAAATAAAAACGTGGTCAAAATACGTAGAACGTTTAGTTAATCCTGCCTCTGTCAATACAACAAATGTTAACTCTCCCAACGCCATGCACAATAACAATAATAACAATACTTCGAATATAGATGCAAGCAATAATTTGACAAACAACGAAATCAAATCGGAACATTGGGATGAAGATGGACTGGTAAGTTGGTTTATTGTAAAACATACTTTCCACTTAAATATACAATTTAAACAGTTATAAAAATGAATTAGATACATTTTTTTTCGATACACACAGATGTGGATAAAGAAAATACACTAAAGCTTAATAACAATTGCTCTTAAAACAAATTATTAAGCTGTTTAATCAGAATAGCATCTTAAAATATGTATGGGTTAATGTTGTGACGTCTCAATTTAAATATATCTGTATTTTTTTTTGTTATTAAATTTAATACCAGGTGGTGGGCAAGTTTACAAGTCTAAAAAGTAAGGTTTATCATTTTATACAAGGCAATTGCTACTGATGAAAACGCAAAATAAAAGTTATTTTATTAATTTAATGTATTGTAATATCTTTGCTCACATTGAAAATTTTAAGATGTCGCAATCAATACACATTATGAATGCCAATATTTAATACATAAATAATTAAGCAATTACAGTATTTTCCGATTTAACGAACACCCAAATATTTTCTACTAAGTACCCCTTACATTAGGAACAAATATTAATTATTTTGTACTCGGTTTAACGAACAAATGTAAAGTATATCAGCTGATAATTTGAATAGATGCATTGAAAATGCGATTATAAATTTTTTAAAATGATGAACAGCTTGATGAAACAGAAATTCTAGAGCCGAAAATAAAAAACGAAGATGTTAGAAGATGCACTTGGAAGTTTTTATTAAATCGGCTTAGCAAAAGAATACTAGTAGCATAAATTTAATGCTTTTGAGAGAGTTTCAATAAGACATCCATGTGTGTGTAAACAATTTTTAAAATAAATTACTTTTGTATTACAGTGTTTTTTATGAACTTTTCATTTTCTTTATACATACATATTTTTAATGAAATATGTATTTGTTTTTAATTACTATAATTTTAATAAAATATTAAAAAAAATACTACACATGTTTAGAGTTTTGAATAAAATAGACGATACTATTCATTTTTAATTCAGTGCTGGATATAACGAACAATTCACTTTAACGAGCAAGCCTGACAGCAATAAGCTTCATTAAATCGAAAAAAATACTCTATATAAAAAAAGAAAACATTTTTGCTATAATTTATGTTTATTAAACAAGATGTTTTAAATTCTTAAGGAAAAAAATTTGCGAAATTTTTGTAAGCAGCTTCTAAATCAATTACACGCCTTCAGTTAAAATTTGTATTTTGTCGAAATGTGTTTGGGTGTTTCTTTTTAATTTTTTATATATAAATTAATAGCTTTTATCCGTGACTTCGTTCACGTAAAACTCAGTGACAGAAGTTATCCCTCCCCCCATAATTATACTTTCTTTGAAAAATTTACTTCGTATGTGTCCTTCGAGAATCAGATCTATAGACGTTTAAAATTTCATTAAAATTGCTTAGATAGTTTCAGAGAGGCAGAAATTATCACTTACTACACGCGTGGCACTATTTTCGAAAAAAAAAATATATATATAGCCTACTTTTCTTCTAGACTCAGCTCTATCCGTTTTCCGAATTTCATACAAATCCATTAAGCGGTTAACAGGTGATAGTGGATCAAACATACAAACTTTCTCATTTATAATTTTAAGTAGGATAACTTAGAAACAGGTCAAGTTTAAATATGCACAAAAATTATTAAAATATGCACCCGAAAAAACACAGACTTTTAATCAGTTTTCTTTAAACAAAAGTTTATTACAAAGAATAATCACATTTTTTCAAGTTTTCAAATTGAAAGGATCTTGCAGTGTCGCAAAAAACGATCAAATATATTGAAGATATACCTATGTACGTTCAACATCAGTCGATGTGTTGTATATATACACCCTTATTCCAGTTGGCAACATCGACGCCACGTCAACACAATACCAAAAAATTGAGGCTTGTCGATCCGTTGTCGAAAACAACTGAGTACTTTTGATGGGCTCATGTTATTTTCTACACCTTAGAGAACAGTAATAGACTGTCAGTAGCTCAAAACTGTTTTCGAGTGAGAGTACACAAGCTCCAATTTTTTGGTATTGTGTTGACGTGACGTCGATGTCGCCAACTAGAATAAGGGTGATTGTTTTTAATCTTGGCCGGTGGAAGTTGTTTTTCTTTTTTCAGTAAATATTCACCCTTATCCCAATTGTCGCCGTCATTTTATTGTCAATATCATTTTGTTTCAACGTCGTCATCAATTCAATAAAATTTTTGCATTCTATAACAGGATGACGACGACGTTGACGATTTATCGTTTATGTCAACATATCAAACACACATCTCTAAATATTTGAAACAGCTGTGTGTTTTTTTTTTTTGTTAATTTTGAACAAAAATTTTATTAAAGTTGAAATGTTTTTTACTTGTAATATAACTTTATACTCGAGTGATGATGAAAATACAAGAAAACAAAATCTTATATTAGAACGAAAGCTTCTTAGACAGAAATTCGACATATTTAACCTATCGGACAGCAACTGAACACCAATTTCAGTGTATTGCTTTAATGATTGTATAATTAATTTTTTTTTAAAAGGTTTAAAAGTTACTTTAGAGTACTTTAAACTTCAATTCTCGCCAAACCTATTAAGAAATTTTATTTTTATGTTTCACTATTTTCGTTCATTATTTCCTTACCTCTTCTCAGATAGAATGCAAAAATGTTATTGAATTGATGACGACGTTGAAACAAAATGATATTGACAATAAAATGACGGCGACGTTGACGACGACAATTTGAATTTATTTTTTGTGTGTTTTATTTTACGTTACAATTCATTATCACAGCTTTTGGATGCATATACGTTACAATAAAACAAAACACATACAGGAATTTGTTTAATTACAATGAATTGGCTAGGCATACATATATTAATATAAATTATAAAAATTTAAAATTATCTTTTAAATAAAGCCAACTTAATTCACTTTACAATGTACATAAGATACACTCGACCATCTGCGGTTCAAATGTGTTCCAATCGAACAAATATTAAAATAAAACACTTTCATGATTGTGTTCGGCACCGTACAAAATTTAGAGAAACACATAAATGGTAAGAAAATAAAAGTATGTGTTGGTTGGTTGGTTTGAACTGTATTTGTTTACATTTATGTACGAGATTTTTATTCAGTGTGTGTATTTTGCTGAACTCTGGAATAAGGCCATTGAGGTATCGCAATCGTTTGCTTCATTTAAGTGAAGTTCGCATTTGGGTTCCAAAATGTTAGTAATAATAACTACGAGTATCATGTACACATGTATATTTGTTATATTTTGATACTTGAATTTCATTGTGAAATTTTAATTGTAAAAGGATTACAATTTTATTTGATTTGTAAATACATTGGCCATAATCGTTTACTGATACGACACACACGTGTGTAAATGCAGTGTTATTTTTTTTTTGTCCATATCTGTTGGTGTTTTTCTCGTATACATACATATAGAATGAATTTACACTAGGTAAGTTTTCTTGCACCAAGTCCGATTTTGTACGCGAGTGTTCAACATAGGAATATATAATTAGGAAATTATTATAAATAAAAAGGTAAAGAAACGAGAATAATTCACCCTTATATCGCAAATTTTATGAGAATACGTTGATTGATAGGAAACCAATATTCCCATTCCCAACAAATCGGTATTGGAGTAAAAATTTTTATTGTTAATTATTTAACAGTGCTTTACAAATAATTTTAGTGCTTGTAAAAGGAAAATTGTGCGGATTTGTAATTTTTTTATTCGGATTTGTAATTTTAAAGATTTTTTAAACTACATATTTAATTTTATATGCCTCAAACGCAATTCCGCTATCATTTATGAGGACAATTTAAGAATAATGCTGATCTAAGTGCGTTTGTCTTTAAGTCAAATGTTCTTTACAGATTCCAGGAATATTACAGCTTGAATAATGATGAATTTCGATACCTCTGTTGAGCACTTGGGTGGAAAACTACCGGCAAGATGTTTGCGGTTGCTGAAATGGGGTAGACAAATCGATGCCAATCGTTTTGTCGGCGTAATCCACTTTTGGTGGATTCACGAAAAGAAAGAGTTCGCAAAATTGTTCTACACAAAATATCGATTAATAGGTGTCATTGGCCGTCGTGTAGACCGCATATACTTATATTTGATGATCATTGCTCCGTCAAAACACCACCATTTATTCGCGCGGATTCCCGCATATCGCTTCCAACAGAAAATGCTGGCCGATAGAAAATCGGAAAATTTTTTAATTTTTTTCATGGGAATAGTAATCCGCAATAGGGGTGATTTCTAGAAATACCTTTTGTGTTCCTCTATATAACTTTCTCACTACAAAATAAGTCTTACGATAAGAAAACTTGCCTAGTTAAATTTTGTTTAGGCAAATTGGGAATGTTTTTTTAAGTTTTTTCTTTAAAGATTTGTTTGTTCTTATTAGCTTTGGTCTTTGTTTTTATTAATTAATTAATTTTTTTATTATAATGCACTTACAATTTTTGCATTTAATTTGTGTGTGGTTTTTAATTTTTTTAAATTCTCTTAATTAAAATAAAAGCTTCAATAGTTTTCCTCTATTAATGATTTGTAAAATAAAAATTGACAAAATTATTTCTTCAAAATAAAAACTCACTAATGCTTTTTATGCATTTCTCTAATGTTTTTTCTTTTTTTTCGATTCTCTCTCCGTACCAGGTCAAACCCAAGGCTTAAATAAATAAAAATAAAATAAAAACAAAATACTAAAACCAATACTACTTATGTAGTGAAATTTTCAATAATTTTTCTTATCTAACCAACATGTGATGAATGTAATTTTCTATTTGCAAATGAAGAATACAAAGTAGAATTTGAACTTAAAAAGAGATCGCCTTCCATATAAATATAAATTTAAATCTACCACCCACCCACTAACCACCACTAAACACATCACTCAACATCACCCTCATTTATCACCCATAACCAACAAACCACTACTTACTTACCCACCCACACTCATACACATTTTCAATTGCCTCTATTACTTTGTTTAATTGTTTTTAACTTGAAAATCATTTTATAATTATTACCAGGTAATTGCAGTAGAAAAAAACGTAAGTATATTGTTTGCTGAGAGTTTTGTTAGTGAGTGTAAAAAAAGAGCTTTTATATTGTTGTTTTGACAGTCAGAAACAAAACTTCCAGCAACTCCCAGCAAACATTATACATACACGTTTACATGCACTTACCTGGTTATAATTGTACAATGTTTTAACATAAATTTTTTTTTTTGTAAAAAGAGTTTTTTTTTAGTTTAAAAAATATATATTTCATGTCAAATAGTTTGCTTTCCAAAACTTATATTGAAAAGGACAATAAAAAGCAAAAGAGGTTGGTTTTTGTTTTCAATTTAAAATTTGGAAAGAACTCTGTTGTTTTTTTTATAAAACGGGCAACGTTCAGTATATATTTTATATAAATAGTAGTAGTTTTATTTGTATATTAACAAATAATGATTTTGAAACGTAAACGTGTAAATGGTTTTTTACAAATTTATTTTTCTAAAAATAAGCTAAAAGAAAACTGAACGCCAATTTTTTTAATATTAAATATATAAATTAATTAAAAGCAGAAAACAATAAGTTAATATATTATAGTTTTAACAGAAAAATTATAGAAAGTTAAAATTTAGAAATAAAAATACTAAGGATAAAATATTAACGCAAAAACGTATTTAATTGTTGTTTAATTAAAAATATGACTAGAAAATAATTTCTTTTCAAGCTATAATGAGTTCGTGCTGCCAAGAAAAGTTAACTCCACTGGTGTTAAATGAAAAATCTTTTGACGAATAATGGGATGCATACGTTTTTTTTTTAGCTTTTGTACTTTGTTTAAGTCGAGAACAATAGTAAAATACCCCGGGTGAGATATCGGTGTAAACTGCTTTGAAATTTTTAAAATCTTCCATCTTGCCTCTATTTTTTGGATTCCTGTTTTGAAGCCATGTTCTCACTACACATAATGATACGATTTAATCTTATCAAACTGGGTTTTCGTTGACACATCAGACAAAAAAAAAATGTGTTTTCTTAAATTTCTTAAGCAGTGCACCAAAGAACTAGAGTATCCCACGGATAGGCGCTTTCTTCAGCAACTCCCAAGGGATTCTACCTGCATACATATGTATATGTATACCTATAATTCTTAATATCCACTTCAGGATTTTTTCACATGTTTTTACGGTTGATTTTTTTGTCCGTAATCGGTTATTCTTCTTTAATTGCTTATTTGTTTAAAAACAAGTAAAAGTCGTTATAATTAAACAAAAATAATGATATTATATTATATTATTCACATTATTTTTGGTAATATTTCTTGTTTTTATATTTAAAAGCATATTTACTTTTCTGTTTTAAATTTTTCTTTTATAAAAATATCAAAAATGTTCTTATTTCATCAAAAATGCTTTCGTATTGCCACATTGAAACGAAAAATAAAATAAAGCAACATAACAAAAAATGTGATTTTTTCTTTACCCCCTTTTGTTTATCCAACCCTTTCGCCTACATATACCAAAAATCATGTTTTAAAAATCATGGAAAAAATCATCGTATGAATTGGATGTTAGTTTAATATGGTTAATGGAAAATTCAGTTCATTCATTGCCATTTGCGAGAACGAAACGCAAAATGTCGAAGGCCAAATCAAAAACCAGTGATGACAACTCTGCCACTTTTGAAGTATGATCTACTCTACTAGATTGCGAGAAAAATACATTAAATAACTAGTACTTGTTTTGCTGTATTTTGTATATTTATATTAAAAATAGTAGTAAAGTTTTGATTGCAATTATATTCTAGTTGTTATATAAAGTGTGCAAGTTCATAAGTGCAGTAGCGTTACAAATTTTCTATAACATCTAAGATGAAATGTACATACTAATATGAAACGTCACATAATGTACTATTAATGCAGCGCGAAGCGAAAAGTTAAGCAACTCTCACCTTTTCGTGGGTTTTAATGCGAATTTTTTCTAATAGCTCCAATGCTCCAAGCATTAAGACTTCGATTAGATTCTATTATATGTATTTCCTTCTTGCAATACCAATTTTGTTTTGTTATCTTTTAATTGTTATTACTATTTCTTTTTTTCACGTCTGCGGTAAAAATAACCAGAAATAATTTTTTGTTTGCATCCAATTAAAAAATATGGGTTTTTTTGCTATTTGTGTGGGTGGTAGCTATTTTATAGGTTACATGTGTACGTAATCAAGGAAAATGAGAGTAGAATTAAACACATTTTGCAGACATATTTGTTTCAAAATATGTTTTTTGGATGTGTGATCGCGGTACTTATTAATAGCATATTTCTGATTTAAGAAAGTAAACTTAAGCAAATGAAAACCACTCGCTCGAATTCGAACCAATTTGGATTTCTCATTGGCACTCAATTTCATTCGCATATGTACATACGTATGTATGTATGTCAATAAAATAACTAAAATAATAAAAAAATGTAATGAAATTTTAGTAGTTTTTAATCCAAAGTGATTATTATTTTGGCTAAAGTTCGTAACATTTTTAGTCAGAAAGAATTGAACATGACACAATATTCCAAAGGAACAAAGGAAAATTTTAACACTAATTACTTTCAACTTACACGGCAGAACAGAAAGAACGTTGTTTTTCGGGAGCCGCTACACTCCCATCATCACTGTTCATGTGTGTTTCCATGTATTCGCCACTGTTTAGGTGGCTCGGTTGAATCTGATTTCAAATTTGTATTTACACAAATTATGTCTAGAAAAAACATACGAGAGTTATTTGTATTATTAGTTGTTTTTATAGTAAACACTGCTTTACCACTATCAATATTCAAATTTTACCAAATTTGAGCTTTGCTGTTGTTTCAAAGGCGTTAGCCATCCTCTTTGTTGATTCAGTTTGCACCCCAGCAGCATCAGCCAGTCTTTTTAAAGAATTAGCTTTTGTCTGCAGCTGTGGCCGCATTTTTCTGCGCTACTCTTAACTGTCGGCGGATTTCGCCTTTTTGCCGAATGGAAGATTGATTGCTCACTGGTACTCAGGAAATTTTGGTTGTTTTGTCGCAGTGGCATTTGTTTTTTTTTGTTGATTTTTAGATATTTGCTGGCCACTTTGGGGTGAAGAGCATTCATTGTTACATACATAGTTTATTTTGGTGCTGGGAAGTTTTAGTGGACCTAGCTGATGACTCCACCAGTGCAACAAAACAATCATCAATTGGTTTGGGGCTTTACAACAAACTCTTTACCCCCGGGTGCGTATAGCTTACGATAGAAATAGCGTCTTGTAAAAGCCACCACCCGTCTCTAAGGCTCTTGGTTTTCCCCAATTTTTTTTAGTCCGTGACTAAATCTGTCCAGGTCTGGAGTAAGTTCGGGTAATGTGGAATACCTATTTTTTTATTTGACTATAATGATTTGAAGCTTAATTCGATAAGAGCTATCTCAGATGGTATTCTACTACAGATCTTAGGTTTACATTCATAAACCAGCCATTGAAAAACTTGGCGGATAATGTGGTATACTTTGTTTTAGTAGCAGACATTTTTCAGTGAACCCAAAAAAAAAAGTCAATCACAAGACTAGTAAATTTTTTTATTACCACCTCTTTTTATAACTCCCAAAAAGCAAATCGAATTATAATTTATTAATATTTTGAGATCTAGAATTCATCAGCCTTGGTTTTGTCAGCTTCTAGTTTTTAATTATTGAGAAAAGCCACTATACCATATTTCCCGCCTATACCACAATACCCGAAATTACTCTATAGATAAAATGTTCAATAGGTTTCTCCTACGAGTATAGCATACAAATAAACGTACTATGTATTCTTTTTTTCATTCAAAAATTGTATGGGTGGGAGCATCAATTAGCTTTTTCCAGCTAATTTTGAAACTATATTTTTTTTATTATACCCAAAAAATTTTGTTGCGAAAGTGACTGATTTTAAAATTTCATTCTTAATGTTAACGACACATTCGTAGCACAGAAATCGGATTTTATATGAAAACGTTTACGTTTTCATTCGACTTGTCTATCGAGTCACTGTTCGTTTAGAAATAATGTAGAGAAATCGAAATTATTGTTCTTTCTCATAGAATGCGAATGAAGCTGTTCTTTCTTGAATCAGAAATAGGCTATAAGTATTCATATGCATACATATAATATAAAGAAATTAACCCGCCCGTATTGTGAGTTTGCACCCTCCGAAAAGCTGCAATGTCAAAGCAGTTCTGGCATATTTTCTACTATATAGGTTAGGCTGCACAGGCCTCCGATTGCAAGCAACCGGCCCACTTGGGTCCAGAAAAATAGGTCCCTTTATGATAATATTTTCCCATTACTTTTAAAAATCATGAACTGAAGATTTCAGAGTCAGGAAATATACGATATCTCTTGTATTTTCAAACATTTATTAAATACTAGTTTTAAACCCGCTTTTAAATTCACAAAGTTTTCTTGAAAAAGTTGACAATTTCAAAACAAAATTGTTGGCAACTATAAACAAGAACCACCATATGTGTCATCTAGAAATAGTTGTGAAACCAATACATCTTTCACTGAGATTTTATTATCGAATGGCAGATGATCCCACAATTCCCCTAAACGTCAAAATATTTTATGTTATCACAGCAAATAGTTGGAGATGCATATGAACACATACAGAAAAGAAATTAAGTTAAAATTTAAAATACTCGTATAATGAATTTTCGCCTTTATACACTTTTTTTTAAATCGACAAGGTAAGTTTGTTTGATCATCAATAAAAAAAAATACAACTTGTTTTGTAAAACAGACATTCATATATTTAATTGTAATTGAACGAGTTGTAAATAAAATATGTATATGCATAATATGTGAAATAGACATAACTAAAAAATACTTATATCGAAAGAATTTTTACATAGCACATACATATATAGTATGCATCTAATATATGTACATATAATTAATTTTTTCAAAAAAGAAATTAAATTTTTGTCAAATCTATTTACAAAGATTTTTTTAACAAATAATAGGTCAATTTGGGCAAGTTCGTACAAATGCGAGTAAAAACGAATTTACCCCTTCCAATTAGAAGGTTCTGACAATTGATTTTGACAAAGGACCAAATAGAAATATATGTACATACATCGGCGTTTTAAAAGCTTACGCCCGACTGGCTCTATGTTGTTTGGTGGGTTAAAGTTTCTCCCTTTGTAAATGTTTTTTTCTGAATCTGCATTGGAAATCCCGAGATTCTTCCACGAGAAACATTTATGTAGAATATTTCAACCTTGTAACTCTTCAAATAAAAAATCGGTTAAAATTTAAACTGTATTAAGTTTCATTTCGTCTTATTCAGACATTTCAAGATTTAATTTATTTCTGACGTTCAAGTTGAATTTTGAGCCTTGATGTCTCTTATGATATATACATACAGTAGTTTTCCGATCTAACGAACATTTGCGTTATTGAACAGTGCATTTAACGAACACCCAATTTTTTATTTCTACTAAGTATGATGAACCTTATTATACATATTACGAATAAAAATTTTATTTTGTACTCGGTGTAACGAACAATTACTTTTCAATTACGTTCGATTACTTTTGCAGTAAATTAGTAATTACTGCGTAAGCTGAGAAATTTACTCTAAAAAAAGCTGTGGCCCAAAAAAGTACGCGAACGGAAAAATTCTAAAAATTAGTAAGATTAAGGAAACAGGTGATTGCAAATCAATATAGTGTTGAAATATATTTACACTTTGGACTATTCAACTTTTTTTCTTGTTGGTACTCGACGCAATATTTATTATAACACGAGTATTTTAAGAAAATATAAACAAATTATTTTCTATAATAGTTTCAATGTGTTTATTTTCATTTTATTTGATTTTCCTAATTTGTGTCTGATTAAATTTATTCAAAAGTATGTGATCATTTGTTTTTGCTATTGACTACCTTAAAAGCAAGTGCATTACTAAGTATCCATATTCTTAGCATTTTCACAACTCTAAAGAAATAACAAAATAAGAACGAAAATGTCTGTAAATGGTTTCGACAACATTTTTTGCTTTTAAAAGGCATATACATACATACATGTTTAACGAACGAATAATTTAAAAATAATTTATTTAGTTTAATATTATTGTTTTTCTCAGTTTTTCTTTTTTTAAGTAATTTTTTTACAAATTGTATACTTTTTGTGTTCCTACTTTTGTTTGTTTACCTTGAATCATACGTTTTTTTGTTTTTACTAAATTTTACTACAAGAAATTTCTGCAGTAGAATTTAGTAAATTCTCAGTCATGAACTGTCACTTTACGCTCTCAATTTGTGCTCTCATTTACTGTAACTGGAGTAAACGAACGCAATTTAGTAAAATGCAGTAAAGTTCAGTAAAAATTTGTAAAAACTTTTGTGTACTCGAACACACTTATTTTTCAGTTTGTTCTAAAAGGAAAAAATTATGAAATTACCTTTGTGGGACCATAAAAAGTAGTTCGTTAAAAGCAAGTATTCGTTATAAGCGCGTTCGCAATAATGCAGGATTTTTGTATGAAAATGGCTACCAAAACAACAAAGACTTTAGAATTGTTTCGTTGCAACCAAGGATTCGCTTTAAACCAGTTTTACTGTACAGACATACGTATATATCTTGTGAAAATGTCAAGTGTGCCCGTATTACGGTTTACGAAATAGAAGCTTGTGATAGACAGACAGACATACATACATTACCGAAAACAATAGAGTTTCATTGTAACACTTCACGTATAAATCAAAATGCACTCCAGGCATTTAAAAATTAATTCAATTCGCAACTTATCGTAAAATATATTTATTTAGTAATTGAAATTGAAAGAGCCTTGTTGGAACGTCCCGCGGCTCCAAAGCAGCTTCCAAAATACTTTTCGAGTCTAAATTTGTTTGCTTTGGTGTAAGATCGTGTGCTACTTGAAACTAATAAGACTCGGATGCTTCGGTGGGATATTTTCAGTTCATTGGCCATTTGAAGTCGAGCCTTCAATTTCCGAACCATTTCATGTGATGTTACGTCCATCACCATAGCCTTTGGTAATTCTGCCTGCAATTCATAGTGCGGTAGGCAAACATTTTATTCACTTTATTTTATTGTTGCACTCCGGCCAGATATAATAATGCAATCTTGTTTGAATTCCATTTCGAATAACTTTTGTTCTGTAAATTTCAGAAGCAAATGCTTGTGGTGGCTTGTAAACAGCCGTCTTCGGTTTGCAAGTATTGTCAACCTGAAGTTGCTAACATTTCAATCGCCTTACCCTGTAGTATTATGAACATGTCGTAACTTATTTTAAAGCTTTGAAAAGTCAAAATTTTAAGTCCAAGTGATAAATGAAACAAGAACAATCGTTTGAACACCAAGGTTCGCAATCGTGATTCAGAGAGCGAAACAAGTCTTGCATATTGCCGTTTGAACATGCTATAAGGAAGTTAGTCCTAATACTGAATATTTAAACCCAGATTTTGACCGCAATTAAAAAAAAATACTGATTTGATAAAATTAATGAATGTTTGTTTTACAAAACGAGTAAATTTGTAAACTGTAGCTCATCATTTATTATGTTTTTTCATTAAATATACGTTTTTCTTTCAAATAGAAAATGAAAACTTGTTGTCTTTGTTTGCATATACATACATACGTTCATATGTGTATATAGATAGATATGTATGTATGTATGTCTCATGAGTTTTATTTTTTAAATTGCAAATAAATAACAGCAACAAGTTTTTTAAATATTAATAAATTATAATTGATATTTTTATTATTTTATAATTAAAACATAACGTTTGACCTGGTACGCTTACAAATTAAGCCTACTTGTCACCTTTTATTATTAACGTTATATAATACTATTTTATAATTGTAAGTAGATGAACAATTGAGATACAGTTATCGAAAACAATTCAAAATGTTTACTTTCTTATTTTAATATTTTATTTTTGCATGTGATAATTTTCTCTAATTGTGTCTTGTGTGTGTGTGTGTAAGTGCATGTTGAAAATCTTAATTAAAAATCTTTTATTTCTTTTCTCAGGATGTCCATCTGATGCGTAAGCCTCGTTTCTTGAAACGAAACAAGCGTTCTGCTTGTCTGAGAGCGGAGCAATTACGTCTGCTGCAGGAACGTAAATCTCTAATGGCTGGTGGCGGCGGTTCTTCATCAACCGACTCGGCAACTAGTGGCGTTACGTCATCTTCGGATGCCAACAATCCAACGAATGCATCAGATTTGAATATTTTTTGGGGTAAACGACCACCTGAGCGTTTGGGTAGTTCAGCCATGGTCTGCCCTGGTGGTGACAAATATTTTATCAACGATCGCGATGAAATCAAACTGAACGCTTCCGGTCGTCAGGTGTTTGTTATCAATAAGAATCTCAAATTTTTCAAATTGGACTCGGTGAGAAAAGCAAAAATGGTAAGTAGTTAAAAGTTTTTAAAAAATAACAGCATTTTGCCGAGGTTCCCTTTCCACCAGTGGGAGTTAGAGAAACATACATGTCTATATAATAAATAGGCAAACATGTTTCTTAGATCCATTTTACGCTCATATTATACAGTCGATTTTAACAAAACTTTATCATTTTGAAGATATTTATTCACAAATGTGCACAATCTATGTACATATATGTTATTTAAATCGGTTCAGTATTTTGGGAACTATAACCGTTTAAACTTACTACTAATGCACATGCATGTATCAGCTTCAAGTTGAAAATAAACAAAGTGTGCATTTTCTATTTATGTATACGTATGTTAAGGCCCAACCATAATATGCATATGTCAAATGCTTAGGCAAATTCAAACAGACTTTTAGGTAGCCATAATATACTTAAGTGCACTTAAGGAAAATTTATCCATTGTTGCGAATTTAAGCATTATTTGTATTTTTTGTGAATAATTCATATTAAAAAGACCAAAAATTGCATCAGCGTTCGATATAGAATTGTGAACAGCATAATTTCTTTGTAAATCTCATTAAACATGGACTAAAAAATTTTCTAGATTAACAAAAAGCAGATAAAATAAAATGATATGCATATCCTTAAATTTAAAACCTTAAAAACCAGTTTCTTTGAACCATTTCAGAGAGTTAAAGCAAAAAAACTCTATAAACTACATGCATTTCAATGTTTTCATACATATTATACTTAAGGTGAAATTCGTCATTGAAAGAAATTCGTAAAAGAAACATGCTGCTGCACTCACAATATACCAGGACAAATTCGATCATCGAATCATCAAGTGCAAAATTTTACAAATAACTCTCTCATGTGAAACTTAAAAAAACATATATCCAATTCACAAAGTCTTCTAAAGTATTGTGAACGGCCTGTTGTATTGCGATATAAAGATTGTCATAAAGGTTAAATTTTCAAATGAAAAATATAGAATAAATATACGATTTGCTAGCGTTTTGCTATTTTTCGAAGCTATGTTCGAACAATAAAAACAATGTTTTGTCATAAAACAACGGTTAAAATTTCATCAAATAAATTAAAATTAAACAAATAAATAAATTTCTAATTAATTATATTAGCTTTAAAAAAGCTACTATAAAAAGTAAGCAATTGAAACAGATAATTGACAAACTCAAAGAAAATTTTTGAATTGCATATTTTTAATTAAAATCGTGGAAAAATGTTAAATGTTAGCTTAAATAAGGAGAAAACATTAAATTTAAATTGTGCATCGTCTCATTTTGTGTTTAAAGTGCGGTTTCAATAAAACAAGCCAGATCGCTTCAGTATACACTAGCGGTTTGAAAACGCCAAATTTCTAGCGTTTTCGTTTGTCAGAACACACTGGCGTTTTTGATTTGAAAATTTTAAGAGTTATGCGTTTTTCAGAACATTGGCGATAAACTTCTCTGCTTGCTTTACTATTTCGTTACATATAATTGTTGAATTACGAGAACAAAAGCCGAAACATTCTTTTTAGTTATGAAAGTCAACAACAAAATACACAAAACTCAACCTTCAATCAGCAAAAGTTTGCGAAGTGTTTTTTCTCAAAACGTTTAAATTTTATTATTTTCTTTTCTAGCTGCATACGTTAAAATGAATGTAGATTTTGTGCTCACGAGCAAAAACAATATAATATAAAATGGCGCAATCGTTATCATTGTTTTCGTTTATGTTTATTTTCAAAAGCACACGTTTCGTTATGTATGTATATTCGCGTTATGTTTATTTTCCTACTCTGATATGTACTGAATGATGGTGAACCGGAAGCCACTAAGCCTTGGTAAATAGTGATAGATATTTAGTTAATTAAGTAATTGTACATATTTATGTATGTACATTGTGGGAGTGATCGTTAATCGATACTACAGCTGTCATTTATTACCCTTCGTGAGTTTAGCATCTCACTCTTGGGTTTTATATACAAGTAAGTGTGGGTCGAGTTTATCGCTATGCTCCTGGCTTTGTGGAAATAACCTGGCAATTTATGAATATGCTATTACGCCAACTAATTTTATAGTTAAACAAGTCAAAAGTCAAGATTAAACTCATTCTAATCTATTGAAATTTATATTTCCAGTGTCATTTACGAATTACTCAATGCAAATTTAAACGTTTCCAACAATTTGCCCAACATTGGCTCACTGCACATGTCTCAGCCGAACAGCAGCAGCAATGCAATGATTGGTTACTGGGCAACAACAATAATAATAGTGCAATTATGACAACATCAGCCGCAGGAACTAATATTTGGTCATTGCCAAAAACAAAAGTTATTGTACAAAACGACTTAAAAAAGACACCCTATCGTCCATATCAACGTTACAAAGTATTAAGCAGTGGTGGCGCAAATAATCTCAATAGTATTAACAGCTCAAACACACACATATATAATACAGCAGTTAGTAGTTTAATAAATGCAAGTGTGGCCAACATTAATGTCAGTTTGATAAACACCAGTACCATTACAACATCGTCGGCAGGAGCAGGAGCAGGAACAGCAAACAGTGCGGTAGTAAACACTGGAGTAAATTTAAACACTTTAGCTAGTGTTACCGCTTTAAATGCCAACAACGATGTCACATCATCGAACGTTACAAATATACCACCAACTCCACACTGTAATAGTGTGGCGGGCTTGGCGCAGTCATCTGTAGTAGTGGTGCAGGAACACCCAGCTCAAGTCAGACCAATGGAAAGTTAATTAATTAAAGAACAATAGAAAATCAATTTATAAAAGAAACTTCCAAATTTTATTCTTTAAAGTTAAATATTTATTGCATTTTATTATTGCTTTACTATTTGTTTTTCTTATTTTATTCTTTTTTGATTTAAGCTACATAATAAAATTAATTTATTTTAATTTTTTAAGAAGAGAAATATATTAACAACAATTGCAAAATATGATGTTAATGAGTAAAATTAGAAATAAAGTAAAATAAAAATACTTATATCTAGTTCAGTTGACGTTGACTTTAAACTTTTGATTATAAAAACTAGCTGTAAATCGAAACTTTCATAATACTATACATACATACGTACATACGTATATATGTATGCATATATATGTATATATATATTTATAAAATAATTCCTTGTTAAAATAGAGCTAAATAAAAAAGCACTTGTAAAAAGTCACTATTACATTTAAAATAACAATTAGTAATTATATTTTAACCCCTAAATTTATTAATATAAAAAGTTCTTTAATAGTTATAACTCTTTTTAATTATTATTTAGTTCTTTTGCTGTTACATAGTTAGTTTTTAATAAGTTCTTTAATTAAAAAAAACCAAAAAATTTCTGTATAATGTGTGTTAAACTACCAACTACAGAAATAATATGAACTTTTTATTTGTATTAACTATATAAGTTAATATTCTTTTAATATATGAAATCCCTTTGAACTACAACAGCGTTTAGATAAAATAAAGAACAAAAAAACTTACAGAGTTAATTTGAATATTTGTTTGAAACTATTATAATATGTACACTTTGTATAATTTGTAATTGTATACTAAACTTATAATATTTGTAGTTTATAAGCATTTTTATAAGGATTATTACTAAAATTATAAGTTATCTATCGATTTCTATGCTCTATAAATATTTTAAATAATAATATTAAATTTAAGTCAGAAACAAAATAAACATTATTAAAATTAAACAATTCAAAATAATTGTAGTTAAAAACAATAAAAATTTTAACATTTTTGTAAAAAATATGTGTTTTTTATAGTAAATTGGGGGGGAAATTATGGTGAAAAACACTGTAATCGAAAGATAAAATGCGAATAGAAAGAAAATGCGTTTCAATTGCAATGTAAGTAACAAACAAATTCGAATAGTTCCATGACTTTCTGGACAAAATTAAATTTTTTCTGCAAAAAAGCATTTTATTTCTTACTAATTTTTTTTTATTACCTAATAATAATGAAATCTCTAAAGATAGGGGCTTCTTTCAATGATAACATCTTCGTTTGATCCAAATAGTCACTAGGCATTAGATCTGGAGAGTATGCTGGATGGGAAGGCAGATCGTAGCCCAATTCATGGATTACTGATATAGTGGGTACGCAAGTGTGCACCAATGCATTGTCCTGATGGAGCAACCCTTTTTTTCTTCGCTAGATGAGTTCGCCTTTGCTTCAAATCAATCACCCTTATTCCAGTTGTCAACATCGACGTCATGTCAATACAATATTTGTCTACTTGCTACTTACTAGAGCGGATCAGAACTGATTTCGAGGTCGCTACACCATCTCAGTACCGTTCTTTGTTCAATTTTACCACTTTTGACGGTGGTGTTATTTAAGAAATTAGAATATGAAAATTGCAACTAATCATTTCTACAAGATAACCAAATTTCGGTTAGTACGAAATTCCAATCTCTGATGATTCATTATTCCATATATGTATTATTACTCTCTCGCTTTTTCCAGCTCCATGTAAACATAAATGTACTACAGCTTAACTCAGCGGTCAATGGGCACGGAATCTTCAATCTGCTCTCGTACTAATTCCTTAATACAAGATAAGCTTAACCAAAAATATTCGGTGTGTGAAGGAAATCGATCGATTTCAAATCACACAATTTCAAAAAATTAATTAAGAAATTTATATTAATCGAGATTGCCTCGATATCTTTTTTCAAAGATTTAAAAACTTTTGTTTGTTGAGGGTTTTTAGCTAGTCTATATACATGCATTTCATTGGTGCTTAAGCCAAATCATCAGTAGACCTTAAACCTAATTTTTAAATGTTTCAAACCTCTTTACTTATACAAAAACTTTTAAAAACTCAATAAGAGTTATAAAAATTACAATAGTATAAGCATAGTATGCTTTGAAACTTATTCAAAAATCCCAACAAACAAATTATTATATTCGATATGAATCTATTTTATTTTCTTTACCACCTTTTTTACAATTAGACGCCCTTTGGGTGACAATAAAAGTATTTAATAAGGCAAAACGGAAAATAAAATGTTAACTAGGTAATTATGAAATTTATATTAATCTTTGAAAAAAGATATCGAGGCAATCTCGATTAATATAAATTTCATAATTACCTAGTTAACATTTTATTTTCCGTTTTGCCTTATTAAATACTTTTATTGTCACCCAAAGGGCGTCTAATTGTAAAAAAGGTGGTAAAGAAAATAAAATAGATTCATATCGAATATAATAATTTGTTTGTTGGGATTTTTGAATAAGTTTCAAAGCATACTATGCTTATACTATTGTAATTTTTATAACTCTTATTGAGTTTTTAAAAGTTTTTGTATAAGTAAAGAGGTTTGAAACATTTAAAAATTAGGTTTAAGGTCTACTGATGATTTGGCTTAAGCACCAATGAAATGCATGTATATAGACTAGCTAAAAACCCTCAACAAACAAAAGTTTTTAAATCTTTGAAAAATTAATTAAGTTAAATTAATGTTTTTTTACTGTTTTCATCATTTGCGAGATTATTTGAACTTAAATTCCGTTTCATTTCATCGTCCGATGTACATCACACGGTTTCCTTCACATACCTGATTGAACAATTTTGATTTAGTTTCACTTTAGAAAGTTTTTGTAATTCTAACTTTGGAAATTTTTTCGTGTGAGGATATGTTTTCGTACTGTAAACAACTCCTGTTTTGTAATCACGGGGATTTCAAAAATAAATAATATTAATCTCTATGCTCTAGAAGAAATATTGAATTTGGCACCATTGAGAAGTGACTTGAAGTGACTATAAGGTAAAATTTTTACTTGCCTACTTACCTCACAGTAATAATTTACGAAAACCTTCTTAATACACTTGGAACCGCAAAAATAGCTCTGTAAGTGTCCAATATGCGAAAACCCACTTTATGGCATGACAATATTATAAGCGTTGAAGATATCCAGGCGTTTAAAAGTTCTATGAAAGTTTTCGTATGCCTCAGATGAACCATCTAAGACATTTCAATGAAAGCTAAATAAAGGTACCAGCACCCCTATTCTGCATTTCAATTCGAATCGAAATTTTCTCCATTTTGAAAATTTGGTATTTTGAGTTCCGTTCCCCGTATCACTTCGATTTGTATGTATTCTGCATTGCGGTCGTAGCTAAGTTTTCGCAAGTGGTTTGTTTACTAACGGAAAGTTTTCGATTTCTGTTTTTGTAGTTGAAAAAAGTGTATAATTAAATAAAATGTAACTATAAAATGCTATAAAATTATAAATTAAAATAAAATTATATATAAAAATACTTTAATTTTTTGTCAAATTTGAAAGCTTTATTTAATTAATTACGTGTCGGTGGAAAAGCTGGACAATTGAATGGCAACCAAGTATGATATTGCGTGTGGATATCAGAAGTATCCCAAGGAAGAAGTGCAGGCATTCTGGGATGAAGTTCCAAATGATGTATAGAAAATGAAAATATCACCTCCGGCGCTGCAGCAGGATTCGTCACACTGAAATAGTTTGGCCACAAACACCGTTTACTCATATTCTACCTTTTTTTTACTTTCCGTATTTAACTAATGTGTTTATTTAATTAAAGTCACCACAATATATATTTTTTATATATTTATCACTATTATTTTCACTAAATTTAACTTTTTACAATTTAGCAATTAGAATGATTACAAAAATGCTTATTTTTTCTGTTTTTATTTCATACGCTTCATAGCAAAGCAGCATACTCTTTTTCTTTTTCTTTCGATTAAGTTTTTTTTGGAATACCATTTTTCGATTCGAACGTAACTGAATGCGGGAACGTAATGCAGAATAGGGCTGCATAATTTGCCAAACATCAGAGTTTTTCATGGTCGCCAGCAGTATTATGTTATTAAAAATAGTTGGACGTGGTAAAAGCGAATTGCACAAAAAACCGTAGTGGTGAGTTAGTCGAGATAGACCATCAACACGTGCGAGAGTAAGACGTAAAGCTCTCGGAGGCCAATAAACTCATTGTGGCCCGGTGGCACTTAAACAATAACGACGCTTGATGTTTACTCACCCAGAGCTGCTTTACGACTGTCGGTGGAAATTTACTGATTGCCACTCACTTGGAAGTAACCAAAAATATTCCTTTGTTGAAGAGTCAAAGATGCTGACTACTTCCGCCCGGACAACGGCTGGAATTATATGGTGCCACAGCCATCTATTCTGAGTGGGTTAACAACCTGCATATGTCTTGCGAAATCCCAATTTGCTAACGAATCGCTGTTGACGCCCTATGTTTCAATGGCAGTTAGAATAACATATATTTGTATTATAAAGCCTTTATTTATTATAGTATATATTCGTATGATCGCTTCCTATCACACGATAGTATATTTCAATGTCGTAAAATAAAGCAAGGTTCAGAAAATACGCACATCATACATACATGTACTGTTCAAAAGCAACCAACACATATTTTTATTTACACAACATTTATGTGTGTGTCTAAATTTTGTACGGTGGCGAACACGCACATAAATGTGTTTTATTTTAAAATTTGGCTGCGCACACGAACACGAGTCGCACACGTACTATTCAATCCGAACACACTTGAACTGCACATGGTCGCGTGTTTTTTATTTTAAGTTCGTGTACGGCAAAAAAGGAACATATATGTGCGAACACACGAAGTTCGTGTGCGTGTTCTCAAAAAAGAACATATATGTGCGAACACACGAAGTTCGTGTGCGTGTCTCAAAAAAGAACACACGGGATAGAGTGTTGCATATTTATTGCTTATGTATGGATGTGTGTTAATGCATATTTTATTATTGTACGAATGGAACTGTTTCAATTGTGATCGAATCTATGCACCTTTCTTAATTAAATTTTTTATCTACATTTAAGTTTTAATGAATTGATATAATTTCGATACAATAAAACTAATAAAGGCGAAAACACTTTTTAAGCATTTGAACTTCATTGGAGGTACATATGTTAAAATTTTTATCTACATATCGATGGCTTAATATAAAAAAACGCATAACTCGATTTTTTGTTACTTTACAGGAGAAGGAAAAAACTTAATAAAATCCGCAAAATTTTAGATACAAACAAATTTTAATGCAATTTTCAATAAAAAGAGGCAACACATTTTATTTCTCATCAAAATTGTTATTTCAGATAAGGTGCACGACGTTTGTTAACGAGAATAAATAGAAAATGCTATTTCGAAAAAAATTGAGTTACGCCTTTTTTATATTAAGACATCGATATGTAGCTCTGACGTGATTTTTTTATTGTAAAGTTTAATTAATAATTGATGTGAGCCCCTTTCTTGTTTAAAATTAATTTTTTTTATTCAAATAGCTATCGATATTTTGCCAACAATTTGTTGGCCTCGCCAGGTATATTATTGTCCTGTGCGTCATTGCAACTGTCGGGAACAAGTATTAATTTTGTGATAAAAGGAAAGGACACTTTGGCCTTCATTTATTTCATTCTTTAGCAAACAGTTTATTAGAACGACACTTAGATTTACATATATTTACCGATATGCGTACCTCTAACTATTTGTTATACTATCGAAGAAAAAGAAAGAAGACTTACTGGCAGGCCCACGATGTCAAACGTATTCGTTCTTTCGTACAACTTACATTTAAAGCAAAAACTAATTCTAAAATTTTGTTTTTGTTTTAAATGTAATTGTGCAAAAGAACGAATACGTGTGACATCGTGGGCCTGGCAGTTAATAAAAAATACTTAAGTACCTGTGGCCTGTACAAGAACTATTTAACCATTTGTTAAAAAAAAACCCACTACAATAAATGTGTAAAAAAGTAACGGAAGTTTGTTTGACTTGGGACTTTGTAAAAAAATGTTTAGCCCATTTAAGTCAGGTAGAATCATTTTGTATTGATGTTGTATTATATGACTTATTTTGTAAAGGCTGAGCGGCTGCTTATTAAAAAAAAAACACAGGACAATATTAATATTAACCTTGAAAGAATTTTTAAGGAACTGTAAGCAATTTAAGACAGAAAATTTTATTGTTGTTTCGTCGTATAATGTCCGAAAAATAGCGATATCCCTATAAGAATTTCGTGGAATTGAGCCAATGAAAACATCGTGAACTAAGTTGTAACGATAAAACCCGCCATAAGAAATTTCGCTTGTACATGATGCACCTTCTATACAATTTGTATTCTTTGGTGTGACTGTACTTTAACTTCGAGTATGGCTAAAAATTAAAACATTAGCTATTGAAAAAATCTGATACATGTAAATGAAAACGACAACAATTGTTTCAACCAAATTTATTTAAAAATAAAATTAAAATAATTCATTAGCAGCTGTAGGGAATAAATAAAAACAAAAAAATGCCTCTGTGTGCTCAAAATTAAACTGTTTTTATTCACTGCTTTCTATTTTAAGGGCTGAGCAGTCGAGCAAGTCAAAGTTTAATTTTGTAATTAAAATATTAGAAAGAGACTTCTTTGAGAGCTTAGATCTTAACTTGGTCAAGATTGTAGCAAGTGCACTAAATGCACGTTCTACAGAAACTTGTGTTGCAGGTACAGCAAGTACTACTTCGGCAAGCTGACTTAATTCTAAATTGTGTTGAGAAACTTTTTTCCAATATTCCAACACGTTAATATCTAAAGGTTGCATTGGTTTTTCACATAAAGCAAGAATTTCTGTTTTTATGTTATATTTTTGATGATATGTTGTTAACTGAGATGTATTTACGAGTAGCTTTATATGTTGCGCTAGCTTAGAGTGAGCGGCATTTGACGTACTTGGCGTAATATCCAATGAGCTAGAAGTTTCGGAAAATAAAATAATGTCATTTTCGTCTTGCGAAGATGTCGCATGCGATATATGATTAATAATTTCATATGTTTTCATTAAATGATCCTGAAAAAAGTAATTATATTTAAAATTTGTTTGCAACTTGAAAATGTAAACCTACTATTGCAGTTTGTTTTTGGTCGTTGGTAAGTAGCGGAGTTCCCTGAAAATTAAAGCGGGGATCTAAATACAATGCCGCGACAAAGGCATCGTGTTCCAGAAGCTTACGTTTTCTTATAGCCATTGCTTTATGTAAAGCATCCGCATTCGAGTTTGTTTGGATCATATCTTGTAAATCTAACTCACATTCCAACCAGTCGCGAAAAA
Source organism: Gymnocheta viridis (assembly GCA_956483585.1). Classification (NCBI taxonomy): domain Eukaryota; kingdom Metazoa; phylum Arthropoda; class Insecta; order Diptera; family Tachinidae; genus Gymnocheta; species Gymnocheta viridis. The sequence goes on along the minus strand of OY101443.1, from coordinate 62,717,556 downwards.
AATCTCCAATAATATATTGCTCTTTTTGCATATTTATTGTTATTCAGCCAATGGTTTAAATGCAGCAGCAAAATTTTCCACAAATATCCAATTGACGGATGTAGAGTCATCGAGTTCATTAATATACTCTTTGAGACCTAATACGGAAATAATCATGTCGTATGTAGAATTCCATCTAGTCGCATTATCTAGACATGGTAGGCTTATATCCTGATTTCCTGTCCTTAATATAGTACGAATCTTTTTTGCAATATCTCGCACATCCTTAATTTCTGTTTCCAATGTTCTAATGACATCATATGCCGCTAGTTGTATCGTGTGGGCTGCACAACGGACCAATGAAAATACCGAGGAAAGTTGGTTCTCAATTGTGTCATATGTTTTTGTATTGTCATGTTCTCCATCTTCTGTCTGTGTTAAATTATCATCCTGCAATTCTTGTAGTAGCTTTGAAACTTTGACTACGTTGGCGCCATTATCGGTAGTGTTAGAATAAATTTGTTTTATGTCGATATTGTATTCTTCAAGGCATTTCATTATTTCCTCTTTTAAATATTGGGCCGTGTGTTTTTTATTTAGTTGAATCATACCTGTGTGCAAAATTTATATATGGTTAAAACAAAACTAACAAGATGAGACTCTATGAAATGAAATTTACCTATGGTGTTTATACAAATTTTAAAATCACGTATATATTGTATGTTTACTCCCAAAATATGCTTGGCTTGGCGACTGACGACATCAATTTTTAAACTAATCATTTTCTTTTCTACCATCTTCGCTATGACTCTTTTTATTTCTTGACTGGTGTCTCCAAGAATATTTGAAATATTTTTGGAGTTTAAAGTAATTTCAAATTTTTCTTCGTAGGGCTGTATAATTTTTTTAAAAAAATCTTTGTCGTCAAAAATACGTAGCGGTATATTTTTTTTGGACACTAGCCCAATGCAACATTTTAAAAATTCTTCTCTGTTCAATGTTGTGTTTAATTTAGTTAGTGTAGTTTTTTTTTTAATACCCTTCGGAAGTGTCTCCACTCCATCAATAACAATGTTATGCACAAGTTTATAATGCCGTTTAAGATTTGAATTACTTCCTGCACTCAGTTCTTTTTTGCAGGTTTCAATGAGACATGTAAATTTTTTTGTTTCGTCATTAAAAGTTGTGAATTTTTTAAAACAAAATTTTTTTCGTTTATTGCTTTCCATTGCTTTTCACACTTTAAAGAAATAATACTCTAAACTCATAGACCACAGCTTCCTACCACGAATGATAGAAAAGAGATTACGCCTTGCGCATGAGTCCCCGTTAGATGACGAAGTAGTTTCCTTCGCTAAGGTTACCAAGTCTGTATCATATGTGAAATTAATAATTTCTTGCAAAAAACGTATATATTTTGTAAAAGCTGGCAATCCTGTAATAAATTTACTCAGAAAAGGTGCATCATGTACAAGCGAAATTTCTTATGGCGGGTTTTATCGTTACAACTTAGTTCACGATGTTTTCATTGGCTCAATTCCACGAAATTCTTATAGGGATATCGCTATTTTTCGGACATTATACGACGAAACAACAATAAAATTTTCTGTCTTAAATTGCTTACAGTTCCTTAAAAATTCTTTCAAGGTTAATATTAATATTGTCCTGTGTTTTTTTTTTAATAAGCAGCCGCTCAGCCTTTACAAAATAAGTCATATAATACAACATCAATACAAAATGATTCTACCTGACTTAAATGGGCTAAACATTTTTTTACAAAGTCCCAAGTCAAACAAACTTCCGTTACTTTTTTACACATTTATTGTAGTGGGTTTTTTTTTTAACAAATGGTTAAATAGTTCTTGTACAGGCCACAGGTACTTAAGTATTTTTTATTAACTGCCAGGCCCACGATGTCACACGTATTCGTTCTTTTGCACAATTACATTTAAAACAAAAACAAAATTTTAGAATTAGTTTTTGCTTTAAATGTAAGTTGTACGAAAGAACGAATACGTTTGACATCGTGGGCCTGCCAGTAAGTCTTCTTTCTTTTTCTTCGATAGTATAACAAATAGTTAGAGGTACGCATATCGGTAAATATATGTAAATCTAAGTGTCGTTCTAATAAACTGTTTGCTAAAGAATGAAATAAATGAAGGCCAAAGTGTCCTTTCCTTTTATCACAAAATTAATACTTGTTCCCGACAGTTGCAATGACGCACAGGACAATAATATACCTGGCGAGGCCAACAAATTGTTGGCAAAATATCGATAGCTATTTGAATAAAAAAAATTAATTTTAAACAAGAAAGGGGCTCACATCAATTATTAATTAAACTTTACAATAAAAAAATCACGTCAGAGCTACATATCGATGTCTTAATATAAAAAAGGCGTAACTCAATTTTTTTCGAAATAGCATTTTCTATTTATTCTCGTTAACAAACGTCGTGCACCTTATCTGAAATAACAATTTTGATGAGAAATAAAATGTGTTGCCTCTTTTTATTGAAAATTGCATTAAAATTTGTTTGTATCTAAAATTTTGCGGATTTTATTAAGTTTTTTCCTTCTCCTGTAAAGTAACAAAAAATCGAGTTATGCGTTTTTTTATATTAAGCCATCGATATGTAGATAAAAATTTTAACACATGTACCTCCAATGAAGTTCAAATGCTTAAAAAGTGTTTTCGCCTTTATTAGTTTTATTGTATCGAAATTATATCAATTCATTAAAACTTAAATGTAGATAAAAAATTTAATTAAGAAAGGTGCATAGATTCGATCACAATTGAAACAGTTGAAATTGAAACATTCGTACAATAATAAAATATGCATTAACACACATCCATACATAAGCAATAAATATGTAACACTCTATCCCGTGTGTTCTTTTTTGAGACACGCACACGAACTTCGTGTGTTCGCACATATATGTTCTTTTTTGAGAACACGCACACGAACTTCGTGTGTTCGCACATATATGTTCCTTTTTTGCCGAACACGAATTAAAATAAAAAACACGCGACCATGTGCAGTTCAAGTGTGTTCGGATTGAACAGTACGTGTGCGACTCGTGTTTGTGTGCGCAGCCAAATTTTAAAATAAAACACATTTATGTGCGTGTTCGCCACCGTACAAAATTTAGACACACACATAAATGTTGTGTAAATAAAAATATGTGTTTGTTGGTTTGAGATGTGCTTTTTACATTTATGTACGAGATTTTTATTCAGTGTGTGTATTTTTCTGAACTCTGAAATAAAGTTAAACAATCGTATATTTCAATATCGTAAAATAATTATCGGCCGTCCTACAATGCCGAACGGTATCGTTCGCTAGAATTGTCACCGAAAATCTACTAACAACACACATATGTATTTTATTAATTAATTTCTTTAGAAAATAACTAAATAAATAAATGAATAAGTAAAATAAATTGGTAGCGAAATACAAATCAGTTTATTTTTCGTCTAGAAATCCAGCGAGCAATAGCGTTCGACATCCTGGGCCAAAACGTATACTTTATTATTATAAAACTTAATTATTGCTATTTTGTAAAGTGATGCAAAGTAAAATTTATAAGTATTTATGTAATTAAAAAAAATAATATCCGACTGAAACATGCGATGCTACATTATTTTAATTATTTATATAAAAAATCTTTACGTGTGATTATACCAGAAATGCGATTTTCACGGTCTACTACAAGTAAATGGCGTAAACCCAAAGCGCGAAATTTGTTGAAAATCTTGGGAACAGAATCATGCTGAAAAATTTAGATATGAATATAAAATTAAAACTTATATATCCGAACTTTAATTTTATTGTTTACCTCTCTTGAACATATGGGTGATGGATTCATAAATATATCCAAGTTAACGGTATAATTGACTTTATCGCTGGACATACGTACGTTCTAAGAAATTAAAAAAAAATACAAATCAATAAAACATATCGTCACTTTATAGCAATGTAGACATCGGAGAACGACAAACGATACAATAATAAATAAATTAATCTAGCATATATTGAATATTTTCAATAAAAAAAAATATTTTTCGTATCTGTTAAATTTCATTATTGTATGTATCGGTGCGCATTTTGTTTTATACCTCTTATGCATTCATGTTCATATTTGTTTATATCCCTACACACTTATATGTATCGATAGGTACTCCAATTGCAATGAGCACATTTATTTTCCAATTTTTGATTGATAAGTATTGCCAGAAATTTTGTCTGTAGTTGTATTATGGATTTCGGTTCGTAATTATTATTAACCATTTTTAAGCAAAATGCGATAAAGTTGTATTAAACAATTCGCGTTAACTTGGAAAGTATACAATTTTACTTTGAAGCAAACTTTTGCAAACATTTTTGAGAATAGGAAAAGCTTAAAAATGGATAAAGATTCTTAACCAAAAAGCGAACGAAACGAAAAAAGGTAAGTTGCTTGCAAAAATTTCGAAAATCCGCAAAAAATTGCATAATTTGCAAATTTTTCACATTCCTTACATTTTTAAGTCTTTTTATATTATACAGCTTTTTCAAAACCTTGTAACTTTTCGCGGAATTTCGCGTTTTTTGCAATGTGGGTTACTTTTTCCTTTTTTTATTGTTTCATCGACTTTTAAATGATATTCGACATTTTAATTTTTCCAGCGATTGGAAGTTATTGCGAATTTTCGTAATTTTTGCAGTTTTTTGCGAGTAAAACACCTGATCTGTTTGTAATCGTATTTTTTTTAAAGATCAAACACAAACCACGAAGCCATTTTGGCTTGTCTGTAGAAACACCCAGGGTCAAGGAAGGAATCGAACCTGCGACCCCCAGAGTAATAGTCTAGTACGCTATCTACTAGTCTACGGGTGCTCCCGAAACGTATATTCGTGCTTGAGGAGTTGAAAGCAATAGTCATCAGAATCGCTCGTCAAAAATTCAATTTTTTTAATACTCTTGATTTGATTTTGACAAACAATCATACAACATCACATTAACATCGTGCGAACTGAAACAAATTGCATACATACATGCAAAATTTTGTAATTTTTTTATACAATGTTTGACAGAGATACAATGAATACCAAATAACACTGTACAACAGCCAATCCTGGGGGGTGAGAAATTCCAAGTCAGGGTGATGGTACTAGGTCAGTATAGTAGAACCCTCAAAGGGTTTGGCGTTCGTATGCGTCATTTTTTTATGACCTTTTAAATTTTTTCCTTATCTTGATGTTTTTTCGCTTAATTGTAACATTTTGGCAAAAACGTAGTTTAACATAACTCGAGAACCACTTGTCCGATTTTGATGAAACAAATTTAGAAAAATTAAGAATTACAATTTCTCTAATCTGTTTCTATACCGTTTTCCTATATGTGCAACACTTTCGAAGTTAAAAATGAATGTATGAAGGGAAAAAGTATTTTTTGCATTCTCTCCAGTTTGCTTTTCATTTACTTACATCTATCGAGGGATAACGTGGATAAACATCTCTAAAAGTTTGTATAGTTGTTTCATCTTTCCAAAAACGTTCCTTCTCCTCATACAAAGACTTTAACAGTATTACAATTAATTGAGAACGTAATATGATGCCACAAAGACGACCTTTAGAACGATCATTCTGTAAAGAAATATTATTTGTTACAAATCATTTGACAGCTGTTATAAATATATATATTTCATAATCCAATTTACATCTTCAACGTCATCAACAACTGGAAATCCATTATGTTTATATCGATTTAAAATTTCGTAAATATAATTGGCTTTTTCTTTTAGCTTTATGCAAACCACGGGTGAATTCATAATATTTGAAGCCTTTAAGCCCATATAGTGCGGCAACGGCTCCCATGGTAACATCGGTACATGATTTAATTTTATTTGAATATCATAAATTCCTTCATTGAAATAATCTCCCACCCATTTAGCACTTATTAAGGTGACAATGAGAGGAAAAAAGAAAGACGTTTCCACGCCAGTGGTCTCCATTAGAATAACGGTTAAACTTATGGTCATACGTAGAACTCCGCCCAAATTTGCTGCCGCTCCAATCAGAGCATATTTACCGGGATGCAGAAATATCTAACGATTCACTTAATAAACATTTTATATATCAAATTTATATAAACAAATATGCTTACGGCTTGCGGCCACAAATAAAATGATACCATGACGACTAAACGACCCCAGGCGGCACCGACCAAAACGGTGGGTATGAATATACCTAAACTTACATTTAAACCAAATGTAATACAAGATAGAAAATAATAAACCAACGTAAACATGGCTAAAGTTAAAATTTTATGGGAGCCTAGTAAAAAGAAAATATTACTAAAATTAATCTGTAATTTGAAAACTTAAAATATACCCGGTGGATCATGAAATAAAGAGCTAACTGTTGCTTCTGGTGTCTGGAACCATAGAGCAGCTACAGCATTGTATTCGTTGTCTTCACAAAATAACTGAAAATAAAATTATAAATTATTCATTATATGACAATTACCCTTATCGCCGAATAAGCATGTGTTGACTATTTTAAACTATCAATGGGTTCATAAAATTGCAATTTCAATAAGAAAACAAGTTTTGAACAAACTGTCACTTAGGACAATTTGGTGCAAAGGGATATATGAACAAATTAAAATACCTGTGTTGGATAATCTGTTGGATCATTACCCAGTGGACGGCAATCATTTATGAAATAAATCATGGCACAAGCCAACGATACTCCTACCATTGACACCAACACAGCTTCCAGTACACGAGCGAATTTAAATTTCACAAATCTTGAACGGAATTGATTAATTTTTGTATTAAAATTATTCCAAGCTGCACCCAGCAAGCCTCCAGTTATACCGAATAACATAAAAATTGGCAATTCAAAGTATTCAAACGTGAGTGATTGTTCAAATTTTCCCAAATTGAAAAGTCCCGTAAACGTATAATCACTTAAACCATGGTAGGCGGATAACACAATATTCAAAGTGAACGAGCTAATAATTGAAGCAATTAACGTACGCCATATGAGATTTTGATTCCAGAAACTAGCAGCTTCCTCAAGGGAAAATAACATGCCGCCAATTGGTGAACCAAAAGCTGCAGCTACACCAGCTGCCGCTCCACCCAAAACAAAATCTCGTTTTTCGTGATCATCGCGAAAAGCTTTGAAAACCCGAAAGTCTTTAACAAATGTGGTGCTTTTGCCTTGTGAGATACCAGCAGCAACTACGGCACCAGCGTGTATCATAGGCCCTTCCTAAATATTTTTAATAAGCAAATTAAGCTTTTTGTTCTTCAATCAGAACTTACCTTTCCTCCCGCCAATCCTCCCACAACAGAAGTAATTACGCCAATGCTTTTTATGGCTAATGTTTTGATTCTTACAATTCGAGGAATTTTCACACCATTTAAATAACATTTTACTTGCGGTATACCGCTGCCTGCAGTAATAGGTTCCAAATATGTTACCATGGCTGCTCCCACAGCAACGGGCACAATACTAAGACCCATCCAATATAAATACGGCAGAACTAAATCCCCAATCGGATTACTTTGATGAGGCACGTTGATATCCACAGCTTTAATAAAATGAAAAAGTAGCAAAATAGAAATATTTATTTATTATACTACTGGCATTATAAAGTTCATATCTAGAATCGTCTGGAATGTTCCTGATTCGAAAATTTCATTAATTATAAATTGGTTTTTGTTTAAATTTCTCAAGCTCCTCTTGTAAGACTTGTAAGACTGAAATTTTTCAATATAAATGTAACGCTTTCGGACACATTCTCCACGATATCTTGTCATCGGGATTTACACAGACGGATCCGAATCGTACTCTGGTGCGGAAGATGCCGTTTTTATTACCAGTTGTCAACAAAGGATGAAGTTTAAGCTACGCGATCTGTGCAGCATATTATCGGCTGAAACATAAACTATAAAAAGGCCACCAAACTGGATGAGATACTATTAGATATACGGAAAGGATACCCTAATTTGTGCTGATAGTAAAGCTGCAATTAAGTATTTATCGACGGTTTACACAACATCTGTTAGTATTATGAACACCAGAAATCCAGGCTGATGTCCCCTCGAATAATAGTATAGTTCCCGGAAGACATATGATTTGTAGCTTTGATTCTTGTATTGCGACTAAGAGGATGTTGTTGGTGTACGTATAATTAGTGATCTCCACTGTCGTATTCCGAATATCATTACAAGTTGATTGTAAGATCTGGAACATGGATAGATTGTTGGGGTTATGCACAAGCAATTGTGTGGTTTATTGGCACTGATTGGGATAAAGAGTTTGGTTTTGAGTTTCAGTTGCAGTTGAGGAGAAGTTTACGCAGCAGGTCGCTAAGATATTTTTATTCCAATTGACACTTTATCCCTACTAAAGCCGTTCTGTCATACAGCCTCATTTGCAGACACTTAAAATCTTCAAATTGTGTTCAAAGATAATTTTCAACATCATTTAATATTGACAACTTCTCACGCACAATTGGATGAAAGCTTAGTGAAAAAAAACATAAGCTCGAGGATGTGAACTTTGTTTAACAGATCTCACAATTAATCATATCTTCAAAGAATGCCTAAATACCTCACAAGATGAACCACTAGAAGAAATTCTAAATTTTAACAGCAAGGAGTCAATCAGGAAAATCAGGAATATTCTAATTTCTGCTAATGTATTAAAGGAAATTTAAATTAATCATAAATAGTGTACAATGGCCTAGTATCCCACACTATTCCTTTTTTTTTGGTATTTTTTATAAATATATTTTACAAAATACTTATCAATCATGGTTGTCACAGAATCCAATGCAGTCGGAATTAAATTTGAAAAGACGAAAAAATACTGTGTGATGCTTTTAATGGTATCGGTTTTATGCTCAATCTAGAATTACTATCCGTTTTTAATATAAAACCAGTAACTGGTAAGTAAAAAAAAAGTTAGAAGGAAAATGGTACAAGAGATAAAACCAACTTGTAACAATGAGTTAATTTAACATGAATTAGTGATGGTAAAATTTGAATATTGATAGTGGTGAAGTTGTGTTTGTTATAAAAACAACTAATAATAACTTCCACAATTCAAATAACTCTCGTATCCTTTTTTGATTCATTATTTGTACAAATACAAATTTGAAATCACATTCAACCGAGCTACCTAAACAGTGGCGGATATATGGAAACACACATGAATACTGATGATGGGAGTGTAGCGGCTCCCGAAAAACAACGTTCTTTCTGTTCTGCCGTGTAAGTTGAACTTAATTGACTTTAAAATTTTGCCTTGTTCCTTTGGAATATTGTCTCATGTCCAATTCTTTCTGACTAAAAATGTTACGAACTTTAGCCAAAATAATATGTAATTACTTTGGATTAAAAACTACTAAAACCGGCAACATTGAAATTCATTACACAAAAGTATTTTATGTCGACTTTTTTGTGACAACCCTATATAAACAAAAAAAACTTTTCGGGGTTCTGCTGTATTTTGAAACAAAACAAACGTACTGCTACGACGCTAAGTAATATCACGTGTTTCTTGGACGAAACGTTAAACTATAGATCATAAGAATAATTCAGAAGGACACGCATAGCTAACATGATAACATAATGCCAACCTCTATATGTGCAAATATTTGCGAAAAAAAAATTAAAATAAACGATAACAGATGTTTTATTCAAATTTAAATATTTTTAAAGTTAGCTCCATAACTTAGTCTCTTCAAGTTGATCTTATTTTATAATGGTGATTCAAGTTATGGAATCTCAACTATATTTACTATTTACTAATCGCTGATGAAATATTTTGTTTATAAAGTCGCTCTTAATGAAGCGTGAAATGCAAAACATATTCATTGAATTATAAGAAATTTAAAGTTTTGTACAAGTACAAGCTTCTCTACAACAGATTAGTGTTCTCTATAATGAATCTTTTACTAACATATTACGTAACACAAATTTTGTTTTAGATTTTTAACCCTGTAATGGGGTGGTAGGGCAGTTTTAATTATGTCTCACCAGCTCTAGGGTATCACAACGAAACCGAATTGACGGACCCAAGTCAGCCACCACTTAAATGGTGGCTACCATATTAACTTAACCTAACCCACTTAGACATTTTCCTTGTATTTTAATTTTTTTTTAATATAAATTATGAAGTCCATATCATATTTATAATGAATAAATAAATTATAAAAATTTCCCGTGCAATAAATTATACTTACAATGTTTAAGAAATGTATATTTTAAAGCTGATAATTCCTCAATAACGATATCAATTACACAGGCAATCAGAGCCGTTATAATACCAATTTGTATGAAAATTATCCAACGTAAAACATCTTTTCGTATGGAAAATCTTGTATTATTGATGAGTTGTTCTTTTTGAAATAAAACATTCTCACAGACATCATAATCTAAACTCTGTTTAAATTAAAGAGCAATACAAAGGTTATTTAATAGTTGTTGTGAAAAACCGACTCCAAAACAGAGTGACTGACGGACAGATATTTAATTCGAAATAATAACGGTACTAATCCGAAATTACATAAAGTAACAATTTTACAAATCGGATCATAAATGACGGAGTACTGATGGAACAAACATTGAAGAAAATGTAACCGAATTGATAATATTCACCTTTTTTTGAAGTCGGTTAAAAAATATTAATTATTCAAAGATACATATGTAAATGCACACCTCATATATATCTTGCTGTTCAGAAGCTGTCTCATTTATAACAGCTGTGCGCGATCGTAAACGAAATGTAGGCTGTTGTTGAGACGGTAACGTCTGCGTTATCTGCTGTGAAGCTCCAGAAGTAGTGGGAAATTCAGAATTGTTAACTACTCGAGTCGATGTATTAAAAATCTAAATTATTAATTTACGCATGAGTCATACATTTGAATATAACTTTATAAAATCACAATTACTTACAATTGGTTCCTCAGCGTCTATATGGCTGTACGGCTGTGGTTTATTTTTAATTTGTACCTCTTTTTCCAATACAATCTTTTTGTCTTTCTGGGTTTTCCCTTTGTCTAATGGTATGTTAGTTTGCTTAAAACTACCAGTCAACATTTGCTCATCATCAGATTCAATGTCGTCCTCTTCATTGTCGGCACTTGTTGCAAATAGTTTCGCATCTCGTTCCTTGTTGATATTTATTAATTGTTCTTTATCGCTGTCGAATTCCATATTAATGTTTTATGAGAAACTTTTAAAAAACTTCAACATAGAGTATAGCAACAATTTAACGCATAACTAATGCACATACATAAATAATTAACTAAAGTAAAATGTTTGCAATCATGCATGGTAGAATAATACAGGTAGTGTCGAAGCTACAACAAGACTGCATTTAAGTTCGAAGCTGTCAAAAAGGACAAAAGAAAAATGGCAAAATGGTTGCATTTTCTGTTCTATAAAGAACTTTGTTTCTTTTATTGGCATTTGAAACAAATGGTAGTGTGCTTTTTAGTAGTGTGGATATGTGTTAGTAATACATAATCAAATTTTGACAGCCCAGAACCCAAAAAAAAGTCCGTTAACGCTTCAACACTACCTGTATTATACTACCATGATTGCATGGTAGAATCGAAGCGTTATCGGACTTGTCTTTTTTTTTGGGTTCGCAACAAAATTTTATTATGTACTAAAAAAGCATACTTTAACATTTGTCTAAAATGCAAATAAGAAAAGGAAAAGAAACAGAATTCTTTATAGAACAGAAAATGCAACCAAACACACATGTGAATATACAATTTTTTGCCTTATTTCTTTTGTGCTTTTTGACAGCTTCGAACCTAAAAGCAGTGTCGTTGTATCTTTGACACTACCTATATTAATCTACCATGCATAAAGCAAAGTAAACAGATACAGAAAAAAATCATTTTTTTTGACATTCGCAATGTAAAATATAAGACATGGTAGAATAATACAGGTAGTGTCGAACCGTTAACGGTAATTTTTTTGGGTTCGAGTCTGTCAAAATTTTATTATGCATTACTAACACCCACTCACACTTCTAAAAAAGCACACTATCACTTGTTTCACATGCAAATAAGAAAAGGAAAAGAAACAAAATTCTTTATAGAACAGAAAATGCAAACATTTTGCCATTTTTCTTTTGTACTTTTTGACAGCTTCGAACCTAAAAGCAGTGTCGTTGTAGCTTCGACACCACCTGTATTATATCATGACATAAGCAAAAAAAAATAGTCAACTGCTGCCACCTGGTTAAATACACCTTGATATCCACCAAATTTAATTCGCCCGTTAAAATTAATTTGCCTGGTTTACACACATCAAGTTTACTTGATCAGTTTTTGTTCAATTTTCTTTTGAGCCTGCGTTTACGTTTATACGCGAAAAGCTCGTTTCGAGTTTTTTCTTTGTTTGCTTCAAAATCTACGTCGCATACTATTACGGATAAGAAACGAAAACGAAAAAGCAAAACTTTGCTGGTACGGTCGTCTGTAATCCTTTGTATAGAAAGGGCGAAGATGCAGTGTGTAGTACACGACCTTCTGTGCCGAAAATGTCTTAATTATTATTGTACCATGGTGCCCTTTCACATATACATTTCTTGGCGGAAATTTATTCATATTGTTTTTGATCCATTTTCGCATTTTGTTTACTTATTATTACATACCAAGCCTACCTTGCCCTCTTTTATATAAATTTGATTTTTGACTCGACTAATACAAAGTGCGAAGTATTTTTCATTCATCTACCTACCATGTTTTTTTAACAAGCCAAGAAAAAGAATTTTTATAATACTATTACAAAATTTGTACTTCATTTTCATTAAACTTTTTAATATACTTACATAGAACATTTAAAAATATAAATTGCTTGTTTTGCGTAATATCCTACCAATTAAACTGAAAGCCAGGATTTAAAAACTTGAATTTTGCAATATCTAAAAACATACGATTTGATTCAATTTGGTTACGTACATTCATTTCACGTTGTATATCGCGCAGCGAGTTTTCAACTTGCATTAGGAGTTCTTGCCACCTTGCAGTGTTGGTACAATTGGTATTGCCACTATCGATGTTACACTCAGTATCAGCCATTGTGTCATTATTTTGAGTACCTGCTCTAACATTATTTATTCCACTATCACTGTTATTGTTCTCTGAATCATCTTCAGCACTTGAAAATATTCCGGAATCAGTATGCATTGTCAGATCAATAGCTTCAGTCTCTCCTCCCAAAAGTAAATGTTCCGGTTTTATTATGGATAAGTTATGATGTTGTAGAGAAAATCTGTTGTAAGGTCGATCATTTTCTATTTCATATTGATGATTACTTGTATAACTACTGCTAACACTTGGACATGATATAGAAATCGATGTTGTTGATAATGTATGATTAGTATGATTTTCACAAATTAATTTATTTTGCTCCGAAGCATAAGATAGATTTGTTGGCTGATTGCTTGAATTTGTAAAAGCATCAAAAGATGTTTGTGCTGTGATCTTAACGAAAAAGTGTAAAAAATGTGTAATAAAAAATTTTACCATAAATACAGAGAATTGAGTGCCATTTTAAAGATTTAAAAAATGTTTGTACTTACATCATACGATTTTTTCTTCTCTTGTTGTTGTTCATCAACATTTAAGGAGTTAGAAGAGAACATATGCTCATGGTTCTCTTGAGACTTTAAACTATAATTAATTGGCTCCTCAAATTCTTCATTTGATGATAATTTGCTCCACTAAAAACATGTACATATGTATAAGAAATTCAAAATTAAGTAAAAGTACTACGAAAATAATACTATTGAAATAGCACGTTTTCTAAACCGGAGTTGTCACAGAAACCAATATAGTCGGAATTGGATTTGAAAAGACGACAAAACATACTTTTCTATGATGAATTTCAATGTTATCGGTTTTATGTTCAAAACAGATTGTAATTTTAGATTGAACATAAAACCAATAACATTGAAATTCATCATAGAAAAGTATATTTTGTCGTCTTTTCAAATCTAATTCCGACTACATTGGTTTCTGTGACAACCCTGAATATATAACAGTCCTGTATTAAAACAACATAAATTTTAAAAACATTATTAATTCGGCAGAATAATAAAAATTACGTAAAACAATGATATGAAAATATGAATATGGTAACACCATTCATACGTAACGACTGTTAAAGTTAACTTTAAAACCGGGTTTCTCATACACCATTCCTAATTTAAACTTTAATAATTATTTATCACTACCGCTGTAAAACAATAACTTAAAGTATCTTAATCGCAATAAATAAACGTAAAATCAAGTTGTCAGATTATTGATAAAAAAAAATAATAAATAGGTACTTGAAATAAAAAACACCTATTTGAAAAAAAGAACTTTGTTTGAAAACCCTGAAAAATTTTCTGAAACAATTATAGCTTCGACCAAGCAGATCCTTCCAGAAATGAATATCTTTCTTTTTTAATTATCATACATTTTTTCACGATAAATTTCATATTAATGTACATAATCTGTACTACGGAGGTATACTGCAGTTATTTTAGTCAAATTTTCAGTACGCATATTAAATATTGTAAACACATGCAAGTTTATTGAAAATAGTGCTTAATTTTTTACGGATATCTTCAGTCTTTACGTCAATAATACATGGTATAGTATACTCCCGGAAAGGCATCGATGAGCTGATTTAAAAAATGTATCTTGTACAAAACAAAGTAGTCGACATAATTCAGTATACTTCCGTGGTACAAACATTATTTTAACCTTAGTAACATACATACATATGTACATAGTTATTTACTTACATTTCGCATCTCCTCAGCTTCTTTTTGTTGCATCTGATGCCTTTGAAATACCGTCTTAATCTTTAAGTTGTGCGTATGCATTAAAGTTGGTTCCGTTGTCGAGTCCAACGTTATTTGTGAATCTGATGTTGTAGTCAGTTCTGTTTTTTCGTAATTCTTATATGAACACATTTCATTTGAATTGCCAATAGAATTGATGGACCGATTACGGTTATTGCGATGAGTAATTTTACGATTGCGCATTAAACGATCACGACGTTCTAATAAAGCATTTACTTTCATATCGTGCAGTTTTTCTAACAAATCAGGATGGCGTCTCTAAAAAAAATATATTTATTTTTATTATATTATTCATGTGCTGATCGTTGACTTAATATGAAAAGGGCTTATCTCGAAACTGCATTATCAGTCTTTTCTGGTGTATTTGGAAGTATATCAACAGAAAATATAAACGCAGCTTCGAAAAAAATCTAAATTCGCCTTCTAGATAACGTAATGATCATGTTTATAGTATCTAATATTTATTAGAAATATGTATTATTATTCCGAATTAAAAATATGTAAATACTATGTATGTACATATGTATATCTATTAGAAAGTTAACAAAGAAATGTCATTTAGCATAATAATAAGTAGATACATATATATATATAAGCCGAGGAAACTGACCTTTATATGCATGTGAAAATTTCCTGTTGATCGTACACTGCCTCTATAAACCCGATCAGGCGGGCAGTGACAACATTTTACGGTGACATTTTCACCATCTTGTGTTTGTATTTGATACAATTCGCCATTCAGTATGTAAGGAATGTGCACATGACGAATGTGCATTTTATTTAAATCTTCTACATCTGAATATTGAGTAGAATTTAAAACACCGCCACCAATCATACTATGACTTTGTTGCAACGAGACCATAATATTTTGTTTTGTTGTATCACAAAATGTGGCGGATATTCCATCGGTATTCGGAACAATTTGCAGATCATCTTTTTCTTGTAACGGGATTTTTATAGTATCAGCATTAGTTGTTGGCTCCGCCGAAATTTGCATTGCTTCATCCGAATTTAATAACTCAGATATTATAGTTGTATCACCGTTAGATATTTCATCCGATTCTATGTTATTCATAATTTTAAATTCGACTAAAACGCGTTCGCGATAAATTACAATTGGGAAATGTTGAACATTTTAAAAACATTTTGGTTGCTAACTTTCAGCTCAACGAGCTCAAGTTATTTTTTGCCCTTGAGAAAGAGAATCAAAGCACTTTGCTTATAAATATGTACATACATACATATGTATTTATATACACATGTACATATGTACGTACGTTTTCTGTTTGTTTTGCCATATTTATCCCTATTATTGTTGTTTTTGTTGGTAGAGAAAATATTTTCTTGTTTTAAAATGCATAATTCTCTTTCATCCAATAGTGAATTTTTAGCACTCACGCAATGCATCCAATAGAACATACAAAAAATCTATACAAACCGTTAACTTCTTTTAAGAAACTTAGGGTTTCCAGCTGCAAAATAAATACGGTATGATCAAATAAAACCGAATAATACCCATATAGTCATAAAGTGCATGAATCAAGAAAACAAGATTACGCACTCAGCCGTACAAAAAAAATTTCTACTGCTCATCTATGTACGTCATCATAGAATACAAATGAGTGTTTGTTGTAAAAAGTGCAAGACAATTTGGAAATAACTAAATAACTTCTAAACGTGTCCATCGATTTGAAAAAAATTTTAAATGGGCAGAAAAGAGATACAGTTGAGTTAAAATAAAAAAAAATTAAATTACGTTTGAAGTTTGGATTTAAAAAATTATTTACTAGTAGAGAGTTATTATTACTTTAAAATGATACCCATATTGTTTATCACCGTTATATATTGCAAGACTTATGGCCAATTACCTCATATTTTTTAAAATTTTTAACATTGTTAATTTGTTTCGATGAAACTACTTCTATATATACATATATGTACATTCATACATATGTACATGCATATTGGTCATTTGCTGCAACAACATCATAACTCAAAAATAACTTTTTTGCTGAAAACGAATTTAAAGTTTTTAATTTACTTACAAATTAATGGACAAATAATAAAATATTTTTCTCTTGTGAGTAAATGAAATTTAGACAATATGAAGATCGATGCGACAAAATATTTGCATTACTAACTCAAAAACTAACGTTTTTTAACGTTGTTGCAGTAAATGAGAGATATGTGAACCAATTATTTGTAGGACTATTTATATATTACTCTTCGCAAGGCATTTAACAAAATTTCAGTTTAAATTCCTAACAAATTGTCAAGCTTCTCTTCACTTAAGTGTGTTAAGTAATATGTGAACAACCCCTAGTGGAACAGCGGATGGAACCTCAGGGTATCTGCCGAGTCTTAAGAAGTTGTGTTGTTTTTTTAATATAGCGAGTATTCCAAGTACATACAAGTACTTTTTTTAATCTGAACTACATTTAATTTCTTTTGGTAAATTATGGGTTATGAGAAATAATAAGATATATTCTAACCATTATTTATGGAACATATTTATGGAACATGTGAATGATGCAGCTGGCTTCACAGTAGCTTATTCTGTCAATCCAATTTTCCAAAACTTTGATCACGATTTCTGCTTCTATCTCCTGTAGGGCTCAAACGATATTAGCCGTAACGTTGTAGATCATTTCTAATATAATCGGTCTTTAATAGCAGAGCATAAGAAAAACTATTGAGTTTATTCTGCAGAAACCAAAGATTATCCAAGCTGATATTTTCGATTCCAGGCCATAAAAGTCGGCAGCCATGATTCTGTAGCGTTCGCGTTAACTGAAATAACTTTTCAAACGTTTTCGAAACAAAAAAATAACGATATCAAAATATTCTTGTATTTGGACTACCCTTTAGGTATAGAGCTTATAGGTACTTTTCACATATCATGTAACCCATATCATTATTTCCAATTATGACACCCACCTGCTACTTAAGTAATTTTAAAACCATTTCAATAAAATATTAACTGCGTAACAAATTTTCAATCCAACCAGAATGCTCTACTTTATATATAAAATTTTTCTTAAAACGAAAAATCGCTAGAATTACCGTAGATTTCAAAGTCACTTGTTTTGACTGAAATAACACTAAGTTACTACACTGTGCATTTCTGACAGCTTGGTAAATTCACGTAAGTATAGCACATAATTTTCTTAATAAAAAATAGCTTATTTAAAAATCAATTATTTAGAATGGCTTTTGGTGACTACCCAGTTGAGTATAACCCTAAAGTACATGGTCCTTATGACCCTGCACGTTATTATGGCAAAGGTAATGTTATGGCAAATAACTAAAATCCCAACATGCATTACGTAATAAAATGTACTAAAAATTCCTTGCTTTTTGCAGCTGATGTTCCGTTTGGACAAGTAAAAGTAGGAGAACTTGGTGCTTGGTTTGCACGACGCAACAAGACTCCCAGTGCCATTGCAGGTGCTATGAGTCGCGCCTGGTGGCGTTGGCAACATAAGTACGTGCAGCCTAAACGTGCTGGTATTGCACCTTTCTTCCAAATCACGGTTTTGGCTATGACTTTCTTTTATACCATTAACTACGGCAAGATGAGACACCATAGAAATTACAAATATCACTAAGGTTTCATAGGCCTCTGCGTTAACCCGAAAAGCACTTTCAAGTCATGTAGGACATGGTGAGAAAATGTGCTAGGGGAGCAAAAATATATTTTGAAACATTGCTTACAATATTAAAACTCGTATTTAATTAATAAACTTGAAGCCATTAGGGACGAATAAATTATCTAAATTTCAGTGTTTTAAAAATAACCTAGAAATATGGGGTTTTTATCTACTATTCTTCACTAGTAAAAAGCCGGGTGGGACACAAGAAAATGTCAAACATATACAACTGAATACATACATATGTACGTATGTGGTGTTGATAGTTTGAAATAGCCTGATGTTATGATTATTTCATCGACCTCAACAAAGTTTCACGCAATTGTTCGAGTTTTCGTTGTCAATTGCACCATTTTGAAAAGGAATTGAAGGGTATTTGTTTACATCACATAAAGGATAATGTCAGTATTGTATTTAGTATCGTAGTCCACGCGGATATATTTCGCCTTGCTTTTAGAACAAAAAACGTGTGTAGTCCAAGCCATAAGGGTAGAAGGTAATCGCATTAGCTATCTATCTACAATAGGCCCAACGTACCACGACCAAAAGATATTTTGTGCAATTGTTCTGCCCAGTGAGTTTTTCTAATAACGGTTAAGGCAAATTTATAACAGGTGAGACTCGCCTCAATTAGCGTTGAAAAATACCTGCTTTCGTTGTCAAAATCAAACGTCAAACACTATATAAATCAAATACAATTCAAATTCATAACAGGTAGACTCGCCTCAATTCGCTTTGAAAAATACCTGCTTTCTTTGTCAGATCAGCTAATTATTTTTTGCTCCTTGCATCTCCTTGAATTTTGATCTGTTTTGTTTGTTAAAACTTGTTTATGTTTGATTTATATATAGTGTTTGACGTTGATTTTAACAAAGAAAGTCTACCTGTTATGAATGCCTTGGGTGTTGCGAATATTACAACAAACATTGTCCGGTTGGCAGAAAATCAAGGCGAATTCATATGAACTTGCCATGGCCCAAAATGTCAAAAAGCAGAAAAACTCAATGTATCTAAAATTAATTTTAAACAACTATTTTCACAATCTATATCTTCCAAACATTAATAATTCTTTTTTTATGCAACATTGTCTATAGCCAAAAAACCATTTTTGCTCCTTGCATTTTGATGTTTTTTTTTCAAAATTTGTTTATATTTGATTAATATTGACAAAGAAAGCTGGTATTTTTCAAAGCGAATTGAGGCCTTGCTAATCTCTAATACAAAAATTCTGTAGTAAGCAAACACAAAAGCGAAATAGTCAGCTGTGTTTTCAACACCACCTGTAAAATGGTTTCGTTTGACATAAACAATAATTGCAATATACATACACAGGTCCATATACATATATAGTTTGCAATTTCTAAACCACTAACAGCTCTAATTCCTGGCACAAACTGCTTTGTGTTCCTGGTCTACCCTGTGTTAATGGTGATTCGAAATTTTGGAATTTTAATGTTATTTAGATTTGCAAAGCAAACACCTTATTCTTTGTGACGCGAATTTCGTATAAACTTGAAGACATGTTAAACTCGAATGAAATTTTGGAATCATTGCAAAATTGCCCGCAAGGGTATCTTAAACCAGATCATATTCTATTTACAGCAAGCAATTCAAATTTGTTGCAAAAATATAAAAAACTAGGAGCTGTTAGTAACAAAGATATAACTCCCGACGAATCGTTCAACAATTTGTTTTGCAACGAATTCGGTTGTAACACTGTTTTTGACAATATCTCTTCGTACCAGAGCCACTACAATGTGATGCATCGCTTTATATGTGCAGAATGTAAGAAATCTTTTCCTACAGATCATCTTTTGGATTTGCACTTATCAGAGCACCATGATTCATACTTTAAGGCAAGAATAGAAAGAGGAGAACGTCTGTTTAAATGCTACTTAGAAGAATGCAAAGAAATGTTTGGAAATTCTAATGAACGCAAAGAGCACTGTATAAAGCAACACAAATTTCCAAGTAATTTTAGATTCAATCAAATTGGTTATACAAATTATCTAAAAAACATAAATGCATCTGAAAAGAAATCGGAATTAAATGAAACTGGATTAAAAAGTGAAATACAAAAGACTTCTAAAACTCGTGAAATAAAAATGATTTCGTTTGGACACCAAAAAGAGAAAACTTTTTGTGCTAGAAGTTGTCCGAGACAAAAACGAGAAACTGGTCAAACCTTAGGAAATATGAACACCTTAAAGCAAGCATTAGAATCAGTTTAATTAAAACGCTTTATTATAAAATTATTGAAAATACAGTTGAAATACATTGTTTTTATTTATTCTTAGAGCTGATTCTGAAAAGAAATAAATATGGCGTTTAAATTTTAATGAAATTTTATAGATTTTTCGTATTTACTTGCTGTTAGAGTTAGCATTTATATAGTGATATAAAACCACCAGAAGAAATAAAAATACACCCAAAACATTGGAGAATATGGCTAATTGCACATCAGTTATCATCTTGTAGGCTGTATTTACTAAAATGAAAAGAGATGTACACGTCACAGGTTGTTAAAAATCAAAACGCAAATCATTTTTATGCAAATTAATTGCAGATTACAGTAACTAATTATAACATAGTTCTAATTAAGGAAAACGTAAAGACGCACATTTTTGTGATAAATAAATTAATTTGATAAAATACTCAACCGGTCTATTTTGTTTTATTTTGGTAAGAGGATTTCTTGATGTTTTTGGTCAAAAGTAAGGCGAATTCGTGTTAAAGAATTCGCCTCCGTCAATAGTACATATGTATATAAAAGCTGAAGAGTAAAAATAATGTGCTACCAACTTTTAATAATTATATTATATGGATATTTTGCATAATACTAAAAGATTGCGATTTCTTTCCATTTTATTCAATTCGCCTGTTTGGCTCCATACGCCAACAATTTTGATCACAACGCGTAATGCCTCATATAAATGTCTATAGCCAAAAGTGTAAAAAAAAATTAAAGAAAAACAAGTCTAGCCTACAATTAATTGAAAAAGACCTCAGATGTCATAAACAGTAACTAATTACTTGACGATTTGTATTTATTAAAGATTATGCACAATTATTAAATTTAGAGCAACTCACCTCTCAAGAAGTAAACATAACATAAAGTACATATATCGCACTTTTCCCAACTGTGCAATGTCTTTTGATTTTTGCAATATATTGTACCACATATTACACAATTATATTGAAAGTGCATGAGTCGCTCAAGTTGTAGCGACTAATTTATGGTGAGTGAACATTTTTGTGGAAAAATCTTTAACCCTGGCATCAACTTCAGCGATTGAGCCAATTCACACTAGATTAATTTTTAGTCCGCTTAACTTTTGTTCTTTCCAAAACACTGAATTAATTCATCTGGCATAAAATTGTATATGTACACACAGTTTTGTGTTTAATGTTTTTTGTATTCATTTGACATGTGTTTTTTCAATTGTTTTGTGCTGCTAATGCGGGGTTGAAGCTGGTTTAAAAATTATGCCAACCAAAAACGACTCTCTTCACCGAAAATGACAATGTGAATTGGCTCACTGAAAAATATATTAGTGGACCGATATGGCAACAACGTGGAAGTAAAATTGACTATTATTTGTTTACAAATAAGAGTTAAAAAAAGTTTATGTAAAATGATTTGTTTTGTGTGCACAGAAAACGCTGATCAAAGTTTATCAATATTTGGCGAAGACGATGTAAATTCTAAAATTGCCGCAATGATTGAAAAACATTTATGTCTTAAGGCAAGTAATAGGTCATAAAATTTTCCTCAGTATATAAAATAAATCTATGTTTACAGCCTCATATCAAGGAGGAACACGAAACCTTGGAGATATGTGTTAAATGTTGGGAAAAGCTTAGAGATTTTAATGAATTTTTTGAATTCGTTGCTCAAGTTCATAATGAAAAAACACAATTTTTGCAAGAGTTAGTTTTGGAAGATAGGGATGGCGCGCAACAGAAAAACATCTGGAGCACTAATATAAAGACAGAAACACTGGAAGAAACGTTGGATGATAATTTAGAATTACATTTTCTTGAAGCAGATGATGCGTTTACCGAAAATCCTCTTCTAGACCTAGAACCTGAGGAGGGCAAAGACATGGAAGATTTTGTGAATATAGATGTGACAGACGGCAAAGCGAAATCTAAAGTTTCCAAATCAAAAAGATCCAAAGAACTGATAAGACGAGCTAAATGTTCCAAGTCAAGCGACAGTGATGATGAAAACGAACAATCATTGGCTTCCCTTCTAGATGAAATTAAGAATGAAGAGAGTGATGAAACTTACGACACAAGCAATGAAAAGAAAAAGAAGCAAAAAAGAAAAGTGCCTCGAACAAAAATCAAGCGTCCGAAAACTGTTGATAAACCGAATGAACTGAAACGTCGAAAGGGTCGCGTTTTATTAGAAGAGAATGATAGTCTTATTAAAAAGCATATTAAAATGCTATGTCAAATGTGTTCCTATATAGGAGAAGATTTTACAAATTTAATAAAACATTACAAAGAAGAACATGTGGGTGTAAAGCCGTTTATAAAATGTTGTGAGCGTAAATTGGATTGCCCATCCGATATTTTGCAGCATGCTCATTTCCATGAAGACCCTGAACATTTTAAGTGTCAAGAGTGCGGTAAAACATTCATAAATAATTCTGGGCTCAAGGACCACTTCATGAAACATCACGAACCCGAAGAAAATCTCCCCTTTGGCTGTGATGAATGTCCGCGCCGATTTTCAAGAAAAAATTTACTTGCTCATCATAAAGCTAAACACATACCGAAAACGGAGAGATCACACTTTTGCCAAATATGTGCACCTCCTAAAGCGTGAGTGGTTTGTTTCATACAAAATTTTAATTTAAAAATAAACAAATGTATTTTAGGTTTGCAAGCGAATATATACTGCAGATTCATATAAAATCGCGGCATACAAAAGCATCCAATATTTGTCATGTATGCGCTAAGGAAATACGAGATAAGCAAGCGTATGAAAAACATGTGCGATTACATTTCGAGACGAGCGGACCTCGTATTAAATGCCCCCGAGATGGTTGTGAAAGTTGGCTTAAGGACCAGGATAATTTAAAACAACATTTAAGACGCTTCCATAATCAATCGAAATACGAGTGTCCTGAATGCAGCCGAATATGTAAAAATAAACATTCTTTAACATGCCATTTGAGAAACACACATTCCACGCAAATCTTTACATGTGAAGAATGCCAAAAGAGCTTTAAAAGTGCTTTGTCACTAAAGGTAATTTTATATTGAAATTTTATATACAAATTATTTTTTGTTAATCTCAATAACTTTAAGGAGCATATGGCTGGTCATACGGGAGAACCTCTGTACAATTGTCCTTTTTGCACGAGAACTTTTAATTCCAAGGCAAATATGTATTCGCATAAGAAAAAAGTTCATCCCATAGAATGGGATTTAGTTAATAAATCAAAAATGGGTTTTCTGTAACATTTTTCTTTTTAATAAAATATTTTATTGAGAACAAATATGTAGCAATATATTTTTTTTTTGTAAAATTCGTACGTTAAAATCTAGTTGCAAGTACATACATACATACATACATGCACATTATGTATCAAATGTAGTGATGCCAATTTAATTTAAGACCTTGTTATTCATTTGTAATGAATGGCAAAAAATATATTAAGAATTGAGAAAAAATTGCAG
Source organism: Gymnocheta viridis (assembly GCA_956483585.1). Lineage (NCBI taxonomy): Eukaryota > Metazoa > Arthropoda > Insecta > Diptera > Tachinidae > Gymnocheta > Gymnocheta viridis. Next base: position 62,693,357 of record OY101443.1, on the reverse strand, counting down.
CAATCAGAAAAAATATTGTTTACAAACAAATAAAAAACATTAAACGCATTGAAAATAATATGTTATGTTGCATTTGTTTACTGCAACACTCCGACACTTTTGGAGTTTTTGACGACAAACTCAAATCACTTAATGTTGCTGAAATTATACACCAACACTTTTGGTTCAAGGTATGTATTTTGCTTGAATAAAAGTAATGCTTTAATTTTGTTTATTTTTGTAAGCCGGATCGAAATGATAATAATCACACACAAATTTGTACTCAATGCTGGGATAAGATCAAGGATTTTCATGACTTTTACCAAACGGTGGAAAAATCACACAGTTTATTCCAACAACAGAGTTTATTTATTAAGGAAGAAGACGAGAAACCCTGTACTAACGCTATCAAACAAGAACAGGAGGCATTTGAAGAAAATCTAATGCAAGTAGAAATTGAGATCGATGTAAATACTAATGAAGATCATGAAGATGTTTTTGTTAAAGAAAATCCGTTAGAAGCTAAACGCTTTACTGATGACATTGAAATGGGCCAAAAATCTCAAGTAGAAAGTGATGATAGTTCTCTCAATGATTATGCAAGCTCAGAGAAAAAAGAGGTTGAATTATCCTCGCCGGAAGAATCGAAAACAAAGAATAAAAAAGAAAAAAAGGACAATACTGAAAATAAAAAATTTAAAGATGAGAAAAAAAGTACGAAAAAGAAAAAGTCCTACAAAAATATTAGGAATAAAAGTGATCAAACAAAAAAGAAATGGACTGATAAATTTTTAGATCCTGTTTTAACGGAACAAATGATTAAGAAGCATATCAACATGATTTGTGACTTATGCGTATTTGTTGGTTCTTCTTTTCCTGACATGGTGAGCCATTTTAAAAAATACCATCCTAAAGTACGCCCCTATATAATGTGCTGCGAGAGAAAATTTACCAAGCGTTATTATGTTGCGCAGCACGCTCTTAAACATGAAGATCCAAATTATTTTAGGTAATTATTTTAGTAAGTCATCAATGACTTCTACAATTTACAAAGTAATTTATTTTTTCTTTTAAGTTTAGGTGCGAACAATGTAATAAATCTTTTACAACAACTTGTAGTCTTCGAACACATAACTTATCTTATCATGCACCAGAAGATGAACTTTTACATTCTTGTGAATTATGCCCAAGAAAATTTGCGAGAAGAAATTTATTAGAATTGCATCGACCCGTTCATATACCAAAAGAAGAATGGGCATTCTTTTGTACTAAATGTCCTACACAGAAAGCGTAAGTAAGCCTTTTCAATCAAAATAAGTATATTTTTCAATTGTTTTGCTTTTAAAAAGATTTGCTACGACCTATTTATTGAATATTCATAATGGCATGAATCACAAGAAATCAGCTAATATTTGTCATGTATGCGCCAAAGAAATAAAAGACAAGCATGCTTTTGAAAAGCATGTTCGCTTACACTTTGAAGAAAGCGGACCACGTGTTAAATGTCCCTATCCCGACTGTGATAGTTGGCTAAAAGATGAAGACAATTTAAAGTCACATTTGCAAAGACACAATCCTGAAGGTAAAATATATAAATGTACAGATTGCGATAAGCTGTGTAAAAACCGTGGAGCACTTACAAATCATAAGCGATACAGTCATTCTAATGAAGTATTCCATTGTGACCAGTGTGATAAAACATTTAAGAAAGCAATTTCGTTGAGAGTTAGTATTTGTGAATACAATACTTATTACAGCATGTTAAAAATGCATTAAAATTTTTTCAGGAGCATATGACTCAACATACCGGAGAAACTTTATATAAATGTCCATTTTGCACTAGAACTTTTAATTCAAATGCAAATATGCATTCACACAAAAAGAAAAAGCATCCAATAGAATGGGATGAGTGGAGAAAGAACAAAAAAGGAAGCGCCCAAGGTTTTATCAACAACACTAATCCTTTGCTTCTAAATTAGTTTAAAATAAATCGTTTTAAAAAATTTGGAAATCATTTTTTCTTAGAGCATACAAAAAACAAACAAAATCCGAAAATTATTTCGGTTACATTGTTTTTGCATACGTAATTGCATATTTATCCGATTACGAAAATGCGGATAGTAAAGGTAAAAATATTTACATATGTATGTTTATTGGCTAAAAATTCGTACTAATTTCTACAAGTTGCCTCAATGAGAGATTGAAGAGCCTAAAACGTGTGAGAAACATTTTTAGAAAAATTTCTTGCAAGAATTATGTAAACAGCCGTTTTCAACTTTTGTTCATAAAATAAATGCTTGGAAAAAATGCTTGAAAATGTGATTACATACTGCGCTACTTGCACTCAATTTATTTACTGAATTTGAAATTTATGTTGAACATTTTTTTTAATTAAATTATTTCTGACCACTTTTTCGCCATTAAAACTAGTTGTGAAATTTCTAATAAAAATTAAAAAAATTAGAAAAAAGAAATGGGTAAACTCGGATTTGAACTTGAGGCAAACTTTTCGTTTCAATATACATATACACAATTCAAATATCTTATACAAAGTTCAAAACTAAAAAATTTTTTATTATGTGTCCAACTAACAAAAGAAATTAGTAGAAATTAAGAAAACAGAAGAAGAAAAGAAGTTGCTAAAACACATCTTAATAAAATTTTCTTTTCTCTTTTTAACATTTTGTGCTAACAAGTCGGTGTTTGTTGTAATACCACCTGTAAAATTAATTCGCCTTGAAACCAATTGCAAAATGAATTCGCCTTGATTAGACAACTTTACATATCTATGACGACAAAGCAAATGCATACAGGTAGTCGCAATAGAATTCGCCTTGGGAAATATCATTGTTGGATGTCAAAATGAACTGTTCAAGACGAATATAAAACCAGAAATATGTACCAAAAAAACATTTTGACAATGAACTATGATACAATACAGCACAATGAGTCAGCTGTGCTTTTGAGTTCACCTGGATATGACGATATGTACATGTTTACTCAATTTGCCTTGTGTTTACTGTTACCAATGTGTTATTAATTCGCTATGCATATCAGTATTTGCTGAAATTTTATGAAATTTGTTTATTCAGATATTTTATATTAAAATAAAGCAACAAAATGCTGTGTTGTGTCTGTTTATTGGAAACTCCAAAATTGTTGGGAATTTATGATAAAAAAGGAAAACACTTAAATATAGCTGACATATTAGACAAACATTTTTGGTTTAAGGTAAATATAATGGATGAAAATATTTATGTTGCAGTGTGTACCAAATTCAACAATACTAAATTTTAGACACATCCAAGTGATTTACTGACATCCCATATCTGCATCATATGCTGGAAAAAAATCGAAGATTTTCATCAATTCTATGAAAACGTGGAAAGAATACACAAGTCATTCCACAAATATCAACATACACCTATTAAGGAGGAAATAGCTAATATCAAACAAGAGAATGATCACGAGGAAAATACTTTTGAAAATAATGTTGAAATCGTGATGGACGAGAAAACAGAAAATGAAGTACCTAAGATTGTGGAAAAAAATCCTCTTGAAAATGAACTATTTCAAAGCGTTCCTGATGATGTAGAGGAATTTGAAAATGAATGTAGCAACACATCCGACGACTATGAACCCTCAGAAGATAGTGATCCTGAAAATATATCAAATGAAGAGATATCGCAAAACATAATTGAAAAAAATGAAGTTAAAAGAAAAACAAAGCGGAAGCATTTAAATAAATCGGATACAAATAATATTAAAACTAAAAATAAAAGAAGTTCCCACCGATTAGATCCTAAAATTACAGAGCAGTTAATTAGAAAGCACATACCTATGTTATGTGATTTATGTGTATTTTCTGGGAACACATTCTCCCACATTGTAAGCCATTTCAAAGAACATCATGCAAATGTACAACCCTATATTATGTGCTGCAATAGAAAATTTACTAGAAGTTATTGTATCGACCAACATGCCATAATACATGAAAATCCAGATTCGTTTAGGTGGCTACATTTTAATTCTTGTGATTGACATCAAATGCAAACATTTTTTGATTATTTAAATTTCATTTCTTATCCAGATGTAATGACTGTAAAAGATCCTTTACAACAACCTATGGGTTGCAAACACATAACTTAAACCACCATGCGCCTGAAGAAAAACGTATACATGCTTGTGAGTTCTGTCCAAGACGTTTTGGTAGGCGACAGTTGCTGGAAGTACATAGGCAAACACATATACCTAAAGAAGATTGGACCATAACGTGTACAAAATGCACAACACGAACAGTTAAGTATGTTATTTTATTTAACACAAGAAAAAAAAAACACATGAAATTCTGTTTAGCAGATTTGTTTCACAATATTTGCTAAATATACATAATAGCATGTTCCATAGAAGAGAAGCAAACATATGCCATGTCTGTGCTAAGGAAATAAAAGATAAAAAAGCTTTTGAAAAACATGTTCGCGCTCACTTCGAAGATAGTGGACCTCGTGTCAAATGCACATATCCTAACTGTGGCCGCTGGTTAAAGGATGAAGACAATTTAAAAACCCACATGCAACTACATAATCTAGCAGGAAAAACATATAAATGCTCAGAATGCAATAAGGAATGCCCTAATCGTAGAGCACTTTCGAATCATAAGCGCTACGTTCATTCGAATCCTACATTTCGTTGCGAAGAGTGTGATAAAACTTTTAAAAAAGCTATTTCATTAAAGGTGCGTTTTGTAGTCCTATAATTTTATCTATTTAATTTTTGACGTTCTCTTCTTTAGGAGCATATGACTCAGCATACTGGCGAAACTTTATATAACTGTCCCTTCTGTATAAGAACTTTCAATTCAAATGCTAATATGCATGCTCATAAAAAGAAGCAACATCCGATTGAATGGAAGGAGTTAAGAAGAAAAAATATTGGACCTTTACCAGAATAATACGATTTGTTTTGAATAAAAACTTTTTTCTTAAAAAAATAAAATACGAAAAGAAATGCGTGCATATACATATTGCTACTTTATTGCAACGTAGTCATATTTTCAAAAAATGAGTTTATTAAAGTTTTTAATTTACACACACACATCAACGGAAAAATAAAAAAAGTATTCTCCCCTCAAGAGGTGAGTAAACAAGGTATTTGTATACATTTTTTACACAAAATGAGCGATACGACGAATATTTCTGCATTTATAACTAAAAAATAAGGTTTTTTGAGATATGACTACGTTGTAATAAAGGAGCGATATGTACATACGGCATACAAACAAACATTTTATGTTACTGAAGAGATTTCATTAGGAGTAGAGCTGCAACAGTATCGATAGTCGCACCATTCGATAGTTCGTTAACTACGAAAACATCAGCTAGTTAAAGGCGCTGTCGACTACCTCTTACTGACTGCGCGTTAATTTGTTAAAAATTGAGTTTGCGATAGTATCGCTAACAGGTAAAAACATCGATACTTCATTGAAAATAAAACTATAGATAGTGCCATCGATTGTTTTGCAGCTTTAATTAAGAGTCGTACAAAGCTTTGAATAATTTCGTGATTTATGACATAAAAGATTATATATAAATTTTTTGGTACATAAACGATTAAAAACACGGTTTTGAAAAACGGAGATATTTATCTTCTTTGTTAAACACGGATATACATACATATATTATTTAATATTCCCGGGCTTTTTACATATTTGTCTTTATAGAACAGCATTATTTGAAGCTTTTTTGCTTTTAAGTTGGTAGGTATATATGTATGTAAATAAAAGAAATTAAGATAAACAATTTGGTTCTGCCGACCTTCTCGCTCATATTACACCAAAAGATATGTACATACATACATACATACATTTCACTGAATTATAAATATAATTTTATTTTGTGGTAGATTACATATCGCTTATTTCGTCAATGTCAAAAAAAGTAAAAGAATGCAGGATATTCTTATCGTTCTCTATCTAGTGTACAAAATGCATACACATCTTTTAATGACCCGAAATTTCACCCTATATTAAATTTTTGGTGACTTCAATGGTTCCTCGTCTTTAAGTAGTTATTGTCGGGAACAGCTGACAGTAGCATAAAGAAGTAATAGGTCTGTTCATTTACTCTTAAAGTTTTTAAGAATTTGTAACACAATTGTTAATAGAAAAAGTGTTCATTAATCCCAAAAGTTTTCAAGGAGAGTGTCAAAAGAGAGCAGAAAATTGAGATACAAGTTCTTGCTTTTAAGAATTTTTTAAACAGCTGTTTTGTTTCGTATATACAAAACAAGTTTTCTAAAAGTTGAAAATAAAAATATTTTGCGAAATCTAAGAAGTAAGTAAATGTAAATGTTGATAACTAAAATATCTATTTAAATGATGGAATACCAATTTCAGTTTAACTTAGGATCGACAGGACCAAAATTAGATGTCTAAAGCAATTGAATTAATGATCTAGTACATCAGAATCAGAGGATGTTGCAGCAAATGTTGGTGATTTTCGTAAACTAATGTATTTGCTATTATTTCAAAATTAATAATTTTTCACAGATAAGCTGATATTTTTAGTCTTGTATATATTATGAGTACAGTACAACCTCCATAACCCGGACAGATATAGTTTCAGCTATTGTCCGGATTAGTGGATCGTCCGGATAAAATTTTAAACGCAATACATAAATGCACATATATATAATTTATTTTTATTACCGAAAAAAAAAAAGAATTCATTTGTATATTTATTTAGAGAAAACATAAAGAAACATACTAAAGACCAAAAATATTCATTTAGAAAAATTAGAATTGTCAGCTATATTTTTAAATTCTTTTAAAAATAAAATATCCCTATCTGTCGCTTTGGGTTGTTCAGCCCATAAAATAGCTTTTGAAAACAGTTCGCCACGCAAATTTCATTGAGAAAAAAGAACACTTGTCCAGACTCTAGAGGAAAAATTTCTAAGCTGTCTGAAAAATGTAAATGTCCGGATTACTGGATAGTCTGAATTAGTGTCCGGATAAGGGAGGTTGTACTGTACCTAGATACTCGTTGCTTTACGTTATGGATGGTGAAGTGTTTATTTACTTTTTATTATTTTTGAGGGCAATTTTACAAAATTTCTTTTTTACTCTCTCGTTGATGGTTTCTGATAAAAAAGTAAATGAACAAAGCTATAAATAATTTTCAAAAACAAAGAAAAAAAAAGAAATTTTCCAATTATTTATTTTTCCTTTTCCATATTGTTTTTTATAGAAAATCTTATTGTGAATACAAATTTATGTAAATGAACATTAAAATAAGTTGCTTATCAACTTCCGAAGTGAGCGTGCTTGAACACCCAAGGTGTAAAAGTCTTGCTGATAGGTAAGAGTGCTGTCAAAGTGTACTCTAGTTTATGTTTGCCTGTGCTTTTTTGACAGACAGCTTGGCTGTTTTCCTAAACACATGTTGCTTTGTAGTCATACGTCGCAACATGTAAAACGTAACCCAACAAATTTGTACAACGTAACCTGTTCTCAAAGAAAGAGTTAATACACAGTCAAAAAAATTTAGTTGCGAAACATGTACAAGATATTCAAAATATTTGTACACGATGTCACTACTGTTCATGTTCTCAAGAGAATGACGATTCCTTGTGGCTACACTCACAGGGCACTGCACCTTTGGAACCCATGCTAAAAGAATAGGCATTCCTTACAGCGACTATTGCTTCAGTTGACAGGACAAGGAGGAAGAGAGCATAGCTCACCTACTGCTCTGCACTGGAGCATCAACGCCTTCGTTTCATAGGCAAAAGATGCTTTAATAGCCTTTCGGAGCTGTCTAGCATAAAACTCAAAAGCATCATTGGGAGCAGTGGAGCTGACTCCCCCTGGACGTAGCCTTATACGATCTCTCCTGCACGGAATTGCACCACTTTCTAACCTTCTAGTTATCTATCTCTCTCCAGCTTAATCTTTTAGTTCCCGGCTCTACACTCCTCTGCACCACTCAATCACTTCAATCAATCTTTTATATCTTTCATGTCTTCTCTCTCCTTCTTTCCCCAAGTTAACACAAAGGGATCATAATCATTTTTTTGGCTGGTACTCTTAATTTAACTACTTCACCAGCATCCTGTTAACCTAACCTAACCACTACTGTTTTCATAGATTGTAAGCATACGGTTGGGGAATAAGTGTTGTTTTGAACACATTTATTTGACAACCTGTATGTACATACATATGTACATATGTTGAAAAACGAAAACATATTAATATTCTCTGTTTTATTAAAGTTCGCAGATATAATCATATATACATATGTACCAATATGTTTCTATTATAAATATAATAAACACAATGTTAAATATTGGAAGATACTTAATTTTTTAAAGATAAAGCTAAATAATTTATTTTTTCTTTATTATTATGAACTTTAGAGAAGTCGATTTGTAAATTTTTATTTTATTCTTTCCGTTGCAGGTTGCTGCCGGAAAATTAAATGAACACACCTATTATTAAAAACGAAAGTAGTAAAAGAACATTTCCAATTTTTCATGTTGATATTTGGTGGATTTAGTATTGATATTAAGTGGATTTAAATAATCATGTTATGTTGTGTGTGTTTATTGGAAAATCCTCGAATCATGAGTATTTTTGATAATTTGGGTGTAAAATTAAATATTGCTGCAATAATTAATAAACATTTGTCCTTCGAGGTACTTATGGCATATCAATAATATAAAAAAAGAAAACATGGAAATAATTATTGTCTTCTTTTCAAAGCCACTACTAAATAATCCTTTGACTTCACAAGTTTGCAGTGAATGTTGGCATAAAATCTATGACTTTCATCAATTTTACGTGACTGTAGAACAGGTCCACAAGGAGTTAAAGGAAAAATCAACGCTTATTAAGGAAGAAAAACAACCACCTCTCATTAATATTAAACTAGAAGATGAGGGATATAATTTTGAAAATAATTTAATGCAAATTGAAATTGAAGATACTAAAATTTCTCAAAGTGTCGAGATGCCGACTAATTCAAGAAATCCCCTAGATGATGGCGATGAAAGTGAAAAGTGTTTCGAATTTGAGAATGAAGGTGAGTCAGAAGATTATGGAACTTCTGAAACAAGTGATCTAGATTACGAAGTCGAAGAAATGAAGACAAAACATATTAAAGTTGCTCCAAGTACGCAAATTAAAAAAGGATTAAAGAAGAAAATTAACAGAAATGCTTGCAGTAAAACAACAAAGAAAAAGAGAATATCGCATCGGTTAGATCCAATACTTACAGATGAAATAATAAAAAAGCATATACAAATGGGTTGTAATTTATGTATATACGTTGGTAAAACATTTGCGGATATAGTTGAACATTTTAAAGATCATCATGAAAACATTAAACCATATATAATGTGCTGCGACAAAAAGTTTACCCGTAGCTATTGCATAGCACAGCATGCATACATTCATGAAAATCCAAATTCATTCAGGTTGGTTAGAGATTTTTTTATTGTTTATTTGTTTGTTTAATACAGTGGCCCAAAAACCTATACGTTAAGTATATTAAGTTATTTCTTTAAATCAGATTAGTATAATTTTTGTACTTGGAGTTACTTTGTTTTGTTACGCTATAAGTTTTTTTTAGTTACAAAATTTATAAACAATACATATTTGACAATAGCAGAAATTGTTCAAGAATCAACAACTACTGTTCGTTCATTGCAACATAAAGTATAAAACTGAAAATACCGTGACAAACAAATACAGAATTGAATTACCGACAAATAGTGCATGAAGAAAGAAAGAATCCTAAAATGAATGTTTCAATTTTAGCCAAAAATACAATAGAGTATTTATAGACGCAAGTCAGTCAGGAAGAATTCACATATTTCAAAGAAAAACAGAAAGCTAAAAGATTAGATTTCGCAAATAAGCCTCCGGAGTTCTGAATGAATGTAATTTTTGCTGACGGAACCAAACATAAACCTTTATGGGTTTGATGGAAGGTTTTGGTATATCGCAAACCAATTTGGTTACTGTATAATTGTCCAAAAATAATAAAAACAAGGATCTTAACTCATTGAACACCTCTGGTGTCACTTGGAAAAACAAAATTTAGAGCACGTGATTTTGCAAGCAAAAGGCAAATACAGAAAGAAAAAATTGGGAAAACCCCATCCTGAATAAACAAAACCGCTAGTAAAATCTATGCAATACCTTTTAGAATAAGTAATACGACGAAAAGGAAAAACAACTCGCTTTTAAAACAGTAACAACCATTTTATATTCAAAGAATATTGACAAGATCAAAAACTTTTTTTGGTTTTATTTTTCCACTTATATTTTATGTGATGAATTTGATATATTAGTTTCTTTCACTATCTCATTCTTTTTTTGTTTTGTATTGAGTACATGGTTCGTAATAAAGTCCCGGTTCAGACTATGAAAGTTTTCTTTCTGAAATTATTTCTAGTTCTCTTTTGAACTTTCATTAATGTCTACACATCGAAATTTTTTGTAATGAAATTCAAGATTTTTGCATGTTTATCTTCACATTCTTTTTTTTGTACACAAATTTTTTATCTCACTAGCATGAAAGAAAAGAAAATCAAAAATAAAGCTGCAGCCATTTTCAGGCTGACAGTTACGAATAACAAAACACAAGAGAATTTCAAAGTATATGAAAGAGTGTGCCCCTTCCTAATCTTCTCTCCCCGTACAACCACAAACTAACACTTTCAGAAAGAAAAATTTCATAGTGTGAACTGTGACAAAACGATTAAAAAGCTCCTTTCGTTAAATTAAATAGTTTATCGTTTTTTGTTTGCATAAACAAAAAATTTGTGGTACATTTCGAATTATAATTAAATAAATAATCACTTTTTTAGCTGTACAGAGTGCAACAAATCATTTACAACCAGTTATGGTCTACGAATACATAATATATCCTATCATGCATCGGAAGAGGAACGAACACATGCCTGCGAACATTGTCCACGTAAATTCGGAAGGCGAAATTTACTTGAGTTACATAAGCCAACCCACATACCAAAAGAACAATGGACTATTGTTTGCACTAAATGTACTACACGTACAGCTAAGTACGATTTTTATTACTTAAATTACGATACACAATATTTTTATAGTTCTTGATAAATATTTAAAACTCTTACAGATTCGCAACACAATATCTGTTAAATATACACACAAGTATGTATCATAGACGCGAAATAAACATTTGTCAAGTCTGCGCTAAGGAAATTAAAGATAAAAAGTCGTTTGAAAAACATGTACGTTCCCATTTCGAAGATAGTGGGCCACGTTTGAAATGCCCTATTGAAAATTGTGAAAGTTGGCTCAAAGAAGAGGATAATTTGAAAACTCACATCCAAAGATATCATCTCGATGACAAAACGTATAAGTGTCCAGATTGCGATAAAATATGTCCAAATCGAAGATCCCTTTCAAGTCACAAGCATTATTTTCATTCTAAGGAGGTTTTTCGATGTGAGCACTGTGATAAAACATTTAAGAAAGCGTTAACGTTGAAAGTAAGTTTGCAACAAAATATATGTATGTATGTACATATGTGTGTCCACACAAAAAATATACTAGAGTATCCATCATTGTTCGATTAATCGGAGAATTTGTTTTTCTATTATTTGGTCAAATAATTAATAATTCTGGCAAAAAAAACACTACTTCAATACGGATGCAATTATGGATGATATCATCCATTTCTAGTTTATATTTGCCTCCATTAATGTCAGAGTTATGCGATAATTAATATTTCGAGCGGCCACTTTGTTCGTCCGATTTCCACTTGAATTTCTATGGGACCAAACTACAAGCAAACACTTTTAAAAAAAAGTTTTTTCAACATCATGTACCTATGGAGGAGTTATTCTATATTAAATATTCCCGTTCGATTTTTGTTATGGGACTAAACTGCGAGCAAATTCTCTGCGAATCGGTTCATAAATGGTACAGTTATGCAATAATAAATATTTCCGATTTTAAAAATTATGTGACCAAACTGCAAACAAACTCTTCACATTGATATGAAAAGTCATTAGTTAAACCACCGTCAGTCGTTAAGCAAATACTGCAAAATACTGTTCGGCTTACTCGAACAAATTCAATAGTCGTATAATTAATTGGATACTCTACTATATATCTGTGTATATTATATATGTGGAAATTCTTTTAAATACTTATATTTATGTACTTGTATTTAGGAGCACATGACTCAGCATACTGGAGAAACTTTATATAATTGTCCTTTTTGCACGAGAACATTTAATTCAAATGCAAATATGCATTCCCATAAAAAGAAACAACATCCTGTCGAATGGGAGGAACTGAGAAGAAAAAAACTTGGTCCTTTACCTAATTGAGGTACCAGAAAATTATTAATAAGTTACAATTTAATTGTTTTTGTAAAAACGATAAAAATTAAAATAAATGTGGAATTTAAATGAACCAGATGTCTACCTGTTACGTCTCAAAAGATATAGCCCTCTGACAGACGTTAGCATCCTTCGTTGTTTTGTTATAAACAATAAAAATATTTTACTTTTAAGAAAGTATTTTGCAAAAAAGCAAAATCCGAAATAAAAAATGTAGGATTTGCTACACCGCTTTCGCTTCCTACCCTTTCTGGGTTGTCAGATATTGAACTATAAAATATAAGCATTGCAATCAATGGATGGATGGTTTTCGCTCTGGCGTAGTATGTTCAATTCTGTTTCACTTAATATTCTTTGATCTCTTGCTTTGTCACTAATCTCTCTCTCTCTCTCTCTTCAATATTATCTTCGACAGCGTTGTGAGCTTTTGCATTTCAAAAATCTCTAAAACCAAGACAAAAACGCATATTTTCCAAAATAAAGCACTAAATTAAGAAAAAAAGCATGTTGTATGGTTTTTTGTGATCAGTTTATCCGCCAACTAAAACATAAATTAATAGGGGTTTTCACACCGAGCTTGTTAGTCGTTAATCGTTACTTTTTTACACGCATTTTGTTTTTGTATATTTAACGCGCTACCGGATTAACATTTAACAAATTAACGACACGGCACCCCTGATAAAATAGCTGTTAGTTGGTAACGCACAATCAGCTGTTACAGTTTCTAAAGAAATATAAAAAATTCATTTGTGATACATTTCTAAAAAAATATTTGTGTTTTGTCAATTTTCGTGTACATTGAGAGTAAGTATGTTAATTAAATGATTTTTTTTATTTTATATATCATAAACTGTTCTTACCAGACTGACAAAGTTTTAAAAAGGGGGTCGTTCACAGTTGATAACTTTAACAAATTAACAAACTACCGAGTAACAAATTAACAAGTTCGGTGTGAATACCACTAATGTTATACAATTATTGGTCCAGGGGATCGATTCTGGTTCTGTGAAACTGTGAAATTAAAAGTTTTTTCATATTTTAATCGAGTTTCTGATTCTCGTTTAGTGAAAAATCAAATCTTTTCATATGAAAAGAAGAATAAATTATTTAGAGGAAAACCTAGACATTGCCAACGACAAGTAATAATTTAAAAAATTAATAACAATAATATTCTAAAAAGATGCATATTTACACAAAATTGGGGTTTACATAATTCTTCACAACTCCCTCACTATAGGTATTTAATGAAAGGGCTAGACTAGTAGGGCGCGTGAAAATTGTATCAAGTCAACTGAGGTTACGATCGTCCCACGATTTTAGTTTTTTGTCAGTTCCACGCCCTAGATTGATTTAATTATTTGTTAGGTTTTAACATTATCCTTTTTTCTATAAAACTGTTTAACTTCAACATTTTTTGTACTTATTTTATTTAAATTTTTAGCTGGTTACATGATTTTATTAAAAACGGAAGAAATTCCATGTTGTGGCCCATACTATTCCAAAATATAGTATATGTATTCTCAGTTAGTAGCTCGAAATATTTTTAATTAAAAAATCGGACAAAAATGGCTAAAAATGGTTGGAAAACTTTTATTAAATACATGCTGCTCAAGCAATCGATATCTGCATTTGACTTTTACATTTTAATTAACATATGTAGATACAAAATTATAACGGCTAAAATGGAAACACTTTTTCATTAAAAGAACGGGAATCGCAATTTGTGTAATTGTGAAATGATAATATGAAAAGTTCTTATGAAAACGAAAATGATGTTTTTTTTCATTTCACAGTTTCACAGAACCAGAATCGACACCCTGGTATAAATTCGCTTTGGTTCACTAAGTGTGTTCGAGTACTCAAAAGTTTTTACAAGTTGCATTCGTTTATTTAATTTTCATTTCATTTATTAATCCTTTTGTAATACATGTTGCCTTTTGGACAATAAAATTATATTACATAATTAAAAATAATGAATAACCACTTACAAAATAATAACCAATAATATAAAGCTAATGTTACTAATTAAAATAATTTAGATTATAACAATAATCAAGTTATGATCAGGTACCCTGATAGCTATCTCTAGTATGTATATACTTAAGGTAGAGGATAGAAAATAATATACGATTACTATTGAACAAACCAACTAGCATACGCTTAAAAGTTTCAATGGAGAAAGAGAACGTACGGAAAATTCTAGGTAAACAGACGTGCTGCTCGAACAGCAAACGATGGTTCGTATAATGTATTATAAATACGGGGTATAAAAATTTGGGTGTTTCTAGATCTTAAAAAAGATATCGTTAGTACTAAGTTGTCCGGACATTGAAATTTGATAATTCTGTAAAGATATTGAACAGACGAAATTTAAGATAATCATAGAATTTGAGATTTAAGAACTGTTTCAAATGATTGGAAACATGGGCTGTTAAGCTAAGTCCGTAGACAAATCTGAACGCTTTGTGAACCATAGCTTTGATTCTGCTCCTGTTTCCCACATTGCATCCAGAATAGACCTCCACGCAGTAATTAATTTGTGACATTATAAGGGCTTTAGCTAGGGTTTTCTTCACATAAAGAGGCAAACACAATTTCAATCTATATAGCCTACGTAAGGTAGCAACTAGAGTTGTGCAAAATCGTTCCGACCAATCCGAAAGGTGAAAGGAACTAGGTCGTTCCTTTCGTTCATCGTCCCTTTTTTTACTTTGAACTGTGTAGAAACGAGTGAAATTGTCTGTCGCTCCTAAAAACGTCAACAGACATTTGTTATTGTTTGTTTTCATTTATGGGATATAATAAAAAAGTTGTACAAGTGCTTTCGTAAAATATTTGTAAAAAATTATAACTGTTATAAAATAAATTGTAAATTTAATATTGTCCATTATGTCTTCAACATTGATCGCTATACAAAAAGTCAACCTTGTTCTAAGTGTAAAGAATATATGAACGAAATAATTGTAGCAAACAGTCTTGAAGAGTCAGCAATTTGCTTTTCATACTGATTTTGACATTTATCAGAACAAGTTAGTGATTCCTCAAGACGGTTTGCATTTGAGGAACGAGGAACGATTCAAAAGGAACGTTTCGATCGGTCCGAATCGTTCCAATTAGGGAATCGTTCAATGGAACTAGGTCGTTCCGGAACGACACAACTCTAGTAGCAACCACTTTAGAGGACAAACTATCAATGTGAGGTATTGAGATCGAAGAGTGACAGTTCATGGCTGAGAATTTACAAATTTTTACTGCAGACATTTCTTGTAGTAAAATTTATTAAAACAGAAAAACATATGATTCAAAAGGTAACAAACAAAAGTAAGCTAATAAAAAGTATACAATTTGTTAAAAAATTATTTAAAGAAAAACTGAAACAAAATAAAAATTATAAGGGAACAATTATTTTTAAAACTATTCTTTCGTTAAACATGTACATATGTATGTAAGTATGTATATGTATGCCTCTTAAAAGAAAAACAAATGTTGTAGAGACTATTTACAGCTATTTTCGTTTGTTATTTTATTATATCTTTGGAGTTGTGAAAATGCTAAGTACATGCTTATGTATATGTACATACTATGTATATGGTTACTTATTACTGCACTTGCTTTTAAGGTCGTCAATAGCAGAAACAAATAATCACATACTGTTGAATAAATTTAATCAGAGAAAAATTAGGAAAATCAAATAAAATGAAAATAAGCACAAGGAAACAATTATAGAAAATAATTTGTTTATATTTTCTTAAAATATTCGTGTTATAATAAATATTGCAACGAGTACCAACAAGAAAGGGTTGGGTAGTCAAAAGTGTAAATATATTTCAACACTATATTTATTTGCAAGCACCTGTTTCTTAAATCTTACTAATTTTTACGTTCGCGTACTTTTTAAGGCAACAGCTGTTTTTGATAGTAAATTTTTCAGTTTACTTACTAATTACTCATTTACTGCAAACGCAGCTACTGTGTTGCAAAAACAATGTGAATACAACTTGCGACTGCAAGCAAGGCGTATTAACCAGGTAGCGGCATTCCGGAAGCTGATTTCTTTGTCTGGCTTATGCTTTCTATTTTGAATGTCAAAAGGGTACCTTTTCTCTGCAAATGTTTTTGACAGCACCGATATAAGAAATGCCTGTTGTTCTTGTATTGTTGTACTAATAGTTTCACGCGTTGGTTGTAAGAAAACAGCGAGTACAAGGCAGATCAAACAATTAGTCCCATTTCTGTAGCAAAAACACATTTGCAATTCGTAACTATCAAAAAAAATCCATAAATACAAACTGTTTGTGGTTTTACATGGGGCTTGACAGTTAAGAAACGCAAAACAAATGAACAGCTGCGCTAATGTGTTTATCTGATTTAGGAATACCGCGAGTATGGATGTATAAAAAACTGCTGTCGATTCCACGTGAGTTTCATAATATATACTTGTTTTGTTTACTGGTAATTTATTACTAAAAAATATTTTTCTACAAATATTATTGGTACAAAATAAAAAAATGTTGTGTTGCCTTTGCCTTTTGGAAGCCCACAATACAATAGGTATTTTCGAAGAAGAGGGCCAGCAGTTAAACATTGCCGATATTGTTTCTAAACATTTTTGGTTTAAGGTAATACAAAGGGATGTAGTTAACAATCTCTTTCCCTGTAATTAATTTTACATAAATTGTTTGTATATCTAGGACAACGATATTGTATCGACTTATATATGCACCAAATGTTGGAGAAAAATAGATGATTTTCACGTATTTTATGAAATGGTAGAAAAATCTCATAAGGAGTTTCAAAATGTACAACAAAATGCGGCCACAATCAAGGATGAAAACGATTTGAATGCAAATGGTATAAAACAAGAAGAAATCGATGAAGACGAGAACTTCTTAAATGTAGATCGAGAACTGCAATTGGAAATTGAGATTGACATTGAAGATTCACGCAATACAAAGAATCCTTTAGCTGATAACGAACTTGATTGTGATGTTCAAGACGAATCTGATGGTCATGATAACTATAGCAGCGATACATTGAATGAAAAACAAACTAAGAGAAAAGTTAGAAAAGAAACCCCGCTCTCAAGTTCAAAAAAGTTGAAAACTAAGAATATATCGAAGAGATGTAGAAGAAAGAAATTGGTCATAAAGACAGAGAAGAGCGATGAACCTAAAAGAAAGAAAGCTATTTTTAATCGCTTAGATCCTTTACATACTGAGGAAATGATAAAGAAGCACATACCAATGGGCTGTAATTTATGTGTTTTTGTGGGTAAAACTTTTCCCGATATTGTGACACATTTTAAAGCTGAACATCCAAATACAAGGGCATATATAACATGTTGTGACAAGACATTTACTAAGAGATTTTATGTTGCTCAACATGCTATGACACATGAAAATCCCCATTGCTTTAGGTATCCCTAAATTTAAATTATTACATATTTATATGTCAAATTTTACACTTGTTTTGTTTTTCAGTTGTGATGTATGTTGCAAATCCTTCACTACTACTGGCGGATTGCAAAAGCACAATTTAAAATATCACGCCCCCGACGAGGAACTTACATTTGCTTGTGAATTATGTCCGCAAAAGTTTGCCAGACAGCACTTGCTACAACTACACAAACCTTCTCATATACCACGCGATGAATGGAAATTCTTTTGCACAAAATGTCCTGCCTCCAAAGCGTAAGACCTTTATTATTTATATGCAAACATCACTTTAATGTATTCGTATGAATGTTGTAATCTTTTTTTAGTTTCGCAAGCGCATACTTGTTAAATATACACGATAATAAATTACACAAAAGGGAAAAAAATATATGTAACGTATGTGCCAAGGAAATAAAAGATAAAAAGTCTTTTGAAAAACACGTGAAGGAACACTATGAGGGCAGTGGTCCCCGAATTAAGTGTCCTTTTGCGAATTGTGACAGTTGGCTTAAAGATAAAGATAATTTAAAGTTACATTTGCGAAGACATAATACAGATGGTGAAATTCACAAATGTCCTCTTTGTGATAAAATATGTCCGAATCGAAGAGCTTTAGCCAGCCACAAAGTATATGTGCATACGAAAGAAGTTTTTAAATGTGAATATTGTGATAAAAATTTTAAAAGGGCAATAAATTTAAGAGTAAGTTTTACAGATTTTGCATTAACTCTTTCACAGGTTTAAGAAATTATATTTGTTTGCTATTGCAGGAGCATATGACGCAACATACGGGAGAGGTTTTGTATAATTGCCCTTTCTGTACCAGAACATTTAATTCAAATGCTAATATGCATTCACACAAGAAGAAACAACATCCTGTGGAATGGGAAGCGCTAAGACGGCAGAAAATGGGCATTAATTCTCACGAAACATTACTAGATATAAATACAATGTGTTGAACCCAATAATGAATTTGTATAAGTATTTCGATTTAAATAAATTAATGTTTAGACACGTTAAGAATTTTGTATTGAGTTGTTTGATATTGTGACATACCGGTATGTTCTACATTCCACTTTGCAGTAGAATTCAATGGAAATCACTTCAGTTTAAATTTTGTATGTTCTGCATTCTTATTTTTACATTTCAATATCAATATTCAATACAAATATACTCTACTTCTCCAGAACATCAAAAATGAAAAGTTAACTTTTCATATTTCACTTTCACTACTTTTGTAGAACATAGCAGATAGTTTTGGTCTTAAAAATAACGAATTCCCTTTCTTCTTTTAAAATTTTAATTGAAATATTATTAGGCTTCTAGAAAAAAAATTGAGATATAACTATTATATATTAACCCAACAGTATGTAAACATAAAAAATGTTTTCTGTATTTGATACAAATATTTTCACGGTACAATTGTACCAACATTATTTTATTTAGTAAATTTAAGGACTGTAAAAAAATAAAATATCTAAATACCTATATAGATAATAAAATAAACCCATGTCGAATATATATATATAACTTGTTTGCTGCATATATCGGATAACGCGGACTTATTACAGGATAGCAAATTTCGATCAATGTTGATCGTTGTACCCTAATATGGGACCCAGGGCATGTTGGAAAAGGCCTGCCAAAACTGACACAATTCGCATGCCAATCAACACTAATGGCTGAAACATGCAATATATGTATGTACATATGAAAGTCAAAAGAAAATGACAATGGGGCACTTATAATAAAAGTTGCTCCATTTGAACTGTAGTTTTAATTCTGAATCTATTTTTTTGGAACTGAATCTGACAATTTAACAACATATACTACATACATACATATGTAGTAACAAAGTAAATTTAATTTGTGTAGTGCCAAGTCAAGATAATATATAATAATCATAAAATATTTACTTACTTATGAAATTTATATTAATCGAGATTGCCTCGATATCTTTTTTCAAAGATTTAAAAACTTTTGTTTGTTGAGGGTTTTTAGCTAGTCTATATACATGCATTTCATTGGTGCTTAAGCCAAATCATCAGTAGACCTTAAACCTAATTTTTAAATGTTTCAAACCTCTTTACTTATACAAAAACTTTTAAAAACTCAATAAGAGTTATAAAAATTACTTTGGGGTGACCCAAAGGGCGTCTAATTGTAAAAAAGGTTGTAAAGAAAATAAAATAGATTCATATCGAATATAATAATTTGTTTGTTGGGATTTTTGAATAAGTTTCAAAGCATACTATGCTTATACTATTGTAATTTTTATAACTCTTATTGAGTTTTTAAAAGTTTTTGTATAAGTAAAGAGGTTTGAAACATTTAAAAATTAGGTTTAAGGTCTACTGATGATTTGGCTTAAGCACCAATGAAATGCATGTATATAGACTAGCTAAAAACCCTCAACAAACAAAAGTTTTTAAATATTTACTTACGCTTACAACCAATGTTATCGAATCCCAAGAATTATACAAAACAGATGCAATTACTTCATTTAATGTAGATATCTCGATTTTTAATACATATTTATTGCACAAAATTCACATACGGAGAAACAAAACATTCAAAAATTTGTTGATTTTATTTTTAATACCGTTATAGACAATGTTGCCATGTTATGTTAAAATAATAGCACGATTCAGGAATGCCACATAAGAGCTTTCCTACCAAAATTTTCCTTCAATTTACTCTGCAGACACGCGTTCCATTTTTTCACACACACTGTTTATCTAAAGTGTGGTACACATTATAGGTCTTGAATAACAGTCAAAAATTGTTCAGATTTGAATGATAGTGTTGACTGTTCAGACTATCGATCATGTTCGACACTCAAACCGTCATTAAAAAAAATTAGACACTACAAAAACTTAATGAGAATTACAAAAACTACAATAGTATAAGCATAAAAAACAAACCAAAAAACGTTTTCTTGACAGTAAATTAAAACACTCGATGGAAATAGAATTTCAAAAGCAAGTTCGTATCAAGTTTTAAAAGTATGAGAGTATTAGTAAAAAAGTGTGAGTATATTGTAACTTGATAGATAGTCGAGGCAACAACAACACTGCTTTTATTGTTGTTTGGGTTCGAAGCTGTCAAAAATCACAAAAGAAAAATTGCCAAATGGTTGCATTTTCTGTTCTATTAAGAATTTTGTTTCTTTTCCTTTTCTTGTTTGCGTTTGAAACAAATGTTAAAATGTCCTTTTTTAGTTGTGTGGGTGTGTGTTAGTAATACATAATCAAATTTTGACAGACTCGAACACAAAAAATGGCCCATTAACGCTTCGACACTATCTGTATCATTTTACGAATTACAAAACACAAGAGAATTTCAAAGTACAATCGAGTGTACCCCTTCCCAATCTTCTCTCTCGGTACAACATCAAACTAACACTCAGAAAAATATTTCATGTTAACGTTGACAAATTTAGTCGCCGACAAAGTACAATTTAGCTCCCGCCGCCAATAATTGTATCCTGGCTTGTTGCTCTAACGCAAAATAACCAAAATAAAAATTGCTTCTATATGTAAATTTATAAACTATTCCAAAGTTGTTTTAATTTAAAAGCGGTGATAGTTTTCATCAGCTATTCTGGAAGAATGTTGTGCTGCGTGTGTTTATTAGAAAACCCTGGCAATATGGGTATATTTGACGATATAGGCCAACAACTTAAAATAGCTGAAGTTATACAAAAGTACCTATGGTTTAAAGTAAGTAACAATATTTATTTAATGATTTTGGAGTTGTACTCTTTTTTGGAATATTACGAAACAGCCACAGCCTGATAATCCATTAAGTACCCAAATTTGTACAATTTGTTGGCATAAAATAGACGATTTTCACATTTTTTATCAAACCGCGGAGAAGGCACACAAAGACTTCGAGCAAAAAACTTGCACAAATATCAAGATAGAGGTACCATGCTCTAGTCCAATTAAATTAGAGGAGGACTATTATGAAGAAGAAATCATTAGCAATAACGATAATGTTTTAAATAAGCCTAAATATGAACTGCAAACAAAAAATCCATTGGAAGAAAATTGTTCTGGCAATATTTTCAACCAGGAATCTAATGATGAAGACTGTAAGTCTTCCGATGACTATGAACCCTCTTCTTCTAGTCATCAGGAGTCATCAAATGAAGAAGGACAGCTGAAGGAACAAGATATTCATAAAAAAAAGAAAAGACAAAAACGAAACATGGATTTAAAAAAAGACAAAGATAATACTAAAAAGAAAAGGATTGTTCAGCGATTAGATCCAATTCACACGGAGGAAATGATAAAAAAACATATACCTATGGGTTGTAACCTATGTCTTTTTGTTGGTACAACTTTTTCGGATATTGTACAACATTTCCGAAGCGATCATCCAAAAGTTAGACCATACATAATGTGTTGTGATAAAAAATTATCTAAACGCTTTTTTGTTGCACAGCATGCTATGAAACATGAAGATCCAAATTGTTTTAGGTAAGTTATGTGTGTTTTTGGAAAGGAGAGTAAACACTACTCACGACCTTTTTTTGTGGATTAAACTCGTACACACTAGGTAATGCGAGTGTTAAAAAATTTACACACGAAATCGAATAGGTATGTTAAATTTATCAAAACATTGTTTTATCAGTAATGCAATGTTTATGTACTATGTACATACACACATATGCATGTATGTACATATATCAGAATTTGCAATTCTTTTTCATACATTTCCGATTGTAGAATGTCGGACTTTTTTCGGTTGTATTTTAGAACTTTCTCATTTACTTCATTTCTCGCATAGTAGGGTATTATTCATATTCATATTCATGCATATCGTATCAAGTTAAAATAAAAAATAACTTAAAAAATTTCAAAAACTTTTCTTTCTTGAGGGGTTTTAGCTAGTCTATATACATGCATTTCACTGGTGCTAAAGCCAAATCATCAAAAAAGAAAAATATTAAAAATAAAGCAATTGTTTGACATCCCTAGACGGTTTTCTCAAAAACGAAATGCGCGTAATGTTGCTGTTGTACTATCGAGTATACATGTTTTTAATATATCTTGCCTTAAACCATATTTTGAAATGTTTCAAAACTTATCTTCTACAAAAACTCTTAAAAACTCAATGAGCATTACAAAAATTGCAATAGTATAAGGATAGTAGGCTTTGAAACTTATTCAAAAATCCCAACAAACAAATTATATTCGATATGAATCTATTTTTTTTTCTTTACAACTTTTATACAATTAGACGCCCTTTGGGTGACAATGAAAGTTTTTAATAAGGCAAACCGGAAAATAAAATCTTAATTAGGTAATTATTAAAGATATCGAGGCAATCTCTATTAATAAATTTAATAAATACATAACTTCAAAATATTTAAAAATATAATGTTGAATGAATGAGTCTTATTGCAAAGTAAACTTTGTGTAAAAGCCGATTTTCGTGCGCCATTTACAAAATGAGTAGTAGCAATTTCCTCATGCTCACTACACTGTAACTAATGAGCATGCGTCCAGTTTTGTGAGCATATTTTAGCTCATGACCATGAGTGATTAGTGAGCGCGTAAACCCGAATCCCGATGTGGTGTTTCGAGGCAACTGCATGACTCGGCGGTCATAACAGCCTACATAGAAAATTTAAATTTTACTTTTAATTTTTCATAGATGTGAAGAATGCAACAAGTCGTTTACTGCAATAAATGGCCTACGATCACACAACTTAAGTTTTCATGCTCGAAATGAAGAACTTATTTACGCTTGTGATGTTTGTCCAAAAAAATTTGCCCGTGGGAATTTGCTAGAATTACATAAGACATCGCACATACCAAAGGAACAGTGGCAATATTTCTGTAATATATGTCCAGAGAAAAAAAAGTAAGATTTAAAATTTATTTTAAATAAAAAAAAGATGTCAACTACTTTATTTTTATAGATTTGCAAGTAATTACTTGTTAAATGTACACACTAGTATGAGACATAAAAGAGAAATTAACATTTGTCCAGTATGTGCCAAAAAAATTAAAGATAAAAAATCATTCGAAAAACACGTACGTTTACATTATGAAGACAGTGGCCCACGTCTTAAATGTCCTTATCCTGACTGTGATAGTTGGCTGAAAGACGAAGACAATTTAAAACAACATTTAACAAGACACAATCCAAAAGGCATAATTTACAAATGTGATGAGTGCGATAAGGAATGTAAAAATCGTCGAGCTGTAACAAATCATAAGCGTTATGCTCATACAAATACGATATTTCAATGCGATCAGTGCGACAAAACATTTAAGAAAGCGATTTCTTTAAGGGTATGTACATATTTACTATTAAAAATATCGTACTTGTTCAACAATAAAGTATAAAAAATACGGTTTTAAGTAGTTAAAAAAAACGTTCTGTACTTTGATGTGATTATTTTTCGAACTGCAGTCGTTGTTAATCCGAAGTGATTATTATTAGGCTAAAGTGCGTAAACTTAAAAGTCAAAGAATGTAACCTTAATATTTCTAAAAGGATTAAATATGCTTTTTTTGTGGAGAAAGTGTTCCAAATAATGTGGGATTTTTGCAGTCATATAGCAAATTGTTGCACAAGTTCGATATGTTTACATTTATTTATTTTTAATAAATTTGGTTTCTATATTGAAGGAACACCTAACTCAACATACTGGTGAAACTTTGTACAAGTGTCCATTTTGTACGAGAACTTTTAATTCGAATGCAAATATGCACGCTCACAAAAAGAAACAACATCCTATTGAATGGGAAGATTGGCGTAAGAACAAACGTGGCAGTGCCCAAAAATTAATAAATAGCAATAATCCTTTAAATCTAATTGATGAGTCCCTAACAGACTTAAATGAAATATCTTTTTAAATAGTAAATAAATGATAAAAATTTTGAGTTATACTTGTGGTTTTTATGGGAAATCCCGGTAATGAAATTCCGCAAAATTTTCAGTTTTCCCGATAAAGAGAATCCTTGTTCTGCTATGTTCAAATGGCTTCGACTTTTCAGAGGAACTAGTAAAAAATTGAGAGTTTGGTAACAATGCGACCCGCCCCACATCCGCTAAAAGTGTTCCTGTGCTTACGCCCACGGCACAATATGCAACAAAATATAAAAAAGGACCTCCAGCTCAAATCACTATATATAAATAAATAAATCTAGCAGAAAGTTTAAAAGTAACCTTCTACAAACGGTAAAATAAGACTTGAGCATTTTTTCCTCATTGCCAGAGGATTAAAGAAGAAGTATTATATTCGTAACGATAAAAAATAAAAAGTAGTTTAACAAAATATACGAATATTCGACAAAAACTGTTCGAATAATTTTTTTCTAAATTAATTTTTTTTGGTTTGAATTAATGAAATAATGCTATTCGAATGGCAACTCTAATATACACACATCCACATTTATGAAGTTTTGGTCAAAACACACGCAACAGGTTGCACAAAACAACTATAACAGCAACAACAAAAATAAGGTAAAAAAAGCCATTTACATGAAGCCCAACACTAACTACACACAGCTACCATGGAAACGAGTTTTCTAAATAAAAAATCAACAAAAGAAGAGCATCTGCCGGAGAAAACATTCAAACGTTTACTATAAGGAATTATTTAGCAAAATAGTAGTTGTAAGAAAGAAATAAAAATATTTTATTTATTTTTTTAATTACAACAAAATGTTTGTTTATTTAAGTAAAAAGGTGATGTGCTATATAAATAATTCATTTGTTGTTAATAAACACTAATTCCAAATTTTATAGATTGCAATACCAAATAATGTAAAATTAAATTGCATATCCTGGAATAAAGAACATGGTTATATAGCAGCAGCAGGTGCAAATGGTTTGCTAAAAGTATTAAAACTAGAACAAGGTAAAAAATACATATGATACATATGTATGTACATCGATATGACCAAATGATCTTCCATCAATTTATTACTTTTATACCATTTTTAGCTACAAATGGTCAAAATAAAGGTGGCTTAGCAGCAGCCTCAAATTTATCTATGAACCAAACATTGGATGGCCATAAAAATGCTGTAAAAGTTGTGGTATGGAATGATGCCCAACAAAAGTTAACATCATCTGATGTTGATGGTGTGATAATGGTTTGGATGCTATACAAAGGCTCTTGGTATGAAGAAATGACCAATGATCGCAAAAAGTCTACAGTCAATGGCATGCACTGGACTTCAGATGGCTCTAAGATATGTATTGTTTATGAAGATGGCGCTATTATAGTTGGTTCGCAATGCCTGGAAATGTTTTCACATTTAATATTTTCAATAAAAGTTATATACTTATTTTAAGGTTCCGTTGATGGGAATCGTATTTGGGGCAAAGAATTAAAAAATACTCATCTGAGCGGTGTTCAATGGAGTCCCGACAATCGCTTGCTTCTTTTTAGTTTAGCCAATGGAGAATGCCATTTGTATGACAATCAAGGAAATTTTGCGGTAATTATTACATTTATAATATGCATACATATATTTTTTCCGCGCTTAGATTAAAATTTACTCTTAGATCTGGGGGCAAATTATGACATTCGATATCGAACGAAATCCCATAAAATTTTTTTTTGAATTTGTATTGAAATATCGTTTGATATCGAATGCCGTAATTTGCCCCTTATTTATTTTTTATACATAATTATGTCAATGTAAAATTTCTCGAACTTTAAATAGACCTTGACAATAATCCATGGTATACGAATAGTGCTGGTGCTTTTTTCGTTATAATTTACATATGCATCTTATGGCGTTTTCTTTTCTGAAAAAATTGCAATTCAAAGTTTTTTTAAGACAAAAATTTTGCCTCGTAAGTGATGATACCATAATTTCTAATAAACTCAAAAAATCATAATGCAAATTTTCAATAAAAAGATAAAAAAATGTACTTTTTCTCTAGAAAAGAAAAGGCCATTAAATATGTATGTATGTATACTAAATTACTAGATAGATAAATATATTCATTTTACACTAAAGCTGAATTCACCCATAAAATCTTGTCCAGAAAAAAGATTTTTCATATGTAGTTTGTCGTTTTTGTTCTTGCGAAAGGCAAATGATTTTGTTCGGACAACTCTCAACTTGAATTGGTTTAATTTTAATTTTTGTCCAGACAAAGTTGAACTGAGTTGCCACATTATAGTGTTTTAAAATCGGTTTTACAGTAAAAATTCTTCTGCAATTCTTTCATTTTTTAGTTTGTTTTCCTATAAATGTCCTTGGAAATAATTTCGCTTTATTTAGTTCATTAGCTGTTAACAGAAGCACTTGTCTTTTATAATTTTTTATACACAATTTGTTATAGTATTTTATATGGCTAGTAAGCCAACAAAATATTGCACGGACAAAAATTTAGTCCAAAACAAATGGGTGAATCCACCTTAAATATCAAATTCGAGAACAATATTTTCAAAATTTAATCTATTATTTAAGATGAAATTAAACATACAATGTGTGGAATTAAGTGTCAATCGTCACAATAGTATTGGGGCCTTAAGTTGGTTTAGTGGCAAAACACATGCACACCGGCCAGTACTAGCTATATGCTATGAATCGGGAAAAGTTCAAATAATGGTCGATGAAAACGATGAAGGTAAGATTTCATAAATAAAACAATAGTAAAACTAGCCTAATAATACTTTGTTAGATTCATATTGATGTACATAAATAAGTATCTGTGAACCAGTTGGTTCATCATATGTTTTTATTTTTGCACTGATGGATTTTTTACGAGAATAATTTTGTTTTACTCTTGAACAACGTTGAGAAATATTGCAAACTTATTATCGGACATCGAATTTGCCGACCAATCATCGAAAACTCGTGTTATCAGCCAGAAATCGTCGAACAAAGTCTCGGAAAAATGGACTGACTCTGAGGATAAGGCCAGTCGCGGCAGTCACATGAATGAAATCGTGATGCAAATTTGTTATTTCTGAAGAAGTTGTTTGCATTTGTAACACTCCGCAAATACTATATATAATATATATATGTATGTACATATATAATGGGCGCGTATACACAGGGAAGAAAAAAGATATTTCGCTGTCCAAAGCGAATAAAATGTAATGAATTTCTTCTATCGCGTTATTTCAATTTTCAATAACAAGATATTACAATAGAAATATACATACTACATATGTACATACATATATGTTTCTTTGTGGGTTGTAAGATTTCCTTTTGCAATATAGTAATTAATTTTCAAGCATTTATGTTAAGAAAAATACTTTATAAAAGTGGTTATTATTTTAGCCTTGGCAAAACAATGAATACTTTTATACTTCTGCACAATGATTTGATTATACGAAAAAATACAGTATTGCTGATGTAAAATTTGCCAAAAACACGTAAAGGTTTTAAGACAGAAATAGAATACTGTCCTGTTTTTGGATGAGTCTAAACTTCACTTCCCTCACGGTCATGCGCGCTCAAGATAACAAAAAAATTTACTCATGCATACTCATTCTATTTTTGGTTCACGTTCATGCACGCTCACGTGAGTGGGGAAAAAAGTTAGTCACAACCCCGAAAACTCATGCTCTCGAAATACTTACGAAAAATATCTTTAACGCTGCCTTTACACATGAAAGTACTTTCTTGAATTTTTTGTATATGTATTATAAATAAAAATTTTAGCGAAATAATTGACTTTCATGAAAATTTCTTGGTCGTTTTCATAAAAAACTGAAAGTTTATTTTAAAAATGTCGTCGAAGCGAAGAGCTGCAAAAATTGATCCTTCTACTTCTACTCATTAGAGTTACCAATATTATCACGTAAACAAATTTATAGGGCAATAGTTGGGAATAATTATTATTGTTAATATTTTAATGAGATTATTGCTATTAAAAGGCATGAATTGTCTTATTTATATATATTTGAAGAAAAAATATAATAATTCCGTCAATATACCTACTTACAAAATAAGTTAAATTTGCAATTAAAATGTTGCCACCATCATGTTGATTGGTATAAGTCTTATAGGAGGGCAACAGTGTTTGACTCTGTCGCTCTAATTTCTAAAAACGACAAAAAATTACTTTCTTGAAAATATCGTTGAAAGCTGAGTGGAAAGTAAAAAAACTTTAACTGTGTTAGTGATAAAGTGTGAGTGTATTGCGGCTTTCATGCAATTACAGTGAGACAGTCCATTTTGGCGATGCAATGGGGCAAGGAAATGGTTCAATTCATATTGTAAAACACAATGGGCGGAATCGAATACAAGTCCATTTTAAATGATGTAATTTAGACATACGCAGAATAAAATATACACAAACAAACCTTAGGATTGTGGTTAGAAAATTTATGGGAAATGTAGATCGCAAAAAACGAATCGAAAATTATATCAAGAAGGAAGATTTGTTAGATGCACTTATAAGCGAATGACAAAAAAAATATAGCAATGTGATGCGACAATTAAAAAGAAATTGTATTGTACAAAATATTGAATCTTAAAAGACGTAGGCAATTTTTGCTAAAGTAAAGCTCAAGCTTCCATTGTTTTGCCAATATCATAAAAATTAATACATATAAAATTTTGTTTTTTTACTTTCGAAGTATTTTAATTATGTTTTAATTTTCTATTAACATGTAAATACACCAGAGTGGGAAAACAAACAAAACTTTTCGCAAACGTTTCCTACGAAAACACAAACTTTTAAAATTTGTTCAATCGTTTTGTACATGAGCAAAACCAAATGAAATACCTTTTAAATGACAAAGAGGGCAAACAAAGCTATTGGCTTTTCACTCATCTGCTTGCTTTAATATCCCGTTACAATCGTTCAACTGAGAACAAAACAAATGCCCAAACCAATTTTTTGAGTGTTTCATTTCGTTCGTCATTGTATAATGAGCAAATCAATCAGCAAACGTTTTCAAACATTTCTTCTTAAAACTTCAATTTTGCTCCCATTATTTTCTTTTCTAGCTGCGTACGTTTAAATTAATGTACATGTAGTGCTCACAAACAAAAACAGTACAAAACTAAATGAGACAATCGTTCTCATTCTTTTTGTTTGTTTTACTCATTGGAAAGAGCAAAACAAAACGAAAGCAAACGTTTCGTTTTGTTTATTTTCCTACTCTGAAATACACACTATTACACATCTAGATTTAAAAAAATTTATTGGAAATGTACCACTGTAATATATGTACATACATATACATATAAATATACATATATATGTACATACATAAATACATAACCTCTCTATATTTTGTTTCTAGCACCGACAATTTTAAATACACACATGCTCATAACAGATGCTAAATGGAATCACGATGGTTCTGTTATAGCCATATGTGGACGTCTCGCCGAATTGTCAAACACCAAAGAACTAAATCAAGTTAGTTTCTATTCGCCATTTGGACATTTGTATCGAACTCTTAAAGTACCGGGCAATCAAATGACATCGATTTCTTGGGAAGGGAAATCTTTGCGTATCGCCATGGCAGTAGATTCTTTTATATACTCTGCCAATATCAGACCCGATTATCGTTGGTGTTATTTTGAAAAGACGGTAGTATTTTTGACTGCCAAAAGCAATATCAATGGCAAAGACAATTTAAATATTATAACATTTTGGAATACAACCTCAAATCAGGTAAGGTAACGGTGCTGACCGCACATTTGCAATATACAGTAAAATTCGTTTATAGCGAACTCGGTTATACGGAATTTTCGGTTGTAACGAAATGATTTCAAAGTCTCGATGTTTTGGTAGTAAATTTCATACGAAAATTCTTCATTATAGCACAAAGAAGGCCAGAGGTGACACAAAACGGCATGCTATTGTTGTTGTTTTACTGACTCAGTCACACAGAAAGTAGTAAACAAAGCATTTTTCATGTTTTGTTGTGGTTTTGTATTCTTATTAATTTCTGGCTCAATAAAAAAAGTAGAAGAATATTAATTTAAGCAATAAAAATGCTAATGGTAATATAACATTAAAAATAAAATAAGAATTATATCATGATCTATAGAAGAAGTAAATTCCATTACAATTCATCATTTCTTACTTGCAAAATGCTTTAGTTTTTGTTTTGTCTATTTTCCCGTATTCCTACATTATATTGCTATCTCTGTTTAACAGAAAGTAGAGAAGTTATTCGTATTGGTAGACAACTTATTCATTCAAAATTTCAATAGTTCTCGCTATTATAGTCCTTTGGGTATGCGATAAGAAATACTTATTTACTTTGCATGGGAGGTGTCATGCCCACTTGAAATATTATAAAAATTATTAGCCTATGTCCAGCCTGAAAGTCTATTTTGAATTATGGTAACATTTTTAGAATCGGATGAGTAGATTTGGGGATTATCTGCTACTAGGGCGGATTGATATTGAAGCTACCTAAGTAGGAAAAAAACATTCAACTCAATCCACTTAGTAAGACGAATTCCAACTTTTTTATACCATCTGAATAATACGATTTTGGGAACCCCTCAAAATACGCGTTAGTTTCGGTAATCACATCTTAGTTTGAGATGAATATTTTTCCTGCAAGCAATTTTTTCAAGTTTGGAAACAGGAAAAAGTCAATAGGAGCTAAATCTGGACTATAAGGTGGATGATCAACCAATTCGAAGTATATTTCACGAAATTTTATCATCGTATCTAATGCGGTGTGAACCGGTGCGTTGTCTTGAAAAAAGAGCACTTTTTTCTTCTTTAAATTTGGTAGTTTTTTCTTGATTGAATCAATCAATTGATCCAATAATGCACGATAATATTTTCCTGTGGTTGTGGATTCTTTTTCATGATAATCGATGAGCAATATTCCGTGTGCATCTTAAACCTTGCCAGCCGATTTCACTGTCTTCGCCTTCTTCGGACCACTTCCACCAGCTTCCACCCATTATTTCGATTGATTTTTGGTTTCAGGTGTGTAGTGGTGGACCCACGTTTCATTAACAGTTATTAATCGACGCCAAAAATCAACAGGATTACGCTTTATCATGTCCAAACACCGCTGTGAAGTGGTCTGTCGAACTCGTTTTTGTTCGACACTGAGCAAACGCGGCACTCATCTTGCCGATAGCTTTTTCATATGCAAAATGTTAAACACGCGTTCATTGATATGTTTACCATTTCAACAATCTCACGTAACTTGACTTGGCGATCATTCATTTTCTTGATATTTTCTTCAGTAACCATCTCTTTTGGCCTCCCTGTTGATGGTATTGTTGCAGTGCTTGTTCGGCCGCGTTTAAATTCAGCAATCCAATATTTTACAATGTAATCTGACGGAGCAGACTCACCGTAATGTTTATCGAGCTTTTCTTTTGTCTCTTTTGCGGTTTTCCCTTTCAAATAATAGTGTTTAATCACTGCACGAAATTCACTTTTTTCCATTTTTTAAGGAACATAAAAGTTGCTTACTTCAAACGGCTACAACAAATAAACTAATCGATGAATTTGGGTGAAATTTAAACAGCTGACGTTTGACAGATCGCAATTAAAAAAAAAAGTTTTTGTGTTTGTGCTGCCATATAGCGCTAGGTAGCTTCCATATCAATCTGCCCTCGTACATTCAAACTTGCAAACTAACAAAAAATAGCCTACTTACGATTTTTAAGCAACGGGTAGCACGATTATTCGGTCATATTTACAGTCTTCAGTTAACTAATGACGGTGGCTTAACTATTGATTTTTCATATAAATGTCATTAGTTAACTAAAGACTGTAAACATAGACCTTAGTGGGCCTTATACAATTTATATTTCCTCTAGAGTTTTCTTAAAGAAGTTGAACCTTGTTTGGCCATGGCATCCTGCAATGAACATTGTGTTTTGGCCGTCGAGTGTGTCGGTAACATTAAGGATCTGGCATTAAACGCTGTAGAACGTAAACATGATGACGACAAGTTATATCAATTGTTATTGTGCAATTCGATTGGTACTACCGTAGATTGTAAGTTATGCTTATTGTGGATGGTTTTAATATGCATATTAAAACTTATTTACATCATTCAATTACTCAAACAACGTCATAATTACAAAATCGAGATCTTTGAGTTAAAACTGCATCTTCTGTAAAAAACTCGTACAAATATCTTTTTTACTCTCATCTTGAGAGAGAAATATTATATAATGCAATAATATTTAGTATGTTTATTATTCGAGATGCTTATTTATTTTGTCTGTAGATATAATATACTTACAGACAGTTAAACAATATAATTACATATAGTAAATTCAAATAAAATACAAAATTATTGATTATTTAACAGAACGATAATTTTAAGTTTAATAACATTTACATTTAAAGAAAAATCTATCATTTTATAAAATTTATTAAATTGACTGCATATTCTTCTAAATGGATCAACATTTGTGTAATTTGATCTGAAAAATTTAATTGCTATTCAAAGTGTCGAGATGGACGATTAAACGAAATGTTATCAAGCAGGAAATTAGAACAAATATCACCATTATATTTATATTAAATTTAATATAAACGACACATTAAACATAGTCCTTCATCTTTTAAGAGTTGGAAGTTTGATTAGAGCAAGACGGCTGGTGTATGACGGAAGATCTAATGGGTTCCACTGTAGACCTAGAAGGCAGATTGTACAGATTCAATGTAATTGTTGTGAGTCATGTATATAGGATTCCAAACTATAGATGCATATTCTAAGACAGGTCTTACGAGGGAAACATAAAGTTGCTTTGTAACATATGGGTCCTTAAATTCTTTTGCACATCTTTTAATAAAACCAGGAATACAACGTGCTTTATTTAAAGTTATGGAAATATGATTAATAAAGTTCAAGTTAGCATCCAACAAAACTCCAAGATCCAACACTGTAACACAATTTTCTAGCTAGACGTTCCCCAAAGAATTATTTACTTTTATATGACATACAGAGGAATGTTTACATTTTTTCAAGTTAAGCACCATCAAATTTAAATTACACCATGACTGAAATGAGTCCAAATCTTGTTGAAGTAGACTGTGATCTCCATATTGATTAAAACTTAGGGAAATCTTTACATCATCCGCATTGCTACTAGTTGTTTAGCTAATGCTATTTTAAAGCTTAATAAATCATGGGTATTTTTTCGAAGTTGAGAATTCATTTTGCAAAGGTCTCTGTATTGCATCCAGGCGTTGCAGTACGCAAGATCAATAAAATGAATAAAGACTTTTAACGTCCATTTTCGAGTTTTGAAAAATTACCTGTTAATTGATCGCAAACATCAACGCCGCCCATACACTTGTTGTATTCCCTGACGATTCTAAGAGCTGGAACTTCCACATACCTTTTCTCTTTTTTCCCCAGCGTTTCATGTGTTCAACTGGGCCACACCCGTAAGCTGAAGATGCAAGAATTACCGACTTTGAATTCTTCCACTGCATCTCGACAATATTGTCTTCACTATGACAAAATTCCATATCACCCCTTTTCATGCGTTTTTCATTCGTGAAATGTCTTTTTCAACAGAGCTTGTAGTAGTGGCAGTTTGGAGCCTTCAGGAAGTGTTTCAGCCAAACAGAACAAAACAAAGCCTGGTCCTCAACCTATTTTCGAGCAAGGAAGTGGTGTAGTCTTACCATGATAAATCTCAAAATCAAGGACCAGCCCCTCAGAGGTTGTTAAAATTTCGTTTTCCAATCCCACTCCTCTAGGTTTAATCAGGAGGCTTTGTCTAATGGGGCACCCACCAGTAAATGGTGTCATTTGTTCGTCATTGCATTTTCTTGGAATATTTCTACAAGCAGATCTAACACGTTCAAGTACCGGATTTATCTTCCAAAATACGTTTGATTGTTTCTCTGCTTCCGTTACTTCATTGTTGTCCACCACTTGCAGACACATGCGCAAGAGAAAGAATCGATCACGACTCATGGTATCAGCTACAATAGGGAGTCTTGTGGTTTTCTCCCAGTATATGCGCAGCCTTGGATAACAAATGCAGCTCATCGCAATGACAATACCAAAAAAAAATTTTAGTTATTGCTGCTCCCAATGTGATTTTCCCTTCTCGGCAACATGGTACCTGTTTGTGTAACCCGTCACTTTATCCATGAACTCATTATTAAAACACACAGAAAAATAATGATAGGGCTTCTGTATAGGTGTGTTTGTGTCCGCAATTGCACAAGAGCTTCTTCCACCTGAATCTCAAACGGTTTTCTTTTCCATATATCACGTCAGTTGGGAGTTTGACTTACATCTGGTGATGTCTCTGAAAGGGCATTTACCTCTTCTTCACTGCCGCTTTCCTGGTCTGCCAAATCATTTGTTACAACGGGTGATTTCCGAGTTGCATCCACGCACTCATCATCACCACTAAAATCTTCCAAATCCGTTTTTTTTCAGCTAAGATATCGTCTTCAGTTATTCGACCTAAGAAGAAAAACAAAAATAATTAACATATTTTTATAATATAATATAGTCCTAACACGCACAATTGTGGCACATCAAAGAAATTTCACTTAAAAATATCAAAAATCACAAGATGATCACGAAGTTACACTTAACATAAAAAATTTAATAGTTTTTCTAATTGAAAACACTTGTTTGATTAAAGATTGTCGGTCTTATCGCGTAAAGTTTTATATTAAAGAAATTACAGATACTTGAAGTTACCCGCACACTTGTGCGTACATCGTCGGAAAGGTGTATGACGTTGTTTGAGTAAGCGCCTGCTTTTGCAAAATGAAACGTTTCTAAACGTTTGAAATTTGTGTAGAAAAAACTCAAATTTAAAAAAAATTTGTTGTTGGATTTTCATACAAATTTAAAAAGCTTGAAATCGTTTTATTTTATGAAACGAGGATAAACATATATTACAGTGATGCCAGCAGAAATTTAACAAAATCCCTACATGTATAGAAAAATTCCTCCTTGTTCGCTGCACACACAAACGAAATTCCCTACATTTTTCCCTACTTTAAAAATTCATTGATTTTAACAAAAACGAACATTTTATTTGCATTTTTAAAATTTTGTATATTTATATCGCCAGGTACAAAATTTTAATTTTAGTTCTCACAAGGTTAATCAAATCTTAATTCTGAATGCTTAATAAAATTTTGACTACGTTAAAAAAATGGGACCCCGGAAAGATAGAGTGAGCCAAGGGGATTTTTTATGTCGAAGAACGCGTTTGAATAATTAAAATAACTTAATATATAATTTTAAAAAGTCTTATTTTTTATATTAAACATAACAAAAATCAAATTTGTTTTTGTTTTTTTTTTTCTTACAAAATCTATTCCCAAGAAAATCAGACATTTCTTTGCCTTTCCTTGTCTCTAGTTATTATTTTCCGCAAGATATTTTCTGTCTGTATGAAATATCTCGCGCAATACTATGACAAAATTTGAAATTTAAATTTTTATATGTACATATAATATTTACACTTTTGTGTGGTGTTTTACGCAACTACACCGTAATAAAAAGGAAAAGAGCAAAGTATTAAAAATTCCCTACATTTTCCTCAAAATGAAAAATCTGTCCTCTTTTCCCCTCGCTTGAAATTTTCCAATGAATTCCCTACAAAAAGGGAAATTCCCTACTGTTGGCATCATCATATTAATTTATACGAGTACATATGCACATACATACATATGTATAATAATTTTAAATTATTCTGTTTTAAAATTAAGCGAAATTTACGGAAGTATGTCCAAACTTTATTGGCATTAATTCGAGTTACGTGACGATAGCGTCAAAAGATGAAATTTTATTATGGCACTATCATACACCCAAGGTAAGAAAGAGATTTTTAATGTTTATTTAATAAGTAACAAATACATTACATGCAATTAATTCTGCTAATTTTTAGAGCACCTCTCAATTACACAATATTAAATCACGCAAAGAAAAACGTTTTCATATTGACGATACACCCACTGGCATAGATTTAGCTAAGGATTTGGTGGTTTCAAGGACCAGTAAAGATCGTGCTGAAAATAATATAGATTTTATATGCAGTCTAGCGGTGTCGGAGAAAATCTTATTGGTGGCTAGAGAATCGGGGATTATTAATGAGTATAGTATACCGAATGTGGCATTAAGAAATCGTCATAAAGCTGGCAGCAAAATCCTTAAAATGTCTATCAACTGCAATTCATCGTAAGTTTAACTATATACATACTTTTTTGTGTATAGGGACATTTAATTTATTATATTTACGCCACTTTAATGACTTCTTTCCATCCTTTGGCTATTATAGAAAAAGTTTACTGTATGTATGTATATGTATATATGCATAGATTAATTCGTTAAAAAATCAGCCCTATTATAAATATTCGCAAGGAATTTGGTTCATGAGGAAAAGTCTTTTCTCGAGAAGAAATTCCACTAATGAATTCAACCTCCCTTCAGTTTTGTTAGGGAATTATTTTTAGGGAAAACCAAAACTTAAATACGATTATGTTTAGAATAATTACTTTTGGGCTGAATATATGAATTTATGGGCTAATAGATTTTCATAAAATTTCTTAAAAATTATAAATCGTAATAAAAACTATGTTTTCTTATAAAGCGCTGTTCACATATTACGTAACGCTATCTTTGCGCTTGTTTATTTTCTATGAGTCCTTTGAATTGCACAAACTTACAATAAATCACACACATACATACATATATTAACTTATTTATTTACACCTCTGTTTACGTACTACTAAATTCTTTATTAAATAGTAACACAATGATCATACTCTGAAAATAAGTGTGTTCGAGTACCCAAAAGTTTTTACAAAGTTTTACTGAATTTCACTAAATTGCGTTCGTTTACTCAAGTTTCAGTAAATGAGAACACAAATTGAGAGCGTAAAGTGAAAGTTCATGGCTGAGAATTTACAAATTTTTACTGCAGAAATTTTTTGTAGTAAAATTTAGTAAAACAGAAAAACATATCATTCAAAAGGTAAACAAACAAAAGTAAGAAATTAAAAAGTATACAATTTGTGAAAAAATTATTAAAAACAAGATCAAGTTAAATAAATTATTTTAAAACTATTCGTTCGTTAAACATGTGTGTATATGCATTTTAAAAGAAAAAAAAGGCTAAATATATGGTTACTTAGTACTGCACTTGCTTTTAAGGTAGTCAATAGGAAAAACAAATAATCACATACTTTTGAATAAATTTAATCAGACACAAATTAGCAAAATCAAATAAAATTATAATAAACAGATGGAAACGATTATAGAAAATAATTTGTTTATATTTCTTAAAATATTCATGTTATAATAAATATTGGACCGAGTACCAACAAGAAAAAGAGTTGAGTAGTCCAAAGTGTAAATATATTTCAACACTATATTTATTTGCAATATCCTGTTTCCTTAATCTTACTAATTTTTACAATTTTTCCGTTCGCGTACTTTTTTGGGCAACAGCTTTTTCTGAGAGTAAATTTTTCAGTTTACTCAGTAATTACTCATTTACTGCATTTTACTGTAAAAGTACTCGAACGCAGCTTATGAAAGTGACACTTCTCTTTAGTCTCGGTTCAGACTATGAAAGTTTTCTTTCTGAAATTTTCTCTAATTCTCTTTTAAACTTTCATTAATGTCTACACATTGAAATTTTTTTTGTACACAAATCTTTGCTGGCACCACCATGAAAGAAAATAAAAGTAAAAGAAAATCAAAAATAAAGCTGCAGCCATTTTCAGGTTGACAGTTACGAATTTCAAAACACAAGAGAATTTCAAAGTAGATGAAAGAGTGTACCCCTCCCAATCTTCCCTCCCCGTACACCAACAAACTAACACTTTCAGAAAGAAAAATTTCATAGTGTGAACCGTGACTTAACACTATCATGTCGCTAATGCTCATAAAATCTGCCACTTGTTGCTTGTAGACGTTTCTCGTAAGCTTCGTTTCCTTAATTTTGAATTTTACAGTTGTTGGCTATTTGAGTATTCACTTTGGTGAAATTGGTTTCACAACAAATGATGCAAAAGTTAGTCCTTAAATATACAGTTACCGAACACAGGT
This sequence comes from Gymnocheta viridis, assembly GCA_956483585.1. NCBI lineage: Eukaryota > Metazoa > Arthropoda > Insecta > Diptera > Tachinidae > Gymnocheta > Gymnocheta viridis. Next base: position 62,654,561 of record OY101443.1, on the reverse strand, counting down.
GACGGGGATACAACATAATCAATGTTGATCCATAGTCGTTCGTTGAGCCTATTTTTGAACTTGTATCTTTGTCTTGAACCAAATTTTGTGAAAATATATTACTCATAAGTAATTACATAAGTATTGTGTAAATATTTCTTTATTCCAATTAAAAACAGTTAGATTATTTTAAGGTTACGTTGAAATAACTTGTATGTAGTATGTAGAATACAATAATTTTTAAGTCTAACTGCCAGTCCCACGATGTCACATGTATTCGTTCTTTCGCACAATTTACATTCAAAACAAAATTTTAGAAGTTTTTTTTGTTTTAAATGTATTTGTATTAAAGAACGAATGCGTGTGACATCGTGGGACTGGCAGTAAATATACATACATATGTACACTCACATATCTGTTATTCCTTCAAATATCAGACGAGCAGCTTTGATTGATTATAATGGTGTTATGACTCTTTTGGATTTGGATGATAATCGTGAAACTCAGCTAAACTTTAGTCGTGTAGAACGTAAAGATGTCTGGGCCATTTGTTGGGCAAAGGACAACCCCCAATTATTGGCCTTAATGGAAAAAACACGCATGTATATATTTCGAGGTAACGATCCAGAAGAACCAATTGCCTGCTCTGGTTACATATGTACCTTTGAAGATTTAGAGATCACCAGCGTTTTGTTGGATGACATTATAAGTGGTGAAGAATCACAAAATTCTCTTAGTCATATATTGCAATTGAAAGTGAAGTCATTAAGAGACACAGATGATCTACTGCAACATGTTGGTCTAGAAGATGCCAAACAGTTCATTGAAGATAACCCACATCCTCGTTTATGGCGTTTGTTGGCTGAAGCAGCATTAAAAAAGTTGGATCTTGATATGGCTGAAAATGCATTTGTGAGATGTTCGAACTATCAGGGTATACAATTGGTGAAACGTTTGCGTAATATACCATCGGAAATGTTACAAAAAGCGGAAATAGCTGCTTTTTATGGGGAGTTTGAGGAGGCGGAAAAGTTATATATTGATGGCGATCGGCGGGATTTGGCTATAAACTTGCGTATAACTCTCTGTGATTGGTTTCGCGTGGTGCAGCTTTATAGAATGGGTTCTGGTATATCAGATCAGCAAATGGAAATAGCTTGGCGTCAAATAGGTCATCATTTTGCTAGTCTTAGGTCTTGGGAAAGTGCAAAGGAATATTATGATAAATCTCATGACACAGAAGGTCTAATGGAGTCGTTGTATCATTTGGAACAATTTGAGGAATTGGAAAAGTGTATTGACAAATTACCGGAAAAAAGTCCACTGCTTTCAAAAATAGCCGAAATGTTGGCTTCAGTTGGTTAGTAAATAGTTGTTGATATTCTTTTTAATTACCTTTTTATTATATAAAACTTCTACTTTAAAGGCATGTGCTCAGAAGCTGTTAATGCTTATTTAAAGTTTGGTGACCCAACATCTGCTGTCAACACCTGTGTTAATCTAAGACAATGGGGTCAGGCAGTGGAGCTAGCCCAAAAGTTCAAAATGCTTCAAGTTAATGTTTTGCTGGGCAAACATGCAGCACAACTTTTAAAAGACGGCCGTTTGCCAGAAGCTATAGAATTGCAAAAGAAAGCCGGCCGTTATTTAGATGCTGCTCGTCTAATGAACAAACTAGCCGAACAAGAAATTGAAAAACGTTCTAACTTACTGCGTATAAAAAAACTCTACGTTCTCGCAGGACTCTTAGCTGAACAACATATAAAATTTTTATCTCCGAGCTCTGCCGAAACTCCAGCTTACAATATAGACCGCATTAGTGTTATGGATACAATGACACCTGAAGATTCTGCCACAGTAGAACGTATTTGGCACTGTGCAGAAGGTTATCACTTTATGTTGTTGGCCCAAAGGCAGTTGCGTTTTGGAATTGTTCACAGTGCTGTGATAACGTCTTTACGTTTAAGGGAATATGAAGATGTTTTACAAGCTGAAGACATTTACGGTCTCTTAGCATTATCCAGCTGTGCAGACAGATCTTTTGGAACGTGTTCCAAAGCTTTTATTAAGCTCGAGTCATTAGATAATTTGCCGGAAAAGAGTCAAAGAGAGTACGAAGAGTTGGCAGTCAATATTTTTTCCAAAAACGAACCTATTGATGATAAAGTTGATTTTATAACCTGCTATTCCTGTACAGAAGCTGTAGCGGACTGGTAAGCTATGCCCAAATGTTGTGAATTTTTTTTTTCGTATTTCATATAGGACATTGCATGATCGTGAGTAACTTTTTGCTTGCAAATGTTGTGAATTTTTTTTCGTATTTCATATAGGACATTGCATGATCGTGAGTAACTTTTTGCTTCAATCTCGTAAACGTGAGAATAATAAAGATTCAGCTTAAGAAACCGTTCATGAGTAATTCATGATTATCTGAAAAACAATTTGTAAATTCCGAAATATAAATAGAATTTGTGCACTATTGGGTGCAAGTCGTTAATTTTTTTTTGCAACATGAGTTTTTGTTATTGTGCTTAATTCTTCTTTACAGTTACGTGAGCATAAGGAAAAAAACACATTTTCTCTCGTCAGTAAAAAGTTACTCTGATCCCATCTCTACTTTCATTGAATTAATTAGGGTCCAAAAAGTTTTAAATTTGGAATGTAAAAAATATATGTATACATATATAATTTTTCTAGCTTACCTGCCTGTAACTCGTGTGGAGCTCGTTTTCCTCCCTGTATATCTTCGGGTAAGCCTATAACGCAACCAACAGGTAATATTTGGATTTGTAGCACTTGCCATCATTGTGCTTCTCCCATGGAAATTACCAGACATCGCACTTGTCCTTTGTGTCACACATTGATCTTGTCAGCCACTTTGGAAGTTTAAAGTATTTGTAAACTGTCAATGAAATAAAATGGTCTCATAAAATCTTAATATTAATAAATAAAAATATTTTAATATTTGAATTTTAAACTAAAAGAAATTAATACATATCGAAATTATATGTACATACATTGTTTCCTTCAAAAATACTGTGCATTCAGCACAGCCTAATTCATAGTTCACAAAGTCGATTTACGTAGTATATAGAATTTGCATATAAAAGTATCTAATTTTTAGGTAATTAAATAGTCTGATGAATTACGAACAAGTCGGTAAAATTGTCTGTTTGAATGACGATTGAGGCTACAAACCTGAAAGCTAATTTGTTAATCACAAGGCGAATTCATTCATAATTCTGCTAAGGAGCCAATCCAAGGTAAATTTACCGGGTAAACCCGTTAGCCCAGATACCCAGAACCAAATTGTCCAAAGTTTGTTTGCATTTAAAATTGAAGATCAATCAGAGAGAAGCGGTTAATAAAAAAGAACTACTTACATACATACAAAAGTTTTAAGAATGTGTGTTTGTGCAGCCTGCAAAAATTAAAGTTTATTTGGGAAATGGAACTTTGCTCCGTGTTCCCAAAGATGAAAATATGAATAAGTGAGCTGAAAATGGTGGAATAACATTGACACCTATCGCTAGAATATGTACATACATATGTATGTATGTATGTAGCGAACACTTCCTGCCTTCCATCATTATTCATGTTGGAAACAGAGTGTTGCTTTTGAAAAATGCTTAGTAGCCTTTTATGAGGCAATTCTAAATTGTTCCACTAAATTTAAAGCTTGAATATCATTAGTCTTTATAAATGATGGCAAAATGCACCATATTTGCTTCTAAACTAATTGTTTGCTTCAACTGGTTAAAGATCCCTTGAACATGTAGAGCTGCCCTATCAGCCGATAAATGATTTTGATTACCAGAGGAGGAGATGGTTTTTTTATTGCTTAAAAAAATTTCCCTTGCTAAAAAAAGGAAAAAAGTTAACGTGCATTCAAAGCTGGTGTTCAAATCAAATTATGTACGTTAATATATGAGAGATATGTCCCAATACTTGTACAATTCAAGCGTGTCTTCAAATAAACGTGGCATCCTCACAATAAAATATGACAGTGTTCAATACAGGGCCTATGTGTGTGTTTACACACGAGTGATTACGCATGATTCACGCTAATCACGTGAGCGGTGCCCATCTCTAGTTGAAACAGAACACAACTATAACGTAGGCCGAAAATCACTGAATCCATGGTTCAATAATACCAGGTAATGCTAATAGCACAGCTGACTTAGTAAATTTGAGCATGGGTACGTCACTCAGCAGTAGAATTTGACATAAACCTTGTACGTTTCTACCAACAAAATGCGTGTTTTTTTGTGTTGTAGAATCGCTATTACCTGTGATAATTGTACCATGATACATTCTCAAAATAATATATACCGGTATGTTCTACATTCCACTTTGAAGTGTAATTCAATTAAAATCACTTCTGTGTAAAAGTTTTTATGTTGTGCATTAAATTTTTTTACGTTGTAGAACGACTGATGTTATACATATGTATGTATATTGAAACAGCTACTCTGTTCTATTTGTACATATGTATGTAAAATTACATTGCTTTCGTGTTTTGTTTCATTATTATAGCTGAAAAATATCATGTACGTATTTTTTTATAGAGGAACTTTTTTTTATATATATTTAATACTTTCATACATAAGTATTCGTGTATGCAATTATATATACCCGCAATTTTCGGATTTAAAAATTTATATAGGCCGTACATTTTTTTTAACTGGAAGATCATAATTAGATTTTCATCATAAATTTTGTTTGTTTGATTCCTTTTTATAATTTTATTTGCATGCTTATGCATGTTTAAAAACATGTGGACATTTATTATTAAATGTATTATTGTACATATGTACATATTTATGTATGTATAATCGACGATGTAGAAAATTTATTAAAACTTGTACATCCAAAGTATATGCAATTGGACAATTGCGGTAATAAAAATTGCTACGTAAGACGTTAGGTAAAAATTCTGTAGTATCAAATAAGCCACATTATAACTATTACGTTTTTCGTTCCGATTCCGAAAACTGCTTAAATGACAACACTGTTTTTCATAATATCGTTACAGCTGCTTATTTTTTCTTTCTCTAGAATTGAACACAAAAACATTCTAAACTATGAAAATTAATATAAAATAAAGAAAAATGAAAGTTAGTAAAAACAAATATGAACGTCTACCCTGTTATATGAACATTTAACACTATTAATAATTTAAAATTCTAGCGCATAAGTGAAAAAAAGTTGGAAGCCTTTGCGGTTGGTACCATGGGAAAACGGCAACTGTCCAAAAAAGAATTGGAAGAGCAAAAGAAAAAAGACGATGAAGCTGCAGCCGCACATGTAAGTTGAAATTTTAGTTGAGAAAATATTTGCTTTTAATTTGAATTATTTTCTTAGGTTTTCAAAGAGTTTGTAGAAACATTTCAAGACACCCCCACCCCTTCATCAAAAATTTGGGTAAAAGCCGGTACTTATGACGCCGGCTCAAGAAGTAAGATTTTATAATTGTTATCATAAAACTATTTATCATAAATAATTCTTTTAGGGGAAGATAGTCGTGAAAAGGGAAAATTATATAAACCGTCTTCAAAGCTAGATGATAAAAGTGCTGCAGAAAAAGCTCAAGAATATGCCAAAATGCTGGCTTCAGACTTGAAAAAAGATTCCATTAGCTCTAAAAAGAAAAGCCAAGAGAAAAAGAAAAGTAATTTGGAACTTTTTAAAGAAGAACTGCGACAAATCCAAGAGGAGCGTGAGGAACGTCATAAATATAAGCATATGGCGCAAACTGCCGTGGCACAGCCCACAGTACAACCAACTCAAGCAACGACAGAGCATCAAAACCAAAACCATACAACGGAAGAACGTACAGGTTCTCATGACACAGGTGATCCAAATACAACCAACTTATATTTGGCCAATTTATGCCCAAAGGTGAGTTAGGCGATTATGGTTAATTTATCAGACATTCATTGGCAATTTTTAATAATACCTGGCATTTATTATAAAATTGCATTAAGTTTCTAGCTTTAATTAGTACACATTTTAACTTTTATCTTTACAAAGCTGTCTGAACAACAATTAATGGAAATTTTTGGACGGTATGGTCCCTTGGCAAGCATTAAAATTATGTGGCCCAGATCAGAAGAAGAGAAAATGCGTGAACGTAACTGTGGCTTTGTTGCCTATATGAGTCGGAAGGATGCTGAAAGGGCTTTAAAAACGCTTAATGGTCGTTTCATAATGGGCTACGTTATGCGTTTAGGTTGGGGTAAAGCTGTACCAGTACTTAACCAACCTATATTTATACCGCCTCCTTTATTGGAATTATCAATGCCACCACCACCATCTGGTTTGCCATTTAATGCTCAACCACCACCAACGGAATCGCCTATTGTGCCGCCAAAAAATTACAAAGAGTACACGACAGAAGAAGAAAAAGAAAATATGGAAAATGTATAGAAAACATTGATACATATAATATATGCATATCGCTCATTTGCTGCAATGACGTCATATCTAAAAACAGTTTTAAAAATGAGAAAAGTTTTTAATTTGCTCTCAACTTAATGGGAAATTAAAAACTATCAAACTCTTAAGAGCTGACTGAGTATACCACATATTTGATTGATATTTTTACACAATATTAAGAACGATATGATAATTAATTTTGCATTATTAACGCAAAAATGCTATTTTTGAGTTATGACGTTATTGCAACAAATGAGCGTTAATTATATATATATATATTTTTTCAATATAATTTTTTAAAGGTCTTGAAGAAGTGTGTGGTTAAAGTTATTATACCCACAGAAAAGTGAGTACTTGTCAAGTGATCCCTTCGTAGTCTTTTCAACTCATAATTTTTTCACCAAGGTCTGTACTTCACATTATCCATCGGATGATAGAGTTTGTTATACGTGAGGGTCCAATGTTTGAAGCTTTAATAATGAGTCGTGAAATAGAGAATCCACTCTTTTCATTTCTGTTTGATAATGAGAGTCCTGCGCATATTTATTACCGTTGGAAATTGTTTTCTTTGCTACAAGGGGATACTCCCAACGAATGGAATGAAAAAGAATTTCGTATGTTTAAAGATGGACCCATATGGAAACCTCCAGTGGCTAACTTTTATACACAGGGAATGCCAGATGATTTGGTTATTGATCCAGATTTTCCAGAGGCGCATAAAGGAGCTTTATCAACGGCGTTAGTTACAGTTTAAAGTTGTTAGAAAATCGTATGATCAATGATGTTAATTATCCTCTTTCAGACAACGTGACCGTTTGGAAGATCTTATACATTATTTAACGCCCGAACGCACAAAAGTTGGTGATGCCATGATCTTTTGCATTGAGCATGCCGATGCAGCTGATGAAATATGCGAATGTGTTGCCGAATCTATAGCCAATCCAGCTACTTTGGCGTCAAAGAAAATTGCACGTTTATATTTAATATCAGACATTTTGCACAACTGCACTGTCAAAGTTGCAAATGTTTCCTTCTTTAGAAAAGCGTGAGTTAAAATTCTAATTTCAGTTTACAGCTTCGCAGTTTTACACTTTCTTTTACTATTCAGTATTGAAAAACATTTAGTGGAAGTTTTTGAAAATCTACATACATTCTTTAATAACATCGAGAGCCGTCTGAAAGCTGAAGGTTTTAAGAGTAGAGTCTTAAATGTTTTTAAAGCCTGGGATGATTGGGCTGTATATTCAAAAGAATTTTTGGTGCAACTGCGTTCAATATTCTTGGGAAAACAGGTGAATATGTAAATATTTTTTAATCCGATTTCATGCTAAATTAGTGTACATATTTAATAGTATCAACCGCCTGTAACGCCCCCACCTATTGAAGAGGTTAAAGAGATCGAAGAAGAAGAGGACATTGATGGTGCTCCCATGTCGGGAGACGAAAGAGATGATGAGGATTTAGATGGTGTACCCTTGGATGGTGCTGCCTTACTAAAAGGTGTTCTAATGAGAGGATTACCGGAAACCCAAAAGACTACACCACGTCATAGTCAAGATGTTAGTCGTGATGCAGATTATAATGATGATATAGATGGCATACCATGCAAGTTATTAATAAATTAATTTCTAAAGAACTATTTAAAATTATGTTCTGTTTAATCTAGTGGATGACGATATCGACGGTGTACCCTTAGAAAAGGATCTGCAGGATCTAAGCGATATTGGTGGTAAAAATCCCAAACATCGTTCTTTCATACCCTCTAAATGGGAAGCTATCGATCCAGAACAAGTGGAGGCTCAAGCAGTTACCACTAGCAAATGGGATACGTTAGATGCTCCTGAAGCACCAAAAATTTTTAATCGTTCTAGCGATGATGAAGATGACGATAACGATATTCTTAGTTTTGATGAAATAAAACGTAAAAAATTACGTGAAATCGAAGTTAAAACTATGCAATATCAAGATGCCTTGGAATTGGGAGAGATTGAAACTAAATTAGGTTTAACTGTACCCGAACAAGTGGAACATTATCGTAAGCGTTTAATGAAAAAAGTAAGTAGAAGAAAAAATATCATTTAAATAAAAGGCGGTTTTTATTCAAATGCACTTTTAAACTGAAAAAATTATAAAATAATTTTTTACCGTTCCGGAAATGTAGCGAATTTTTATTGAAACTTGTACAATATTCATTTGGGACCGCATAGATTATATAAAAATCAATCAACCACTTAATTTGAATGAAATGTTTCGCTATTGGCGTAATCGAACCATAAATGCCTTACTTACTTACTTTTGATCTGCTTTGAGAGGCTTTAAAAATTTTTTCGAAATGGATAATAGTTAAAAACAAGCATACCAAAAACCGAAAATTCAACAAAAACACCGATTTTTATTTAAAAAAAATTAAAATTAACTAAAACTTCTAAAATTCATCAAAACACGAGATTTAGTAAAAAACTGCATTTGGGTAGAAACTGCATTTATGCCTATTAAGGTGACTTCCTTCTTTCTGAAAAATTTGGACAAACCGAATTTGATTTTTTTATTAAATTCATTAAATCACATATCAGCAATGCATACATATAAATAATTTTGAATTCATTTATTCTATTAAATTTGCTTATAAAAATGCATAATAATAAAATACATTCTAAAATGTATGTGTTGTTTTGGGAATAAGTTTAGAATGTGTATTGGAGAGATTCATCGATGAATTAAAGTCACTTAATTACATATTTCGATAATAAATGAAATAAAATCTTTTTAGTATCTTCTGCAATTGTTGTACTCTTTCACGTTTTAATTTCTCCTTGCCAAAAAATAGTTTCGAATATTGGCCGAACTCGGACACTAATACTTAGATAAAATCTGCGGCTTTCGATTCAGTGACCGAATATACATATAATACCTGATTGATAAAAAATTTTATTTCCAGTAGGAACTTAAAATGCTCTTCCTTCTTCTTCGACTATTATGAAATTTTCGGCTATCGTATTGTTTTTTGTTAAGAGCTGATTAGATATAGTAATACAAAATTTATTATAACAAATATTTTCCAAAAATCGTATTTTCGAAAACTCTCAATATAATATAATCGCATCATATTCACAAGAAATTACGGTGGATTTATCTAGGAAAAATTCTGTAGAATACAGCAGAACTTTTCTTAAAAGCTATGAGAGGCTTACATACTACATCCATACCGTCATCGCCGACAAAAACATTACATAAATACATTAAAAATAAATTCTGAAAAAAGCAAGGTATGAAAAATAAATAAAAAACAATAGCCCTTCGCACTATTGTCGAAGTCGAAATCAACCTGTTAATGCCACAGATCTTTTTTTTTGTTTACTTTCTGACGAAATTTTAAACATGTCGAGTTCCTTCATCTTTTCTAAACGATGGAAGTAAAATGGAGTATACGAAAGCAGATTGATTCTTAAAAATCTTTTTATATTGATTGTTCCTTTTCTCGCCAAATTCAAATGTTTTTCAAACTATGATTGAGAGTATTTACAAACAAATTATATTTTGTTTTTTGAAATTGAATGAAAAACAGTAATAGAAAATTTCGTCACTTATGCCAATTTTTTGTTATGCATAAATATTTGTTATAAAAACATTCTTTAAAGACCTGAGTTAACATAAAAAAGTTTTTTTTACGAAATTCTACTTTTCCCACAGTGGTGAAGAGGATATCAAATACGCCTCAACCCAATAGTGCACTCTCAATTATTTTAATCCAAATTTTTCTCTTTTATAAGGAGTCTCTTACCGAAGCCGTAGATTCTCCGTTAAGTTACATACGTAATAAAGAGTCCAGCCCCGATAGCCCGAAGAAATCACGTCATCGCAAACGTTCACCTTCACCAGTTCAACATTTAAGTAGCAGTTCTCGTTCCAGTCCCTCACGTAGTACACGAAAACGTTCCTTATCGCCATACAAGAGCAACAATAGTCGACGCGAGCGTTCTCCCACATCAAGTAGTCGTGACAGTGGCAAATATAGTAAGCGGCATCGTTCTCGTAGCACTTCGGGTTCACCACCCCATCCTTTAGAGAGAACGTCGTATCTTTCGAAATCAACACGTTACGACAGTCCACATTCATCTTCATCCAAGTCGAAAAGGTTTGTTTTACTATCGTTTACGATGTTTAAGTGATTTTAAATAATTTTTGGCTATTATTTTCTCTAGATCACCCTCACCTGGCTATGCACGTTCTTCTAAACGTGATTTAGAAAGGGACTCTTATTCCAGCAGTACTGGACGCAGTGAAAAACATAAACACAAACATAAACATTAAATCAACAATATTTAATTTAATAAATAAAACTTTCCAAAAGATAAAAGTTATAGAAACGAAAATATGTTTTATTTAAATATTCGCAATCTATTCCGGAAAAATATTGTTACAAAATAGAAAAGTCTGAATAATGTTTTATAAAAATCATAAATTTTGTCTCCATATAAAAATTCAAATAATACTCTTTAAACTATTATGGGAAATGTAATAGTGTGTTTAAATGTCAAAGAAATTTTGTAAGAGATTTTCACAAAAGTTGTCTTCTGTTTTTCCACATATCACATCATCTGCATTCGTTACACAATAAATTTTCTTAAAACAACGATCCAGTTTTATAATAAATCAATTAGTATTATTGATTTCAGTCTCCTGTTTATAAACTTCAATGATGTCTTCAATAATTTCCCAGTGTTTTTCCTTGCTTATATCGGAAACGAAGGGCTAAAAAATTAAGAATTAATTTTAATATATGTATTTTCGAACATCAAACTGTGTAAGCCTTTTTGGCATGACTGCAGACACACACTTACTGTATACCACATGGATTGATCGTCAGATTCATCAGTCAGCGGTACTTGAGTACCATACGTTTGTAGGGCCAACGATAGACAACAAATGGCAATATGAGTAGGTTTGTGATTTAGTATTTTAGCGGAATGATGAAAGTCCTGAAGAAATGATGCTGCTGTTTTAGCTATGGGTACGGAGGACCAGACATTGCTTCCCAACCAGTCTTGAAGTGTTTTCATATAGTAGAGTAAAAACTAACGATGAAAATGAAAATCAACATTTCCAATATTTTATTTCTTAATGTGTATTTGTTTTAATGTTTTTAACCGATTTCAAAAAAGGAAAAGGTCAGTCAGTTATTAACTCGTACGTATTTTTTTGCGTATTTTAGTTTTTTTCTTTATTTGGAAAAATTTACTTGCAGATTGATCGCGTGCTTTTAATTTTATATTTAGGATTAAATGTCCATCTGTTAGTTTATCCGTCCCTATTTTGGAGTCGGTTGTATTTGCAAGAATAATTAATACCTATTTAGAAATTTGTTGAAACATATTTTCGACTTACTTTATGTGGATGTTCAATATTTAAATCAAACTTTAATGTACGAGCTATCAACAGCTCAGCCTGAACAATAGCATCACGCATTGACCAATATTCATCACCTAGCTCCAAGGGAGAGGCTCCACGATTAAGAGTGCTGTGTGCTACATTAATAACATCGCGAATTTTAACCGGATCATCTTTTATTTTGCCCGACAGATATAAAGAGGATGCAGCAATTAACTAATAAATGTAAACGTATTTAAAAATTATGAGAACTGAAGGTTTTTTCTTGAACAACATGGTGAGTAGATATAGAAATAAAGTTTTAAAGTGAAAGTGCATTCACTTTATGTACATGCATATGTATGTACATATATACAATATAAAAATTTTAAATATATTTTCTTACATATTCATCATAATCGGTTGTTTCAACTTCTTTAAAGAATCGATGATAAATGATTGCGGCACCGGCTGATGTCAATGGTTTAATTTGCAGTTTTATAGCACATTCAAATAAAAAACGTGCAACAACACCGGGTTTGTCATTTTTTCTGCAAAAAGATTAAAAATAATTCAGTAAAAATAATTGCAAAAAAAAAGAAATTTACCTGTAGTCAGTCGGTTTGACTTTTTGCAATTTATTCTCCTGTACTCTATTTTGCAAAGACAATACATCAACAATGTTTTTCATACTTGTAGATGCCGTAGCTGAAATACTTCTGTGGAACTTCTTGATGGAGTTGATGTCGGTTGTAGATTTTCTTACACGTGGAGCTCTTAAGAGAAAACTAAATAATGTGCTGTTGCCTCGGTCTATGAAATACAATAAATTGTAAAATTTTGATTATAACCGGATTTCTATTGTTAATGCTAATTTTATCGTATACATAATTTGAAATAGGTTCATATGTATGTATGTATCTAAACAAAACAAAAGTATTCAATGGAATCTTCCGAATTGAACAATTGTATACACAAGTGGGTAGCATCAAGCAAAATAATATAAAATAATTTTGAATTACATCTGAAACTTTTTTGGCTATTAAACCAATTGGTTGTATGTACGTATATGCAATAAGAAGTGGTTTATCTTCCTGAAGTACCACGGAACGAATTCGGAAAATGTATTTAGAGCAGAGGAAAGTAGAGCTGCAAAATAATCGATGGTACTATCGATAGTTTTATTTTATGATAGTTTAATTTTTCATGAACTATCGATGGTTTTTCTTCGATAACGATCTTAGTTTTGACAAACTAAACGCGAAGTCAGCAAGAAGTAGTCGACGGCGACTTCAAAATATAATACCTCTTTTGCATAGGCATAGTTTACTTTCCAAAGTCTTGAGTGCGTTGGTGAGAAGGGAAAGAAGAATGGAAGTTAGTTGCTTTATTCTTCGTTATCGCTTACGCATACTTGTATTTGTTTGCATGTTTGTGTTTAGTCTGCATGTTCATCCAAAAAAATAACACAAAATTTGTCAAAGTATACTTTGCGTGTGGGGAATTGAAACAATGTTCAAACAAAATTCAAAAGACTTTGTCAAAGTAGACTTTGCACATTGAATATCAGTCTAATATTGTCCGTTTGCGTATTCAAAACTAGCATTCTTCTAATGGAGCAACTATCGATAGTCTTGCAACAACAAAAAGAAACAAAAAGTCAACAAAAACTTTGGAAGTGGCGGTAGTGCTGTTTTGCTCAGTTGCCTAAAAGCCCGGTAATTTCAGATACCGATAATTATTTGGATGCCGTTGCATTGGAAATGTATTATGTAGTAGGGGAGCTCTTGTTTCTTCAATTTCTTTAACATATTGTTATAGACATTTTTATGCTTCTGATTATTAAGGCCGATATGTGTGGAGAAAGACTTTTACGGAGAAGCTGTTGAAAGATTGGGCAGAGATTGTTTTGTGTAGCGTTGAAAAGACAGTTGACTATTTCGACGAGGGTGCTGTAGTTTTCAGAGTTTTTTAATGTGTTTTTTGAGTTTTTAAATGAATTTTAGGCTATAGAGAATAATAAACTGCTCCAAAGAAAAATATATATATTTTTGGGGATTGTGATGAAAGTTTCTAAAAATACATTTTCTTTTTTGCTTTTGACATTTTGTGTCAACAAGTCGGTATTTATTGTAATATTAACACCACCTGTAAAATAAATGCGCCTCGATTGTGCTCTTATATATCTTAAAAATAACCATCAATATCGACAACTAATTCATAAATCGCCATGTCGCCATATCAAATTTCATTATGCCAAATAAATTTGAAAATCGAAAAACCTGACAACCATGTTCCTAATAATTTTGAGCTAATTTATCGATAAATAATCACTCTATTATTGTTAAACAGTATGGCAATATTTTAAGCAGGATGTTGTATACCGCAAAATAAAGTGCTTTTTTGCCCACAATAAAGGCAGTGGAAAAACAACAACCATCTTTACTGTTAACCAACCAACGCTTATTGATTTTTCTACAAAATAAAATGTAAACTCATTTATTTTGCATAACACAAGTAAAACAATAAAATAGAAGTGAGAAAAAATAAACTTTAATAATTGCATATACAAAATATGTAAGTTGTGAATTTCATACTAAAGAAAATAGTCGGTTAAAAAAGAACTAAAAATTTTTTCCATTAAATTCGTAAAACTGAATAAACAATAACTTAAATGCAAAACGATGTAAATATCTTATTTTCTTTGTCGGTGAAAATGTTATAAAGTTTAAAAATAAACTAATAAAATATATTTTTGTGGACTTAGTGAAAAACGTACATATGTACATAAATGACCATGAACTTTTACAAATATAAAAACAATTTCTTTTTAGTTTAGTTTGATGGAAATAATAAACAGAAAATCAAGCTGTAAGAAGCTTTAAAGAATGAATTCTTGTACAATATACAAATGAAATAAAATAATAAAAACAAAGAGGCATGAAAACATAAATTAAATAAATTCAAATAAGCAAATTAACATGAAAATTTTTTCGGATTTTTTTCGTTTCCGTTAAATAAATAATAAATCTGTTGGTTCTCGTGAATTGCCTGTGAAAAGCAAAAAAAATATGTAACTTGTATCAAAAAATGTTATAAAAAAATTATGTGATTCATAAATATTAAATAAAATTGACTTAAAAAATATAAAGGAATACTAGGAAATATTTATATACAGCGCATTATATGTATTGTGGAGATGTGCGGCACAATAAAAGGGCCAAACAATTGTTAAATTCAACGCACACGATCCGTAAATTGTTGGATTTTGGCAAACATCAGTGGTATTTACATCGCACGCTGTTTCTAGTGCGGACGCTTCCCGAAGTTTTCAAAATCCATTCTGAATACATTCGTAACGCATTTAAAGAATTTTCAAGTGCAAATTATCTTTTTCCCCATTTCCAAACACTTACAACCTCTTGTCATCGCCAGTGAACTTGCAAGATTTGCGCAAATATTCGGGGTAAATGTGCTGCTTATTTTTAGACTTAAAGGCTTTAGGATACCCCAGTTTGAAAGTGTACATTAAAACACAAGTGAGAAAAATATTGCACAGTGTGCTTGACCTAGAAAGAATAAGCAAGTTTTTATATGGAACCTTTTTAAGCATAATAAATAGTTAAAGGTCTTCTGATGATTTGGCATAAGTACTGAAAGCAATGAAATAAGGGCATATAGCAAACAATAACTCTTTGAAAATATCAGTTTATGTTTTTTCATTTAACAGAGTTTCCCGACTTTGTAATCTTTTTGGCAAATTTCACGAGATATTAAATTATGCTGATAAATTATGCTATTAAAAAACGTGTTAAGCAATATGCTTTAACAACGCTGTTAAAACATTAACATCAGCAGTCCGAATCTAGCGCAAACGCGATTTTATTGTTATTGCCAGTGTATTTATGTCTCGTGAAGACGGTATATAACAAATGTAATAAAAAAATTGGAGCTTAAAAACAATAAAGTTATATCGATATTTTTACTCACCACAGTGCGTCAGTTAAGATATGCTAAATAATTTTGGATTCCTTCTTTAATATGCAGATGTTGAAATAATAAAGACGTTTTTACAATTTACTGTCGATTACAGCAAGACTTGGTTCTTTTAAATATTTCTATACAATACGGATGTGATCAAGAAAAATATTAAAATAAAAAAAGATCAAAATAACAGATGATAGCAACAAGATTGAGTGAGTGTTTTTAAAGAAGTATTGAAACGATTAGTAAGTTATATTGGATTTGGACCTAAATAATATAGGGCGGTGAATGCTCCAGTAGGCGGCGGTTTAACTTTTTTACTTTGAAAATTATGCTCTCAAGAGTGTACTCGTAAATCTAATGTTGGATTGTCAATGGTTTCTTGTTGCCAAGTGATTGGTATAGTTTTAAACTCAATTAACTCTTTTTATGTGCATTTTTATTTCATTTAAGAAAATTTCGTTTTCTCTAAACAGACGATTTGAATCTATAGTCGGCACCTATTTTCTAAGTTCGGCATTTTATGGCCCAGTTGTCGGCATGGGATTGTTGTTAAGAAAAACAGTAATAGCTGCTGCCGACTTCAGGATTCTCGTGCACCTATATTCGGCGGTTCTTAAAATACTCAACAAAAACTATGCCCACTATTGGCTAAAATAATTTTAAATAACTTTTTTTATAACAACTTCAAAAAGAGGAGAGAAATGTATAAATTTCTAGAGTTTGAGAGAAATGTGTATTAACTGAAGTCGGCACCACCATGCCATGCCGACTATTGGAAATCAAGAAAAATTATGTTCCTTATGTCGGCAGTCATTAAAATAATTTAAAAAAAATATTTTTTATAAAAAATTTCTTTTTGGGAACTTTTACATGTTGAAACCTACGAAGTAAAAAAAACTTATATAAATGTGAATACTAACTTGTTAAAGTTCACGTTCGAACTAAAAAAACTTATTAAAAAAGAGCACTAACGCATGTGCTGAAAGGTGGTCACTGAATGACGACTATTGAGCGTGAAAATACTCATCTCATTAACTTTTAAGTATTACATAAACAGAAGTTAAAGTATTTTGAATTAAAGCTTAATCCTACTTGTGTTTAAAAATATCCTTATTTATTTGACTTTTAACTCAAAAGCGCCGAGCATTGGTGCATGCCGACTTTAGGAGCATTCACCCTACAAACATATTTAGAAATTTAGTAAAATTTTGGTTAAGAATCGAGAATGCCTAATGAGATAGTTATTCTTACCGAAGTATAAACTTAAAAGCATTAAGTTTTCAGTAATTTTTATTATAAAAATAATATAATATAATATACATCCCTGCAAGCATTTTATGTAAAAATTGATCATATTCGAGTAATTTATGACTCCTCTGCGCGATTAAAATAGGCACATATGAGCTCATTTTCTGATCATAAATGATTGTTTTCTCGATAGAAAATGGTACCCTGCCCGCAACTCTTCTTGAGGATTCTTTTATTACCTGCTTTTCTGATCAGTTTCGACTCATTTATGACTCATATTTTTAATAATTTGCGAGTCTTTTTCGAGTCATTTTTTAGTCGTATTTCTGATCGTTTGCGAGTCTTTTTTGACTCTTCTTTGAGTCATATTTGTAATCGATTTTAAAAAGAAATATTTTTCGATTTAAATTACTTCAGTTTATTAAAATTATATAAATTAAATGTTTAGTAAAGAAAATTACAGTAAAAAAGTGTCGGTTTCGGATTGTTACACGTTTTTTGTACTCCTCCATGCATAAAGTGCCATAAAGAGCATAAGTCCTTTTGCATTCGAATAAACAGCATTTCATGCGAAACACTGTGCATTATTATTGTATATTTCACGGTTCTGTGGTCTCTCCAAATCACTTCAATGCTGCTGATGATCATGTTTGATATTAATACTGAATGTTAAATGCTGTGTATGGATGGATGGACGGACATACTAAGTTTTGACAGTGTACACCCAAGAGATTATGACTGTAGTTGTTGAAATTCGCTTGACTTGGTCACTTCGAACGGGGATTTTCTTTTAATTTTTAGATTGTGAATATTCTAAAAAAATATAAAAAGAAAATGCAAAAAATGTTTGCGTAAGAATCTTTTTGCTTTTTCATTAAAAAAAAGGAAATTATTAAAAAATATTATTTTATAAAATGTGCTTTAAATTAAGAAAAAACAATGTATGTATATACATATGTACATACTCAAAATGTGTTGAAAATTAGTTAATAATAAATATCATGCAAAAACAAAAAATTTTTAAAGATAATCAATATAATGTAAAATTTTAAAATTGCGAATATATAAATATTTAATTTTGCAGTTAAAAATTGAAATTGAAATTCAAAATCAAGCGCTAAAAATAAATCCATACGGGACGGGACATCTATTTTTATGTAATAATTTTTTTTGTGTGTTTCTATCTTCTTTATGCAAATATTTTGTATATTTTTTGTTGTTGTTTTGTGTTCGTTCTCATTAATTTTTGAGTTTTTTTTTGTGCGTTTTCAAATAATTATTATAAATATTTATTTTTAAACCAATCAAGTGAATGTCGGCAAAAAAATTCTTACACAAATATTTGTTTTATTTTACATAGATTTCTTGTTTGTTTATTAATTAAGATGAAAAACGAACGTAGAGATGTCTGAACGAACGAATGAACGTCTTGTGAAATGTATTTCTAAATGAAAATTGTGTTTTCCATTTTTATTTTTTTTGCAAATAATTAGTGTCCATTATTTCATGTTGTGCAAAATACAAAGTGTAATTTAATTTACTTTTTTTTTAATATTTTTAGTGTTTCAGAGAAATTTGTGGTATAAATTTGAAAACGCGGCAAATACATATTTAAATGCCTAAAATAAGTGCGAAAAAAGTGTGACAGATGAGAAAACCAACAATTAGATGATTTTAAAATTTCAAAAAGGGAACGCGTTCGTTGAAGTGTTGTGAAGATATTTTTAGTGAAATTTAAAGAAATTCCAAATAGAAATTACAATAATTCGTTCAAGTTAATAAGTGCTAAATTGTCCAGAGATGAAAGTAATAACAAAATAATTACAGTGAACTCACGGTTACATGAACACCGCTTAATGTTATCAAATTTTTTTTTCAACATTTAGTCAAAAAAAGATGAACAAAGTTGGAAAGCTCTATTGCGTAAACAATAAAAATTCAGTATGCTTCAGCTATAAATAACTTAAAACGTTAAGCTTTAAAGTTTTTTAGTTGCATGAATCCCCTTTTAAGATTTAATGTACGCATTGTATGTACTGATGTGATGCGAAGTCAACATTGTGTGTGATATTAAAAAAAGAAGGCAAAATTAAAGTGTGTCATTAATAAAAGGAAATAATTTGCGAGTCATGCGATAACGGATGTTTTAGTCCCGATTTTTGTAAAATGCAGTACGTTCAATCCAAAAACTGTATTTTTACGTGACAAGTTTTACGTTCACGGATGTGATTGTTCGAGCCCTGCCAGGGGTCTTAAAATCGTGTTCTTTTTTCACTACAAGCAACAATCTTATATTTGATGTTTGTTATAGTGAAATATTTGTTCTTTCTTTTAGGTATTAATTAACCCATTTAAGCATCATTGCAAGATAATGCAATATAACGACAGTGATATGAAATTAACTTAATATATTTAAAGATAACCAAGGAATCTTCTTAACTAATAAATACAAAATAAAATAACGATTAAATAATTAGCACAGAAAGACAACCCAAGATGAATACACAAGCTCAAACTCAGTCCTTTAATAGACGTCAGCAGCAGCAGCAGCAACAACAACCTTCCCTGCCGATTTATGCCGGCGAAGGCTTGAGCCCCAAAAAGACCGCTTTAATTATTGTAACAGTTGTTGGTTGCATAGCAATTCTGTGGCCAAAAGTATTTTATCCCATGATGTTTGCCACGGCTCCAACAACGTCCACAACAAAAACAACTATCAAAGAAGTATATCGGGGACCAGGCGGTGAGTGTTAATTAATTTATTTCTTTTTTTTATACTATTTATTTTTTTTTTGTATATTTATGTTAAAATTGCTCTTGTATTTTGTAATGTCTGGGCTTAGGTTGTTGTGATGTCGTACTTAATCGTGAGGAATTTTTCAATTCAACCACATTTAAGAAACCCAAAAGCTCGGAACCTCCCGAAGAACTCTATGGGCCACAATTATATCGTAAAAGTTTGAATGTTTATACTGGTGAAATAAGTACGTTTATAATTGAAATAATTGAGAAGTGTTGTAGGTACAAAGTGTTGTTGTTTTTGAGCATGGAGGAGTTTTAACTAATGTATACATACTTACATACATATGTACATACATATGTACATATTTGTTAATATATACTAACAATCATCATCGAATGTTATTAATTAACCAAAATCATAAAGTAGCTCATATGCAAAATGTTGTTATAAAACTGGCGAGAAATATTTAAGACATATTTTATTTGAAAATGTTTAAATGCAAAATTTGTGTTTGTTAAAATTGATAATGCAGGTTTTAGTGATGTAACAAATATACATATTTAGAATTCTCGAATACGAATATTCAGTTTGAATAAAACTCCCATAAATTTTTTTAATTCGCCAACAGTTGTCACGAAAGAAGTTGGGGTTGGTTTGAGTGGCATAAAGGTTAGTTTCATCTACAATCTTTTGAAGGAACTCTGTAGTAAGAAAGTGGAGAAAACATCTATATAGAGTGTCTAGGTTGGTTATGTCTTCGTCTATTGTACTGGGTTCGTGAGTTATTTTATAGGCATCATAACATAATTGATCTTTTTTCCAAATAAGGCTGCGTCTGTCAAACGAATTCATGAAATTATCTTCCCCTTCATTTTGGACAGACGGGCCAGGTTCACACTCAGTAAGAAGTGTATCACTTTCTACGCCGAGCTCCTGTTCAGTGGTTTCTTCTTCACCTAAAGGGTCGTTTTCATCCGTGAAATTTTTAAAAATATCTCTAGCGATCGCGTAAAATTGATCTTCGTCATCATTTTCATTTTCTAGTCCATCATCGGAAACGTTACCATCTTCTAAATCAGCTAGGATTTGTTCGATATCGTGAGTTTTTATTGATCGAGACATACTGAGACAATAAAAACGTCATATCGTAAGAAATTGTTGAAAAGTTAAATTTAACAGTCAAATAATATAACTATAATAATAATATTATATATACATATGTATATATAAAACTCAAAAGGTAAATAAATTCTCTTTACTGCTATAGAAATTATACAGAATCAATTTTGCATACTGATGTATTTCTGCAAGTTCATCAAAATGTATAAAAATACCAACAAAATTAATTTTACTTACCATTTTCTATCCAAAAACAATTTTTGATATATTTTATGTTATTTTTATATAAATAATCACTCTTTCTAATGCACGATAAAGCGATTCTATAAAAAATTACAACACCAAAAAGCACACGCATTTTGTTGGTAGAAACGTGCAAGGTTTATGTCAGAATCTATTGTCTGTGTGACGCACACATTCTCAATTTACTAAGTCAGCTGTGCTATTAGAATTATCTGGTAGGTATTACTGTACCATGGTTGTTCCTCTTAATATTGTCACAGAAAATAAAATAAATATGTCATGTGATTATTTTTCGAAAATTTTAACACCAATTAATTTCAACTTACACGGCAGAACAGAAACAACGTTGGTTTTCGGGAGTTATTTGTATTATTAGTTGTTTTTATAGTAAACACTGCCTTGCCACTATCAATATTCAAATTTTACCATCAAATTATTAACGTTAAATTAACCCATTGTTACACGTTGGTTTTATCTCATGTACCATTTTTCTTTCTAATTTTTGTTTTTAATTAAGACAAACTTTTATGGTTTGATTAATACTTAAGTATTATTGCTTTTTTTGTTTTTATGTCAACTAGTTGAGTTTTTTTTATTTATTTGATAAATTTTAACTAGTTATGTGACAGTAAACATTGCAAGGCTAATTTTTATTTAATGTGATTATTTTTCGAACAATTTTGTTGATAGTGGTTTTTTTTAATCCAAAGTGATTATTATTTTTTGGCTAATGTTCGTAACATTTTTAGTCAGAAAGAAAAAAACAACCTTGTTTCTGGTCTGCTGTGTAAGTTGAAATTAATTAGTGTTAAAATTTTCCCTTGTTCCTTTGGAATATTGTATCATGTCCAATTCTTTCTGACTAAAAATGTTACGAACATTAGCCAAAAAATAATAATCACTTTGGATTTAAAAAAAACCAATATGTCATGGTTCTTTGAAGGCAACTTGCTCTTGAATTCCTTAAAATTAGTGATTTTAGCATTACATAAAAATTTGCCCCTTTTAAATTCATAAGCCTGTGGCATTCGTAATATATGTTAACTAAAATATTTTATAATAGCTTTTAAATACATTTTATTACATAATGAATTTAGCTTAAATATACGATCATTGATTTTTTTCCTAAACCTTCTGGCAACGATGGTTTAAGTATTAATACGATAAACGAATGCTTACGAGTAATACTTATGAGCTCGGATAACTATAACTCTAGTTCATAAGCTAAATTTGTTTCTTCAAATTCATGCACAAGCATTTCTAATGTTGTTTATCAGAAGCACGAATACAATTGCCGAATGTTGGACAAAATATTTACGAAACAATACTAAACAGACAACGTGTATGAAATTTATAAGAGGCTGTAACAAGCTCGTATGTTGAAACACAAATTCTTACGAGCATGGCGAGCAGATACAAAAACAATATGCTGTATTAACTACACCGCAACTCGTTTTTAGGCCAGTATTTCAAATCATAAAAATGGGTACTCGTTGCAGTTCTCTGTCATGAACAAAGGATTTTCTCTACTTTCGATTTGTGAAATTGTGGGAAAGGCGTAGTAAATAAAAAAGAGTTAATTAATTTCAAGTGGGTTATTTTGAATAATTTTTGCTTCTGTATTTTATCGTTTGTACATACATACTCGTACATACGCAAGTGTTTAAAGTTTTAGTAATTATAATTGGCTAGCCAGGAACTAAGTGGTTTAAGAAAAATATTTGGCTATATCCACCTATGTATGAGCATTTCGAACATAAAGGCGATAAATCAATCCAGGCAGAAGTGGTCTAGGTGTTATCGCGTCAACAAAATACCAGCCAATTAGAACATGGACGATTACCATCCGCCGTCGGTTGGCTATAATATTAATTAAAACAAATGTTTAATACCTACATATCTATAAAAACTTACTTATTTTTTTATTTTTACTTTTTTATATGTATATGCATATGTAGATGTACGAGTATGTACATATGTATGTATATTTTAATTTTTTTTATTTTTTATTGTTTGTTTAAATAGAGACACGAGGGAGCATCTTTTGCAGGTTAGAAAAAGTTGAAGTGAAAAATAAATAAAAATATTAAAAAAGTGGTTATGAACTTTTTTGTTTGTTTAAATAAATACAACATTTGTTTGCTGTTTTTCGAAGCGAATACATATTATTATTATTGAAATAAATAAAGTCAAGGTCAAAAACAGAATTTTGAAAAAAAAATCGAAACCAAATATCTACATATACATACATACATATGTATGTATGTAACATTAAGAAGTGAAGTTTTTTCTTTTTCTTCTTATTAGTTGTGTTCAAAATTTGAAATTCTTTGAAACCAGTCTCATAGGTTTCTATATAGTCGAATCGATCGTGTTGAACACCCTGCAACTCAACGTGTATACCAATAGGTTGACCAAGAGTTGGATTTTCTAAAACCCTAAATTACACATATAACTTCGCATCATCGATTTGCCAACGGCATCACTATAGCGTATGCCACTGAGAGGCCATGTTATTTCTTGTATAGCAAAAGCAATAATTTAATTGCATTTTATTTTATAATATTAGATATTGCCGTTGTAGAGAATTAACAATAAAGTGATAACAAAATTATTTGAATGTTGAATATTATTTTAAAAAATAAAACAAATCTTTTCGTTAACTAATCATCATTAACTCTCACAGTCAAAACACTTGTGCTCATACAATTATGTAAGTCACTCATAAGAAATTTATAAAAATCAATTTAACAAAATTCTTTATTCAAAAATATTTATTTACAAGAAAAAACTAATAAAACTTAACAAATTACGAAATATTGGCGCTTTGATACTAACAGATAAACAAAACTCCACACGATTTTTAATTTTTGCTTGCTCATATAATTAAATCACCTGAAATAATTTTAAGTTATTACAAACTTCTTTTAATATTTAACTTTTATAACCTTACTTATAGTTAGTACTTCGTGTCAAATCCCTTCTGCTATAAAACTTAGTGACATCTTTTGGACATGGATTTCACAAGAGTGGCACATTGCTCTGGAGTAATTTTGTGCCATTCACCTTTTATAATAACCCACAATGATGCTTTATTAGATGGTTTTCTTGCAAAAACGCCTCTTTTTGTAATTCCACATAAATTTTCTATGGGATTAAGATCTGGGCTTTGGGCCGGCCACTCAAGAGTTCTTATATTATTACAACTTAACCAGTCCTTAACGACCCGCGAACAATGTTTGGGATCGTTATCTTGTTGAAAAATCCAGGCTAGGGGTAAATTATCTGTGTAATCACCCATCAAGTATTTCTCCAGTATCTCTCTGTACATGATACCAGTCATTTTCCCTTTAATTCCCACAATTGAACCAACACCAGATGCAGTAAAAGAACCCCACACTATTACCGATGACCTACCGTGTTTCATCTTCTTGTTTTTGTGTACTTCGGATTTAACTGCTGTAAAGGAGGACGGATGTCTTAAGTATGGTCTACCATCATTTCCAAAAACATTAAATTTACTTTCATCGCTCCATATGATTAAATTTCAAAATTTCGCTAGTTTTTGTCTGTGTTCTCTAACGAACGCAATTCTTTTTTTATATTTTTTTTTTGACACATTTGCTTTTCGCCTAGCAATTCTTCCGTTTAGAATTTTTTTTTTTTTTTAAGAGAAGTAACACTCAGGCAATTAGTATGCCTACCAACCCGTAGGTGTGTTACCTTCTTTGGGAAAGGGATAGTGAGAGAGGACAGATGGTGAAAGAGAGAAAGCCTAATTTTTGCAACTCTGATATTGCGCGCTGTGTTAGTTTTTTAGATCAGTGTTGCAGCGCCTTTGATGTCAAGTAGGCGCATTAAATGTGTTTTTAAGCTGTTGTAGCCATTTTATTCATTATTTTACTTCGCCGGCGATTTTTGCTACAATACCGTCGAAGGAGGGCGCTGTGTTTTACATACAGACACTTGCATACACCAGTATCAGTTGCTGCCAGAAATTTTCAGTGACCAGTGCTATGCCTTCATCACTTAAACACTCCGACAACAACAAATACAATGGCATACTCTAATGCACATCTGAAAAATGCTGTTATGACTTGTCTGAATCTGGCCTCGAACCCACGTTCTTAGACATTATTTGCTTTACAGTCAAAAAGTTTAGCTATATCCGTGGAAGTAAAAAAATGCGTCTGACTTACAAAGTCGAACCAATATCCTGTCATCGGCAGGTGTTGTTTTTCTTATGTTTTTTCTAGGAAGATTGTCGAAAGTTTATTGTTTATTTTTCCTCTTGAGAAATTTAAACTTTCAGCCACTCTCGCAATATTTTTAAGTTTTTGGAAAGATTCTCAAATAAGTTTTCTTTCACACGAAGTTGATGTCTTACCCTTGCCCATTTTTACAAAGTACTGATTTTGAATTTTTTAACATTTTATTTTGCAGTTACAAGAATTACATATGTACAATAAAATATTGGAATATCAACAACAAAAATATTTAAAATACGGTTCGAAAATTGAGTGACTTAATTATATAATTATATAGTGCTTCCCTAATTTGATTTTAAGAGATTTTACATTGTAAATTCCAGCAAACTCAAATAATTTTACTTTGTTTACTATCATTATTATTGGTATATATAACGGAATTAAATATTATTGGCCTTATTCACAAACGCTTAATAAAGTTAATGTGTACATTAAAACCGGTTTTCCCATATAAAAATCCAACATTAAACCTACAACAACTTTATTAATCGTTTGTGAATAAGGCCATATGAAAAGAAAAAAAAATATAGGGAATCATACCTACAAACATATGTTTATTTTCCTGTTTTGCTTTTTTAATAAAGAATGACTTAATTGTATGGGCACAAGTGTACATATTTTCAAATTTTACTGAAAATTTCAAAATGATAATCTAAACCTGTTATAAAATTCGTTACGGTCTTGGGTTCGAATGCAAAACCAAAAACTAAAAATAACATGAAAATGCAATTTTATGTCTGCCAACAAACCGTTTGTTTGTACGTCATTAACAAATTAAAATAATGTTTTGTTTATTTTCTTTTTTCATAATCTTTTTCTCTCTTTCCTTTTTTTCATAACGTGTGTTAATTTCACTTTTAATTTCATTTTTAATTACGTTTCTTTTAAATTAAATTTCTTTTGTTAAACAATTTTCTTTAATGATTTAATTAATACACACATACACACACACACACTGTGATTGTTAATCTTCAAGTTGATTTCACAAAATGTATCAATCTTGAAAAAAATCTTTATTTGGCTCAAATATTTAATAAATATTTCCTCCGTACAGGTATTCGACAGGAACGACCATCGCATTTACATCCGGACTCTGTGTATCAAGCGATGAGGGAGCGCGGGCGTGCCATACCCGCCACACCTACGATACCAATTGTGGAACGTAAATTGTCGGCTAATAATCCGCCACCTCGCATCGTAGAAGGAAAGGTGAGTGCATGCTTTTCTAATTTCCGTAAAGATAAACTATTCTACAGAATATCCTAAATCCAGAAAATCGGGTCGGCTCGCCTAGAAAATTTACAGTTTTCTGTGTGATTTCTATAGAAATTTGTCTAGACGAGTCGACTGTCTTTATTCTGGAAACCAACTTTTAACATTAAGTTTTACGTTTATTGAAATTTATAAAGTTACAGTTAAGTGCTTTTCTTGAAAACGGTGAAAAATAATAAAAAAATTAATGTACATTTAAGAAAATATTCTTGTTTTCTTTGGCTGCTAATCGTCGCCCGCCTACGAAAATGAAAACAAAAGTCATTTTAAATATAAAAAGAACATTTTCACGATCAAGAAAACAATTTTCAAAATAGTCTTTATTAATTAATTTTTGTGAAACTCAACTACACTATATAAAATAAATATACGTACATATACATACATATGTATGTATGTATATACAATTCTTTTGATAATTATAATTCTTTATTTTTTTTTTTGAGTTATAAATTCAATGAAGCAAAATTGTATTCTTAATAGTTAAATGTTTAAATTAAAACTTTAGTCAAATTAAATGTACTAGAGTACGCTTAATGGTCGAAATTGACCGCCAGTTTAAACATATGTATACCTATTTTAGTTGCATTCATTTAAAGAGAAAAAACTACAAAATTACTTATTCCCTTCCTCACGGAAAAAGCAATAAACCAAATGAAATTGCATACAAACACGGACATTTATAAAAAAATCTTATTACTCATATACATACATACATACATACATACATATGTGCATACATATGTATTTAGGTACTCTTAATTATCTCTCGTCGCTTTGCTTGCAACAATACTTACATAAGTGAATGCGTGTACGGGTGTATTTTCAGCATTTGTAGTGGTGTCATTTTTATGAGCCTTTTATTCCTTTAATACTGAAGCGATGTAAATAATATATAGTTGGGTCATTAAAGCTCAATAATGTTTACCATTTAGTAAAAGAATGAAGAAAATCGGTTTGCAAACAAAGTAGAAAAAGGGATATAAAAATTTGTCTTTGTCTATTTATATATATGTATATGCATATATATATGTATATATATGTATATTTCACGAACGTTTCCATATTTATGGCGCTGACTGTAGCTTTAATCACAACTGTTGTTTTTCGAATGATTCACTCTTGAAATCTTAATTTTTATGGTCTTTTTGCAAAATCTATTGAATGTCAGAGTAAAAGGAAAATTAAATTTATGAATTTTGTATGTTTGCAACAAAAAGAACATGAATAACTTTTTATCTATGTTTGTGCTCGTATGATCACATCTAGACTTCAAGTCTTTAAATATGTACATAAGTACATACTTCTGTATATGTAGTTAACAAAAAATATGTATTGGAAAAATATATGAAGAGAATATCAAACAGTTTTGGATAAATTTAAGAATTGTATTTTTTGAATACAAAAGCATACATAGGTATAAACATATAAACCATAATTCAAAAAGTTTTGTTTGTTGAGGGTTTTTTAGCTAGTCTATTACATGCTAATGCCAAATCACCAGTAGACCGACCTTAAACCATATTTTTGAAAATTTAATAATTATATAAACCATAATTTTATTAAAAATAGAACAAAATGAAAAACGATTTTTTTTAAATTTTAGCCTGGTCCCATACCCGGTATGCGTCCACCTATGGGCGCTGGCTCAGTACACCAACCTCAGGGAAAAGGACAAAATGGTATGGGTATTATTATGCCATTATACACTATTGGCATTGTTGTATTCTTCGGTTATACTATCATGAAGGTTTGTATACAATTTTATAATTTTTATCTGTATTATACATATTTAGAGCAGATCATGGTACAATCGACCAGGTACCATCTTTAGAGCAGCTTATTTATTACGTGTAATATTAAATGTGAAATTGTGCGAAAGCTTATTAATGTGTGCGTCACTCCGGCAGCAGTTTTTGACAATTTCTGTATTCTTTTACCACCAATAAAATGCAATTCATTGAAATTTTAAGATTTTATAAAAAGATGAACACAGAATATTGATCCAATATGCAGGAATTTCAATGCCCTCATTTTTATGCAAAAATTATTTTTACACAAAAAGTTAATGGGTACCAGAAAAAGAACTGCAATTTTTGCATTTTATTTTGTTTTACATTAAAAAAAATATTTCTTGGAAATAACTTGATTTACATATTTTGTTGTAGTCGTATTGTCAACTCTTTTTTTTGCTTCGTAGCTCACAAAAATAGAAATTAGTTTAATTTGACTGCACGACAAAAGTAGCATGGACATGCAGTCGTGTAGCCGTGCAGTCGTGTAGCCGTGCAGTCGTGAAAATAATCATTTTCATATAAACACATATATTCTATAGTCGGTCGCCTGCTGTCGTGAATGTGTTTATAGCTTTAAAAACAATTTATTTTAAACAAAACATTTACGGACGTATAATTTAGGTTTGAAATATATTTTAAAGAATATTTGTGTTAAAATACAGGCGAGGTTGAGAATTTTTTGTTTTAAGATTTATGTAAATTTCTAGTGTACTTAGTTTATATAAACATTTATCTATAATTACACTTTTTTATTTTTAATAATTATTTTTTCTTTTCTATGAATTCAGATAGTTTTCAAGAAGCAAATACCAAACGCACCCTATGGAGCTGCACCCAATGATCCCAATTTCCGTAAAGACGTTTTTGGGCCAGAGAATGGGCGGCATATAGAAGAATTGAATGGCTCCAAATTAGGTAAGTTAAAATACATCAATATATGTATATTACGTTATTTGTTAAATATTTAAGTAGCTCTTAAGAATTTTTTTGTTTTGTGAAGTAGCAAATTAAATTAAAATATTTAATAAAAACCCCTTTATATAACTCTTACACGTATTTAATTTTAAACGTAAAATTGCTCTCAAATATAAATTCCAAAACTATGAACCTTGAATTGGTAAAATACCGTGTGCCATAGGTTGGCGTGATCATCAAACAAGTAAGATAAATGAAGTCTTGAAAACTTTTAAAGTTCTTCTTTAATTATTTAAATAATGCTATTGTTTTATGTATCTTCAATGTGTGTATTTTAAGTTCATTTAAAGGTTTATTTGAAATCAGGGTTTAATTTTAGTAAAATTGCGGCCAATCATTTTTAAAAACTATGTCCTCTAATAACGAAAATACAAAAATCAATAAATGAAAGCTGCTTTTGATGTTTTTTTAAGTAAAATATATTTTTTATTCTAAGCTCGTGCATTTGTAAATATATCCTCCTCCTGTAGCATTTTAAAATGTTTTTTTTATATTAAATTAATTGAATAATTTATTTATGTTTTAATTTGTGATTGATGTTGTAACGTAATTTTGTAAAAAAAAATTACCAAAAAACAATCCCCATATTAAACTAGCAAAAAAGCAACAAATTAAAACAAAAACAAATCAAGCAACTAAATAACAAATTTCTAGGAACTAATCTTCAAAAACATCCCGTAGATAACGTAACTCATCAGCAGCAACCTTTGCGTGGCAGCGATTTATACAATGCCAGTGTGTCCGCTCAAACTGCGGCTACGAATCTGTCCTCTTCGCTGAAACAACACCAACAACAAACTCAACAATTGACCTCGAAACTGTTGAATAAGGAAACCGATCAATTGATGGAAATTGAAAAATTGCGCATAAAATTGGAGGACACGGAAAAGGCTATGGCCAAGTTGATTGCTGAAATGAACTCAGATCAATATGAAGCGAAGGTTAGAGATTTTGGCAAAAGGTTTCTTCTTTCTTTTTTTTAATTTAATTTATTTTTTTTAGTTCCATTATTATTATTTGTAAATATGACATTTAGAAAACAACAACTACTTGACCAAGCTAACCCCCCTCCCTCCGCCCACACTACACATACATACACACACAACATTACATAACCAATACAAAAATTCATAACACACTTTTCATAAATTTACTTACTCGCGTGTTTGTGTGGAATCCAATTCTGAAAATTGACATAGAAATTGAACTATTTTTTATTTTTCGAAAGCTCGATATTAGAAATTCGTCTGTACTTCCAACATTGTTTATCAGAATTTTGTTATCAGTAGTAAAATTCAGCCAGAAAACTCTTCTTATCCAAATATAGAAATTTTCTTCGAATTTTCAAATGAAAATTCGCAATGTTTTAACATCATTTTTCATTTACATATATAAGATAAAGAATTGAAAATAGCAGTCCTATTTTATTTTGAAAATTAGAGACATCAGTTCGAAATTTCAATCATACTTAGTTAATATTTTCGCTTGCCAAAATGCATAGTACAGGTAGACCTCGCTTAACACGTGCTTCCATGAACACGGCCTCGGTATAACACAGTTAATATTTTGTGACACGTTCTTGGTTGACACGAAAAAAGCCTCGGTGTTACACGGTTTCCATAAACAGTTCTTCATTCGTGTATGTACTTTTTTTAACCTTGACTCATCTTTTGAACGGCGAACAACATTTAAAAGAGGAGCTAGGAACACAACTGAGATGAACAACGAATTTCACCGAACGCGACGAATTTCTCAGTGAAAATTCGTCGTATGAAGCACAATAACGACGAAAAAATAACAGATGCTGTTATAATTGATAAGTTGTTTACTGTTTGTGCTGGATAGTGTGACCATATTAAAAAATGACGTGTGGAATTCGGGGACTGCCGCGGCAAAGCTATTGCATAGTATTTTTTTATCAACTTATGCAATTATAATTATTTATTTATGCAGTATTTTTTTTTTCTTTGATATTAATTCAAGTTCAACTTTTTGAGCGTGGTGACCGATAAGAAAACAAATTTTTTTCTTTTATTGAATAAATGAGAAGTTAATATCGTTTAAAATATTTTTATTATCTTACAATACATGTAGGTTATTCAGGAATTTTTATCATTCAAACTATAGTTATCATGGTAACTGAAATAAGAAACATAAGTTTGAGACTTGATATCCTCTAAATATCTGGAAAATACAGCTTATTCGTTTATGTAAATAATTAATTATAGTTAGAATATGGTCGGTTGCGTTGGCCATAGGAAATACTAGTCGAAATAAAACTCTCACATCGGATTTCTAGATATCGTCAAAGAAAATATTCGTAATCTGAAGACGTCAAATTGCACAGTGAACATCATTTCGTCAAATTAGTCATTCGTCAAATGCTTCTTTCACTAATTTAATTGAATCACGCAATTTATGGGTTGCGCATTTATCTTGCTGAAACCACATATCTGAAACATTAAGTGTGTTCGAGTACCCAAAAGTTTTTACAAATGTTTACTGAACTTTACTGCATTTTACTGAAAAGCGTTCGTTTACTCAAGTTATAGTAAATGAGAACACAAATTGAGAGCGTAAAGTGACAGTTCATGGCTGGGAATTCACAAATTTTTACTTCTTGTAGTAAAATTTAGTAAAACAGAAAAACATATGATTCAAAAGGTAAACAAACAAATTATTAAATTTATATTAATCGAGATTGCCTCGATATCTTTTTTCAAAGATTTAAAAAACTTTTGTTTGTTGAGGGTTTTTTTAAATACTTTTATTGTCACCCAAAGGGCGTCGAATTGTATAAAGGTTGTAAAGAAAATAAAACAGATTCATATCGAATATAATAATTTGTTTGTTGGGATTTTTGAATAAGTTTCAAAGCCTACTATGCTTATACTATTGTAATTTTTATAACTCTCATTGAGTTTTTAAAAGTTTTTGTATAAGTAAAGAGGTTTGAAACATTTAAAAATAAGGTTTAAGGTCTACTGATGATTTGGCTTTAGCACCAATGAAATGCATGTATATAGACTAGCTAAAAACCCTCAACAAACAAAAGTTTTTTAAATCTTTGTAAACAAACAAAAGTAAGAAATTAAAAAGTATACAATTTGTGAAAAAATTATTAAAAAAAACTCAAGCAAAATAATAAAAAATAATAAGTGAACAATGATTTTTAAATTATTCCTTCGTTTAACATGTTGTATATGCCTTTTAAAAGGAAAGGAATGTTGTAGAAACCATTTATGGCCATTTTCGTTGTTATTTCTTTGGAGTTGCGAAAATGCTAAGTATATGGTTACTTACACCTACTACTGCACTTGTTTTTAAGGTAGTCAATAGCAAAACCAAATAATCACATACTTTTGAATAAATTTAATCAGACACAAATTAGGAAAATCAAATAAAATAAAAATGAACACATGGAAACGATTGTAGAAAATAATTTGTTTATATTTTCTTAAAATATTCGTGTTATAAAAAATAGTGGATCGAGTACCAACAAGAAAAATAGTTGAGTAGTCCAAAGTGTAAATATATATAACACTATATTGATTTTCAATCATCTGTTTCTTTAATATTATTAATTTTTACAATTTTTCCGTTCGCGTACTTTTTCGGACAACAGCTTTTTTGAGAGTACATTTTTCAGTTTACTCACTAATTACTCATTTACTGCATTTTACTGCAAAAGTACTCGAACGCAGCTATTATTGTCGTCCAATTCAGACACCACTCATCATCGGCTTAAGTCTATTGCCGGCGGCCAAAGAAAAAAGTGCTGCCAATTAAAATTTTTCCACCTCCAAAAAAAATCAAAAATAACCAATACAATTTTTATAGCTGTATTCGATAATAATAGTTTTTTTTTGTTGCATACATTTATTTTTCAAAACCATTTTAATTGTCATTCTTAATTTCTCTTAATTTCAAGATGGTCGCCATTAATTTTCTAAAACGTCAACAGTTGCATCCTTAAAAAAGATATCTTACAAAAATCGTATCGTATCATCTTTATAATCTTAAAAAATCAAATTTAAATCTAAGCATAAGTATGATTATTTTTTTGTTTTAAAATGAGTATGAATTTAAAATTAATAATGAATGAAAAAGTCCCATACCCGAACAATAGCATGAATTTCAATGCATTTTTAAAACTAACAACTTTTGCGATTTAAATCCTTGAAAAAAACAGACTCTCGTAAACTATTTTTTTTTGTGTTGTAATGTGGCATGTTTGCGAAAACTATCACTTTTATGCACTTTCTCTCTTTTTCACCCAAAAATTACTCTTCAATGTGATAATTTTTCAAAACTCTTTGTTTTCATATTAACTAACACAGCAGCATTTTCTCACTAAATTTTCTTCAATTTAAAATTTTTTATTTTTATTTTTTTTTGTTTGTAAAAAGCAGGAAAAGGGGACATAATTTTAAAAATGATTTGTTTTTTGTTTAAAAATGTTTTTTTGTAATATTTATTTATATTTTAAGCTAAAACATTGAAATTATTAAAATGAGTTGGACTTACATACATGATGATTTAATTCATGAAATTTGTTTCATGAAACTTTTTTATTTGCTCAAGTTTTCGTTATCCCAATTGCTTGTTCACACCTTCATTCTTTTGGCAAATAAAAAATGTTTAGTGCAACAAATTTCATGAAAAATATATCATATGAATGAAGTCTAAGATTAGATTTATGCGATAATTTTTTTTCCTAAAATCTGCAAATCAAAAATTGCAACAAATTTCATGGAAAAAGACATTTAGTCTTAAACAGCCTCATGCACTTTTATGTTTTTTATTTTATTTCCGTAAGATAGGAGTAATATTTTTTGTAGAACTTTTTTGTTAAGTTTTCTTGAAGGAAATAAAGAAAATGTTTTTTATTTTTCTATTTTTAAATTATTTTTTTTATATGTACTTATATTTTTTCTTGTGTTTCTGTTATAAATCTTGGATAAAAAATTAATCGTAGTTGTAACAGCAATACAAGGTTTAATTGATGCTACTGATGAAGAATTAAAATTACGAGAGACTTCGGCAACCGATCCAACAAAGGTTAGAGAAATTAGATCCACCTTTAACACCTTCTTTTAACATTAAAACAGAAATTAAACTAAACAAATTCGATTTACTTAATACTTACCAGTTTTAATATATTTTTAACACTTTTGTTATATTTAAATTTTAAAAATTTTGTCATAATTAAATTTTCCTTTTTAAATTTTTGTGATCGTTTCTAAAATTTTTGTTTGTTGTTAAGTTTTACTAAATTTTTTTAATTAAACTTATTTTTGTGCTAATTCTGTTGGAATGCATTTGCTTCAATTATTATAGTATTGTAAAAAGGCATTTAATTAATTTATAAAATTTTTTAAATTTAGAAACAATCCCACGAAAATTCGAATACCACAAACCAAGAACACATAAAGCAAGAAAATATTTCCAATGGGCATGCAGATGATGATAATTCTAGAGTAGATGACTTAAAGGCAATGGATGATAAACGCAAAAAAAGAGAAGGCAGTACTGATCGCACAGTATCGGTAAGTGGTAGGAAATTGTAACACACCGACCGACCTCACGAGCAATAAGTTTGCCAATTATTCAAACATACATATATTCAGCAACAAATTTTTATAATACATTGCTGAGCAATAAACCTTTTAACAACAAAAAAAGTGAAAAATTATTAAAATTACACTCAAACTATGGGCCTGTTTGTAAACTCATCACTACACTGCACAATGTGATTATTTTGCGCTGCTTCTGCTAATCAGCTGTTGCTATATATATATAAAGTAGACCCCTTAAGGCACAAAATGAGCCAGCCAAGCAAAAATCATTGGAGCCGTTTCCGAGAAAATCGGGTTCCTCCAAAATGGCCAAAAAAAATCGACGCTGATTTTTCCCAGGAATAGTGTCGTTCTGCTTTCATATTCCATTAGCCTTTGGACGAGCAGAACGGCACTGCTCCTGGGATAAAACATGCAGGATTTTCTTTGCCCAATATTTTCCCTGATTTTAATTTTTAGTTAGTCGTAAATGACGTATGTATGTATTTTGATAGGCAAAATCATTATTGGTTTTTTATTACATATAATGTTGAACCAATTATATATGCTCAATAATTGATATTCTTAAATTGTACGATATAAGGCGTGGTGGTATCACGGTCGGGGTTACCGTTGGGATTTTTTGGGGCGAAAAATTCGCCGTGTGGGCCAAAATTCCCTAAATGTTTTGGTCCTCACAACGTTATCCCTGTCAGACTCCGTGGTCTCTTCTCCCTCTAAACACGTATTTCTCAGCTTCATTTTCTTTTTAACAAGAAATCTTATTTTAAAGAATGTTCATGTTTTACGACAAATTTTGTAAAATAAGCATTTCAAAACCCGAAAATTTCTTGAATACATTGTCTGCATGAGAAGGTTGGAAGAAAGTGATAAAAGTGTTCCTAAATGAACAATAATCTGAAATTTGCTTTTATATTTTGACGATTTTTTTTTTAAATTTACTGCAAATTAAATTTTTTTAGTGAGAAACAAAAAAAGGGTAAAAAGGCGAAACACACGGTAACCTTGATCACGGTACAAACATTCCACCACTGATGAATGTGTATAATTTACTTCATAGCAGTATTTTTTTGACAAACGATTTCTCTAGTGATTATGTAAATAGGGAATATCTTCGGGCCAATTAATGATCAACTATTTTATTTACAAAAGTAAATGAAAATTTGTCTTACAATTTACATAACGTTTCATTTGTGTGTTAAAGAGTTCTTTCGGGGCGATTTTGCTTTTTCTTTTTTTCTCCAGGTCCTGGGGAACACTGCAACCCACAACAAATAAAAAACTTTTTGATAAAAAACATCAAACTTAGCTGCAAAACAAAATACAAAACACTATTGAAATTTATTATTTATGGCCCTCCTCAAGGAAGACCTATGCAAAAATTTTATTTGAGACTCGTAGTGCTCCTCTCCACGGAAATCTTTAGTAAAAGGCGAAAGATTTATTCGACAATTGAAGAGAAGCCAGAGTGATTAAACCGTAGAAATATTTAACTTCTTATGCGATATTTACCATAATCTAAATGAGAATTAGCAGGCATCCAAAGCAAATTTTTTAGTTACGGACTCTTTTTTTTATAAAAAATTTCATTGCGTTGTTGGGGTTGTTTTTATGAATTTATACAAAGTCAGCGAATTACATAATAATAAAGTAAAAGAATACATACATACATACATACATAAAAATGTAAATACCAGTTGCATACAATGTCATTATAATGACATTTTTCTTAAGATGGGTGGAGTGAGACAGTCGGACGCCTGCCGAGTATGGAGAAAATGTTTTTAATTAATGTGATCATTTTTATGTTGATTCGTAGAAATGTGCGGTAGAAAGGGTTTCATAAATTTATATATATTTTTTATAATTATGTATTTGCAATAAAAAAGATATTCTTTCTTAAAATTGTATTTATTTTCTTAATAAAACCGCACGGTGCTGATGAAATTTGCAATAGAAAATACCAAAATTAGAACTATTTATGACTTTTATTAAATTTGTGTACCTTTTTTTTAGTATATTCACTAATTTACTTTTATTTATTTTTTATTTCAAGGTTCTTGGAATGGAAATAACAGCCAGTTGCGAGGGTGGTCACAAATGGTCAGGCCGCCCTCCAACACCAGTGTTATTATCCCACCATGAACATGTAAGTTATTATTATTGATTTCCAAATTATTTCAAACGATTTTTTATGAAAAATATTTTCAAAAATATGTAAATATATGTAAACAGAGCTTATAAAAGCTTTTCAA
The DNA here is from genome assembly GCA_956483585.1 of Gymnocheta viridis. Lineage (NCBI taxonomy): Eukaryota > Metazoa > Arthropoda > Insecta > Diptera > Tachinidae > Gymnocheta > Gymnocheta viridis. Next base: position 62,617,292 of record OY101443.1, on the reverse strand, counting down.
ATAACATATTTCTAAAAATTTCCGATTTTTTTCATAAATAAGCTCTGCTGCTCATAGTGTTTCAGATCCCACTAAGAAAAAAGATAATTATATAAAATTTGAATTAAATGCTATAATTCGAACATGTTTTGATAGTTGACAATTTGAAATTTTCTCAGAAAAGAATGTTTTTTTTATGTCAATTGAACTGTAAAAAAACTTTGTAACTAAAACGTAATAAATTCTTTCCTTTTTGCAAAACGACAGTCCAAACATGATGTCGAATATGCTATGCCAGAACCCCAAGAAATCTATTTGGAAGGTTCCTTGGCACACGATTCTCAAATTTTGGTAGCCGAATCCGAAACCAAAGAGGAACAAGTTTATGATGATGAACTCAATGGATGCCTAGAAGAACCAGCGGTAAGGACATTATATATTTAACAGGAAAACGCATACTTAAATATTTCAATTAAAATTTTCCAATTTCTTTACAGGTTATTTTAAGTAGTAAAATGACTTTGTCTCTTATTAATTTAGACAACATTTTGGATAAAAAATCACCAACAAAACAGCCAGACTTGGAAAGTCCTTTAGCCGATGACATAGAAATAATTGGTCATGATGAACATAATGAAGCACTGTACTAGTCGAGAGCTTCCCAAACCGAGTTTATGTTTATTAAGAAAAGAAAAAAAACAACTTATAAAATTTATACGTTAGGATAAAATATTAATATGAATCAAATTTGATTTTAAAAAAGCAAAACGAACATTTTATAAATAATGACTGATTCGATGATTTTTTCCTAACTATTGAAATCAAATTAATTTTTTTTAATTATAACAACTCTCCCAACCAACTACTTAAATTGTGAAAAGAATATGGAAAAAGAAACTGAAGAATAAAATCCAGTACTTCCGTTGTAACAAAATCATTACTTTTTTTGTTTTAAGCCGTTGCCAAAATCTTTTTAGTTTGTTAAGTTTTTGTTGACAATATGTATCTATATGTAGCATTTTTCTTGCTGTTACTATATTATTTATTATAGTTTTATTTTAAAATATCACTTTGTATGCTCAAAATGTTATGCCAAATTTATGATTATTAATTTATTACATTTAATTTAAAATTGTATGCCAAATCTCAACAATAAAAATATTATTCTAGTCCTTAATGCCCTCTTTGTAAAACTGTTGTTTACAATTTATAAAAATCAATATTTTTATTCGTATTTATATCACATAAAAATATAAATGTATTTTCAACATCATGGTATAATTTACATTAATAGTGTTGTATCAATTTTAAATTTTTAATAAATATAAAATTAATGTAAAGATATAAACTTGCGTGTAGCAAAAATGTCTGAATAATATATGTATATGTAAATACATAGAATTTAATAAAAGTACATACATAAAAACAATAAAATAGTATACTCAATTGAAGGTACAGAAAATAGTGCAGAAGTTTGCAAAATAAATATATATATTTCTCTTCTCGGGACTAGTCGCGGAATTTAATCATTTTCATCGCAAATGCTAAGCGAATAGGAAACCGAAATCGCTTAAAATCAAATGACATTTTGGGTGAACAAGTTTAAAAATAAAACCATTTTAGTACATGGCAAAAGATTTTGCTATACAATTTTGTTTTCGCCCCATAATATCTTAGAAGATATTAAACAACAGATATTAAGTCGTGTGGTTTTCATTTGTAAATTTGCCACATAAATCTGTAAGGTTCATGTTTTAGTTTAATAAATTTTTATATCAAACTGCATGTTGCCATTTATATATATAACGGTACATATTTTACATTTATCTTGAAAAGTGTCATACTACAAAACAATCACATATTTCGTATACCCTGTTGCGCCGCTATAAATAATATAATTTCTGAACTACCTCGTTATAAATTGTTTTCACCAGCTGTTTGAAAACGTCAATTGATTGAGTTTGCTGTTTTGTACGAAATTACGTAAAATCCAGCTCAGGTTAGTGAATATTTGTTTAATTTTTATTTCAAGAAAACAAGAAATGTTGGTTAAACCCAAAAGAATGATGAAAATGGATGTAAAACAAAAATTGGAAGTTTCAGTTCATGACAGCCATGTTGGGAAAATCCTTTTATTTTGTCTAATATTAGTCTTTATTTATTCTAGCAGAAATGTCTTTAGTAAAGGCTGAATATTATGATAAACCTGAAGGTGAAGATTGTTTTGGCAAAATGTTGGCCACAAATTCCTATGCTGCAGCCGCCGGCTTAGTATGGTCCACCATTGATGTGTTGATGTTATCACACACTAAAGGTTACATACCCACAATATCACGATTCGCTTATAACATTGGACCAATGATGGGCATGGCTTCGGCTTTTACACTGACTACGTATCTGGCCACAAATGTCAGAGGCAAGGACGATAGGTGGGTTTTTCTTATACATATATTAAAAATTAATAAAATTAAAATATTTTATATAAACTTACAGGCTTAACTACTTCCTGGGTGGCATTGCTGCAGGTGGTGTTTATGGTGCCTGGAGACGTAATCATGTAGCTGGTCTAATGATGGGCTTCGCTTTTGGCAAGTATTTGGAGTTTAGATTTTATAAGCCTTAATATAATTCACTCCTTTTAGGCATAGCCGGCGTAGTAAAAAAACTATCTCGTCAAGAAGGCTGGGAATTCTTCCCACCTCTTAATCATCATGGTTTTATGGGTGTTTCAGAGAATAATTACACTTTAATGGCGGAGCGTCCCAGAAATTGGACTACCGGCAAGGACGACAGTTCTTAGAAGAGTGTTAGCAAATCAGTGTTGCAAGTCCTTAGTATAAAAATGTTAAATCTTTCAAAGCTAGTGCATTGAAACCATGAAACAAACAAATGATAAACAACTAGTATATTCATAAAAAATGCATTATACAAAAAGAAAATAAAAACTAAATTAAATATACGAAAAAAAGAAGAAAAATTAAAATGATACGGTATTAACAATCGCAACCTGTATTTAAGAAATAAAATTTCCTAGGGGTCCAGTAAGCAAACAAAAAATCTGAATTAGAATCGCGAATACTCTACAACAACACTGTTTGTGTTTAGTTGCATTTTCTGCTCTATAAAGAATTTTGTTTCTTTTCCTTATTTGTATTTTAAACAAATTTTCAATGTGCTTTTTTAGTAGTGTGGGCTTGTAAAACAAACAAATTTTGACAGATGCGAACCCCAAAAAAGTCTGATAACGTTTCCCCTTATGCTATCCAACATTTTCAAAAATTATGGCAGCTTTGTAAAACAATCTACAAGCCGGCATCTCTGTCCCGTTTGTATTGAAAAATAAAAGAATACCAAAGCAGAAAAAAATAGTCAACATCATCAAAAATCTGTAGAGAATTCACGTCTACCCTCTGGAGTTCACATTAAATGTTTTAACCTTTAAGAAGAAAATGGATATTTCTGCTTTATCAGAAAACAGCTTCGATCCTGTGAATTGGATCAATGATAATTTTAAAAAGCACTCTGAAGAGACTAAATCCATTAAATCAGATGCAACTGGCGATGCGGATATAGCAGTAGAATTCATTAATAACCATGTATCAAAATTACAGCTGTATGTCCAGCAAGTCAATTATGCCATAGAAGAGAGTAGCCAGCAGTTGGTGGCCAGTATGCCAAGAGTTGTCAAAGATGCGAAAAATTTGCATAATGATGTCAAGGAATTGCATCAGCGTATGTCGATTATGCATCAAGAAGTAGCAGCCGTGCAAGAAGAAACGGGCGATTGTATGGCCACTTTGGAACGATTGAACACAATGCAAACAAAATTACAAACAGCAAAGGAATCATTACAGGAGTCAGACGGCTGGGGTAATTTAATAATTGAATTAGAGGATAGTTTTGAGAGAAATGATTTAAAGGTACAAATATGCGTAGTTAGAGTTACTCATATACATTTATCCAAAAATATTAACCGCTTTAAAACATTTAACTTTTTAGTGTGTTTGCGACAAAATATCAGCGTTGCAAAAAAGTTTACAAGCTCAGGAGCAATTACCTGGGCATTCTGACCGTCAATTGCAGGTAGAAGATTTCAAAAACCGTCTGGAAGCGTTGACATCACCAAACGTTGTGCAATGCTTTGCTGAGGGTAGCGTTGAACAAGCTCAAAGTTATGTAGCTATATTTGCAGCAATTCACAGAACATCCCAACTTCTCCAATATTATCGAGCTGTGCAAAAGAACACTTTGCAGCAACAATGGAAACAAACGTTAGAGTTACAGGCTACAGAAATAGCAGGGCAGCAGCAACATTTTCTCACTCTGTTCTATGACCAATTGTTGGAGAACTGTCAACGTCAGATGAAATGGTGTTCACAAGTATTTGACAACGAAGCGGCCCATCAGCAACCATTTATCTTATTAGCTGAACTATTGCCTGCCCTGCAGCCTTCTCGGGATAATCATATAATGCAATTACTTAAAACCTGCAATGAACGTTTGGACTTATTGCAACAATTTGCTCAGGCTAATCATAATTTTGTTCTACAATTAAACGCCTACATAGAGGAGTCGTCGATAACACTATCTAAAGACTTAAAGCAGCAATTGGCGATGTCAATTTATGAATATTTTCATAAGTTCATACAACAATATCCACGTCTCGAAGAAACGCAACTATCTACTCAAGTTGATCGAGTTCTAACTACACAAAACCATGCTAGTGATGCTGTTCGTCACTTGAAGGATATAACAAGTAAACTCTTCAGTTGGTTACATGAATCATTAAACAGATGCTTAAATATTACTAGTGATTTGGCTCTTTGTAAACTGATCAATTTACTGGGTGGTATATTTAAGCGTTTAATGGAACAATTCTCTAAAACTCAACGACAACTATTTCTCAACCTGAGAAATTCCGCAAATAATACTAACACTGACAGCAATTGGTCCATGCTGCAGTACACGCTAGCGCTTTTGGAATGTCTAGCCGATTTTCAACAAAAGTTACAAAAATTCGAGAAAACCTTACAAGATCGCTTGTCCGCATTGGAACGTAAACTGAAAGAGAATCAATTTAAAAACATAAATATTTACCAAACGTTTGAGCCAACGGAACAACAGCGTTTATTAAATCTCATTACCGAGATTCAGCAAAGACGCCTAGAAATAAACCAAGATGGAGGCAATGTAGCAATGGGAATATTTGCAAATATTTATGAATCTTTGAAAAATCATTTCGTTGAAACGCATGATATAACACTCAATATACTTTTGCAGCCTTTGAACTCCCATCTCTCGGAAATACAACCATCATCAGAGTTGTCCCAGGGACATATGCAAAATATGCCGGCCTTTAGTTTTGCCCCACAGGAAAGCATAACACAGATCGGTCAGTATCTATTAACTTTACCACAACATTTGGAACCGCTTCTTTTGTCACCTTCAATGCTTCTGAAGCAAGCTTTGGAAATGTGTCACATTAAATATTCCCAACCCATACCAAGTGCTGATATTCTGCTGTCCTTAGTAGTGGCACAATGCTGTGTTTTATACCAGTCGGAAATTTTACAAATAAAATCTCTTTCAAGTTCGGCTTCAAAGCAATTGTCTGTTGACATTGAGTATTTGGCAAGCGTTGTTGATGAACTGGGTTTAACTCTGAACACATCACTTACCCAAATATTGAATTTACTTAAAGCATCGCCTGAAAACTATCTATCACTAAGTGCGGGCTGTGAGCCACGTCTAGTGACGGCTGTTAGACAAATGCGTAATATCATATCAACGCAGTAAGTTGTTTACATTGGGTTCTTAATTTAATCTCTAAAAACCTTCTGAGATTGCTCTCAATTTTTAGAATTTCGTATTTTTTGTATATTAAGTAAACCTCATTTATTTTTGAGAGTTGTTATACATACATACATATATCTAAGTTGCCGAGGTTTGAGACAACGAAATGTATGTATGTACATATGCTTATCCACATAATAAATTAATTTTTAAGCATAAAGTAAATACATTTTTGCAATTCGTAGGACGTTCTATATTTTAATCAACTATAAGTAACCATTATGAAGTCTAATTTACATTAAAAATTTATATAACATTTTCAAAGAAATACATTTTTGCGCTCAATAAAAAACTACGTGTTGAAACTATCGACAGAGTGTCTCAACGTGTTTTATTTACACACCGCTTTACTTTATTGCAATGTCATACTTCAAAAAACCTAGACTTTGTTTTAGGAATGCAGTGTTATTCTTTATATCGTCCTTCATTTTGTGTAAGAAATTTATAAAAATATCTTGTTACTCACCTCCTAAGGAGATAATCAGCTCAATTATGAAAAAAAATTCCCCTGGAGATTTCTCCCTTTTCCCAAAAAAGGGACTGTTCACATATAATATTCGGACAATTAATATGTGAACATATGTGTGAACAGCCCCTTTTTGGGAAAAGGGAGAAATCTCTCGGGGAATTTTTATTCATAATTGGGGTGAATGTTTTCTAATTTTTCCATTAAGCGTGAGTAAAGTAAAAACTAAACTCGTTTTTCTATGCACTTTTTTTATTAATTACACTTTGATAATCGGAAATTTGGGTAAAGTATATAATACTTGACCTCATATAATTTGTACCCAAGGAATGGAGTTAACTTGGTGCGAGTTTTTGAGAAATTGGTATTTTTATTTTAGGAATCGATCGTATATGTGAATAGAAAAAGGATATACATGGTGTTTAGACATAATGAAAATAGTTTTTGTTTTGACTTCCATAGTTTTTTAATAACGCCAAAAAATAGGGATACGTATTATGTGAACAGCTCCCAATCAAAATAAAGAATGTTCTACAAAATATCGGCAACCCTGGTTGTATTTACAAAACAGAGAAAGCCAAAATAAACAACAAAAACACGAATGCCCCAACAAATTTTTTTTAGTCACTCGGAAACAATACGGAGGTGAAAACGTTTATTTTGCGTTGCGTTAGACAAGAAATGAAAGAACGAGGTTATTTCGTTTCTTAAAATAATAAATTTAGTTTTATGACGGAAAGTTGTTGAAATTGAATACAAAAAAATAAAAGTGGTTTGAATAAAAAAGGCAAGTGAAGTTGTAGTTAATAACAAGATAAAATTTATTTCCAATATGTGTTTGGTATGCAACCAAAATACTTATTTGTAATCTATTCCTTTAAAATTCTTTTTGGTCTATAGTAAAAACTAATGAAAGTCTAATTTTTTGTTGCTAAAGGGAAAAAAATAAATATTAAAGTAGAAGAAAAAATGTTTGCAGTTCTGCATAACTTCAATCAATAAATAAGTGTTTTTATCTCTCTTATAAATTGTATACAAATTGGCTTGACTCCTACGAAGAACCAAATTTGGTCATTAAAAAAAGTAAACAGTGGCCTTAAAATATTTACGTACACAGTAAGAAATTAACATAATTTCGCTTATCTTTTTATTTATTAATATACGTAATACTGAAACTAGTTTATTGACCAGTCCGGAGTAAGTTTGATATTATTCACGCGCGTATTAGCGCGTTGACTACAAACCAATTAATGTTTCAGAACGTGGATTCGTCCCCAGGGGCATTATTATGTATTTCGATTCGAAAGAAAACAATTTCGATACACAATGTATAAATAAGCAAGGCGTATTTCACCTGGTGGTAGCATTACAGCAGCTGACTCATGGTGGAATAATACATGTGTTGTCGAAGCTACAACAACACTGCTTTTAGGTTCGAAGTTGTCAAAAAGTACAAAAGAAAATTTGCAAAATGGTTGCATTTTCTGCTCTATAAAGAATTTTGTTTCTTTTCCTTTTCTTATTTGCATTTTAAACAAGTGATAAAGTGTGCTTTTTTAGCAGTGTGGGTAAGTGTTAGTAATACACAATCAAATTTTGACAGACTCGAACCCAAAAAAAGTCTGTTAACGCTTCGACACTACCTGTATTATTCTACCACTGAAAAGCGTAAAACATTACGTGCTTCTGAACTTCCAAGAATGCAAAAAAAAACCTTTATAAATAGTTCCTTCGCATGCGAAATAAAAAATGCCGGTAAGTGGACTGATGTTAAAAGCCAAAGCTTTTGAAATTCGCGATCAAATTAAAGAAAATTATCAAAGTTTTAACGACAGTGACGGATGGCTCCAAAAATGTAAACAAAGTTTCGGTGTTCGCCTTCCTAAAATTTCCGGAAAAGACTTTCTTTCTGCACTGCCACAACCATTGAACCATTTAAGGAAAAGTTAAGAGCAAAAATTGAAGAGCTCATCCAAAAAAATATTCCTATTCCTATTAGTTTTACTTAATTTTTTGTTGTTTTTGTTAATTAAATACGGAATTCTTGTATTTCTTGTATTTTTTTTGTTATTTATCGAATGCAAAGTGTAAAGGGTAATTTTTTGTTTTAAAGTTGGGTACTCGATAACGTGAACAAACTCGAAAATGTGAACTGCCTTAGTAAAAATCAGTTCACATTATCGCGAGTTCACTGTAGTTTCGTTTAATTTAAAAAAGGTTTACTGCCAGGACCACGATGTCACACGTATTCGTTCTTCCTACGATGTCACAAAAATTTTAGAATTTGTTTTTGTTTTAAATGTAATTGTACGAAAGAACGAATATGTGTGACATCGTGAGCCTAGCAGTTAATTTAAACTGATAATGCTGTATAAATTCATGTAAATAAATGTGTGACAAAATCAACCCTTTTTCTAACATGTACTTTTCAAATATAAAAATAATTTAAATTTGTTTAAAAAAATTACTTATTGATGTAGTTTTTAAACTCATTGTTTGTTACACCAAAAAGTATGTGTAAATTACCATATTCGTAGTTTAAGTGAGATTTTAGTGAAAACAAAAAAATATATTTGTCAATCAAGATGCTTATTGCGCATGTAGAAAACTTAATGACATGAGAGGGCCCAATATGGATACCTACCTCAATAATCAGTAATAACAAAGCTGGTATGTATGGTACATATTTTGGTACTTTTTAAATTTGGTTGTGTAAAAGTTTGTTATATATTTGTATATCGTGAAATACGAGAGCTTTTTGAACGCGTTTCTATTTATATAAGTAGGTTTAAGAAATATTCCTGTGGGCAATATAAAAGTAATTTCAATAAGAAATTTTTTGGTGGACATTTTTCATGCGAAAAAAAATTAATTTTTAAGGCTTTTTGTATAACAAAGTAAATAAGTTATGTAAATTTTTTTTACATATTTCCATATGTATTGCTTAAATATACTATTTAGTTTATAGAAAGTGTTGGATATGTGTTCATATATGGCGTTTATTTATACAATTTCTTTCCTACAAAAGCTTAATTTTCTACAAATTAGCAGTAAATATTTTGCGCTTTTGGGAATAAAAATTTCGTGTTGGGACTTTCTTCTCCTAAACCTTGTATTTCTTTGTATTTTTTATTTTTATTTTCATAACGATATTTTTATCGGTATTGCAAAAGACTACTAAATTGGTCGGAGTACTTCCGAAATTTTAAAATTTTAAACAAGGCGAATTCTTTACAGGTGGACTTGATAGCGCAGTTGATAACTTTTTTTAGTTTTATCCAAGGCGAACTATAGTTCGATGTCAAAATTTATTTATTTCTTTTGTTTACATTCAAATTGAAAATTTATAAAAAATAAGCAATTTCATTGTGAAAACAAAGAAAAATTAAACGAAAATTTATATAAAAAGATGAAAAGATTAAAACATATAAAACTAAATTCATATCACAGCAATAGCAGCTGCAGTTGATGAACCAAATTCTGAAGAAGCAACGTGGTTTGGTCATGTGTAGTGATAAGATTTATTAACAATACGTTTTCAATCATATGATATTTCTTAAATTAAATTACAGTACAACATAAAACTAATTTCCGATTCAGCGTCCACAGCACAGGGATTTAAAATAAAACCCCTTAAAAACAAAACTTTTTGAAATAATAATAATTTTTAATATTTTATTTTTTCGCTCAGTCAAATATTTTTAACAATGTATTTTGATTTTACAAAAACAAAATGCTTGTGGTTTTTGTAGTGTTGTACTTGTTGTAGTATTAAGCAGCGTTGTCAACCTTTTATAACCAAAACGCACCATAGACCTTCTGAAAACGCGCTATTCCCAAACGCGCTACGTTAAATTTTGATGAAAGTCGATGCATAGAAAAAAATCCAATATTTATTGAAACAAAATAATAAATATTTGAACTACATATTTGTTTTTAAATACATTAAGGTGAAAAATGTAGATACTTACAACTATTTACAACATGTAGGAAGCTTAAAACGACAGCAAAACTTAAAATATTCTTTTGGTATATCAATACAAATTTTAATGTTTTAAGCATAACATAAAATTATACGTGGTAAAATTGAAAATATTAAATCAATAGCTCAGTCTTGTTTTATTTAATATTAAACTTTTATGAATTATCAAATGTTTATTAAAGGTTTATGAAACAGTTTTACATAGTTACAAAATTTGTTTCATAAACCTGTTATACACTTTTGTAATATTTTCATTGATTAAATGCATCAATAACGAACTTTCTAATATTATAAAAATAATAAAAAAAATACTTTCATTTACACCGTCTGGCCCATCTTCTGGCCACAAACCCGATTGTATGTAATACTTCGAATTGTTATGGGATTCATTTAAATTTATTAACTTCTAAAAACTCGCCGATTCAGCGCGTTTTCTACTAAACGCGCTAAGACGTAAAACAGCACGTTTGACACAGTAATGACAGTACATGCATGTGTGTACTCGTGTATTCTGCCCTCATCGCTCTCGCCTATAAAGTAGCAATCAAGGCAGATCAACAAGGTAGTTGCAATACCACAGCTGATTTACCTGAGTAAATGTCAATTGTGTAAAATTAAATTTGTGTTGAAAATATATTCAGAACAACAAGGCTGCCAAACGGCACAGCTTTATATGATGTTTGACATTTGCTAGAGGTTCAACTATGCTAACAGTGCCACTCAGTTGTGCATAAGTTTTGACAGTTAGTCAGGTTGTTGTAGAATCGCTACAACCTGGTAGAATTGCCTTGGTAGCTATCATGCCAATAAGACATGACGTGTCTAAACGCAGACTTGCGAAAAAATGCCTGCCGCATAAAATGGTTTTAAAATGTGGCAAAATATGAGAAGTCCATTGTCTGTGCTTAAAAAATACAAATTTTTATTGAAACAGACAAATGGAGTACATATCGTCACCTAAAATGCAAAATAACGTATCTTCAAAAAAATTAAATTTTGAGTTTTTTATTGATTACGATTTACTATATCATATTACATGTGTGTGCAAAATTTCAAGCATCTGTTAACAAAAACAAAAAAGTTATGACCCAAATTCAAAATAACGTATCATCAAATGAATGATTTTATTAACAAAAAAAAACGTATCATCATCCGTCTTGTCAACTATTTACATAAAAAATACGCTGTACTTTTGCTCAAAATTCGCTAGAAAGCGCTAAAGACCGTGAAAATATGATTTCAATATCTCTAAACAGTTTCCATGTTATAAAGTTTTTTGTTTCTCCTGTAAACTTATGAAAACTGATGTTACGTTATTTTGTATTTTATATGACGATATGTATGTATGTACATTGTGACAAAATAAAGTTACATATATATATTAATATATATGAGTGCATACATATGTACATATGTATGTAGTTAATAGTTTTACATGCCACTATAGATTCACATATTATTTGCTTTAAAATCTCTAATTAGCGAACTAAAATGTGAATTATTCGTACTTTAAGATAAAGTGAACGTAACAAAACTCGTAAGTACATATGTATGTCCGTTTCATCCCTGATTAAAAACAAAACTTAAACGTTTATCTTTGTTCCATCCGCTACAATCCAATTTAACATGAAAATGTTAATTTAGTTCGGTTTTAACATTGAAAGCGTTGAGTTTAATACTGGTGGCTTGATTTGATTTCCTCAAAGAAAATACATAAATTAATTGTTACGGTACGGATATCTCAAAACACTGCATACCTTTAGAAAGAAACCCATATTTAATAACTTAAAAGAAAAGAAAGCCACTAATTTGTTTAGCAGTCAATTAATCAGTCAGCTACATATTTTATTTATCTATTTGGCTTGAATCTATGCGAATTTCTTGGAGAATTTGTTCGTGTTTATTGTAGTGTGGCATTTACTTCATAGTTCATTTGTATATTAATTTTTTTTCTTTGTATACCTTTTGTGTGTATTTAGCAGAAAAACTTCAGAAGATTTGTACATGTAAAATACCTACATACTTCTCGGTTATATCGAAAAGGATAAAACGTAATACGTACATATTTGTGTATACATATATGGAAAAAATTATATTGATTATATGAGCAAAATAAATGTTCTTTTAATATAAAATTGTTATTTCAAGCATCAATATTTCTTAATGATTAATAATTAAAGTTAAAATTTGTGTTAAAATTTCCACTCCATTTAAATTAATTGTTAATTGTTTTGTCAAATAAAAGGATACAATAATATATTTTCAAATTGTCCTTAACAACGTTGTTGTGTTTAAGGGCAGGTAAGTAAAAAACATATTTTTCTATTCATATCTTTTCAATTATCTATTACTCGTATGTATTTATATACATTTATTTACAGTCATTTATAATTATCCTTTAAAGTTCAAGCTTTTTAAAAAGTATTCACAGCGATTTTCTTGTCATCTTTTTCTTTTGTCTTTTTATTTTGTTTAACAGCAGTCACAAGTAAGATTAAACAGCCTGAGTCCACTTGCTGAGGATTTTCTTTATAAAATGTGAAAATGTGCTACATATGCATACATAAATACATACATATCGTCGGTCTCATGTAGAAAGGCCCTGGGTTCACTTTTTTTCGAAATTGATTTTTGTTGTGATTCCAATGTATCTAACGCAAATACACCTTCTCACAAAAATTTAAGGCAATTTTATCAAAACTATTGGTTATTCAAGTAATTTTCTAAAAAGCCCTAACTTATTTCTAAAAAAAAAACAAATATATTTTTTTAAAGCCCTATCTGGCCAAATTATGTGTTGTTGCATCGAGTTTTCGAGATTTTTTGGATAGATCTCCAGATATTCACCACATTATTATTTATTCAGACGGTTGCTTTTATCAAAATCGCAACGTCACGTTATCTAATTGTATTCTCTACTTTTGTGAAAAACGAAATGTAAATATTGTGCAAAAGTACTTGTTTGTTGGGCATACACAGATGGAGTGCGATGCAACTCATTCTCTTATTGAAAAAAAAAAACAAATAAATTTGCCGTCGCAGTTTGTGCAAATTATTAAAGAAGCCAGGAAATATCCGTCACGTCTAGAAGCACACCATTTGGACTACACGTTTTTCTTAGATTTTGAAAAACTTCCGAAGCTATATTTGTCAATTCGACCAGGTAATAATCGAAATTATTGTGCATTATTTTGATAAATTTTTATTTGAATTTCAATGTTCTTGTGGGCTCATATATTTTAACATAAATATTACGAACGAATATGAGCTGCGTCCACATACATATGTAAAACAAAAGCTTGCATAGAACGCATCATTCCAGCACGGCTATTTAACAAAAAAAAAATAGCAATTCCGAAAAAGAAATGGGATCATTTGCATGAATTTTCGCTACAGAAAAAAGCCCTAAGTTACATTTTTGCTCTGAAATGGGAATACAAAAAGCCCTATGCAGAAGTGTCCCAAAACTTATATCCTACGTTCTGTAAAAAATGCATGCATTTTTAGAATATTTTTGTAGCTATTGTATTAAAACAAATTATTCTATATCCAAAGCACCCAAACATGTAGAGCAAAAAAGTCCCAAGTGAACTTAGAAGTAAAGGAAATCCTTATAATACAACTCAAATGCGGTTTTCCGATTTTCTGGATTTATCAAAGCTATCAGAGTTTATAAAAAACAAAAATTTAGACGAAAATTGGGAAAAAATAAACTGCTTGAATTTTTATTCGCACTATTTTTCCCAATATTAATATTTTACTTATTCAGTAAAACGTTAACAATTTTGTTAAAAAACTAATTGCAATTGATTATTGAGGGGTATAGCTTGTTCCTATGCGCATTTCACTGTTGCTAATGCAGATCATCAGGGAACTTTACCCAAATATTTCTTAGAACAACTGGAGATATTATATTAAATTTTCATTAAAACAAATGAAAAGTTTAAACAATATCAAAGTTGTAACAAGAACTCAACAATCAACCAATTGTTTTTGTTTTCTTACTTTACCATTACTACCTAGGTTGACTTTTTTTCAACTCTAATTGTAGTTGTAAGAGGTTTGTAGAAAATGTACAAACAACAACTGCTATACATTTGTATAGAGTGATGCCAAACAAAATTTTTTTTTTTTTGTGACCGGGTGCTGTCAAGTTAATAATTGGTGCTGTTTTTATGGGAAATGCGCATAGGAACAAGCTATACCCCTCAATAATCAATTGCAATTAGTTTTTTAACAAAATTGTTAACGTTTTACTGAATAAGTAAAATATTAATATTGGGAAAAATAGTGCGAATAAAAATTCTAAATACTAAAATTTTGCGATTCCCATAAAAACAGCACCAATTATTAACTTGACAGCACCCGGTCACAAAAATTTTGTTTGGCATCACTCTATACAAATGTATAGCAGTTGTTGTTTGTACATTTTCTACAAACCTCTTACAACTACAATTAGAGTTGAAAAAAAAGTCAACCTAGGTAGTAATGGTAAAGTAAGAAAACAAAAACAATTGGTTGATTGTTGAGTTCTTGTTACAACTTTGATATTGTTTAAACTTTTCATTTGTTTTAATGAAAATTTAATATAATATCTCCAGTTGTTCTAAGAAATATTTGGGTAAAGTTCCCTGATGATCTGCATTAGCAACAGTGAAATGCGCATAGGAACAAGCTATACCCCTCAATAATCAATTGCAATTAGTTTTTTAACAAAATTGTTAACGTTTTACTGAATAAGTAAAATATTAATATTGGGAAAAATAGTGCGAATAAAAATTCTAAATACTAAAATTTTGCGATTCCCATAAAAACAGCACCAATTATTAACTTGACAGCACCCGGTCACAAAAATTTTGTTTGGCATCACTCTATACAAATGTATAGCAGTTGTTGTTTGTACATTTTCTACAAACCTCTTACAACTACAATTAGAGTTGAAAAAAAGTCAACCTAGGTAGTAATGGTAAAGTAAGAAAACAAAAACAATTGGTTGATTGTTGAGTTCTTGTTACAACTTTGATATTGTTTAAACTTTTCATTTGTTTTAATGAAAATTTAATATAATATCTCCAGTTGTTCTAAGAAATATTTGGGTAAAGTTCCCTGATGATCTGCATTAGCAACAGTGAAATGCGCATAGGAACAAGCTATACCCCTCAATAATCAATTGCAATTAGTTTTTTAACAAAATTGTTAACGTTTTACTGAATAAGTAAAATATTAATATTGGGAAAAATAGTGCGAATAAAAATTCTAAATACTAAAATTTTGCGATTCCCATAAAAACAGCACCAATTATTAACTTGACAGCACCCGGTCACAAAAATTTTGTTTGGCATCACTCTATACAAATGTATAGCAGTTGTTGTTTGTACATTTTCTACAAACCTCTTACAACTACAATTAGAGTTGAAAAAAAAGTCAACCTAGGTAGTAATGGTAAAGTAAGAAAACAAAAACAATTGGTTGATTGTTGAGTTCTTGTTACAACTTTGATATTGTTTAAACTTTTCATTTGTTTTAATGAAAATTTAATATAATATCTCCAGTTGTTCTAAGAAATATTTGGGTAAAGTTCCCTGATGATCTGCATTAGCAACAGTGAAATGCGCATAGGAACAAGCTATACCCCTCAATAATCAATTGCAATTAGTTTTTTAACAAAATTGTTAACGTTTTACTGAATAAGTAAAATATTAATATTGGGAAAAATAGTGCGAATAAAAATTCTAAATACTAAAATTTTGCGATTCCCATAAAAACAGCACCAATTATTAACTTGACAGCACCCGGTCACAAAAATTTTGTTTGGCATCACTCTATACAAATGTATAGCAGTTGTTGTTTGTACATTTTCTACAAACCTCTTACAACTACAATTAGAGTTGAAAAAAAAGCATAGTACGGAAAATCTCGCTTCGCGAAAGGTATTTTAATTTTTATTTCTCGTTTTGTTACTCACACTCAGAGACAAAAAAAAATAATTCTCGTGAAAGTAATTTTTATCTACGAAAGTTATCTTTTTTATCTTTCATGAGTGATCAATACATGCTTTAAAAGTATTGCTCTCTCTAACGAAAGAGAAGAAAAGATAACACTCACTCATAAAAATAACTTTCACGAGAGTTTTGTTTTACATTCTGAGTGCGAAAGTTAAATAAAGATAAATATTACAGAGAGCACGCGTGAGACAAGAAATATAAAAATACTTTTGGATAATAATAACAACACATCGATATATATTTCATTTCCTCTCAGCTTCACCTACTACGAACTCATGACATCATTAAAAATTTGAACGGACAACTACTCCCTACTCAATTAAACTCGCCTGTCGAACAGCCAACATTATTCGGACCCTTTTCCAAGTTAGAAGTGAAAATGAATCTGCTGATGGAGCGAACGCCAATAATGGATCGAACAACAAAACAAAAATTAGAAAATTTATCCAATGCAGACAGAATGCCCTTCGAGACAAACATTTTGGACTACTGGAAAAACAGGAAATATACAGATCCAGGATTGGGAATGTTAACAGATGTAGCTTTGGCAGTTCCATCAACCCAGGTGTCAGTGGAAAGAGCTTTCAGTGCTCTCTCACTAATTTTAACAAAGAATAGAACAAAGCTGTCCAACGAGACAATTAACAATTTACTTTTGATAAAATTGAATAACAATCTAATTGAAGACTTAATTATAACAGATGAAGATACATATATTTAATAACAAAATACTAAACTTCCATTATTGCTACATATCTAACCTTAAGTTTTTACATAAGTAAATGACGAATACTTTTTTGCCTTATTTTTTGTGTTACGCAATAGAATTGCTTTATTGTTATTTTTGATTTAATTTTTTGGTTTGAAAACAATAAAAAAGAAAAAAAAATGTTATCCGCTGAAAGTTTAATTATTTGTTATACATATTTTCGTCCCATTTCGCCGTTGTAAAGGGATTTCCTAAAAATGCAGTTGATGACGAATCTTTTTTCATGATTAAACTCATGAAAAAGAATTAATTTCTAATGAGTAGATATAACTCTCGCGCGAGTGCTCGGTAGATAAATCTCGTGAGTGAAAAAAATAATTGTTCTCTTCATATTTCAAATTACTTTCACGAGAAAAAATATTTATCTTGAGAAAAATTTATATTTATCTTTGAGGAGAAAAATTTTTTTCTCATAAGGTATTTTTCTCTTGTGAAGAGAATAAAAATTGAGTACTCTCCGTACTATGAAAAAAAGTCAACCTAGGTAGTAATGGTAAAGTAAGAAAACAAAAACAATTGGTTGATTGTTGAGTTCTTGTTACAACTTTGATATTGTTTAAACTTTTCATTTGTTTTAATGAAAATTTAATATAATATCTCCAGTTGTTCTAAGAAATATTTGGGTAAAGTTCCCTGATGATCTGCATTAGCAACAGTGAAATGCGCATAGGAACAAGCTATACCCCTCAATAATCAATTGCAATTAGTTTTTTAACAAAATTGTTAACGTTTTACTGAATAAGTAAAATATTAATATTGGGAAAAATAGTGCGAATAAAAATTCTAAATACTAAAATTTTGCGATTCCCATAAAAACAGCACCAATTATTAACTTGACAGCACCCGGTCACAAAAATTTTGTTTGGCATCACTCTATACAAATGTATAGCAGTTGTTGTTTGTACATTTTCTACAAACCTCTTACAACTACAATTAGAGTTGAAAAAAAGTCAACCTAGGTAGTAATGGTAAAGTAAGAAAACAAAAACAATTGGTTGATTGTTGAGTTCTTGTTACAACTTTGATATTGTTTAAACTTTTCATTTGTTTTAATGAAAATTTAATATAATATCTCCAGTTGTTCTAAGAAATATTTGGGTAAAGTTCCCTGATGATCTGCATTAGCAACAGTGAAATGCGCATAGGAACAAGCTATACCCCTCAATAATCAATTGCAATTAGTTTTTTAACAAAATTGTTAACATTTTACTGAATAAGTAAAATATTAATATTGGGAAAAATAGTGCGAATAAAAATTCTAAATACTAAAATTTTGCGATTCCCATAAAAACAGCACCAATTATTAACTTGACAGCACCCGGTCACAAAAATTTTGTTTGGCATCACTCTATACAAATGTATAGCAGTTGTTGTTTGTACATTTTCTACAAACCTCTTACAACTACAATTAGAGTTGAAAAAAAGTCAACCTAGGTAGTAATGGTAAAGTAAGAAAACAAAAACAATTGGTTGATTGTTGAGTTCTTGTTACAACTTTGATATTGTTTAAACTTTTCATTTGTTTTAATGAAAATTTAATATAATATCTCCAGTTGTTCTAAGAAATATTTGGGTAAAGTTCCCTGATGATCTGCATTAGCAACAGTGAAATGCGCATAGGAACAAGCTATACCCCTCAATAATCAATTGCAATTAGTTTTTTAACAAAATTGTTAACGTTTTACTGAATAAGTAAAATATTAATATTGGGAAAAATAGTGCGAATAAAAATTCTAAATACTAAAATTTTGCGATTCCCATAAAAACAGCACCAATTATTAACTTGACAGCACCCGGTCACAAAAATTTTGTTTGGCATCACTCTATACAAATGTATAGCAGTTGTTGTTTGTACATTTTCTACAAACCTCTTACAACTACAATTAGAGTTGAAAAAAAAGTCAACCTAGGTAGTAATGGTAAAGTAAGAAAACAAAAACAATTGGTTGATTGTTGAGTTCTTGTTACAACTTTGATATTGTTTAAACTTTTCATTTGTTTTAATGAAAATTTAATATAATATCTCCAGTTGTTCTAAGAAATATTTGGGTAAAGTTCCCTGATGATCTGCATTAGCAACAGTGAAATGCGCATAGGAACAAGCTATACCCCTCAATAATCAATTGCAATTAGTTTTTTAACAAAATTGTTAACGTTTTACTGAATAAGTAAAATATTAATATTGGGAAAAATAGTGCGAATAAAAATTCTAAATACTAAAATTTTGCGATTCCCATAAAAACAGCACCAATTATTAACTTGACAGCACCCGGTCACAAAAATTTTGTTTGGCATCACTCTATACAAATGTATAGCAGTTGTTGTTTGTACATTTTCTACAAACCTCTTACAACTACAATTAGAGTTGAAAAAAAAGTCAACCTAGGTAGTAATGGTAAAGTAAGAAAACAAAAACAATTGGTTGATTGTTGAGTTCTTGTTACAACTTTGATATTGTTTAAACTTTTCATTTGTTTTAATGAAAATTTAATATAATATCTCCAGTTGTTCTAAGAAATATTTGGGTAAAGTTCCCTGATGATCTGCATTAGCAACAGTGAAATGCGCATAGGAACAAGCTATACCCCTCAATAATCAATTGCAATTAGTTTTTTAACAAAATTGTTAACGTTTTACTGAATAAGTAAAATATTAATATTGGGAAAAATAGTGCGAATAAAAATTCTAAATACTAAAATTTTGCGATTCCCATAAAAACAGCACCAATTATTAACTTGACAGCACCCGGTCACAAAAATTTTGTTTGGCATCACTCTATACAAATGTATAGCAGTTGTTGTTTGTACATTTTCTACAAACCTCTTACAACTACAATTAGAGTTGAAAAAAAAGTCAACCTAGGTAGTAATGGTAAAGTAAGAAAACAAAAACAATTGGTTGATTGTTGAGTTCTTGTTACAACTTTGATATTGTTTAAACTTTTCATTTGTTTTAATGAAAATTTAATATAATATCTCCAGTTGTTCTAAGAAATATTTGGGTAAAGTTCCCTGATGATCTGCATTAGCAACAGTGAAATGCGCATAGGAACAAGCTATACCCCTCAATAATCAATTGCAATTAGTTTTTTAACAAAATTGTTAACGTTTTACTGAATAAGTAAAATATTAATATTGGGAAAAATAGTGCGAATAAAAATTCTAAATACTAAAATTTTGCGATTCCCATAAAAACAGCACCAAACTGCTTGAAATTAAAATCTTTTAGGTACCAAAAGATTAAACCTGGTATAATAGAGTATGAACACGCCCATAGTGAAACCCAAATAAATACGTGTTTTTTGTAAAGGTCGGCCCATGAATTTGAAAAAAGTCAACATTGAAAAGGTGTATAAAAGCAACCTTCCTATAAATATCGAAAAGAAGATAGATTTACTTAATCTTTGTACATCAGAAGCCATACCGGAGGAGTTTCATCACTGGTACCAAAGCTAGAAGGCATGCAAAAGCGTCAGAAATAAGGCCCCAGAACCGTATATATATGATAAATCAGAATCAAATTAAGATGTACCAATTTAATACAAAGATTATAAAAAACCCATTTTCTTAAAAAATTTCCATGTCCATAAAATAATATTTGTTAATGAAAAAAAAGTTTATGTCCAAGATAGTATCTTGAATTACATTTCATTTTTATATAAAAAAAATTAAATAAATAAAACTGAATTAAATTTTTTGCTTTAATTTTAAAGTTAAGCCATTTAATTATTATATTCTAATATAAATTTTCAAATCTTAGCTATTTAAAGATTTTTTCCGGGGCCATAAACTTTAAATCGCCAATAACTCAGAAACACAATTGTGTCTTAAGACTTTTTTGCAGGACACCGACGATATATTAAAAAAAATTCGTCCTTCATTGTAATAATAACCCGCATTTAAAAAAAAAACTTTAATTCTTGTCAATTACAGTTTACCTTCTGTAAAGTTTCAAATATGCGAGTTAGGGCCTTTCTACATGAAACCAACGATATGTATAGTACGAGAGTTGGCCGCTAATTTCTTTACCCATTTGCTATTTAATCGAAATTATTTATTTTATGGATTATTAATTATCACAAATATTTAAATAGCGTGTAATAATGAAATCACCCTGCGCTAAAGAATAAGAATTTAAATAATTTTTCCAAATTTGTTTTCTACTTGAATTCGAACAAATATGGTGAAGCGAATGTTTTAAAAACGTTTTGTCACCAATATTTTTTGGCAAATATTTAGCTGTGCTTAAATAAACAATGAAAATTTCCATTTTTTTTCTTATTTTTTGTCTATATTAATTAGAGATGGGCAACGCTCCCGTGATTAGCGTGAATAACACATGATCATGCATGATCGTGATCAGTATTTTATTTTAACCACGTGAGCATACAGGAAAGTGGGTATAAAAAAATTTAGCGTGAGTGAGCACGTATGAGTGGATTTTTAGCGTGATTTTTTCGTGAATTATTTTTGCTTTATTGTAATTTGTTTCCATTAATTTTTCTAAGAAACAAATTTACTCTAAATGTACTGCAAATACGTACCCTGTTGCTAACGCGACGCTCAACGCTCTGATTTAGGTATGACTGTTAGTTTTCTTTTTAAAGTATTTCGTGAGCGTGAGTTTCTGTGATTATGTTTAACATATTTTTCCACTCACGTGAGCCGAAAATAATAGGGGTTGGCATCGCTGTGCATGAGTAACATTTTGTTATCGTAAGCGTGAGTGAAAAGTTACTCACGATTACATCTCTAATATTACTGTTGTCCCCTTTAAATTAGTCGTCGTTAGATATTATTTTCATATGCTGTACTGTAGAACTTAAGTGATTAGGCTTTAAGTTTCATCTTTGCTTTCCAAAACACACAGCGAAAAACATACTCAAACATGTAGAATAAGTTTTGAGCAACGGCCAACACTGTCAAAAAGGAGGAATAGAGCAAAAGGACTGTTTTTTATTTAACCTACTGCTTTTCAAGGACATTGCTGCGTATGATTGTTTTGAGAATGAACAAATTATTATACGCGTAGAATTACTTTCTTGAGTACAGTTTGAATATGAAAATGTTTAGAATTCATTTGCGAACTTGTGACCCATGCAAAAGCGTGGCATAGAAACTAAATCAAACAAAAAAATTTTGCCGTATTAGCTGAAGAACAACCATCAACCATCATCAAATTTTTGTTTGTTGCAAAAACACGAACAAATTCACATTAACAAATTCAAATTATAGAGTATAGAAAAGTCAGACTTCAAATTATAGAACGCTGCCGAGCTTCAAATTGTAGCGTGTCAGCAAACAAATTACCGAGGGACCAAATAAAATAAATTTTTATTTAAATTTATCGAACACACAGAAAAAAATCATTGTAAAATCAACTAAAACAAGATTGATTCAACTAGTTTTGTTAACAATTTTGCTTCATAAGCGTTTCATATTAATTTAACATGATATTAAAGTAAAATAAAAGTTATAGTTATGTGGCAGCACTGCACGTTTCAGTGTGTTGTTAGTAAAAAAGCGCTTCGTTATCAACACGTAAAAACACCATCTTTTAATTCCTTTTTGTTTTAGCTAGCCTTCAGATCACGTTCTAGAAATTTCTGTGAAAATAATTTATTGTCTTCTTGTTAGACGAAAAATAAAATATTTGGATTGATCACAAAATAATATAGTTTTATTTTAACACGAAAAAACAAAATCGTTTTATTGGTGACCCCGACGTGATCAATTCAATTACGAACCCTTCACAAGAATTTCAGAACATGGCCGGCGGTAACGAAAAAAACGAAGACAAGCCGCTGGAAGATATTCCGCAACAAGCCAACAACGTGGACGCTGCCTCGGCTGTCCGTTTAACACCGCCCAGTATGAACTCAACAAACATAGAATCATATTTCATGTCATTAGAGTTTTGGTTTGCTGCTTCTGGTATACACCGCGATCAACTTAGATACAACATTACCATGGCACAAGTTCCGCCGCAAAAACTGAGCGAGCTACGTTCAATAATCGATGCGACACCCCCGCAAAACAGATACGATTACATCAAAGCCAAACTAATGGAACATTTTGCAGACAGTCAGCAGCGCCGCTTACAACGTGTTCTGTCAGAAATGCCCTTAGGGGACATGAGACCGTCACAATTATTGAATGAAATGCGCCGTGTCGCCGGAACCGCCTTAAGCGAAAATATTTTGATCGATTTATGGGCCGCGCGGCTTCCACCACATGCTCAAGCAGCTGTAATAGCAGCCAAAGTTGACATCGCCGATAAAACGACCATTGCCGATGCAATTGTTGATTCACTCGGTCTACGTAACATAAATTCAGTAGACGAAGTCAACATAACCTCAAAAAGCACGGCAACAACACCAGAACACAATGAGAATAATTCTGTGCAACAGCAATTAGGGCAACTAATTCAGATGATGAAGAAGCTTCTACCTAGAGAATCAGGTCAAAATACGATCCGCTCCAGATCCCGTTCACGTTCTCGCAGTGAACGTTATGACAACAACAACAAAGGTGACGCAACATGCTGGTACCATCGAACCTATGGCGCAAAAGCCAGAACCTGTCGAAAACCATGTGCTTTTACGAGTACATTAGGAAACAACAACAAGCAACAATGACTAGTCAACCAAGCATCAGAAATTGGCGAGTTTACTGGTGCTACGAAATCGTATCGCCTTCAAATCACGGACAGGGACACACAGGTGCGGTATTTGATAGACTCCGGGGCCGATGTATCAGTGGTACCAAAGTCACTCCAAGCGCAAAAATTAAGACCAACGCAGATGCAGCTTTTTGCTGCCAACGGCTCGACAATCAAGGTCTACGGCGAGGCATTAATTAAAGTTAACCTAGGTCTTCGACGTGAATTTTTGTGGACGTTTATAATCGCCGATGTAAGCTCCCATATTATCGGTGCTGATTTTTTGTGCCATTTTGATTTACTCATCGATCTGAAACGAAGAAGGTTAATCGATAATTTAACTCAGATCAACGCAACTGGTATTCTAACACACAAAAAAAATTCGTCAATAAAAGTTTTGCAAACATCAACACCGTTTGTGGAAATTCTAAAAGAATTCCCAAATATCACACGCCTCGTTCAACAAGGAACACCTGTTCAGTCTTCTGTTGTGCATCGTATAGAAACAACAGGATTCCCCATTTTTTCACGCCCCCGACGCTTGTCGCCCGAAAAATTAGAAGCCGCTCGTACTGAGTTTGAAAACTTAATGAAACTGGGCATATGCAGGCTCTCAAACAGCTGTTGGTCCAGTCCGCTACACATGGTACAGAAGCCGGATGGTACATGGCGACCATGCGGCGACTATAGGGCGCTTAACGCGATAACAGTGCCCGATCGATATCCGCTCCCATATCTTCAAGACTTCACAACAATTTTGCATGGAAAGACTGTATTTTCTAAGGTCGACTTGCAAAAAGCATTCCATCAAGTTCCTGTTCACCCAGACGACATTCCGAAGACAGCCATTACAACACCTTTTGGTCTTTTCGAGTTCGTGTATATGACGTTCGGCCTACGAAATGCGGCGCAAACTTTTCAACGCCTGTCGCACGATGTATTCAGAGGGCTAGACTTTGTATTCCCGTATATGGATGACCTATGCATCGCTTCAGCCTCTCCAGATGAACACCGAGTGCATTTAAAGCTCGTTTTTGAGCGCTTACAAAAGCACCATTTGGCGATTAATGTTGCTAAATGTGAGTTCGGCAAAACAGAAATTTCGTTCCTCGGTCATAAAGTAACGTCCCAAGGCATACAACCTCTACCAGAGCGTGTAGAGGCAATAAAAAATTACAAAACACCAACACAGGTAAACGAGTTAAAGCGATTTCTCGCTATAATCAATTTTTATAGGCGATTTATACCACAAGCTATCGTATGTCAAGCTATGATACCAGGTAACATTAAAAACGATCGAACGCAATTGACATGGAGTGACGAAACTATCTCCGCTTTTGAAAAATGCAAAGCTCAGCTTGCCAACGCTACCTTGCTCGCACACCCGGCACGCGAAGCCGAAATTTCACTCTGGGTCGACGCTTCCAACACCGCCGCTGGTGCGGCACTGCACCAAATTGTTAACGGGCATATTCAACCGCTCGGATTTTTTTCTAAAAAATTTGACCAAACTCAACTTCGCTATAGCACATATGACCGTGAACTTACCGCGATTTACTTAGCGGTTACGCATTTTAAATATATGATGGAAGGTCGCAATTGCCACATAGTTACGGATCATAAGCCCATCACTTATGCCTTTCGACAGAAACTTGAAAAAGCAAACAATCGACAAGCAAGACAACTTGATGCGATTGGCCAAATAACCACCGACATCAGGCACATCGCAGGAAAAGAAAATATCACCGCAGATATGCTTTCAAGAATTTCAACAGTTACAATTAGTCCGGCTATAGACTTTCAGGAGCTCGCACATGCACAAGAGTCTGACAAAGAGCTCGACGCTATTCTAAAAGGTAAATCTCCTTATAAAATCCAACTAAAGTCTTTTGCCATTCCAGGAAGTGAAAGTCACTTATACTGTGATTGTTCGACAGAGCGGATACGGCCGTTTATAACGTCAACACTACGAAAAAAGTTTTTACAAGCTACACACAACCTGTCGCACCCGGGTACTCGAGCAACAGCTAAGTTGATGACTAGCAGATTCGTGTGGCCGAATATTCGGCGTGACAGCATTGACTTTGCTCGCAGCTGCATACAATGCCAACGTTCAAAAATATTGCGTCACACAAAATCACCACTTCAACAATATAAAGCAATCGATAAACGTTTTTCGCACATAAACATCGACTTGGTTGGGCCTTTTCCTCCTAGCGATGGATATCGTTATTGTCTCACAATCATAGACAGATTTACTCGCTGGCCGGAGGCAATACCTATAGTAGACATATCAGCGACGACTGTAGCCCAAGCGCTCATATCAGGTTGGATTGCTCGGTTCGGGATTCCAGAAAATATAACATGTGACCAGGGACGACAGTTTGAGTCACATCTATTCAGGGAACTAACGCGATATCTTGGCATCAAACACCTTCGAACCACACCATACCACCCACAAGCAAATGGCATCATTGAGAGGTGGCATAGAACGCTCAAGGCAGCAATTTTGTGTCACGATCAGAATCGTTGGACGAAATTTTTGCCACTGATTTTACTTGGCCTACGAACAACTTATAAGGAAGATATTACGGCCTCTCCAGCTGAGTTGGTTCTTGGAACTACGTTACGAATTCCTGCTGAGTTTTTCGCCCCACAGACAGATATGAAGACGGAAACTGAGGTACTGAATGACTTGCGTGAGGCGAAGCTAAAACGTTTAAACATCCTGATTTAGATACGTGCACACACGTATTCGTTCGAAACGATTCAATTCGACCGTCTTTATCACACCCATATGAAGGACCGTATCAAATTGTGGAAAGAAGTGACAAATTTTTCAAAATAAAAATAAATAGTAAGAACAGCAATGTATCGATCGACAGACTCAAACCGGCGTATTTAGCTGACGAAGCACGCGTGCAGCCAGCGACTACCACAACACAGCATTCAAAAGAGTCTATGCCAGCAGAAACAACAAAAATGCAACATACAAACGAAAAAACTACATCAACAAATCCTGACCCCGTATCGACTTCCACCACTCGCTCTGGTCGGCAAGTAAGACTCCCGATACGATTCTTATGAGCTCGGTTCAGTCTAGCCGGGGAGTATGTGGCAGCACTGCACGTTTCAGTGTGTTGTTAGTAAAAAAGCGCTTCGTTATCAACACGTAAAAACACCATCTTTTAATTCCTTTTTGTTTTAGCTAGCCTTCAGATCACGTTCTAGAAATTTCTGTGAAAATAATTTATTGTCTTCTTGTTAGACGAAAAATAAAATATTTGGATTGATCACAAAATAATATAGTTTTATTTTAACACGAAAAAACAAAATCGTTTTAGTTATCCACTTTAAACCAACTTAGGTTGAATTGACATTGTATGCCAATTGAATCAAAGAGATTGCCATGCCAAAATAACGTTAAGATTCTTATTGAAACACTATTAAGAAAATTTATAACAACATGAATTTCATGTTTAATCAAAATAAATTTAATGTCGAATCAACTTTTAAGCCATTTAGAATTAATGTTACAGCCATGGTTAAATTACAGAAAACTCCATGTTAATTTAACATGGTTCCTATATTGAAATAACATTTACGCAATGTTGTTTAACAATGGGACAGGCAGTTAGTAAAAAGCAGTTAATTAATTTGTTTTATCTTTATTCATTTATTAACACATACATATACCAAATACATTTAGGTTTACAAATATTTGTTTCTTAAATATATTTTACGATTATTAATTGGAAAAACATGTAAAGGTGGGCTTGGGAACCTTATGTCGTATTTTGAACAACTGGAATGTTTACTATAACAATTCGTCCCTAACAAGATTGCTAAATTCTCCACAAACATTTTTAAATTCATATCATTGTTAGCTGCAGATATAATAAAGCATTTAATTTACTTAAAATTTATAACACTGCACTTCTGATACATAGTGAAGCTCCGATAAAATGAAACTTTCTGTTTCTTAAATGTTTTTTTAAACATTGATTTAACTCTTTTCACATAAGCCAACGTTTGTTAATATTTAAAATTGACAAAAGTTTTTTCACATTATTCCAATGTAATTTTTAATGTTTATAACAATGTTAATTTTAGAATAGTTAATCTTGTTTCACCTATATGCAATGTTAATTTTACATGAAAAACTGTAATTATTATTACTTCAGAAACGGAATTTACAAAATTAAACATTGATTGATGTTATTTTAATTCTGTAAAAGGTAAAATTTAAAATGTACAATGTTATTTCAATGTGATTAATTTCAATGTGATTATTTTTCGAAGAACTTTGTTGTTAGTGGTTTTTTTTAATCCAAATTGATTATTATTTTTAGCTAAAGTTCGTAACATTTTTAGTCAGAAAGAATTGGACATGAGACAATATTCCAAAGCAACAAGGGAAAATTTTAGCACCAATTAATTTCAACTTACACGGCAGAACAGAAACAACGTTGTCTTTCGGGAGCCGCTACTCTCCCATCATCAGTGTTCATGTTTAGGTTAAATCTTTGTTTAGATTAAATATTTGACCTTTTTTAGTGTAATTCCAAAATTTTTTTTGGTAGTGAATATATTTTCAATATCTGGGCTTTCAAGGTCATTTAATAAAAGAACATGTCCTAGGAAAGTAATGAATTCGCAATGAACAAGCAAAAACAATGCATTCCGTCTTCGTAAGAAGTGGTAATATATGTATGTACGTGGTAAGCAATGTGTAATTTTCGTGTGTGATCGAATTACCTTCTCGTTTCCAAAGGATTGCATTGTTTTGCTTTGGAAAATAATACATCACATATTCCATTACATATGTAATCAATGACCAGTTTTCCCGCTGGGCTGTTTTTCTTATCTTATGTCTGCCCTATATTCATCTGTTCATATTCCTAGATTTCTCTTCGTTTGTCACAATCTTAATTTTCGTTCCCGTTGCATTTTACTTCCTTAACCACATTACTTTGTTCTTTTATGTCGATTTTAGTTTTAGTTTGTGTAAATAAATGTTTAATTGTTTTATTTGGTTTATGGGCTATTATTATGTTTTCTTTTTTACATAATTATCTGATGAAGTTGTTTATTCTCTGTCAATCTTGGTATAAAAGCAACGCCGTAATAATTGGTGTTACCAGATAGGTTGTCTTTGATGTCCCCCGGTTTGTTGGTTTTATTTATTCCTTCAATTAGGTTATTTACAAAGTTTCTGGGAAAACTATTTTTCAATAAAATCTGTTTAATAATGTTTATTTTTTTGATTTGAATTTTTTGTCACTTATTTTCATTACTCTCTTGATCAAATTATTTGCGGTATTAATTTTAAATCAACATATTTTAATACTAAAGTAACAATTTTAACCATTTATTTAACTTAAAACAATGTTACAAGTAGATTCAATTGGATTTTTTCCACCTATTAAAAATAACTCGATATCAACATTTCTACATGTTGATTTAACATTGGGTTTTTTTCTGTGTGAATGTTTTTCAAGCGATCTGGGAAACTCTTCAATTCATCGAGATATTTAAATTACCGAGATTCGAGCATCTTGTTCAATGTTTTACGTAATTATAATCAGAATTGCAACTATCGTAGGACTATACGAGTTATTATTAATAAAATATGTATATTTCTTGAGGAACTTTTAAATTTCCACACATAAATTTGTGTCATCCTAATGAGCTATTACTAGTGTTCATTGCTTTTGTCTTTAATTCAATTCAAATTAATAGAATTATTATTTTTTAGTTATTTTGTTTATTTATTCTTCACTTAGCAATTGAGTCTGGACATACAATTTTATTTAAAATTAACTCCATAAATGAATCAGCTACTGAATGATGAAAAACTATAACTGCTGCACATCACTTTTTGCACTCAACACCATTTTCAGTGACAGCTCTCTTAAATTATAATCACATGCAGTTAAAATTTTTGTGGGCTTTGTTAATTTAATTTTTGGCGCGCATACTAGTCTACTCAATCAGTTAACCGATTAATAAAGGGTGTTTTTTTTCAGCAGGATAGAAATTTAAATTGAAATAAAACACAGATAGATTGTGTTATTTGCCAAGCATTTGTCTTCATTCGAATGATATTTCTTTGCCATTAATGTTTAAATTAGAAGTGGGATCGTGCGTGACTATTCACTCACGC
The DNA here is from genome assembly GCA_956483585.1 of Gymnocheta viridis. Taxonomy (NCBI): domain Eukaryota; kingdom Metazoa; phylum Arthropoda; class Insecta; order Diptera; family Tachinidae; genus Gymnocheta; species Gymnocheta viridis. The sequence continues at coordinate 62,587,412 of OY101443.1, read as the reverse complement.
TCATGCACGACCTTATATTTTTTGCTCACGTTCAGGTACGATCACGTGAGACGAAAAAAAACTAGAGATGGGATCGTGAGTGACTATTCACTCACGCTCATGCACGACCTTATATTTTTTGCCCACGTTCCAGTACTATCACGTGAGACGAAAAAAAACTAGAGATGGGATCGTGAGTGCATTTTCACTCACGCTCACGATAACAACATTTTACTCATGCACAACCTTGTATTTTTGGCTCACGTTCAGGCACGCTCACTCTCACAAAATATTCATGAAATAGACTAGAGATTAGATCCTCGCGTTAATCGTTCTAGAAATCTTGAGTATTATTAATATTAAATAGGTTTGAACTAGACATGGGGCCTGATTTCCAAAACGTCAATTTTTTTATCTTCGAACAAAGTATGTATAGTGTTTCATAACGCCGTAGTACAAAACATTGACAATGTATACCCTTTCAAAACACCATCGACAAGTATTAGACTGTGTTTAGACGCGTCATGTGTTATTGACATGATTCTTACTTTTTCTTCTATGAACATTCATTGTTGTTTACACAAATCATGACATGTTGACAAGATTTACTTGCAAATACCTTTAGGCTTAAAATTACGAATATGAAAGCAAAACGTAATGACAGTACATGCATGTGTGTACTCGTTTCTTCTCCCCTCGTCGCTCTCGCCTATAAAGTAGCAATCATGTCAATAAGACATGACGTGTCTAAACACAGACTTAGTAACGCATTAAAAGAGCATACCCTGATTGATAAATCGAATCCTTATATTTATAAGTCTGGCGAGGAACACGGTGTTGGTGCTTTGATTGCCTGTGCTGTGAATTGGAGGCATCCTGGCAATCGAATTATATTGATCCCTATTTGCAGAATGGAAAGTAAATGGAAGACTCTTTAAAAATTAAATTTATTTTGAAATGTTAAATTGTGTATGATGTTGTATAAATTTAATTTAATAATGAATGTAAACAAAAGATATATATGTAAATAAATTTTGGCATCCAACCCTAATTCGCCTTGGATGAAACTAAAAAAAAGTTATCAGCTCCGCTATCAAGTTCACCCGTTATGAATTCGCCTTGGAATGTACGGTATAAAAGGGGTTCCAAACAAAAGAACAATATACCAATTTAGAGCAAACAAATGCTGTATACAGTTATGGGATCCACAAATTCCTTACAGTTTCTTCTTGTAAAAGCGCATGCAGAATAAACTTTAGGTATTATATAATCAAGATGAGAATTAAAATTCAATTCACTATTCAGAGCAGTAAAAATATCTAACACTTTGTCGACAACTTTTAAATTTTCATCAAGTAAAATGCACTGGAAAACCTAATGGTTTCGAATATTAGGTTTATAAAAAGTCATTTGATAACATTTATTTATATTTAAGGATCATTTATGTAGAGAACAACAAGTTGATATGCCATTGATACAATCTTGTGAACGAGTTTCCTTAAATATTTGAGGTCATCAGCAGAGCTGTAAATGAATCATTCTTTTTTGATTTTAATTCATTACGAATTAGGTAAATTTTGAATTAATTCTTTTCACAACAAAAAATAATTGAATGAAATTTGAATCAATTCAAACGACTTAGGCAGAAATGAATTGCAATTCATTTCCTAATTCAAATGAATTTGTCAAATGAATTGCAATTCGTTTTCAATTCAAATGAATTTGTCAAAGTGAATCGCAATTCATTTCTAATTCAAATGAATTTGTCAAAGTAAAATTTTTACGAATTTCCAGCTTTGTGCCAAAAATTTCTTACACTTTTTACAACAAACACTCATTTGTATTCTATGATGACGTTGATGCGCAGTGAAAATTTATTTTGTACGGCTGAATGCGCAATCTTGTTTTCTTGATTCATGACTAAATACATATATTGCGATCTCTTTATATTTGGTTTCGCTCACAGAACATTCCTCCCCCTTGTTGCTTACCGCACGATGCCATAAAACCGCTCCTAATTTCTGATTTTTTAAATGTTTAGAGTGCAAAATCTTTCTATGTACATACATACATATGTACATATGTATGTACATAATAAACTTTGGTTTAATTTTTCATCGGTATTGTCATAAAGGCGGAAATATCATGTCAATTTCTTCATCGCAATACAAATATAAAAATTTGAATTTTATGAAAAAAACACTACAGGAGCCTAAAAAATAATGTATTTAGTACACAACCACTTCAATTGTACTGCTTTATTGCGAAAAACAAAACGCTACGTAATGTATGTTACTTGCTTTCAAAAATTGCCATATATTGTGTACGGGTTGTGTAGAAATACAAAAACACTAAAAAATAGATATCGTTTCTGGGTGTTTATACAAAACACTAAATAATGTACAGTTTATTTTCTAACACTGTTAAATTTTGGCAGAGATGTTAAATTTTATATGACAAAAACTTGTGGCCCTATTTTTTTGTTCGTAACTGTATTATGTATTGTCTTTATTAATTACGTGCATTGGTTTGTTTATGAATACAAAATTCCTTTTGAACTCTTGATTAGATTTTATTGCAACTTTTTTTTAATTTTAATAAAATCGATAATAAACAATCTTTCAAAAAGGAATTCCATAAAATGAATGATTTATTGCAACAGTTGAATAAAAAATAAAACAAATCAAACCGATTTCTTCTTTTTTTCTTAAATTTGCAATCATGTATTATAACTCGGTGATGTTGATTTTAAATTGTTGTTCATCATTGGTTCACTCGCAGTGTCCAGTTTCACTCGTAACGCAGAGAAGTATGGTGTTCGGTGGCTCTTTGTTTAGTCAATAATGTTTCATTAAATTTATTATATAAGAATAAAGAGTGTGAATTTGTTGTAAAATATTTAAAAACAAGCGAGTGGGAAAAACATTCTTAACTTAATAATTTCTTTTCGACTTAATATTTAAACAAATAAAGCAAATAACATATCGCTCCTTTATTGCAATGTTGTCATATCAAAAAAAAGGCGTGATTTTTGAATTATTTGTCGTATCGCAATGAAATTTAGTGTTCATACATCTCAATTTAGATTACTCAATAAGTATTTGACACAAGCCAGATCAAACAGGTAGCAGCGGTTCTACATAAATACAAAATGTTCTGTGAAAATAAATAAAAATCCGGATGCCACTGTCAGCACAGATGAATCTTGAAGAAAATGTCAAAATATCGAGTTTTGACGTCTTTGAGCACTTATAGTGGAATTTTATGTGTTGGTGCGACATTTCAGCCAAAGGAAGTTTTTTACATTTTTTTTTTAAAGAAAGGAACAAAAAAGCCCCATGCAGCGAATGTTTCACAAAAATGTTCCTCTAATGCCCAAATTTACAACCTTTAGTTAACTAATGACATTTATATGCAAAGATGTTAGTTAAACCACTGTTATTACCCACCGTCTTGACTGGCAATAAATTCATTGACATATATTGCAGCAAATGTCAAAATTATGTTATGTCCAATGAAGACGCATCTTTTTCGTACTTTGCAATAATTGTCAACAGTTTTTCGTTGACAATTATTGCGAACATAAAACGTCATAAAACGTTTGACCTTTCCTAATAAAAGAAAAAAAGACGCGCCGTAAGACAAGAAGAAGAAATATTTTGAAAAAAAAATTAAATAAATTATTAAAAGATATTAAAAAGGCAAGTTAAAAAGAAAATATTTTAAAAAATACATAAAAATGCAAAATTTCTTATATCAGGATGATTTTTTCAGATGAAAATTTAAAAAGTCTTTCAGTTTCTTCTTCTTTATTATAAAACCTTTCTCTTTGAAATTTTGTATATTGTGTGTTAACATATGTATGTAAATACGATTACCCATAGCAAAGCATTGATCAAAGCAATAAGTAATATTGTTCCGTTATTCTGCCGACCTTATTGCTTTATTGCAAACATATTTATTGCCAGTCAGCACGAGGGGTTAGTTAACTAAACACTGAGAATATGCGCCTAAGGGCCACTTTTGGACTTTGAGATTACAGATTAAATTAAACTTAATCTTAATCTAAATGGATTATTCTAGTGGAGAAGAAGATTTTTAGTGATTCCGAAATATATAAAAACCTTATTCCACCTTACTAGTTGTGAAATTCGGCGATATTCTTGAATCCACATTCATATATATAGTAAAAATAGTTAATTAATTCAATACTCTTAAATTGTAAATATGAGCAAATTCGCGCATTTGCTCCTTCTTCTGTAAAAAAAACCGTGTTGCTTTGATAACAAATTTGAAAGTGGCAAGAAAATGTTGTCATTTTTACAGGGTTTAAACCACCACCCAAAAACATTATATTCATTTGATACTATATTAATTTAATTGCCAGATTAGCTAATTAGAGAATAAAATTAGGTTTAATCTCACAGTCAAGAAGTGGCTCTAAGAGCCACTAATCAATGTTTTGGGTGGTGGTTTAAACCCTGTAAATTTGGCAACATTTTCTTGCAACTTTCAAATTTGTTATCAAAGCAACACGGTTTTTTTTACAGAAGAAGAAGAAGAAAATGTGCTAAATTGCTCGTATTTACAATTTTAGAGTGTTGAATGAATTAACTATTTTTACAATTGATATGAATGTGGATTCAAGAATATCGCCGAATTTCACAACTAGTGAAGTGGAATAAGGTGTTTATATATTTCGGAATCACTAAAAATCTTCCTCTCCACTATAATAATCCATTTTTACTTGGATTTATTAAAATTCTGTATTTTTTGTTGTTTTTATTGGCAACCGTTTATGATAAGCGTGTGTATGTTGACAGTTTAGTTTAAGATTAAACCACCACGATTGGCCGCTTAAACTAGCAAGCAAAACTATATAATCGACTACCCAAAAACCACAAATAAAGATTAAGGTTAATTTAATCTCTAATCTCAAAGTCAAAAAGTGACCCTAAGTGTTTGAAATTAATCTGCTGAACACACCTTATATTTAAAATGGGGAAATTTTCACTCTTCTTAAAACAAGACGATGATGCACGTATTTCTTTGGTCCCCCTCTGCCAGAATCAGCTGTTGGAACCTTGTTATTTTGAAAATAATTTCATTTTGTTGTACAGTGTAATTTTATGTATTTTTATTTATTGAAATTAGAGATGAGCTCCGCTCACGTGATCATGCCCGATCGTGATTAGTTTTTTGTTTCAATCACATGAGCGCGCCTGATTAGATTTTTGGTGTGATTATTGTTTCGTGGTTTCAAACGTAATTTTTTTCATTTAATTTTTATTAATTATTTCATACTTTCTTTTATTTTCCTGAGCGTGAGTTTTCGTGATTGTGACTAACTTTTTTTCCACTCACGTGAGCCAAAAATATATGTTCATGTATGAGCGTGCACGAGTAAACTTTTTCTTTATCCTGAGCGTGCATGAGCGGGAGTGAAAAGTTATTTATGATCCCATCTCTAATTGAAATTAGTTGGTTTGCGACAGTGTAGTTTGCTACACAGTATAATTTATATATTTTTATTTATTGAAATTGTAGAAATTGAATATCTCCTCGTCTTGACTGGAAATAAATATGTGGCCAATAAAGCAATAACGCCGACAGAATAACGGAACAATATTACTTATTACTTTGATTATTGCTTTGCTATGGGTAATCTTATTTACTTATGTTACACTGGGTCTTCACGTAGCAATTTCATTGCTGAGAACAAGCAAAAACGTCAGCAGAGTTTTGATAGTTCGATTGCTGATTGCTTTTAGGTGGAGGAGGTAAAATTGCTTCGTCACAAATTCAAAATTTTCATAGTGAGAGGTTGTATAAATATGCTATAATTTTATATACATAAAGATGGGAATTGTTGATAAAATTTTATTATTTTAAATATTTCTTCGGGTTTCCACTCAATTAGTTGTTTTTTTAAATAAATATGAATTTTTTTTGTTTTCTAAATTTAAATTCGCAAATGCACTGACTACAGAAAAGAGAAATGACGGCAGATTGATGGGCAATAATTGCTCAAGCAATCACTTGAACAATCATTGCGCAATGGATTGCCACTGAAGGCAATCGCAGCCCACACGTAGCAAATTTTATAACGCAATCATTTTTAACGATTGCCGCAATGGATATTGCTACGTGAAGACCCAGTGTTAACACACAATTTACAAAATTTCAAAGAGAAAGGTTCTATAATGAAGAAGAAGAAACTGAAAGACGTTTTAAATTTTCATCTGAAAAAATTATCCTGATATAAGAAATTTTGCATTTTTATGTATTTTTTAAAATATTTTCTTTTTAACTTGCCTTTTTAATATCTTTTAATAATTTATTTAATTTTTTTTTGCAAAAAATTTCTTGTTCTTGTTTTATGGCGCTTCTTTTTTTTATTTTATTTGGAAATGTCAAACGGTTTATGACGTTTTATGTTCGCAATAATTGTCAACGAAAAACTGTTGACAATTATTGCCAAGTACGAAAATTCCAAGTACCAAGTATCCTAAAATTTATCTTTGTGCACACTCTCGTAATTAAAAGTTAAACTTACTCACGCATAATACTTCTGTACGTTGCCCATCTCTACAGCTGATACAGAAAAGAATAATTATGAAGGTTTTATTTTTTTGCTACTACGAGTACATAAAAATAAATAAATCTGATTGCATTTTAGCCACATTGTTTTTGACAATGCCAAATAATATAATATTATTGTTTTCTACAATAACTCTCTCTTCTCTTTTTCCGTAATTCCTTAGAGAGAGATCTTTTTCATTTCGTTGCAAAATAAATTTATTTCAAACATTAGAAAGAAAATACCAAAACATTTTAATTCAAATTCGGTAGAGTGCGGCTGTGGTGGGCCATTAAAATAAAATTCACGAAAAGAATTATCAATACTTGCCAAGTTGATCTAAAACTTAAATATAAATTTATTATAATTTAATCGATTCTTTACTATTATTTAATTGTTATAGAAGAAGAAAAAAATCGATCGCGGGGTTATCGGTTAATTAAAATTGTTTTATTTATAATTAAAAAGAAAGTATTATCACTTTTTTTTTATTTTGCTATTGGTTTGCATTACACATTTACTATTATGTGCATTTGTAAAATTTATTAAAAGGTTTTTGCTCTTTTCAATGAATTTAAAGAAAATTCAAAAATAATAAAAACAAAATTGCGGAAATATAAAAAATGCGGGTAATTTTTCTTTTTGTTTTGAAACCGAATTGACGTTATCAATGAAAAGTTGTTCAAAATTCAATGTCAGTGTGTAAAATTTAAATTGAAACAATGTGAAGGTTTTTGTTGATTTTTTCTCAAAATCTTTATTTATTTTTAGAAAAAAAATGCTGAAAACTGTTGTTTTGTGAGTTATGAAAATCTGTTTTATTATTCAAAATATTTTCTATAAAAATATAATTACACGGCTCTACAAATTTTTTTACTTTGCAAAAGTATTTTTCACGTAAAATACTTTTTTTCATATCACAATTTTCATTCAAATATAATATTTTTGTTTCAAAATTAGTTTCTGTTTTTAAGAAAAGCAACAAGTTATACAAAAAATACTCCAAAATGCATCGAATTCCAATAATTATTCTTGATATGTGTGCAAATTTTCAAGTTAAGCATGGTACTCCGACCGTAATTTGGCGCGAACTGATGCCAAAAGACCGTATAAAAAAATAATGCGATATAATTGCAAAATAATACTGCTAAAGTTGTACTCTGTTCATTTTGTGAACACGTACGAAATGTTTCTTGCAACATAATTTCCAACTAAGAAGTAATAGGTGCGTTTGAGTACCCAAAAGTTTTTACAAACTTTTACTGAACTTTACTAAATTGCGTTCGTTTACACCAAATACAGTAAATGAGCACATAAATAAATTGAGAGCGTAAAGTGACAGTTCATGGCTGAGTATTCGCAAATTTTTACTGCAGAAATTTCTTGTAGTAAAATTTAGTGAAACTAAAAAACATGTGATTCAAAAGGTAAACAAACAAAAGTAAGAAAACAAATGGTATATAATTTGTGAAAAATTTATTTAAAAAAAAATTGAAATAATAAAAATAAAACTGAATAATTACACAGTGCTAAAAATAAATACCATTGAAGTGATATTGTTTTTCTTGTAGGTGCTGTGGAGTAGATCAAGAATCTGTATTTGAAATTTCCGGGACAGCCCCAAAATCTGGAGTTACGGGTAAAAACCCGGTTTTTTGTACCTCTATGCACTTTTAAGTCTGTAACTTAGTTGAATATTAACCGAAAAAACTGCTATTAACTATATAAAAATTCCCGCTTTTTCTGTTATAATGTTAACCATTAACTATGATTTCTTTAGAAAAATCCATCGGTGTTCGCCAAACTTCTTATATTCCAGAACCCCATTTGTTATTTATACAAAACTTTATATTCCTTTAAATTAAATTAGAATTGAAATGGATTTTTCTAAAGATATAATAGTTAATATCGGTTTTTATCGGTTAATATTCAACTAAGTTACAGAATTAAAAGTGCATAGAGGTACAAAAAACCGGGGTTTTACACGTAACTCCAGATTTTGTGGGTGTCCCGGAAATTTCAAATACAGATTCTTGATCTACTCGACAGCACCTGCAAAAAAAATAATATCACATCCCAGGTATTTCGATTTCGTTCTTTTTTGTATCACAGTGTTATTTTTTTAACTATTCGATTGTTAAACAAGTATACGAGTATGTTTTTTAAAAGGAAGTAAATGTTGAAGAAACCATTTACAAACATTTTCTCTTTATTATTTTAATTCTTTGGAGTTGTGAAAGTGCCAAGAATATGCTTACTTAGCAGTCAGTAAAAAAAACTTCCAGCAAACAATAGGTCCGTTTGTTTTCTTTTACAGTATGATCCTGTAAATGAGTAGTTAATTACTGAGTAAACTGAAAAATTTACTCTCAATAAAGCTGTTGACAAAAAAATTACGTTAACAGAAAAATTTTTAAAAATTGTAAAAATTAAGGAAACAGATGATTGCAGATAAATGTAGTGTTTAAATACATATATTCACACTTTTGGCTACTCAACTCTTTTTCTTGTTGGTACTCGATGCAATATTTATTATAATATTTTAAGAAAATATAAACAAATTATTTTCAGTAATCTTTTCCATATGTTTGTTTTTATTTGATTTTACTAATTTGTGTCTGATTAAATTTATTCAAAAGTATGTGATTATTTGCTTTTTGCTATTTACTTCCTTAAAAGCAATTGCAATATTTAAGCTGGATTTACCCATAAAATTTTAGTCCGGACAAAATTTTAATGGATGAATCCAGCTTAAGTAACCATATACTTAGCATTTTCTCAACTCCAAAGAATTAAAATAACAACGAAAATTACTGTAAATGGTTCTTACAACATTTATTTCCTTTTAAAAGGCGTATACATACACGTTTAACGAACGATTAGTTTAAAAATAATTTTTCAATTATTATTTTTCATTATTTTATTTCAGTTTTTCAAAAATTGTGCTCTTTCTGTTTTCTTTTGTTTGTTTACTTTTCGAACCATATGTTTTTTTGTTTTACTACATTACACTAGCAAAAATTTCTGCAGTTTTTACTGTTTTTACTTTGTTAAACTCGCCATGAACTGTCACTTTAAGCTCGCAATTTGTGTTCTCATTTACTGTATTTTAGGTAAACGAAAGCAATTCAGTAAAATGCAGTAAAGTTCAGTAAAAATTTATAAAATGTTTTGGGTACTCGAACGCACTTATTATTTCGCAGTTGGTAAATTTGTTGCCAGAAACATTTTGTAGTTGGAAAGAAATGTTGCCAGAAACATTTTATACGTTTACACAAAATGACCACAGTACAACTCCAGCAATATTATTATGCATATACATATATCGAATGATTTTTTTATATGAACTTTTGACAGCAGTTTGCACGAAGTAATGAACAGAATACCATTCTTAAAGCTTAGTACTCTGTTCAAATTTGTGAAAAATGTTGAACAACATTGATTATTTCACTTGGAAATTTTTATATTTAAAATGTGGCGTTGACGGCTAAAATAAGTTGTCTCTTCTCCACTTCATTAAACTTTTCTTTTTCAATATTTGCCATTGAGGGTGGCGTTGGCTCAGATAGTAAGCACGTTGACTACAAACCGAAGAAATCAATCAGAGTTTTGAAATCAAAACACCACGCATTTCTCTGATGTGCATGAGTGTGCCTTTGTGTCAGTTGTTGGCGAAAGGTTTCAGTGGCGAAGGCATGGTCACTGAACAGTACCATCATTAGCTGATACTAATTCCAATGTAACATCAGAGCGCCCTCCTTCGTTGGTATTGAGTAGCACATTCAATGGCGAAGTAAAATAATTAATAAAAAAGTGACTATAAGCACAGCTTCAAAACTTCGTAATGCTCTTTCTCGACACCAGAGGCGCTGCAACACTGCTCTAAAAATAAACGTGCAAAAAACAGAGAGTTGTAAAGAACCAGTACTTCCAGCACAATGCATTGCATGTGTAGGGGTAATCCCCTGAGTGCTGGTCCAAGATAGAAAAAAAATTATTATTTTTATTTATATGTATTTATTTTTATCAATTTATTTTAGATTAGTATTTTATGCCATATGTAAGTGTTTACATAGATCAGCTGTCAGAATTCCCTATGATATAAAGGCCATTTGCTTTATTTCACAGCTTTGATAAAATGTTGCCAGAAACATTTCATGTTTTTCCACAAGAAAACACAGCACTACCCGGGCAACAATTTTTCACGAATTTTCCACACATATTTTTTATGCATTCCGCGTGGAAAACTGAACACAGTACCAGCCTTGAAGCTTAGTCCTCTGTTCAAATTTGCGAAAAATTTTGAACAACATTGATTATTTTGTTTCAAAATTTTTACAACTGGTCAGTGGCGACAAACCACGATTTATAACGAATTTATCGGTTTTATTGCCTTGAAATGAGCAACATTGTTTTTCTTATACAAAAACAATTAGAGCAAATGGACAACAAAATAATTTTAAGAGCTTGTACTGCAATGTATCAATTAATGCAAATCGCAGCTGTTGCGGGGGAGCTCATTGAAGACACACGTTCTGCAAAAAGCACTCACCTTCATTTTATATTATATTTACATTATTTTCCATCATTTTAATTATTTCTGGGCAGCAAACTTAAAATTAAAACCACAACGCCCAGAAATATCTCAACAGCTGTTGCTTGCAATACCGCACGAAATAAGTGATGCTTACATTAAGTGTGTTCGAGTACCGAAAAGTTTTTACGAATTTTGAATGAACTTTACTGAATTTTACTAAATTGCGTTCGTTTACTCCAGCCACAGTAAATGAGAACACAAATTGAGAGCGTAAAGTAACAGTTCTTGGCTGAGAATTTACTAATTTTTACTGCAGAAATTTCTTTTAGTAAAACTTAGTAAAACCAAAAAAAAAAACATATGATTCAAAGGTAAACAAACAAAAGTAAGAAAATAAAAAGTATACAATTTGTGAAAAAAATACTTAAAAAAAGGAAAGACTGAAATAAACTAATATAAAATAATAAGCAAACAATTATTTTAAACTCTTTATTCGTTAAATATGATGTATATGATTTTTAAAACGAAATAAATGTTGTAAAAACCATTTACAGCCATTTTCGTTGTTATTTAGTTATTTCGTTGGAGCTGTGAAAATGCTAAGTATATGTTTACTTAGTACTGCACATGCTGTTAAGGTAGTCAATAGCAAAACCAAATAATTACATACTTTTGAATAAATTTAATCAGATAATAAACACATGGAAACGATTATAGAAAATAATTTGTTTATATTTTCTTAAAATATTCGTGTTATAATTAAAATATTGCATCGAGTACCAACGAGAAAAAGAGTTGAGTAGTGCAAAGTGTAAATATATTTCAACACTAAATGTATTTGCAATCAGCTGTTTTTTACAATTTTTCCGTTCGCGTACTTTTTTGTGCTACAGCTTTTTTTGAGAGTAAAATCTTCAATTTACTCAGTAATTACTCATTTACTGCATTTTACTGTAAAAGTACTCGAACACACCTATTATTTCGCAGTTGAAAAATATGTTGCCAGAAACATTTTGTGGTTGAAAAAATAATGCTGCCAGAAACATTTCGTATGTTTGTTTTCACAAGATGAACAGAGTACAACTTCGGCAATATTATTTTGCAATTATTTCGCATAAATTTTTTTATATGGACTTTTGACAGCAGTTCGCACGAAATAATGAACAGAATACCATGCTTAAGTTGGTAAAAAATGCGTTGAAAAAAATTTAAAGTGATGCCAACTAACTTAATAAAAATCAATATTATCAAGTAGAGTCGTGAAATTCTGATAGCGAAAATTTAAAGTAATATTTGACTTTTTAATTGCCAACTCGTATTCAGAATAAGCAAGGCAAGCATAAATTAATTAAAATTATTTCGGATACAGTTTTGGTGTAGAACAGTGTTATTTGAATTTTAAACATGAGAAATTGGTTGTTGTAAGTCTTAGTTGTATTTAGTTTTATTAAAGATTTGAATAACAATAGTATATTCATATATTTATGTACAAACATATTCAACTATGCTTTTTATCACCGCCTTTTTTTAACAATAAGTCAGTTAATTTCCTGCTTAATACAATAATTACAAGTCTTGTTTTATGTTTATAACATAAAAAATTATCACATTTTTTTCAAACATGGCTATTTCTTTATAAGTTTTTTTTAAATTAATATTAGACTTGTCCAACAATAGTTCAACTAAGTTCAGTTCCAACTAGTTGCGCTTACAAAATTTAAAACTTTTAGTTGATTTAAAGCAAATAATTGATATTGTAAATATTGTGCAACAGGACAAATCTCTCGAAAGGAGATATTTTTCATAACTAAAAGTTTAATTTAAATAATTTTTCACTTTTTTGTAGTCACAACTTTAATTTAAATAAATTTTCAATTTTAATAATTTTTACTTTTTTTGTTGATAAATTTGTTTTCTATTTGCACAAAATTTAAATGTAAATCAAGTGACTATTAAATTTGACAGCTTGTAGCTTGTGTTAAAAGATTATGGCTGCCTTCCTAAACGTCTGTATGCAACGTCAAAGCAGTGTTAAAATCAAGCAATTATACTTTATAACACCGCAAATCAAATGCATTGTCTATAAATAGCATTGCCAATTTAAACAATGCGATAGTTGGTTATCATCTGCGAAACAGTTGACTTCAGGAATGCTATACTTTGTCAAAGTTTGCGCGGTTGCGTTTGGGAATACGTGACACTGTCGCACTGCAAAGCAACATGCGTTTAGGAAGGCAGCTTATTGCTCAGCAATGTATTATAACATTTGTTGCTGAATATATGTATGTATGTTCGAATAAATATTCATGTTGGCAAATATCTTGTGTTGGCAATTGAATTGACAGTTGCTACGGCCATAATTGCCAAACTTGTTGCTCGTGTGGTCACACTGGGTCTTCACGTAGCAATATCCATTGCGGCAATTGTCAAATTTGATTGCGTTCATGAAATTTGTTAGGTGTGGACCGCGATTGCCATAACTGGCAATCCATTGCTCAAGTGATTGCTTGAGCAATTATTGCCTACCAATTTGCTGTCATTTATCTTTTCTGTAGTCAGTGCATTTGCGAATTTCAATTTAGAAAACTCAAAACTGCATATGTAGTAAAAAAAACGTAATGGAGTGGAAAGCCGAAGAAATATTTAAAATTATAAACTTTTATTAACAATTCCCATGTTTATGTATATAAAATTATAACATATTTATACAATCTTTCACTTTGAAAATTTTGAATTTGTGACGAAGCAATTTTACGTGTTCTCCACCTAAAAGCAATCAGCAATCGAACTATCAAAACTCTGCCGACGTTTTTGCTTGTTCGCAGATATGAAATTGCTACATGATGACCCATTGTCAGGGTGTAAGCGATAAGCACACGACACTCACACATTATCATGATTGACGTGTTTATTTGATCGTCTCCGGGCCACTTAAAAAAAACTCACTTGTTTGTGTCTACTCACTTTTAACGCTGACTGTATGCAGATCATTTAATTTTAAGAATGCTTCAATTATTTTATCATATCTTTTTCTATATTATAACGAGCATTTTAACCATTTTTATTTGTTTCTTTTTTTTTTTTTGATTTCCAACACAATTTGGTTTTTCATTTTGCAAAATTTTTTGAAATATTTATTAATTCAAAATAAATAAATTTGAACAAAAAAAAATTTTCCTAAATTTGACTAAATTCATATATAGCAGTTTTATCATGGCCGATATTTCATCACAATCGGGACAATTGAGAACAAAATTGGGTGACATCGTTGAACACAGTTCAACGGCTCTAAATGAAGCAACAGAAGTCACAAAAGGACTGCGTAATGTGGTTGGATGGTTAAAACAGGTTCAAAAACTTTATTAATTCTTTTTAATTTTTTTTTTTGTTTAATACTATATATTTTTTATTGCTTTTATTAATAGAAATAAATCTAACTGAATGTTGTAATTATTTATGTGTAACTTTTAATTTTTTGCATTAATAATTGTTATTAGTGTTTAATATAGAATAATGTCGAATAATTGTTGAATGTATCAAGTCCCCTGTTCTCTAAACCGAGTCAACTTTAAATCGAGCGTTTTAGGATAATTTTTAATTTAGTGTTCTGTAAATCGTACGTTTCGGTGCAGTAGAAATAAAAAATACTTAAAAAAACATGCAAAAATAAATAATTTTAAGAAGAAAAAGAGAAATTAAAAAAATAATAATTAAAAGTAAAAATTGCTTCGTTTATCCAATTTGCATTTCTGATCGTGTTTGCAGTAAATGTGAATATCTTTGAGAGCCTTTTTAAAAGATAGGTTTTGGTACAAATTCATATAAAAATATTTTTGTAATTAAAATAAATAAAGACATATTTAGCCAATTCACAAAGTCTTCTAAAGTAATAAAGTACTATTTAAGGCTAAATAGCAGTACACCCAATCCTTTTTAAACGGTACATACGTTCCAGCGACCACCGTGTATAAAAAAGATTTGATTATTTCAAACTTAAAGGTGGCCGAAAAGATTCATATTTCTATGAAGCACTAAAATTATACTTCTTTTTCTTCATACAGTGCGGTTTTAATTTAATTTTATGATTTTTAAGACGCAAAAACAAAGAAATAATTGACAAGTTATCTTAAAATGTTTTTATTTAAATAAAGAATCACATTTTTAAGGAACTAAATAACTCGGTATAAATAACATTTTGAAAAACTGAAAATTAAAAACAAAAAAATTCAAAATATAATTTTTCGCCTTTTATTTTAATATTTATATTATTCTTTAAATTAATTTTGAGGTCACTTTTTTTGTTTATAAAAATCATCCAAATTTATTTTATCTTATTTTGTTATTGAAATTGTTTATTGATTTTTTCCTCCTGAAGAAGTTACCCAAAAGGCAACAAAATATCGAGAGAAAATAAATTTGGATGATTTTTATAAAAAAGTGACCTCAAGCTTAATTTAAAGAATATGTTTTCTTCGGTGTTAGTGTAAGCACGGTCTTTTGCGTCGCGCTGGTTCAATATCAGCTTCGTCCGAAGATATGCTTAGTTCGTCTGCATTTTCAGATTCCAGTGGTTGAATTATTTTAACAGCGAAATCAGCTGTAGAACGTATTTATCCTACTTTGGAGATCTCTTTGATTGCTAAACGATTTTTCATCATTAGAAAACTAACCTTTGTTACGTAACGAAATATCGATAATAAATTTAGAATTTTTTTTTATATAAAGTTAATTAATTATAAAATCAAAATCGAAAAACTTTTTATTAATAACAAACAGAATTATGTCACCACATAATAAGTTTTTTAAAGTACTTATGTTTAATCAAGTTATGAAAGTTATCAAAAGTGTATGACAGCTCTTGTTTGCATATGTGTGTCCTACCGAAACTGAAAATTCCCCAAAAATAATTTTACCCGTGCAAAAAAAAGACGTGTAAAAATAGGAAAAGAATATTTTTGTTAACCATGGTATTTCAAAATCGTGTAAAAAATGTCGCGTAAAATCAGGATTGGGTGTATTGTGAATGGACTGTTGCTGTTGTGTTGCCATATAAACAAATTGTCATGAACACCTTGAATTTGTAAACAAGGAACAGCTGATAGGGCTTTCATACAAGATAATAATTGTGCTGGCATAACATGGCAGCATGTTGATGAGAGGCGAAGAGAATGGTTTTTTGTTGGCGTAAAGTTTCAACCGGCTACAACCCCGCATTAGCAGAACCAAACGAAGCCAATACACACATTTAAATGTCAAATGAATACAAAAAACACGTATACGTATAATCATACAGTGTCATGAATTAAGAAAACAAGATTGGGCATTGCGCAGGTCCTTTGTTTTGTTGCGTGTGATTGTGTTGTGCTGTGACGTAGACATAGAATATGTGTTGAAACAAAAGTACATTTTTGTATGGAAAGCAGGCCGAAATGTAAAAGTTTGATAGCCCGAGAAAGGTCTTCTTCAAATATCTTCAAGTTCAAACTCAAAAGTTTTACTCGACTGCATCTCTTTTCTGTCCCTTTAGAAATTTTTTTGAAATCGATGCACCCGTTTAGAAGTTATTTAGTTATTTCCAGTTTATCTCTTACACTTTTTACAACAAACACTCATTTGTATTCTATGATGACGTAGATGCGCAGTAAAAATTTTTTTTGTACGGCTGAGTGCGCAATCTTTGTTTCTTGATTCATGATACCGTGTGTTTACAATAGAACAAAAATTAAAAGAAGACGTGTTGCACTCGGGGACTGCCGCGGCAAATCTATTGCATAGCATTTTATTTTTTTATCAACTTATGCAATTATAATTATTTATTTATTTTTTATTTATGTAGTTTTTTTTCTTTGATATTAATTCAAGTTCATTGAATAAATGAGAAGTTAATATCGTTTAAAAACCTACGAATTGAGATTACGAATTGTGAGCGTAAATGAACGTGAGTGAGCGTGAGTGTGCGCTCATTAGTAAATTTTTAGCGTAGTTTTTTTTACTCACGCTCACTCACGCTCAATTGTTTTATACTTACATTCATGCACGCTCACGTGATGAAAAAAAAAACAAAAGACTTAAGAAACAAACTTAGTGTTAGGGTTTTTGTTACGTAATCACTTGATTCGGTCGCCGCGCTCAGAGCCCGCGATAAAAGCTATGCAATAGCTTAAAAATTGTTCTCGTGTGTGAAAGCGCACTGAATAGCATACTGAACAAAACAACAAACGTAACACAATAATATTGCCATAGAATAATTCTATAAGAAAAATGTCAACAACACTTATGACAGTTTTACAATTTTACGCAATACATCCCAATACGTGTATGAAGCAACAGCACACATTGTGAATTGGCTTAATACAAAACCCTATTTTTATTATTTATGGAGAATTTCTCGGACAAAAACAAAATTTTAAAACGAGTAAAATGATGCGAATTCGGTTTAGAGAACATCAATACATACTTACATGTGAATTCGTTTTAAAGTGAATGCAATTTTGTTCGATTTTGGCTTACAGAAGACAGTGGAAGCATTCTCAAGATTTTAAACGGGAAATCATAAAGAGCAGCCCAATTTTCAAAATTTAAACTGAAACGAAAAATATCATGGCAAACTGTTAAAAAAAATTTTTTTGTTAGTTCAGAAGAGAAATTTAAAGTCTTTCGATCACTAAAGATGTCTTTATATTTCTAACTTACAGTTAAAATTCCGAATTTTGTTATGGGCCACCAAGCGATTTTCCTGAAGTTGCAGACTTGTTCTGTTTCATCATTGAAGTTGCAGGTTGTTCTATTTAATCATTTAAGAGAACTTTAAATAGCTATTTTTTTTATAAAAAGTAAAAGAAATGTTATATGTTTTAGAAAAGAAAACATACAATTGATTCAAGACCAATTTTTAAATTTCCACATCGTTGTTATAATAGGTTTGCATCCTCCGTTATAGAATAAACAAGGTAAACCCGTGTTTTCTCAAAAACGCAAACGATTGTAATTTGTATTGTGCACACACTAAGAAAATAGAGAGAAAAATAATCAGTTGGCGCGATGCTGCCACCGGCTAAATGAATTTGCCTTGATATTATTTATGTTTTGTTTTCATATCGGGCTTGACATGACAACTCAGGAAATATAACATAAACGATCAGCTTTGGTTTTATCTTTTTGACTTTGTTTATTGTATCTTGTTTGCACCTCTAAAAATTATTATTCGCCACGGAGGTCCGAGTCTAATGCAAATGGTCTTGCAAAAGTGCCAATGCAAAATATCGTAGCTTTTATTATGAAATCCAACAACAACAAAAACCAAACTGTTGTTGAATACGAGTATCCATGGTAGAATAATACAGATAGTGTCAAAGCGTTAACGGAGTTTTTTAGCTTATATCGCGGGCTTTGAGCGCGGCGACCGAATCAAGAAATTCCGTTGCGAAAAAACCCTAACACTAAGTTTGTTTCTTAAGTCTTTTGTTTTTTTTCAATCACGTGAACTTGCATGAGTTTAAGTATAAAACAATTGAGCGTGAGTGAAAAAAACTACGCTAAAAATTTACTAATGGGCGCACACTCACGCTCACTCACTCATGTTGATTTGCGCTCACTCACGTTCACTCACGTTCACTCACGCTCACAATACGTAATCTTAATTTGGAGGTTTTTAAACGATATTAACTTCTCATTTATTCAATAAAATTGAATTAATATCAAAGAAAAAGCTTGAATTAATATCAAAGAAAAAAATTCATAAATAAAAAATAAATAAATAATTATAATTGCATAAGTTTATTAAAAAATGCTATGCAATAGCTTTGCCGCGGCAGTCTCCAAGTGCCACACGTCTTTTTTTGGGTTCGGGTCTGTCAAAATTTAATTATGTATTACTAACACACACCCACACAACCAAAAAGCACACTTTTACATTTGTTTGCAAATGCAAATAAGAAAAGGAAAAGAAATAAAATTCTTTTTAGAACAGAAAATGCAACCATTTTGCCATTTTTCTTTTGTACTTTTTGACAACTTCGAACCTAAAAGCATTGTTGTTGCAGCTTCGAAACTACCTGTATTATTCTACCATGCCAGTATCATAAAAAGCTGCGATATTTTACATTTGCACTTCTGCAAGACCATTTTCATAAACACTGAACTTCGCCACTGTATTTTATTTATTTTTTTTTTATTAAAACAACTCAGAATTAATTATTATGTATTTTCTTCACAATCAAAATTGGCTTTTTGACTCACTTCAAAAAATAGTTCTTGGAAATAAGTTCTGTAAAAATATGATTTAATTTTTTTATATTTTTTTTTCATTTTATTATTAAAAAATTTACGAAATTTTATTAGCTTGTAATTTGATGTCAATGTTGTGAAAAGCTTAAATAGTTGTATTAAAACTCTACAATATATAAAAATGACCCCAAAAAAAATTTTAATGAACTTTTTTTTTTTTATTCTTAAAGGCCTCTATAGAAGTACGCGAAGCGGGCAAACGTGCAGTTACACAAATACAAACCTCTAATCCCAACTTCCTCTCACACGAATTCGATTTGGACGAACCGGATCTAATATCACCCACAGCTATAAATCCGGAAGACTCAACGTATGACACAAAATCATTGTCAAATCAAGATCTAACACCGCATACACGCCATTCTCTTAGTCAGCCACAAAGTCCACGGGCTCGTGGTCGTGTTGATAATTTTACAGCCGGCTATCATCGTTCCACTTCGATTATAACACAATTGGAAAAATCAAAAATGAAAATGTCCGATAAGAATGATAAGCCTTTGTGTATATTACATTATAACGACGTTTATAACGTTGATGCGACTACCGAAGCTGAACCAATAGGTGGTGCGGCCCGATTTTGTACGGCCATTAAAACATTTCAGCATGAAGATCCTTTGGTGCTATTTAGCGGTGATGTATTTTCGCCTAGCATGTGTTAGTTCATTTGTAACTTTTTCGAAAACGTAGAAATATTTATTTAATATTTTCTTTTTTTTAATTGCAGTAAGTACTTTCACCCAAGGAGAACAAATGGTACCAGTCCTAAACGCAGTGGGCACACATTGTGCCGTATTTGGTAATCATGATTTTGGTAAGTTGAAAAATGGATTTTTGTGTTTTGAAATAAATAAATTTTCTAAACGAGATTTCTTAAAAAAATGGAAATTTTTTGTATCGATATTTTTTAATTGTGCAAATTTCCTGTGCATATTTTGATAGATTGCGAAAGTACTTTTCAAATAGGTTGCATTTTAGCTTAAAACAGCTAATTTGTTTAAAAAAATAATCTAAAAGATTATTGCTGAAAATGATTATTTACTCAAAAAAATCTTCCAGCAATAATCTTTGTTGTCAAAAGTTCTACTTTTGTTTGCCAACAAGCCCCGGTTCACACAATTCAACTTTTGCTGCTCAAAGAAAAAGAGAGATATTTGTATTTCCTTCTCCGTCTTTCTTATAGCTGAATTACCAGTTGAGCAGCAAAAGTTGTAGTGTGTGAACCGGGGCTAACTGTACGCAGGCGTAACCCCCGTCACTACTTGCAATTAATATATCATCAATTTCGGCAAAATAAACAACGTTTAGACGGCTTTCCCACAGTCAAAGTTTACTTTTCAAAGTTTAAATTCAGCTGGGAGAAAGACAGAGAGATGAATATTTTCTTATTCTGTCTCTCGCAGCTGAATTAAACTTTGCAAAGTAAACTTTGACTCATGGTAGAATAATACAGATAGTAGCGAAGCGTTAACGGACTTTTTTCTGGGTTCGCAGCTGTCAAAATTTTATTATGTACTAAAAAAGCACACTTGAACAATTGTTTGTTTCAAATGCAAATGAGACGGCTTTTCCACAGTCAAAGTTTACTTTGCAACGTTTTAATTCAGCTGGGAGAAAGACAAAAAGACGAATATTTTCTTATTCTGTCTGTCTCCCAGCTGAATTAAACTTTGCAAAGTAAACTTTGACTGTGGAAAAGCCGTCTTATTAATTTTTACAATTTTCCCGTTCGCGTACTTTTTTTGTACGACAGCTTTTTTGACAGTAAATTTTTCATTCTACTCAGTGATTACTCATTTATTGCAAAAGTAGTCGAACGCACCTAATATTAATTCCTAATGCAGCCAACTTGACAAAACGAATGATGCAGATGTTCTTATTTTTGGGGCTACTTTCGCGTGCAGTTCTCAGTATTGAGTCCCAAATCAATGAACTGAAAAATATTGTACTGTATAATGAATTAAGATTTTTTCATTATTTAGAATTTTATAGTCGTGTTCATGAACCGGAAAGAAAAAAATTCTTCAAAAAGAAACTTCTTTGAAATCTTGAAGTGTGAAAACTTTTTTATTTCGGCTTAAGGTCGCATAAATGAAAAATAAACAATAAAAAAATATAAAATATAAAAGTTTCTTTGAACTTTCTATATTTTGTTAAAAAAAATAAATACAAATTTCTTTTCTCTTATAGATCACGGTCTTGACGTCCTTGTGGATCTAATTAAAAAGACACCATTTCCTTGGCTTATGTCAAACGTAGTGGACAATGAAACCGGCCGACCACTTGGTGGTGGGAAGATTTCACATTTTTTTTTTCATAATCAAATGTCAATTGGCCTCATCGGTCTCGTGGAACGAGAATGGCTTGAAACATTACCAACTATAGATCCCAAAGAAGTTACTTACATAGATTATGTAGAAGCGGGCAACAAATTAGCCGCTGAATTGAGAAACGAAGGCTGCGAATTAATCATTGCACTTACCCACATGCGTACACCGAACGATATAATTTTGGCTGAAAATTGTCCTGGCATTGATTTAATTTTGGGCGGTCATGATCATGTTTATGAAATAAAAAATGTGAATGGCATAAATATCATCAAATCTGGTACAGATTTTCGGCAATTTTCTAAAGTAATCATACACAAAGAGCGAGATGAGAATGGTCGCATCAAAATCGACGTAGAACCCATTGACGTGACTGCAAAATATGATGAAGATGCCGAACTTAAACAGGAACTGTCAAAATATTCGGAAGTAATAGAAGCTAAAATGACTGAAGTTTTGGGTAATTTTACTGTGGAACTAGATGGTCGGTTTTCAGTCATACGAACACAAGAAACAAATTTGGGCGACTGGGTCTGCGATGTAGTTCTGGCTGCAACGGGGGCTGATATAGTTATTATTAATTCGGGCACATTTAGATCGGATCAAATACATCCACCTGGTCCCTTTACCATGAAAGAGTTGGTAAATATAATACCCATGAGAGATCCTTTAATATTAATTGAAGTAACGGGTAAATGTCTATATGAAGCACTGGAGAATTCAGTTTCAGGATATCCCAAACTCGAAGGCAGATTTCCACAAGTAAGAATTAATTATTCTAAAAAGAAATTAACTTAATTAAAAATACAATTATTTTGTAATTTTTTTTCTAGGTATCAGGTGTTATATTTGCCTTTGATCCTACGAAACCGCCCGGACAAAGAATCGATCCACAATTGGTGCAAGTGGGAGACGAATATTTAAATCAGGAACAGTTATATAAAATTTGCATCAAAAGTTATATTTATAATGGCTGTGACGGTTTTACAATGTTTAAGGGCACCAAAGTATTGGTAGGTTATTTTCATTCATCTTTTTCGGTATATAAAAAAATTAATTATTTCTTCAGATGGATGATGATTCCTGCCCTGAACTTGGTTTAACAATACAAAATCATTTTAAAGCAATTAACTTACGTACCGGTAAAGGTGGCCATCATACAAAACATCGACAATCATTGGTGACACTTTCCCGCCGTCATAGTATGGTACAAATGTTAGATAATTTAGAACTGGACGGCCCCTCACCCATACGCAAACTATCCGCCGGACATCAAACAAAATCAATAGATTTATCGAATACTAACTGCTCTAAAGTATGAGGGAAATAATAAGTTTTTATTATTTTAACTAATTTTTTCATTTTGTTATGTAGATGCTTCGTCGTGCTTCCTTAGATGATTTAGAACAAGCCAGTTGTCAATTGGCGCCAAAAATACAACATAGAATAATACGCATACAAAATTCAGAGGTAAGTTAGTTATACATGGATATTTCAAGTCAGCTTTAATAAGGGTTTTACAGTGGCAATTGTTTATTAATTAGACTGCAAACATTTAACAGTTTCTTTTAAAAAAATATTAAAATATTAAAATATTTTTTCCAGCATTACAACCAACTACTTATGAAAAAGGAGACCTCAATTAAAAACTTTACAATCACCGAAGCAGAAGATGAATAAATTTTGTTCAAATAATTGTGTAGAATTAAAAGAAATTCCATTAACACTAAATTACTTGGAAGTATTCCTCGTATAAACTAAAATTAGCAAACTTAAAATACTAAGTTAAAACTAGAATTAAAAAAAAGAAAAACTTCAAATTAACATAAAACACGACGCAAAATTTATGAATTTTTAAAAGCGACATTTCTTTTTTTAAATTTTATTTTTGGAATTTATTGACTGTCTTCATAGTTGATAATGTTTTAAAGAGTTTTTGTTTATTATGTATTTAATTATTGTTATAGAAAAAATAAGTTACTTATAATTTTAATTTTAAAACCAAAACTACCGCTATGCCTTTTTTATTATAAATATTTGTTCAACAGTACATTAAAAAAAAAACTGTTATATTCTCATTGCGCAGCGTGTAAATTAGTGAAGCAGCTGATTTGATGATTTTTTTTCGTCAATGTTTTGTTCTGCGCTGAATTTTAACCACAAAGTACTAAAGTATATTTTAATATATTTTGTTATGATCTTGTAAACAGTGGTATATTTACTACATCCACAGGATCTAAATTTACAATGCTATTTTAATACGGGGCGTGAAAGCCGCTAATGTTTGTTTCAGATAGGTCACTAACTCTACTCTGACTTTATTTTTTAAGGCTCAAACTTTGTTTAGTTCTACATAAACAAACTAAAAGGGAAATGAAGGGTGAATTTATTTTACAGGTGGTTTTGAAAGCTGGGGTCTAATCGTCGCTTTCGATATCGAGCTGATCCGATCGAATTTTCTTAGTTTGAAATTAATACATTCGATAACGAATGTTGGCGTAGTCGCATTACGCCAACTGTCGTAGTTGCTGCCGAATTTAAAATCTTATGCTACCGTGTAAAATTTTCGCCTGTAAAATTTTTGTAAAATAAACAAATAATTAATTAAAATTAAATTAATTAAATTAATTTATGTCGTGAAGAAAATTCTTAACGACAATTTTAGAAACTTTTGACACACAAATACGCCAAACATTTTACCATTTTAACGACAGTTTATATTGTTCGATAGCGAATGCCCATAATCTCAAACTAAGAAAATTCGATCGAATCAGCTCGATATTGAAAGCGACGATTAGGCCCCTGACTATTTCGTCGTTTCGTATAGATATTCAGATGATTTTCCGGCAAATAGACAATCAGGGTTGTCACAGAAACCAATGTAGTCGGAATTGGATTTAAAAAGACGACAAAAATACTTTTCTACTTTTTTATGTTCAATCTAAAATTACAATAAGGGTATTCATTTCACAGTTTTTTTGGTTGGAAAAATGGAAAAATGAAAAACTACACTCTTGTTGATGTGAACGGTATTTTTTTTAAATAAAATGTACAAAAATTTTAACTGTCATTACAAACATTCTGTCAAATAATTCTTGCAAATAATTAATATTATTCAAGATGCCGAATAAAAGTGTTAAAAGTGAATTAATTGATTATTTATTCGCTTGACGTTTTAAGCGGAAAATTACATCTTTTTATCCCGATTTTTTTACACATGGTTATAGTTTGTTAAAAATTCAACTTTTAGTGGAATTTTTTTTCCCTGTGTTTGTTGTAAAAAAATTACATTTTTACATTTTTCCAACAAAAAAACTGAAATGAATACCTTTACTCTGTTTTGAACATGAAACCGATAACATTGAAATTTATCATAGAAAAGTATTTTTTGTCGTATTTTTTTAATCCAATTCCGACTACATTGGTTTCTGTGACAACCCCGAATAATTCCTTGCAGTAAAGAAAGAACTATTTTTGTTTGCTGCATATGGGTTGTTATCCACGGTGCTAAAAATACAATTTAAAGCAATTTTCTTTTTCTGTTTTGACATTTTGTGCCAACCAGGCGGTGGTTATTGTGATAACACCACCCATGATATAAATAAACAAGGTAAACCCGTTAGTACAACAAAAACATTTGTATGTTCTGACTGTCAAACGAATTCCATACATAAAAAAATTTGTTTACTTTGACATTCAGGAAATATGCCATAACCCATCAGCTGCTTTAACGGATTTACCTTGTTTATTGTATCATGGACACCACCTGTAAAATGAATTTACCTTCAATAAATTCAAAAAAATTATAAAAATTTGTTTTTATCGCCCATGTTCTGAAAAACGCATAACGCTTAAAATTGGCGTTTTCGATTTGAAAATGCCAAAGAGGTGTTCTGACAAACGAAAACGGTAGAAATTTGGTGTTTTCAAAACGCTGGTGTATACTGAAGCGATCTGGCTTATTTTATTGAAACCGCTCTTTAAACACAAAATGAAATGATGCACAATTTAAATTTAATATGTTTTCTTTTTATTTAAGCTAAAGCTTGTAACTTTTTTCCACAATTTTAATTAAAAATATACAATTTAAAAATTTTCTTTGAGTTTGTCAATTGTCTGTTTCAATTGTTTACTTTTCAACTTCTTTTGACTGTAGCCTTTTTAAAGCTAATAAACATAGAAAGTAAGAAGGCTGTCGGCATTTTAATTTGAAATTTATTTATTTGTTGACGTTGCTTTTCGAAAAATAGCAAAACGCTAGCAAATCGTAGCGATTTCAGAACAGCTCAAAATGCGTATTGCGTTTTTAAAACTGTATGCGATTAAAAACGCTGCGTTTTTCAGAACATGGGCGTATATTTAAAGGCTGGTACGGACTTCTTACTTGCTTATGCTTTCTATTTTGAATGTCAAAAAAGGTGCCTTAATATTTTTCTGTATTTGTTTTCTGTATATGTTTTTGAGATAACCGATACAAAAAATGTTTGTTGTTCTTGTATTGCCGTACTGATAATTTCACCTGTTTAATGCGCGTTGTTTATATTCACACAAATTTCTTTTTCTTAAAATATAACTAGCAAAACAATTTCAAATTGATTCCAAAGCACTAGAAAACGAAATGTCAATAATTTTTTCCCTCAGCTTACGGAAAAACCATTCCTGTTATAGTCAACAAATGCCAAAATTCGGCGTACTTTTCTTTTAGAACTCCGTACTAGCGAACGGAAATTTCCTTAAGAAATTCACCAATCTAAATTTCCTTAAGCTTTTTTTCACGCAGTTCTAACGAGAACCTGAATTTCCGTAAGAAGTCCTTACCAAATAAGAGATATTTTTTTTAATAAGAATTGTAAAATTTATACATTTTAGACATGATACAATTATTACCAGGTAGGCGCAGTACAAAAAACATGTTTATTGTTTGCTGCGAGTTTAATTAAAAGAACTCTTACATTGTTGTTTTGACAGTCGGTAACTAAACTCCCAGAAAATAATATATGTACATACATATATTTTTTTTTGTACTACATCTACCAGGTAATAATTGTACCATAAAATTTAGTTTTTTATTTTTTATTATTAAGAAATTGGCCATAAAAAGTTAAACTTTTCCAAACTCACAGTAAAAAGTTATCTTCTGGTAATCAAAATTTAAATGAATAACAAACAAGAGTGCTATTTTCGGCTGTGACGAACGAATCTCATATACCCTTCACCAAAGTATGGATTAAGAAATGTACATAGCGTCGGAAGAATTTCTTACTGTATTTAAGTAAGAACACTTGTTGAATAAAAATATTTCTTTCTCTTTGTTCCTAAGAAAATGTTAATTAGAAACAAAAACAGGAAAAATAATTCATTCGTGGAACAATTTCGCTGATTTTGGTTATCATAAACCTTCGGACAAATTCCAACAGATCTATGCCGGGTATAGTTAAATCACCTTCCCTATCTATAAGGTTCCCGAACATACATATGTATATATATATAAATGCTTTATAGGGGGTCGGGAATGAATAATCTAGAAATTACAAATTCTACATTATTTGTGATGAAAGGTATAAAAATAATCAAATTACTTAAGCAATAACTCAGTTACAATCAAGTATGTAAAGAAGATAGAATTAAAATCGGCAAAGGTCTACATTTTTCTATGTTGGCATTCGATTTTAATATATTTTTAGCTGTATTTCATAAAATATGATTTTATATCGCTCTTGTTTAACAATAGTGTATTAACGCAAAATTTTTAAACTTTTGGGTGAGACCAAAAACTACAGTGGACTCACGATAATATGAACTAATTAAATAAAGATTTTAAATCACATTCAACCGAGCCACATGAATACAAGGGAGTGTAGCGGCTCCCGAAAAACAACGTTGTTTCTGAGGTGTAAATTTGAATTAACTGAAATTAATTTTACCCTTGTTCCTTTGGAAAATTCTTTCTGACTAGAAAAACGTTACGAAGTTTAGCCAAATAATAATCACTTTGAATTACAACCACCAACAACCAATTTAGTTCTAAAAATAATCACATTCTTTGTTTTATTTAACAAAATTAAAAGGAACTTTTTTCATTAATCTGTTCGTAGCACACATGCTGAAAAAATTAAAATGGACGAAGAATGTAAACCAAAAATATATATAAATAATGCACCCATAAATTAATTTGTTGCTTCACTTTGACAGCTAAAGATATTTTAAATATGTAATAAATATAAATAACTCGGGTATACCACAAATTACAATACTATAAAGTTGCTAGAGCAAAAATGTTCATATTTTAGAATGTTCATATTATGGGGAGAGCACTGTATTTATATCTTTTATATAAATAGGCAAAGACAAATTCTTGGATCCTTTTTTCTTCTTTGTTTGCCAACTGATTTTCTTCATTCCTTTACCAAATGTTGAGCTTTAGTGGCCCAACTATATATTATTAAAATCGGTTCAGTTTTAAGGGAATAAAAGGCTCCTTAAAATGCAAATGCTAAAAATACACACGTACATTCACTTGTGTGTATGAATGAGTAATAAGATTTTTCGTCTTCATATGAGTGAAGTTTAAAAGAAAAAGAGATCAGAATTGAAACAGAAGAATTACATACGGATGTACATGTTTATTACCGTTTTGCTTTAATCGGGAAAACATTTTTTGTTTATGTAAATGCTTAATATTTAGTTAATTATAGCTAGAATATGGGCGATTGCGTCGGCCATAGGAAATACTAGTTATTATTTAAATTAAGTAAATATTAAAAAGTTTTATTGAACTCAACCCACAGTAAATAAAACTTTTTAACATTAAATTGGGAGAATATCTCGAATAATAAATAAGTAAATAGCGATAATATAAATTTGTTCTTAATAAAGGTACGCTCACACTTGGCAAACAATTGCCCAAAAAACGTAACCACTACTTTTGCGTAGGGTTAGTGTGATTTAACCTGGTTTTTATATCACAAAATTAAGTAAATTATGCCGCAAAATGCTATTTTTATATTATTATTTAAAAAAAATATTGGAATTAAAGAAAATGCAAATTTTGCTTGTCTGTTGGTTACATTTTTTTTTCGGCAAATATTTGTCAAGTGTGACCGTGACCTTAAGAAATTACGGTAATTGGTATGAACGGCTACAGAGAACAATGGGATCCCGTGTTCTACCATCATCTTTGATTTTTTTTAACTAAACGGCTTCATTTTTAACCAAAAAAGTATCAACTCTAAATAATGCCTCGAATTATTATAACAAAACATTCACAACTCAAAATAATTAAATTAAGATGTTGAAAATCACAGGTCGAGTGTTCAAACAATTAGAAATTTTTAAAGTTATCTTTCGCAAAAAATACAGGAAGGAGGTTGGGTTATAATGTATTTCGAATTGAAAGAAAACATTTTCGAAACTACACAAATTCGTAGCATTTAGCTTTCTGAATCGAAATACATAATAACCATGCAATATTGTTAAACATGTGCAATATAAAACATTCAGTTTAAAATTTATTTTAAAAACATTTTTTTTACTTTTATACAAATCTCTTGCTAAGAAACTAAAAACTAAACTCCAAAAATAAAAATTTATATATATTTATATGCATAAAAACTGTTAGTTAAAAAAAACGAAAAGCTTTAATCCAAAATTATTTTATAAAAGTAAAAAAAATTATAATTTCTAAGAAAAAAATATTCAACAAATTTAGTTAAAAAAAATAATAATAAAAATGATTTTAAAATCATTTACAATGCACATTTTAAAAATTATTTTAAGCACTGATATATTTTTTGATTAATTATTAGAAAAATTTAATTTATATACTTACATATATTGTATATATAAACAAAGTATATGCATGTGTAAGCAACTACATACATAATATACTCATTCGTATTTAAATCTATTAGAAACAAAACTGTATCCCTCGTATATTTAATATAATAATATAATGTAATATGACGATATTAAAGACAAATAAATATTCGAATAAATAAAAGCAAGTTTAAATTAAATTTTAATTTGAAATTATATCTGCAAAAAGACATTTTTAGACTTAGCACCGCTCTTTAACTAATTTTTATGTTTGTGGTTTTCAAACAATTGCACCAAACTAATAGAGCGTTTAAAGGCTTACTGCGCCGTAATTAAAAAATTATAATAATAATTTGTATTCCAAGTCTACTTTAGAAACGAATTTTTTATAAAAAAAAAATTTATTTAAGT
The DNA here is from genome assembly GCA_956483585.1 of Gymnocheta viridis. Lineage (NCBI taxonomy): Eukaryota > Metazoa > Arthropoda > Insecta > Diptera > Tachinidae > Gymnocheta > Gymnocheta viridis. The sequence goes on along the minus strand of OY101443.1, from coordinate 62,557,480 downwards.
TCACCTTAAACTCAAATCATTTTGGTTTTTTTCATGCGGCAGTTAATACTTTATTCACAATAATTTATCAAAGCAACAGCATTACAATAAAACAAATAGCCATCTAAAATCAGTTTTATATTTCCAAAATATTTGTTGTAAAGAAGGCCTTTAAATATTTAATGAATCTATGTGAGACAGTTGTGGAAATATGTATACATACGTCTTTGTTCTCGAAGGGAAGGGAATAACCAATTAGGTATACTTTTAACCCTAGAGTACTAACATGATTTTTTTCTACATTAATACTAATTGTAAGTCAAAACGGCTAACATGAATATAACTCCGATTTTTTTTGTTAGCTTCACATGAAATAATTTTAATATTTTTTTAATTTGATAACTTATTTTGTTCAGTGTCTAAAAATCAATAATATGAAAGTTTTCCAAAATAATTTAATTTTTGCATTTATTTCATTAAAGGTGCTCTTCTGGGAACACTTCCGCAGACACAAATTTTTTAATGAAAAATAAAAATAAAAAAATAAACAAAAAATTTTAAATTCATTGGTAAATAAGAAAACATGTCAAATAATACTGAAAAGGCAAAAAAAAAAAAGAGTTATCTACATTTGTGAAATGCTCCTGTTACTCATTTTGACTAACATGACTTCAAAAACTCAAAAATAGCATTACTTACTGCAGCAAAGTGACCGTTCAAAGCAAGAGCGTACCATCAACTGAGATTACAAATAAATGAGATCTTTCCATAGCAGCAAAAAAAGTTACACGCAAAAATAAAAACAGTGTTAGTCAAAATGACTAACATTAGTACTGCAGGGTTAAGCTGCCGACCACTAGGCGTACTCTAGTTAACATAAAACAGCTAAAACACATTTTAATTTATTTTTCAGCTAAAAAATTAATATATATAATTCATCGCATCAAATATAAACCAATCACATGCTTGCATTGTTCCGGAACTTTGCATACATAAGTATGTATGTACATGATCTAAATACGCTAGCACAACTGTATACAAACTTTGTATTGATATGTAGTACGTTTTTGAAGTCCGCCTATGTTTCTACTTTTTCCCACCAGTGTACATACATACATATGTCTCTCGATTCGGAATATGAAAGTTTTTTTTTCTGAAAGTTTCACTATTTCTCTTTTAAACTTTCATTAAATTGAAATTTTTTTTATAATGAAATTCAAGATTTTTGCATGTTTACTTTCCTTTTTTTTGTATACAAATTTTTGCTGTCGCCAGCATTAAAGAAATGAAAAAGTAAAAGAAAATCAAAAATAAAGCTGCAGCCATTTTCAGGTTGATAGTAAGTCCCCTTTCACATATGCGACATTTCCTGCCGGACATTTTTTTAATTTACTTTTGTTCTTGCCTGAAGCTTTTAATTATTATTACATATTTATTTTATTCTGTTGTTTACTTAAATTACCAAAAAACATATAAAACAATTTGTTATAAAAATGAAATTTGATTAAAAAAAAGGAAAAACTAGTTTATTGCAAAAAATTTTCATTAGAAGATTCTCCCGAAGAAGACGACTTGTGCTTGAGAAATATGTTATAAAGCATTGAAGAACAAAATTTAAACTGCGATTGTATTGTTGCTTATTAGTGTTGGTGCAGAAACCGAGATTTCCCAACAAACACAAAGTCAAGCGTTCGAAATATGATGCCGCAGTATTTATTACCTTAGGTAATACTTTAATCCTTCAAACTAAAAAAATGCTTCTATCATAAAAATTATAAGAAAATCGAAAATCTTTCTCCGAACCACACCTTTTTTCAGAAATTAAAATGCTGGTTGCTTGAAGTAGAAATTAATGAAGAGCAGTCTGAAAACCACAAACTTTTGTTTACTGTTTTCAAAAAGGGTTTCTTCTTTCATATTAATTTTATTTTATTTATATTACAATGAAAGTTATTAAAATGCCTTTTTAAAACATCTTTCCTCTCATTTTTTAAATGTTTTATAACATATTAGACATTGCATATTGCCAAAAGCTTTTGCAATCATAAAATATCTTTCAAATTGCTTCATTCTATTATTTTTAAAAATATGAAATGACGGCTGAATAAGTAGTATTTAAAAATATTATTAAAAAATGTATAAGTATCCGCCGTATGTAAACTCGTCGCTGTATCATTGACGACTAAATGAAGAGCATAAGAATCTGACGAATGTGTGTAAATTAAATAAATGCTCTAATTATAATGCTCCATTAAAAAATATGTGACAACATAAAAGGCCTTATATGTTACCAAATGAATTGTTCATAATAAAAAATTTTTCGCATATCAATTTGAAATTAAACGCGAGTGTTTGCTGGATTAGTTTTTACTTTTCGTTGCCGTTCTGTGCCGTTCTTTTCTGTAGAAAATATTTCTTACTTACTTCTTCTGTGTCTGAGCTTTCGGTATACGATACGATATAATTATAGGATTGAATTTTGTAAATTTTTGCAAAATGCTTTTTACTTGACAAAAATATATAAATCTTTAATAATTAGAATTAAAATAAAATATTCTGACTTTTAAAACGAAATTTGTAATATTTCATTCCACAAAAAACTAATACATACAAACTCTTGGCTGTCACTTAACGTTGTATTCTATTTTCTACAGAATAGTCCGCAACAGAACAGAACGAAAAAGTAACAACAAACCACACATACAGTTTTTCAATTGAACAGAAACAAAACAGCTGATTCGTAACAGAACAGAACGTACAAAGTAATTCTGCCTCAACTATGCATTCGCCACGTGTGCATTCGTCGCTTTCTCATCGACGACTAAATGAAGAGCATAAGAATCTGTGCGAAGAATGCGTGTGAGATAATTTCCACAATTGTGGTATGGGCTGCGCTTCAATGTTATAAAGCAACAAGGTGAAAATGGCGAAAATAAAAGAGAAACAAAAAAATGTCCGGTCAGAGGGTCGTGTACTACAAACTCTGCATCTTCGCCCCTTCTTCAACAAACTTTGTCTGTCTGTCTGTCTTTCAATTGCCGATATGTGAAAGGGGTCTTACGAATTACAACTTCCATAATGTGAACCAAGATTGAACAACTAGATATTTTTCTCTCTAATTCACTTAGAATAAATAAATATAGTTTGTAGTTTTATATAAACAATTTCATTTATTTAAGGCATATTAAAATTGTTATTGTTGGAAGAACATGTTAATAATTTTTTTCGTTTTCGTTTTTTTTAAATGTGTATTTATATCGTTACTATTTTACTCTTTACGGTCTTACATATTTAAAACTGATACATGATAGAACGTATTTATTAATGTATGTAGATTAAAAAAAAATTTTAATCGATTTTTAAAATAAATGTTAATAGTTATTAAATTAAATGCTAAAAAAAATATAATGCGATTGTTTTTAGGAGTTTATTGTAAATACTCGTAAATAAAAACAAAACTTTACATACTTACTAAATACTACATGCTACAACTCATTCATTCCAATTGTAGAACTAAAGTTTTTGTGGCACTGGCTATATAATACGCACATTCACGTACATCTTTTGTATATTTTTCAATGGCGGTTTTGTCATTCGTATCGAATGAATTGCGTAAATTTTCGCAACTATGTTGTATTAAAATATTGTTACGCGTTAATTGCATTAAAGTTTCACGTATTGTTTCATTACAATTATTCTATTCGAATGATAAGTAAGAGAGAAAGAAATTGAGTTACATGCATGTGGTTAATTTTCTGAACAAAATTTAAATAGAAAAATTTTAATTTAACTTACCGGTGTTGTAAAGACATTAATTAATTCCAACACCGCAGCTCGTATGCGCTCGGCACATGGTACTAAGGTTTCGCGATTATTTGGATCTTGCATTGAGTGTATCAGCTCTTTTAGACGATGCGTTACAATATCTGTCTTTTGATTAACTTCTTCGGTAAAAGATTTATCGGCAGCCATTTGGTACATGGAGGTTGTATTTCGGGTATCTGACGTTGTTTTCGTTACACTGGGCTGAAGACGTCGTTCGTACATACTGGCTGGTCGTTTTATTGTCGATTGTTGTGAATTTGTAGCCGATGAAGAAGATGAAGCTGACGATGCTCCCGCATGCAATTGCCCCGTATTGGCATTGCTAGCAAAATCAGAATTTATACCTTCAGGCAGAGAATGGGGTTCATGGTCATTTTCCGTGTTTTCAATACGCCTTATTGATTGATTGATATTAACAACATCATTGTAAAATGAAAATAAAATTAAAAAAAAAAACACATAAAAACAAAATCATAAAACAAATATATTAAATCAAATGAAAAATAAGATTCCTCACAATGGTTCATCATAAACACTATTATTCGATGCTGTCTTCGATGGCTGTTGTACAGTGGAAAATTTAGATTTCAGTTCAGTATTTTCAGTGGATAACTTTTGTACAACAGTCTTTAATTGATTAATTTCGGTAACGTATTCATTGATTTGTTTACGTAAAGTTTCCATTTCAAAATGTTTCATTTCATCATTAGGTTTAGCTGATTGATGTACAATGGCCTTAAAGTATAAAAACAAACAAAAAATACAAAAATAAAAAAAAAAATACAAAAATAAAATAAATAAAAAAAATAAATAAATAACTAATACAAAGAACGAGTGATAATAACTATTGGCGATATCTAAAAGGATTTTACAAAAAAAAGAGCTCTAATAGAAATATATTTTTCAAGTAAATAACAAATACCATTTTGTGTTGATTTTCTTTCAGAAGGTGTAAAAGCTTTTTATTATTTTTATTTAACTTAAACTAGTTTTTTCTATATTCAATATTTTATCAAAAAGATTTTGAGTTTATTAAAGTCTAGTTTCCACAATCCAGACGGTCGAGTCTTCTAAAAAACTAGTATCTCATATAATCATTCTACACGTTTCCACCTTCTGGATTGAGGAAACCTCAATTAAAATATTAAACGCTATTATTTTATTTATACTAGAATACTTGCAAAATTTTTTTTTATAACTTTTTCTACTTTGAGTTTATATATAAGTAAATACATATCGTTCGATGAAATGAAAACCAATATTACTACACTTTTTTTTTAATTTTATAGAACAAAAAAATTTTTTGAATCGTTCAAGAGATATTCTGCATTTAGACACTAATTTTTCAGGCAAGGCTTTTTTGATTTTCGCTTTTGAAGTTGTTACTGAAAATCAGGAACATTTACACATTTAGATTTCCATCAGGTGCTTTTAATTTAAACAAACTTCTTTATCAAAGTATATTTATATAATTTTCTAATTAATTAACGAGCTTGAGGTCACTTTTATTTATGCCCCTATTATGATTCACAACTAAATTGAAAATTGAGTTGTAGTTGTCAAATTATTATTATGGATTACAACTCAACTTTCAATCAGCTGCTCACTTAGTTGAGTTCATCGTTGCCCGTATTATGATTTTCAGCGAAGCCAACTAAAATTCGTTGTGAATAATAATACAAAAAAATAGTTGAGTTGTAACATTAACAACAACTCCATCTAGATGAGTTGTGAATCAAAAATTATCCAAATTTATTATCGATATTTCGATACTCCTTCGTGTAGTTTCCTTAGGATAACAATTAAAATATTTAATTGATAAATATTTGTTCAATTCACAAGCTCGTATTAACGTCGTATGTGTTGTGTAATCGTCTAATTATACAGTACTTTATATTTGTTATTGGTAATTTTCATACAAAAGTGTGTTATAAATGATTGTATTGAGGACAGGTATGGAAAAATTTTATTTGTAAAGCTAAGCTTACACTATATGTTGAATCATCATATTTATGCTGAAAAATTTGTTAAAAGTCGCCCACATTGCAAAAAATTAGAAATTCCGCCAAAAGTTGCAAAATTTAGAAGAAGTCGTAAAATCTTCTAAAACGAGCTACAAATGCAAGGAATGTGGAAAACTCGCAAAAAACTACAAAAACGGCGAAAATTCGCAACAACTTCCAATCATTGGGAAGATTGAAATGTTTAATATCATTTAAAATTCGATGAAACAATAAAAAATAGAAAAAGTAACCACCCCTACTGCAAAAAGCGCGAAATAAGTTGCAAACTTTTGAAAAAGCCAGAGAAATTTGTAGCCATGTACCCGTATAGCCTGCTGTCGTGAATGTGTTTACATCTTAATTTATCTCGATTTTTTACTTGGTAAGTTTTGCAATAGCTAGTGATATTTCCTCCGGCGAAATCATTTATTTTTATTTTTTATTTATATTAATAAATTTTATTGCAAAAATTATACGTATAAGTACATAAGTTGAATAACAATTAAAAATTGTTGTCAAACTCACTAATTTCACAGACTACATTGAATTGGCGATACAACAAATTTGTCTGCTCAGAAGCACATAAACAAATACCGTCTTTTTTTAACGATAAACCATACGACTGAGCTTGTGGATTGAACAATTCTATCATGTGTAAAATGAATATTTTGAAATTATTAATTTCCCTTTCCGTATTTTTTTTTGTATTAAAATTAAATATCAGGAATATTTTGATTAATAATGATTTTCCTATTGGAATAGTGTATGATTTGATAAGGGGAGGAGTATAAGAGAAAGGATAGAAACAATTTCTGACATATATTCCTTTTATTTCGGAAAGATTAGAAAAGTGAGATATTTTTTATACTAATAAATATGGGATGGCACATAGGATATATAATACATTAAGTAAATTATTTAGTAAAACAAAAGACAGAATACATAGATTAGATAAGTCCGACGTTGTTTAAAAAAATACCATGTAAGGGCAATGTTAATGAAAATTGTGACCATTTTCATGTGGGTACAATACGAAATAAACTTAAAACTAGATTAACAGGAAATAGGTCTAACCGAAAATACAAAAACTATACATCCGAAAATACAAAAACTATAAATCATCAGAAAAACAGCAAAAAAACAGAATTATCATTATATTGCCGAAATTCACATCACTATCCCGACTTTGATAATGTGTCACTTTTGAATTTAAAAAATAAGTATAAACGTCGTTATATGTTAGAGGTGTTACAGATAATTAATGTACCATCAGATTTAAGAATAAATATTAGAGCTGATAGTGATAGTGTAGCACAGAATTATAGGCATTTAATATATAAGGCTAAAGATGTAAATATAGAATAAAAAATTAAATATAGAATAAAAAATTAAATATTAATGTTTTCAAATTTTTAGAATTAATTAATTTTCTCATTTTCAATTTTTTAAAATAATTTCAATTGACATTTAATTTTAATACAAGAAAAAAAAACGGAAAAAGAAATTAATTATTCATTTATACTATTTGTTAACTTATTGTTATTTTAATCGTTAAGGGATTTTTCATCTTGAGGATGCTACACAAGAAGTAGTGAAATATCTATAATTAATTTGTATGTTTTTTATATAAAAGTGACCTTAACTTCGTTAGTTAATTAGAAATTAATATACATATATCAAGAAGAGGTAAAGGTAGTTATTAATTTATCAAAGTATATTAACATGGTAAGTGCGGTTAAAATAACGTGTGTATATTTTATGCTGTCAAAACCACAATGTAAATGCATTTTTTTATAGTCTACAACTAAACACCCAGCAAACAACATCTGTACATGTTTTTTGATCTGTACGTAACTGGTAATAACTGTACCATAGTATAATAATTAAGTTTGTTCGAGTACCCAAAAGTTTTTACAAATTTTTACTGAATTTTACTGCATTTTACGAAATTGCGTTCGTTTACTCCAGTTACAGTAAATGAGAACACAAATTGAAAGCGTAAAGTGACAGTTCTTCTTGGCTGAGAATTTACAAATTTTTACTGCAGAAATTTCTTTTAGTAAAATTTAGTAAAACAGAAAAACATATGATTCAAAAGGAAAACAAAAGTAAGAAAACAAAAAGTATACAATTTGTGTAAAAATTATTTAAAAAAATGGAAAGTCTGAAGGAAACTAATGTAAAATAATAAGCAAACAATTATTTTTAACATTCATTCGTTAAACATGATGCTTTTTAAAACGAAATAAATGTTGTAAAAACCATTTACAGCCATTTTCGTTGTTATTTTGATATTTCGTTGGAGCTGTGAAAATGCTAAGTATGTGGTTACTTAGTACTGCACATGCTGTTAAGGTAGTCAATAGCAAAACCAAATAATCACATACTTTTGCATAAATTTAATCAGAAACAACTTAGGGAAATCAAATAAAATAAACACATGGAAATGATTATAGAAAATAATTTGTTTATATTTTCTTAAAATATTCGAGTTATAATTAAAATATTGCATCGAGTACCAACAAGAAAAAGAGTTGAGTAGTCAAAAGTGTAAATATATTTCAACACTACATGTATTTGCAATCAGCTGTTTTACAATTTTTCCGTTCGCGTACTTTTTTGTGCTACAGCTTTTTTGAGAGTAAAATCTTCAATTTACTCAGTAATTACTCATTTACTGCATTTTACTGTAAAAGTACTCGAACACACCTATTATAAGCTACAGTCACCTCTCCTTAATTGACCAATTTTGTTCACAATTGACAAAAATAACGTATGTACTGTGAGAAAGCAAAAACAAAATGCATGTTGTTTTTGCTGTTTCCCACTTGATTAAGACTTTCGGTAATGATATCGATTTCGGATATATCTCGAATATTTATCGTGTAAAACTTTCGAGAATGACACTCAAAAATGAATCGAAAAAAGTTTACCTGTCGCTCAGTTTTGTTTAAAAAAACTTTCGATTTCGAAGATTCGTTAAAGAACTAAAGACGAAACTTTAGCAATACCAATTATATATTTCAAACTACTTTAGCGATTACATTTCGGTATCGAATAATGTTTGCTAAAAGTGCATATCAAATATTTCGAAGTTTTTATGAAAGATAACTTTCACTGTTTTTTACACTAAACATCTTTTTGTGTTGTAAGCTTTCAGAAATCTAAACTCACAAATGAAATCTTTTACTTTCTTTCTAGCTTGTACAAATACGAGACCCCTTTATTTTTTTTTTATAACATTCTCATTTTTGACAGAAAATGTGCAAGTATCGCTAAATTCTCGATAAACATAGTTTTCACAAACTTTTAGTGATAATAGAGAACACAATTCTTTGTATTCTCTATATTCGCAAAACCAAAATAAAAAACATATATGTACATATGTTCGCAAAATATATGTACATATGTTCGAGGATTTATGTATAATAAATAATCTCTCATACATTCATGTTTCGCCATTTTATTCAAAAAGATATTAATGCGAATGTTATTGTACAAAAATATTTATTGTCGTGAAAATAAACAGATCTTCGTTACATCAAATATTATCGATAGTTTATCGAGCATATTTGTTTCGAAAATTTTTCATTTTAGTGAGCTTTCATTTTTTTCGAATCTCTGGTCAAGTGGGTTGCCCGATACCTCAACTATTAAGCATTATTTATTTATTTTTAGGCACATATTCTACAAAGTCAATTTGCAGAATATGGTTGCACAAAAATGGCGCCGGTAACTAGACCATATGTCCAGTATGTCAAATGTATTTCAAAAATGTTCTTGTGACTGACAATACCCGACCTATGCCATCACTTAGGAAGTAGCAACGTGGTTGTCAGCGAAATTCCACAAAAGAACCGCAAGACTATACGGTTATCCGTGGCAAATCAGTCAACCAGTGCGAGCGAGACGAAAAACTCTCGAAGGCTAAACAACACACGCAAGCCTGACCGCACTTAAGAAATGATTACGATGACGCGAGAGCTATTCTTCAGTCCAGAGCTGCTTAACGACTGCATTAAGGATTATGTGTTATTTAATAACTAAAATGTACCGAAAATCTTTAAACAGGAGTTGCGTGCCATTAAGTTTAAATTGTTTTTGCTAAAAAATATATATATTTAGGACATGCATATAAAAGGATTCAATTTTCAAAATTAATGAGTTTATAGTTATAAATTTCAATTCGCAAACAGATCATATTATTATGATCGAAATAGATGGCTCCCAATGTTAAACGAAAACGTCCTGATAATTTTTTTACGATTGGTTTTAATAGTGTTTTGATTTTAACACAATTCGAATCAATAGACTGATTTTTAGCAAACGAGCTGTTCACAGAATTTTAGAAACTTGAAACCGTAAGACAAAATTTCAACAAAAAAATGTTTTTTTTATCTAAGCAAAGAACAAACCTTTATTCGCCTATCATCTGCTATCCATTTAAGCACCAATCGATTGTGATGAGGAGTTTTTTTCAGTTCGCACACACATAAATTAATCATCGTTAATTATTTTGCAGTATAAACTTAAGGATATTTCAACTAATCTCTTACGATTTCAGAACCTGTTCTATAACGACAAATTGTATAAACAATTCTTAAATAACACCGCCATACTGTCGATTTTTTATTGACCGCTAAAACAATTCTTTTGGACGATTCGACCATTACGGAATAACAAGTTTATTGCTACTAAATTACCATTAATTCGTTTTCAAGTTTATGCACAAAGTCAGTTGTAACATTGCCCTCATGTGAGTTTAAAAATGTATTGCATGCATGTGAACGATTATAAAAAATTTGATTGTTTTAAATTGCTATATATATATATGTATGTATGTATGATTTTTGTTGGTTTGCTAAATTAATTATTAAAACTAGAACTACAAAAATCTTCTTTGAATTATTAAAAGCAAAATAAAATACAGCTTGTTTTTTTGTGGTTTTTAATAATAATTCTTAAGGGTACGTTAGACCAAGAGTTCTCAGATACCAGTAGTCCCCTGGCGGTCTGTAACAGCATTTCCAGAGGGCCCGCGAAGAGGTGTGAAAAATATTCTTCAGAAAATTATAAAATTTAAATTTTTGTTTTTATACCTCACTTCAACAAAAAGATAATGGAAGATACTCATTCGTCGTCAACTAAGAACAACTGTGTATGCAGAAAATAATTTCGCACAACACAGAACGAAGTGACTAAATTTTGTGGAAATTATCGCAAAAAACATTTGTACATATACATACATACATATGTATGTCAATTTGTTTTTACGTGAATATATCCCAAATTTAGAAACAATCATGCAGGTTTGTTTCCATGAATAGTGTGAGGGGAAACCTTAACGAACGAACATACATATGTACATAATTGTCAGTTTTCGTGTTTGTCAAACATCTCTGCCGGCCTAATGTACCCTTTATTTTACAATAATTATAGATTGGTTTAAATATTAAATATGAGTTCGTTTCTTTTTTCTATTTAATATAGAATATGTAGTATATACTCGTATAAATATATTTTTGTAAACATGTGCCCATTTAAATAGGTATCCTGATATACCAGTTGCACATCCTCTTTTTGTTCCAAAAAATTTCAGAAATTTTTTTTACAAACTTTTACGCGTTTTTAATTGTCAACACTTTTATGCTGGCTACAGACATTGCAACGTGTTTACGCCACACGTTTATCATTTATCATGAAACCATGAACGCAACATCATTTCTGTATTTTGTATTCGAAAAAATGAGCCGCGTGCTAAGTGAAATTGCAACAATTATTATTATTGATGAATTGTTTTATGAAGAGGAGGAAAATTAAGTACAGCCAAAGAAAAAAAAAGAATATAATCAAATCGGTATTTAAAAAATGAAGGGTTTTCAAATGAAAGACAGTTAAAAGAGTTAAAAGAAAATGAGGCAAAAGATTGCAGAAATTATGGGAGAATAGATGAAAAAACTTTTCTTAAATTATTAGACATGATAAAACTCAAAATTACAAAGCTCATTTATTTTTTCCGTGGTTAACAGAAAAAGAAAACAAACATATGCACACCTTGCTGGTTTTCAATGAACTAAACCAGTAAAAAGTAGAGTTGTGTTGTTCCGGAACGACCTAGTTCCATTGAACGATTCCATAATTGGAACGATTCGGACCGATCCAAACGATCCTTTTTAATCGTTCCTCGTTCCTCAAATGCAAACCGTCTTGAGGAATCATTAACTTGTTCTGATAAATGTCATAATCAGTATGAAAAGCAAATTGTTGACTCTTCAAGACTGTTTGCTACAATTATTTCGTTCATATATTCTTTACACTTAGAACAAGGTTGACTTTTTGTATAGAGATTAATGTTGAAGACATAATGGACAATATTATATTTACAATTTATTTTATAAGTTATAATTTTTTACAAATATTTTACGAAAGCACTTGTTTTTATTATATCTAATAAATGAAAACAAACAATAACAAATGTCTGTTGACGTTTTTAGGAGCGACAGACAATTTCACTCATTCCTCGTTCCTACACAATTCAAAATAAAAAAAGGAACGATGAACGAAAGGAACGACCTAGTTCCTTTCATCTTTCGGATCGGTCGGAACGATTCCACAAAAGAACGATTTTGCATAACTCTAGTAAAAAGAAAAAACACGACTACAGACTACGCAACCAACATCAATGCAACCATAAAATATAAAAATATTTTGATGTTTATGAAACCTCGAATGCAATATGAAATGAAACCATAAACACGAATACAGACTATGCAACCTACAATGAAACAAGCCTGGTTGCATAAACACGTTGCAATGTGTGTATCCAGCATTACATGTTAACATAAGAATTCTATTTATTTGTATGTAGTTCAGAGAAATATTCATTAATAAAACATTTTTGTAAAAAGAAAACTAATTGATTATGACAGTAACAGAAACATAAGAGTGAGCCAATACACACTAGACTAATTTTTAGTCCGCTTAACTTTTGTTCTTTCCAAAATACACTGGATTAATTCATCTGGCATAAAATGTATACGTATACACAGCTTTGTGTGTATTAGCGTTTTTTGTATTCATTTGAGGTATGTAAGTGCATATGTATTGGTTTTGTTCTGGTAATGCGGGATTGAAAAATTATGCCAACCAAAAACGACTCTCTTCACCGAAAATGCTAACAAGCTGCTATATGCCAGCATAATTAATCTAGAGTTAATTACCTCAGTAGCATGAAGAATTGTACTATTACAGCACACCTTTTGTATTAAAAGAAATAAATACATTTTTAAACCATTTCAAAATGTTAAAACAATATGACAATATGGCATGATAGGACACCCACCATGTGAATCCTCCAATTATGTTAAATTTTCATTAGATCCAATGGAAAGTTTAAACAATATCAAATTTGAAATCAAAATGCACGCAATTAATAAAATAAATGCTTTTATTATAAAGACGTGAATTTACAGAAGAAGAACTACATATTTCTCAAATTGCCATAAAACCGCAGATGTGCGGAAGAAACTAGAAAATGGCATAATACAGTCTGGAGCGATGAAACTAAAATTAATTTGTTTCGGAATATGCTGGTCGCAATTTAAGGTCAGGGATTCAACTCACGTTATAGATATGTATATATTTTATATACATACATATGTACATATCAAGGTGGTACCTATTTTAATTGAACACATGTATAGTAATTGCAATTAGCAATTTTAAAAAGTATTTCATTATTAATTACTGTGTGTGTATCATAAGAATGTACTGTACGTACTCTTTAACCAAAACTATTATTCAGTTTTAAAATCTTTTGGTGCATTAAATTTACCTGCTGTGCTATCGGCGGCATTGGCTCATAATCATCATCAGCTACGGGATCATAAATTGGTTCATCATCTGATAAATTTGGATCGTGATAATCACAGTTATTAGCAATACCCGTTGCATTTATATTATTTATGTTATAAAAACCAGAAGCGTTATTGTTATTATTTATCATGGATGATGACGATGCTGCTAATGATGTTTGGGGGGCATCCAGAGGTCGCAAGTTTGCCATATTTTGACGTCGTCGCGCATCAATTAGAACATCCGTTAACAAGCCATTAAATTCCGCACGAGTAAAACGTGCTAGTTTTTGACGACCCTTAAGAAAGACCGTGCAATTAATTTAGTAATTTAGCTATTGTGGTTGAATTTAATTGTTTTTTGTGTGCCAATTTATTTCATATACACATATTTACAAATAAAAAAAAATCGTAATAGTTTTTACCTGATTACGTGTGGCACTCAAAAATGGGTTGGCAGGCAAAAATGGCACCGCCACATTTTCACCATTTAAAGTGGTTGTTGCCCATACTGAAATTTAATTTATTTAGAATTTAGTTACAATTTTGAAATTAGTTTTTTGCAAAGCTTATAAAAATTAATGTGAAGGTATTTCGAAAATTAAGCTATATATTAAATAAATTTGTATATGTAATTTAATAATTTCTTACTGGCTTCGTTTTCTCTACGATCTACTTCATCGTATAGATCCATTACCAGCTCCTCAAACATTTTATTAGGCACTAATTGCAAACGTCCTCGGGCTATTTTCAATTGTTCGCTTATTTCAGCAGCGTTTGAATCGGGTATAATTAGGTGGCGGCCAGTCTAGTTAAAACAGTTAAATAAAATTAATTATAGCTGATATGAATGTAAAGTATGTCTCTTCTACAAAAGTAAATTAGTTGCAAGAGTACTGTAAAAACAATATAATTTGCTTCTTATTTTTTCAATAAACTTTTTACAACTTATTAACTAGAATATAATATATTGTATGTATATATATATAGTCTACATATCAAAATTTGTCTATATCGCCGAGTTAGTGTGTAAACCAGCTAAGTCGATATTTTTATTTTATTTGCAATGTATTATAAATCTCATAATATTAGTACTTATTTTAACATTCTCTTGCCATTTTGTAGTCCTTAGGGAATAGTAAGAGGCTGTTAAAAAAAGTAAATGGTTGTCGATAGCGAGTAGGCAAGAGTTTTTTTTTTGGTATTGACTTGATGTGACGTCGAAAAATAGTTACAGAATAAGGGGGATTATTTAACTATAGATTATTATAAAGCAAACTAATTTTATATCGGATAACTTCCTAGGTTGTATAGAAAAAATATTAAAAGTGTTTTGTCTGCGTTAATTAACATTTTTGAAGTTAGTTCACGCGTTTACACTCTAAATCCAACGATATGTACATATGTATATTTAATTAGCTTACCGTATGGTCTGGCTTCTTGCCACCCAAAAACGTTATTATACGGTCGCTGACTTCATACATGGCATCTAATAAACGTTCAGCAATTAACGTATGGTTATTAGCTTTGGCAACCTCAAGCGGTGTTAGTCCATTGCCATCAATTGCATTTATATTGGCACCATAAACAATTAGCAGCTCTATTTGTGAGGCCTGGCCAAATTTCGCAGCCACGTGTATGGGTGTTGAACGTTTTTCTTCGTGAAAGAAATTTGGATCAGCACCTTGAGCCAGAAGCCGCAAAGATGTTTCTAAATTACTAGTGCGCACACTTGCGTGCAGTTGTTTGCTTAATTCGTGTTCCAAATTAGCACCGGTGATGTCATCATCACTATCTTGCAAATTTGGTTTTAAGACAAAAGCTAATTGTACATGTTTGGCTTTAATGAAGTCTGATTTGTTGGGATGTAAAGGGTCTTTCGGTGAGGGTTTGCGTATACGCGGTGAACCTTTAGGTACCGATGAAGTAGTACCATCTAATAAATGATGTTCCCAAACGCTGTTGGCGCCGTGAGCATTTAAAGAATTAACAAAGTTTAAAACGGAAGGTTCCCATGTACCTTGACGTAAAGATTTCACTATCGATATGTGCCTGCCCAAACTGCGGTGTACAGAGCAGCAGTCCGAACACAACAAAATCCCACGATTTATGGAAGCCCAAGAGGGATCTAAAAATAGTTTACAAATAGATTACTAATAATATTTATGTAAGTATTGATTAATCCATTTACCTGAAGCTCCACAATCTCCACAGACCTCCGTTTGTATGCGTGCTTTGCTGCGAGACATTTTAGAGTTTTTCAAACTATTACTATTGCTGCCACCACTGCCAGTAAAACTGCCACGCTTATCGCTGCGAAAGCCCTTAATGCCACTCAAGGAATCCCGTTTTTCATTGGCTGCTGCGCTGTTACCGCCACCACTATTATTATTACCACCACCCGCGTTTGCTATAAATAGCTTTTTATGCGCTTCAACAACACTGCTGGCGAAACACATTCATGCCCTTTTACACAAAACAATTAAAACCATAAAATTCTTTAATACACAACTAATGTATGTTGCAACACTTGAATCCGAATTCGTTTTCTTTTAATAGCATTTGTAAAAAACACCAACAAATAAAATTTGTACGGGGAATACAAATGCGAGGGAGTAGTCAATTTACAAATGGAAAAAAGTTGTCTGGTTTTGTCGGTGATCGTTTGATTTGCAGTTTCTGAGTTTAATTGAAAAAAAATCTTATGAAAATTTGTTATGCACCTTTTTCCAAACAAATATTGGTCACTTACGTTAATTATTAATTCATTGACTGCTTTTTATAATTAATTAATCATTTTTGTACACAATTATCACAAATATAAAATTTTTTAGAGAGAAATGCACTCCCGTTTCTATATTCTTCTTCTTTCTCTGCCATTGATTCATGCTGAAGTAGTAACTCATTCTTAGCTGACTGTCAGGGTGCGGAATATATTTCTATATATATATATTTTTGGATACGAAATGATAAACGGAGATGTTCATATATTACATAACGAAAATTTAGTAGGACGGTTTTATAAAAGATCCGTTATAAATTATGAGTTTTGTAAGTGCGTTTTTTTTTTGCTCCTGCCTTTTTTCATCTTGCGACCATAAACTTAAAAAAGTCAGCGGCAAATGGCAACTAAGGAATTTTCAACTCCTTCCCCAATACTAAGTGCGTTGACAGGCAATCCCGAGTTGGGCTTTGAATACATACATACATACTTTTAAACTCAATATTTCTCAACTAATTTAAAAGCTTGACATTAAAATTTCGAGAATTAATTAACTGCCAGTGCCAGGATGACGCACATATGTATTCGTTCTTTCGTACAACTACTACATCTAAAACAAAATCAAATTCTAAGAACATGTGACATCGTGGGACTGTCAGTAAGTCTCAAATAACTTGTGGTCTGTATAGCAAATATATTTTTCGATATCGAACATCATAGTCAGAAAGTAAAATAATTCGATCAAATCAAGGGGCAAATAACGGCATTCGATATCTAACGAAATTTCCATACAAATTCAAAAAATTTTGTATGGAATTTCGTTCTATATCGAATGCCGTAATTTACTCCCAGGTCGCTATCATAGATGACAGTTGCTAAAATATAATAAAACGAAATTTTTTTATTAAAAGATAAAAAACCTGGTTTTTTATTTCGTCAATATTCTCTTTTTTAACTTTTTTTAAACAATAATGGACTTTTTTCTAATTTAACAAAAAATATTAAATATAGACAAACCATAACAACGATATACATACGTAATATTTGCCAATTTAATAATAGAATAATAAAAATAAAAAACTGAAAAGTAATAAAACTTACAAATTCTAAAAAATCACTAATATAGTTTTATGAATTAAATTAAATAATCATTTCTTATGTAATATTCGCCTATACAAGCTTAGAAAAAACACACAGCATTAAAAACATAACATATGTATGTATTAAAAGTCTTTTACAGTATTATCGAGGAAATCAATAGTTTGCAGTTTAATTAAAAAATAAATAAATTCACATAGTGGCAAAATCACTAAGATTTCGTTCTGGTTGTACCATAGTCGCAGGCATTATCTGGACAAGTTTATTAAATAGATACGAACGACGCGATTGTAAATTGTAAATGAAATCACTACGTGAACGTTTACCACCCCATTTGCGATAAGCTATATAGGAAGAGGTCACATCTGAAACACCCGAAGACGTGGAACTTTCACAAGATTCCATTGAAAAATCCTCAGTGGCAGCATCTACAAATTTTGTATAAATGTCTGATTTTTATAATATTCTTAAAATATATTGCAGAAATTTAAATTTCACCTTCTTCATTAGGCGAACTTGAATTAAAATCCGAATTAGATTCGCTTACAGATTTGGCAGCATCCATAGACATTGATGTTAAATTCGGTCTATCCATTCCTATGTCATCATCACTTTTAAATAGCAGAGAAGCTAACTTATGAAACTAAAATACAATTCTGTTGTTAGGCTATTATATTAAATGTATAAATATTAATTATTTACTTACATCTTGCAATTGTTCCTTGTTATTATGATCAATTACTTCGGCTATATGCTTGCGTAAAAAGTGCATGGCTTGGTATGGATCAGATTTTGTCATTTCTTCATAGTATAATTTACGCAATAAAAAGATACAGTGTCTTAAAACTTCATCGCGTTTTGGTCTATACAAAAATATTTTTTTTAATGTTTGTACTATTTATAATATAATTGTTTGGCTTTCAGTGTTTACTTTTCTAATTCCAATATCCAAAAATCATTCAAACGCAATTGTAGCATAGTTGCTCTACCCGGATTGCCGCCAAAAAGGTAGTGACGCTTACCAATTTCATCATAGACTAATTGATGAGCGTAACGGGGACACGGTTCTAAAGTATTGCCTTTATTATCCATATCATCACTTACTGTTGGTTTTACATCATTATAACGACAGCAGTAGATACGAGACCAGCTATGAGAGTGCAACGAATAAACCCAAAATGTGTTGGCTGCGTCTGGCGTAGGTTGTAATTCACGGCGGTCTTTGACTTTGCTTAAACTCTAATATAAAATATTACTCCGAGTCATAAAAGTTAAAAACAAACTTACTGAGAATACATATATTTCGTTGCGTTCGCAATCAATCGTGGCCCTTAAAGCTACCGGAGAAGGCTCTTTTTTACCATCCCAATTTGTAGCATTGCTGCCATAAGATCTTACTCTTGTTCCCGATGCTTGACATCCCTTGGGATTCCTATTTAAAAGTTCTAAATTTTGATTATCCACATCGTAAGTCATAAAATCATATAAGTCTTCTTTGCCGCGCTGACCGCCATAAATGTAAAGTTTGCGTTTTTTCTGTATTAAAGAAAAAAACAAATATTTTAAATTTCTAATTTTATCAATTATTTTTTTTTCAAGTATAATTTTACACAATTACTCAATCACCCTTATTCCATTTGGCGACATCGATGTCACGTCAACACAATACCAAAAAATTGGGGCATATTGACATGTCCAAAGGTACATAAGTATGTCTATGGATACTATGTATCCATGTATGTAGTTCAATACTAAAAAGCAGAACTCAATTAACAAACTCATAAACACAATAGCAGCGGTAATCTAAACGAGCCAAAGTTTCAGGTTAGCTAAAAGCAGTGTTGGCAAAAACCCGGGGTTTTAATAAAAAAACACCCAGTGGGGTTTTTGTTGGGTTTTATTGGGTTTAAATTAAACTATGTATACTTATAGCATTATTCACAAACGTTTAATAAAGTTAATATGTGCATTAAAACCGGGTTTCCCATATACAAATCCAACATTAAACCTACTATAGCTTTATTAATCGTTTCATTTTTCATTGAGATACACTTTTGCATAAGTTTCCATTTTTAGTCAAAAATAACCCCCATATTTCAGTTGTCAACATCGACGTCACGTCAATACAGTACCAAAAACTTTGGGCTTGTCTACCCGTTGTCGAAAACAAATGACTGCTATTGAAAGGTGTTGCGGGTGATGGGACCCAGCCACATCCGTACGCAGGCCACAAGAAGGGTAATTTTATCTTACCGGAGTGTATAGGCCATGATGGTTGGGCAAAAGGGATAATGATGGTGAATGCAGGTTTGCTTTTGGCAGCCACTTTTGTAGCAGGCGTCTTTGTTCACCATCAATGATCTTCAGTGTAGTTAAGTTTGTAGTACGTGTTTTGGTTCCGTAGATTCAAGTAGTTAAATTGTGTTAAATGTTTATTAAAGGAAAGAATATAAATGGAAAATTGTGTTGTGTGCAAAATGAGGTTGTATAAATGTATGCGAGTAGGTAGGTAGCTGTCAAAGTGTCAAAGCAGTGGATGGGACCTGCCCTGAGGATGCCCAAGTTCACAACCACAGCGGTCAAGAGCCTCGTAACAAAGGCTCATATTATTTACTAGACCTTAGAGAACAGTCATAGACTGTCAGTAGCAGAAATTGTTCTCGAGAGCGAGTAGGCAAGCCTCAATTTGTTGGTATTGCATTGACGCGACGTCGCTGTTGACAAGTGGAATAAGGGTGAATATAAATATTTAAAATTGTTTTAATTTGGAACGATTTTCGTCGGATGAAAATACACATCAATCATTTGAAATTGTATAATAGACACAAAGAAAATCAATAATTTCTTTAAACCATTTCCGCAACGAATGTGAGATCCTTTCCTTACACTTACACATTTGGCGTAGCTGATAATTTTTTATGTAATTTTGTGCAGTCGATTTAAAAAACTGAATGTATAACTAATTCAATTACAAAATATTATTCCGCTCTGTTGTGAAACTCCAAAGTTTCTTGTTAAGAAAAAGTGAAAATTGTATACTATCTTGTTCTAGTAAGGTTGTATATTTTATTTAAGATCTCCTACTGGGTGGGTTTTTTTAAGTAAAACTCAGTGTTTTTTTTTGGGTTACCCAGTGGGAAGCCAACACTGGCTAAAAGATATAAAAAAACGGAAAGTTTCGTACAAACAGAAATTGTTAACCTTACAAAATTAATATGAAGAAGTAATACAATTCTTGTATGCATTCGTTATCACTAAATAATCCTTATATAGTACTATTATCTCCTTTGCTTGGTAACCGCTATCATATTTTTTTTTGAAAATATACAACAGTTGAATTAAACTTACGGTATGAAAAACCATACAATGCGCTATTCGCGATTTTATGGACAAAACTTCAGGGTTTGAGGCAGTTGGATGATGACAGTCAACTAATATTTGATTCCATGTATTGGTAGGTATATGATAGGAAAAAAGGCCGGAATATTCGAATTCATTTGAAGTTGGAGCATTTACATTGTGTGGCGTTATTATCTTTCCACCAAACACATAAATAGTACGATTGTCCACATCAATACACATTTGATGATCATACATCAGTTGTGGTCCACCCACTTGGCTAGTGTCATCACAAATCTGCAGCCAATTGCGAGTTCGCGTATCATATAAAAAGAATTCGCATTTTATGTATTCGGTAGTACGTACGGAATTGTCCAAGTATCTCCCCAACATGAATATATTTTTACTGATAGTATCAAAAACCATTTTATGACACGATCTTGGTGTAGGGCCATTATATAGTTCCGTCCTTTCAAATATTTGAGTCCAATAATTACGACGTATATCAAATACCCATAAGTCGCTAAGATCTTGAAAGCCACTCCAACCACCATATAAGTAAACATGACGTTTTTGAGAGTCCACAACCAATTGATGACCGCCACGAAGTCCTAAAAAATATAAAACGTTTAGACTAATGTATAAATTATAGCTTACGAGAGTATATTAATATATAAATTACCTGGTTGCTTATTGACTTGGTCATGATGTAAGCGCCAAACATGTGTATAGTCTTGGCGATTTAAATAATCATCCGCCAAACCTTCATTAATGCAATCGCTCATAAACTCTTCGGCCTTTTTAAAATTACCATTCAACACCAAACATTTGTATAGTTCCGTAATGAGTGGGTGTTCGAGACGTACATTCGTTTCTTCTTGCAAAGCTTTGAAAGCGTTTTCATATCCTTGTTGCCGAAAATGTTTTAAGCACAAGCGTATTAACTCTACTTCTTTCAACTGTCGGAAATGTGCAAACAATAATACCAAGAAAAATTAAATAAATAAAAATAAAAATTAATAACTAATATATGTTATACTTTATTGTAATCCCGTAGGCAAGTACTTGTATACATGGGATCATCTAGTCCTAATAGCTCAATATACCAAATGCTATAGTTAAATGTCGGTCCCCAAGATAAAAGCGGAACAACTTTCAAATACATTATGGGCAAATTATTGGTTTTACCATTGCGCAAACTAAACATTTCTGGTATATGATCATTACGTAGACTTCTATAGAAGTAGAAAAAAATATTTAAAAATACATACATATATATTTTTCGAATGTATTTTTTACATCCTCACCCTTCTAATAATATAACCATACGATCTTCATCCAAACCGCCATAGATTAGAAATTTCCTCATATTACAAACATGAGATTTTTCAAATTTACCAAATTTTATCTTACGAACAATGGCAGGTCTTCGTAATTTTAAAGTCAAATATTGTGGTGGATTGTTATTAAAGGCTGACCATCGAGATGACTGATCAGTAGGACAGTCTACAAGTATATTTCTAAAAATAAACAGGAAACAAATATTGTGTAACATTCATTTTCAATTTAAATTAAACAAGTTTGTATCCAGCGCATTCTAGAAATTCAAATACAAAAAAATAAACAACTTAAAACTCTCTCTCATTTCTACGCAAAATAAAATTGGACAAACTCACATAATCATTATTATTAAAATTAATATTGTGAACATCTATGTATGTAAAAACCCGTGTAAAAACATATATGTAAATACATCTTTCCAAAATCCTTTTCAATATTACGGCCGTAAAATGGGTCTAAAATCATGTGATTGGCTCCTAATAATATAGATTATAGCAAATGTTATAAAAATGGAAATGATGTGACAGAGAATTATATTGAATCATATAAAATTATTTAAAATTGTACGAATTTTCAATATATGTATATTAATTTAAGATATTACAGAAGTATATTTGATTATACAAGATAAGCTGCTTTGTTTGACAGTTGTTTTGTAATTAGTTGGGTTTGCCATTTTATAATAAATAGATTCCCGCTAGACGAACGCATTTAAACTGTTATAATCTCAATAGAAAAAAAATCACAAATACTAGAAAACTTCAGTTAATTTTTTTGTTCGCCAAGATCATGCTATTTGAGACCATACGGGAAA
The DNA here is from genome assembly GCA_956483585.1 of Gymnocheta viridis. Classification (NCBI taxonomy): domain Eukaryota; kingdom Metazoa; phylum Arthropoda; class Insecta; order Diptera; family Tachinidae; genus Gymnocheta; species Gymnocheta viridis. The sequence continues at coordinate 62,534,506 of OY101443.1, read as the reverse complement.
CGTGAAGTAGTTAGTATATTTGGACAAGCCAGCTACAATTTCAGCCTAGGAGGACAACATTATAGTTGCCATTGGTGAAATACCGCCCGAAATGCTGAAACAAGTATGCCAAACTCTGAGTGTGTGTTTACACACGTCATGTCTTATTGACATGATTGCTACTTTATAGCGAGAAAGCCGAGCGGAAAAGAAACGAGTACTCAGATGCATGTACTGTCATTACGTGTGGTTTTCTCATTCGTAATTTTAAGCCTGAAGTTATTTGCAAGTAAATGTCAACATGACATCACTTGTGTGAACAACAATGAAAGTTCAAAGAAAAATCATGTCAATAAGACATGACATGTGTGAACGCAGACTTAATATTTTATATACATATATGTATGTACACACACGCATATACATATATTGAGACAAATATCCATGCATATGTATGTACATATCTATATATATTAAAATGCCGCCTACAGCACAGTTAGTAGCAGGTCATTTTTTATTCTTAATCTATAAAAACATAAACAATATACATAAAAAAAAGTTTTGAAATTCACTGTCTTTTTGCTTATATTATTAAATGCTTTGCATAGTATATACTTGTGTTTGTTTAAAAACAAGACAGGAAATCAGCAGACAACAGAATAGCTGTAATTCAAGGGTGCATAACATTTGTTTAATAGTAGATGGTGCCAAAGTTATGCAAATTACACAAGCAAATTATTAACATTTTTCGTTCTGTTTGATGTATTATTTTTTATCCACTTACTCTGGAATATAATTAGCTGAATAGGAAGAATAACGATGAATTTTGTAGGACAATTTTGCAATTTCTTCCAAATTTATAGTTATTTTTGGTTCGTAAGCCTCTGCGATTTCTGTGTTTTGTGTGTACCACATAGTAAAACTGACATTGTCCGATAATGCGTTGTTTGCCACCGGTGGTATGTTATGATTACCACTGTTTTGTGAGCTTGGAGAAGCCATTTTCCTTTGTTAATTATTATAAAAAATGTTATTGTCTTTATCACTTGTTTTAAAATATAAACAGAGTATAGTCTAAATTACATGAAAATTTTCTATGTTCGACCAGAGAAACAAGCCGAAACTAAATTATCGGCGCCGGCGGCATGGCAGGCATTAGTTCGGCGGTGGCGATCCAAGCAGTGGCTTAAATTTTCCGATTATCTTTTGTTAAAAGGTGGTCGAAAATGTTAAAAAAAGTATCGGATATAGTACTAAGCTTTGCGGTCCTACCCTGAACAAATTTTACAATTTCGGCGGCTGGTTTTGAGCCGATGCGATCCGATGTAATTGACGGCGGCTGGACTAGAAAATAAGCATCTCGCGGCGGCGCGGTTTTTTTCATTTGGCCTCCGCCACAAAAATTTACAAATAATCTGCACCATGGCAAAATAATACAGGTAGAGTCGAAGACTTAACGGACTTTTTTTGGGTTCGGATCTGTCAAAATTTGATTATGTATTACTAACACACCCACACTACTAAAAAAGCAAACTTCAACATTTGTTACAAGTGCAAATAAGAAAAGGAAAAGAAACAAAATTCTTTATAGAACCATTTTTCTTTTGTACTTTTTTACAGCTTCGAACCTAAAAGCAAAATGGCAAAATGGTTGCATTTTATGTTCTCAAAAGAATTTTGTTTCGTTCCTTTTTTGCATGTGAAACAAATGTTAAAGTGTAATTTTTTAGTAGTGTGGGTGTGAGTTAGTAACACATAATCAAATTTTGATAGTTCCGAACCTAAAAAAAGTCCGTTAACGCTTCTACTCTACCTATATTATTCTACCATGTTCTAATTAGTGGAATGTTAGCCTATAAACATGTAGGTTCCAAGGTGTATTTAACTAGGTGACAGCATTAGGAAAACAATTAGTCATTAGTCAATTAGTCAAACAATTGTAGTCATCTAGTTAAATATACCTTTGTTCCAATTACAATACACATTACTGTTATTGTGAATAAAACTGACATTGTGTCAATTACAGTATCGCCGTGCATCAACTACCGACTCTGAGTTGTTATCGCCATTTTTGTGTATATCGAACAACGGAATACGAAAAGGCATACCCAAAATAAGATTTTGTGTGCAATATCAAGAAAGAAATAATCCAATTCGAATATAAAAAATTCTTAAATATATAAAACCCTATGTAGTTGGTTTTAAATTTAAGTTAAATAATACATATATTTGTTAAATAGTGTTAAAAAAGAAAGTATAATTAAGAAGGAAAGCAGATAAAAGTGTTCTCTCTGAGTGGTGTCGCTCTGTTTTTCTGCTTTTTAAAAAAGTGACACACTACAGTGAAATTAGCATTTCGTGAAAATAATTTAAAAAACCAAATACATAAATACTTTTAAGCTGTTTTTTCCCCCAAAAATTTATTATCGGGATTGTACTTAAAAATAAACCGAAATGGTAAATAAGAGTTCAATAATGTACTTATTTAATTTTTATTGGTGTTTTTCCCACATGATTGGTTGGTTACGTATAGAAATTTCTTAGCTAAAAAATTGGGCCACGAAAATCATTAAAAAAAGACTAAAACCACTATTGCCACCTGTATAAATTGCTGCCAACATTTTAGGCTCTTTCCTTGCCTCCCCTACGCATGTACCAAAAGAATAAGTTATGTACATACATACATACATTGTCACAGTTTAAGCGCCGATGACGAGATTTCTTTCCAAAAAATTAGTTAATTGGATTTTGAGATATACAATTTCGGTTTTACTCGTACCACGATTGTCAACCGACGAAACTTGCAATTAGTTGAGCCTTATGTTCAAATTATTTGTGACCTATTTTTATATTAAATACCTTGTTTTCAGTGCATACATACATATCTGTATACATATACATATATACAGTCTGTCAATAATGAGTTTGCACATTAAAAATAAACACGGTTTAGTTAAATTATTAGCAATTAAATTATACTTTTCTTAACTAAAATATGAAATAAAATTTAAGAAATTTAATATCAGTATATATATATATATATATATATATATATATATATATATATATATATATATATATATATATATATATATATATAATATATATATATATATATAATATATATATATATATATATATATCAATAATATACAAATGATAAAAATTTCTTAAAAATGTACAGATGTCTGAAATATAAATTTTTTTAACTACATATTAATAAAATGCAGTGCTACAAAAACTAGCACTCTTTTTAACCGTAGAACATTTTAGCATTTTGTTTTTGGCAATCTAGCATTTAATCTGTCTTTTTCTGGCAACCCTGCGCTGAAAGCACATCTAAATGGTTGGCCGTTGGCTCTATAGCTTTCAGAAATATTTTATTGGTGTTTTCTGGTGTTTTTAAATGATTTTTTTGGCTATACAGAATAATATATTGCATTAAAGAAAGTAATATTTTTGCTTGGAACATATCGATCGTGATGAAAGTTGACATTTTGTGCCAACAAGCCGGTGTTTGTTATAATGTTAACACAACCTGCAAAATGAAAGGACAGTGTAAATTAATTCAAGTACATATGTACGTGTTTACCTACAAAAAAAGTGAAAAATAGTCTGACTGTCAAACAAACATCATAAACAGCAAAACTTGTATATAACGAATTCCATGGGCCCACAACAAATAGTTCGTTTTAAGAAAACTTTGTAATAATTGTAGTGACATCTCAGATAGCATTTGCGATCGTAGAAGAATCTTCCACAATCGGAGAGGACGATGTCGTATTCAGGTCGCGCAAGTTAAGCACAACGGGAGAAATTTTAGTTTAAAAGAAAACCTTTAATAAAACGAAGACTTTTGGCAAAAAATTTTTAGGCAACGGTCAAATTCACCTAACTATCGCCAGAATGCGTAAGCGACGATTAACTCGTCCAACAATCGTCTGGACAAAAAAAAAGTCGCGAAATGATCGCGCTCGTCAAATAACCTCCCAAATGCCAGCTGGGATGCAAATTGAAAACAACGTTAACTATGTGTTTGTACCACGATACAACTAATAAACATGTTAGCCCCATTAAGACAACAAAAACATACGAAATATGTATGTATAATAATATCTCTTAAAAGAAGACAAACTCTAAAATAAGCAGCAATGTAGAACGGGTACAGAGAGCTGGATGAATAGATTCGCTTTTGCTGCCTATTCACAAGGAAGGATGCACCCAAAAATGGCCAAAAACCGCCAATGATCAGCCAAAAATTCACGAAATTCGATTTTGAAATTCTTGTAAAAAAAATTCACAAATACAATTTAGAAATGTGACATAGATATTTGAATAGTGTGGGCCCTTGGCTAAAGACTCCATATAGTGGTTATACGCTACAAGGAAGGATGCACGCAAAAATGGCCAAAAACCGCCAATGATCAGCCAAAAATTCACTAAATTCGATTTTGAAATTCTTGTAAAAAAATTCACAAATACAAATACGAAATTGGTATTAATTTTTATTTTGATTTTAAATTATTAAATAAATTGTTTAAATTTACTTGTAGTTTTAATTTTTCCTAAATATGACAAAATTAAATATGTCAGTGTTGGCACTTCAAAACATATTTAACTATAAAGTTAAATATGTTTTACGTAACCTCTTACGTCAAACATATTTAACTCGGCATATTTATCTTCACACACATATACTTTATTCATAATTATAAATATATGTAGAGTTTTTTTTTAATATTTGATTAAAATTATAGTAATTATAATAAATATTTCTTTAAAAATATGTATAAGGAAAGGAAAATTCATAAAACACCTTAATACAAAAATAATTTATATAAAAAATTTGTTAAACACAGTCTGCTTTTTGGACTGGATACCTTTTTTTAATGGCATCTTCTTGAAGCACTCTAAAAAGCATTAAATTTGTGCTACTAACATTGTTTTGCTGAGCCCATTTAATACAAACTTCGAAGTGCTTAATGACATCTTCGTGTTTTATTTGGCGCTTTAGAATTTCAGTATCATCAAGCTCTTCATAATTTTTTTTACATTTGTTCGTTAAACAGAGTACAAAATAAAATTTATATTCTTAATATGAGGTACTTACTTGCAGAAATAAAAATTTGAGTGTTCGTTAAATGCGTTGTTCATTAAATCAAATGATCGTAAATCGGAAAACTACTGAAATTATAAAAATATATTTTGAATGATTCGAGACTCGGTTTCTTAAAAAAGTGGTTTTTTGGATACTCTAATTTTAACCAACTTATATCACAATCCATACGCCCCAAACAATAATATTTAATTTTTTAGTGCAACACATTCTTGTCTACAGACAAAAAAATCATTTGAAAACACCAGAAAACACAAATAGAAATAATTCTGAAATATATAGTCAACAAGGCAAAATAGTCAGATGTGCTTTCAACACAACCAATTGTTCTCAAAAAAAAAAAAAATGCCGTGTGGCACTCGGGGACTGCCGCGGCAAAGCTATTGCATAGCATTTTTTTATCAACTTATGCAATTATAATTATTTATTTATTTTTTATTTATGCAGTATTTTTTTTCTTTGATATTAATTAAAGTTTTTCTTTGATATTAATTCAAGTTCAACTTTTTGAGCGTGGTGACCGATAAGAAAACAATTTTTTTTCTTTTATTGAATAAATGAGAAGTTAATATCGTTTAAAATATTTTTATTATCTTACAATACATGTAGGTTATTCAGGAATTTTTATCATTGAAACTATAGGTTTATGGTAACTGAAATAAGAAACTTAAGTTTGAGACTTGATATCCTCTAAATATCTGGAAAATACCGCTTCAAAACCTAGGAATTATCTATTTGTATGTGTATATAATTTTTTGTCAACCACGATTGCTCGTAAGTACGTCATTTTGTGTTTTCCTACATGTAAAAATCTGTTCTGGCAATACTGCACGTTAATGAAATCAATAGCATACTTTATGGGTTAACATACGCTAGGCGATTCAAATACTTGAAAAAAAAACAAAAGACTTAAGAAACAAACGTAGTGTTAGGTTTTTTCATTAAGGAATTTCTTGAGTCGGTCGCCGCGCTCAAAGCCTGCGATAAAAGCTATGCAATAGCTTAAAAATATGCATGTACTCCCCTTACGGTAGTAAGTATATTCCATTTCATATTTATATGAGTGTTTGTCATCTGATTATAATTTAAAGTTACCGTTTTTAAACGCTACGAATTTGTTTGCAAATTTTTTGAAATTGATATTTTTTCCATAAATATTTTAGACGCTTAAAAATATGACGGTTTACAAACTAGGGGCTTATCAATGCAATTCTTTTACAGTAATTAATTTTTACATACTTTTGTTTTATACATACGAGCAAATCCTGCGTGACGACTGCTACATTCGTATGCTTAATATATGTATAATTTTTTTTTTTGGTATTTCAGAAGAGGTACCTTTAACATATGCATGGTGCTTAGTGGGATATAAGTGTACTTCCGAATGGCATTAAAAACAATTTTTAGCAGGATTTTGTAGGGATATAATTGATCATAAAGATCAAAGATTTTCAAAAACTTTTGTTTGTTGATATCGAGGCAATCTCGATTAATAAATTTAAAAATAAACTACTTATGTACATTACATTATGTAATTATTATGTACATGTTATTTCTATTGTGCTATATGCTGAAGAGGGTGCTGTTGGCTGAAGTATTTAACGCGTTTACTACAAAGCTAGTGAACGTGGGTTCGAGCCCAGTTTCTGTCAAGTCATAGATAGCATCCAGCATTTTTCAGATGTGAATTAGTCTGCCATTGTATTTGTCGTTGTTTTACTGTTTAAGTGACGAAGGCATTACACTGGGTGCAAATCACGGCATTCGATATCGAGTAAAATCCCATACAAAATTTTTTGAATTTGCCTCCTGATTTTTGAGTATCGGCAGCAAATGATATTATAGTATGTACATCACAGCGCGCCTTCGACGGTGCTGCAAGCAGGAAGTGAAATAATTAATAAAATGGCTATACTGCTTAACAAAACTTAATGCGCCTGCTTGACACCAAGGGGCTGCAACGCTGCTATAAAAAATTAACAAAAATATCAATAACAGAACTGCAAAAAGGCAAGAAAACGAAATAGTTGGTAGGCATTAATTGTCTGAGTTGTTACTTATTTTAAAAAATATACATACATATGTACATACATATGTATATGTATGTATGTACATACCCTGCAGATAACGCGACTAGTCCATACACGCATGTAAAGTATACTCCATAAAGGACCAGGACTAGTCCAAAAGTAACCCAAATGTATGAAGAAAACATGGTCTATTTAACATTACGATGTCCTAGGGTTGGACCATATGGTCCAGGTTTGCACTACATCGGACTAACCCAAAAACTACTCCATGTCATTAAAAATGGACCATGCACAAATAGTTTCTTCGGCACGAGTAATATCGTGAAAGCACGAACATTTGTCGTATAGCAATAAGCTCTTGTTTGAAAATGACATACTCCATGACTGCATTACATCGGACCATATTGTAACTAGTCCATTTCAGCTATAATGGACCACGTAGTCCAATATTATCTGCAGGGTATTAAATATGCATACATGGCTACAAGTTTTTTATGTATGTATATATTTCTAGACTGTTCCAAAATATTTATAGAAGACACCGTAATGTACGCACATGCCCATTTGCATAATAAATTGTTATTTACAAAATAAATTTTTACGACTAAAGCGTGTTAACACGAAAATAATTAACGAGCTGTTTATACAATGACTTCGTTCAACACATACACACTTCTTTTTTTTATATATAAAAATCACTCAAGAAAACAAAATGCTTTTCATATAAGTACATAAATTCATTAGATCTGTTAGATGTACAGCACTTCAATCAAATTCACTAAAACACACCATGCATGACGCGTTTTATATTCATTTTGAGCGGAAGATCGAAGCCATCATTCCGATAATCTGTGCACTTATTATTATTTTTTATATTGTGATTTACGTCAACTATCAATATATGTAACTTTATTCTGATTTCAGAAAAGAAAAACAATCGAAAATACATCATCGAGATTTGAAAAAAAAATAATCAGTAACTTCCTATAGTTAATTTGAGTTATTTTTATTCGTTCATGAACGTGATCAAGGTCATGCATGAACAGCTTTTTTTTATATGTTCGTCAACATGTATGTCTTTTGAATTTTTCCTTTAAACTTTATTTCACTTCTGCATCCGAAAAGTTTACTTTGATAAATTTTGTGTCCTTTTGTTGGATGTACATGCATGCAAAACAACCACACACACTTGCAACCAAATACAAGTCCGAGTATGCATATGTAAACGACGCATCAAGAAGAAAGCAACTTTGGGAGTACATCAAAATCTGTATTCACGCCAATTCTTCTTTTTCTTCTCACCATCAAACTCAACACTCCGCAAAGTAAACTTTTCGTGAGGAAAGGGGTATATTTTTTGTATTTAAGTGTAACAGACAATTAAGCGAAATGAACTAAACGAAAAATACTGTATTCAAAATCTAAAAGCTAATCAAATATGGGTTTTTTTATTGAGTGATAACTACATACAGTACAACCTCCATAATTCGAAAATATATAGTTTCAGCTACTGTCCGGATTAGTGGATCGTCCGGACTACAGTTAAAATAATATTTAAACAGAATACATAAATGTACTTATATGTATATAATCTATTTTTATTACCGAATAGAAAAATACGAATTCATTTGTATATAATTTATTTACAGAACACATAAAGAGACATACTAAAAGTGACCAAAAATATTAATTTTGAAAATAAGAATTTGTATGTAATTTGTCAGATCTATTTTTAAATTCTTTTAAATAAATAAAATATCCTTATCTGTTGTTTTGGTTTGCTCAGCCCATAAAATAGCTTTTGAATACCGTTCGCCACGCAAATTTTACTGAAAAAAAAGAACACTTGTCCAGACTATAGAGGAAAAATTTCTAAAATGTCCGAAAAATTTAAATGTCCGGATTACTGGATTAGGGAGGTTGTACTGTACTTACATATATAAAGATATGACTGACAAAAATTGTATACTTTGTTCATTAAGCAATGTCAATACCCTTGATGCTTTTTACTATTTTACTTTGAAAATTTGTATTTAATTTGAAATATGTTATACGCTATAACTTAAATTAGTTTCAAATCCTCCAGCTAGGCCACAATATCTCAAATCACAATGATTACTTTTACGTTTAAGAAGGACGGACACGTAGAAACGAAATTCTTTACTGTCCTTAACCGCAGACAATTATTCATTTTTAGATATAGGATATGAATTTAGGATGAAATATTATATACTCGGATTAATATGAATACTTAGTCCCCTATTTTTTAAAACGCACCGCTCAACTTTAACAAATTTTCAGTGTATATTGATTTGGTATTTTTTTTAATATAAAATAACAACATTTAAGGTACGGTCACATCTGACAAACATTTGCCCAAAAAACGTAACCAACAGACCAGCTTAATTTGCATTTTCTTTAATTCCAATATTTTTTTATATATGGGTTCGCATTTATTAAAAATAATATAGAAATAGCATTTTGCGACATAACTGACATCATTTTGTGATATAAAAACCAAGTTAAATCATACTAACCTTAAGCAAAAGTAGTGGTTACCTTTTTTTGGGCAAATGTTTGTCAGATGTGACCGTACCTTTAGAGTTGCGTTTTAAAAAATCATGTCTTTGGTGTTAGTTATGTTTTAAACGCATAGACGACTGTGATTACACAGCTAAAAGATTTTTGATTTATTTTAAATTTGTGCGTGGTGCTATTATATTGACCGCAACTGTATATGCATACTTGAGATCTTTCAAAACTGATTGCATTACTTATGTATATTCTTATGAATATTTAAAGTTAAAATAATCAATAATGAATAAATAATTAATTTATCTACAAGATATCTGATTGAAATTTTTTATTTATTTTAAGAAAGACCACAAATTTTTGTTAAAAATGAACTGAAGTGCTATTATTTTTAGTAGTTTTTAAGTTTTTTGTTTATATTAATTAGCGTCTTATAAACTGTTGAAAAAACCAAACAATTTCCTTATGATAATAAACCAATAACATCAAAGAATTTATTATTTTGTTTTGAGTTGAATCGGCCCAACAGTTAAACAGATGTAAACGAAGTCAGTATAAATTTGTATATGGTGCTATTATGTTGACCGCAGCTGTATATATGTACATACTTAAGATCTTTCCAAACTGATTGCATTACTTATGTACATACATATGTATGCATATTCTTATGAATATTCAAAGTTAAAATAATATTAAATTTGTTTCTTTCAGGGAAATGAAAGCTCTCTGCCAATGGAGATGTGCTCCAATTGTAAGTATACATTAGATAACTTTTTATTGAAGCTATTCTGTGTTTTTAGAATATAAAAAATAAAAAATGAAAAACTGAAAAAAGATATCGAGGCAATCTCGATTAAGAAATTTAAAAAATACCTAATTAAGATTTTATTTTCCGTTTTGCCTTTTAAATACTTTCATTGTCACCCAAAGGGCGTCTAATTGTATAAAGGTTGTAAAGAAAATAAAATAGATTCATATCGTATATAATTTGTTTGTTGCAAGGCGTATTTAACCAGGTGACAGCATTACAGCAGCTGACTATTCGTTGCGAGTGTCAAAATACATACAAAATACTTTTACTTTTTTTCTGTATCTGTTTTCAAACAAACAAAAATGCCTGTTGTTCATGTATTGTTGTAATTGTTTTCCTAATGCTGTCACCTAGTTAAATACACTTTGATACAAATTGGGATTTTTGAATAAGTTTCAAAGCTTATTTATATTTTTGTAATTGTCAAGATCTAATAATACAGGTCTGTTTAGTACTACAACAATAAAAAACAAAAATTTCTTATTGTTTCAAAATTAGACAATCTGCATTTTTCATTAAATGACAGCGTCAAATCATTGGCGAAAGTGTTTATCTTTTTGTATTTAAATCTATTGTTCAGTAAGTCCGTGGGGAATCTATAGGGTAGATTATGAATTAATTTTAAATTTTTGTTTTGAATAACTTAAAGGCTTTTTGTATGTCTCTTAGCAGTTTTGTAAAACTAGGCTGGACACCCGTAAGTCATTATCGGTCGACTACACATATTATATATTTTAAGTATGGGATAAAGAGCACGTCCGCCGCATTTTATAGCTTTATCACAAATGCAATTTACATGTTGTTTAAATTTAAGTTTTTTATATATTGAAATGAAATTTGTATGGCTTGAGTTCAAATCTGAGTTTACGCATATCTTCTTAATTTAAGAAATTATTTTTGGATAAATTCATTATTTTATTAAGAGAGATACTATTTGGAACAATGTATTGTTCATCAGACTAGCAGAACGGATCAGTACTGATTTCGAGGTCGCTACATCATCATCTCATCAGCATTCTTTTGTTCGATTTTACCACTTTTGTCGGTGGATAGTACTGACTGGGAATATCAACTATTTAACCGTATTATTTAACGAATTAGAATACGAAAAGTGCAACTTATTCATTCCTTACAAGTTAAATCAATTTCGGTTAGTACGAAATTCCATCTCTGATTTTTAATTATTCCAAATATTCCATACTCTCTTGCTTTTTCCAAAGCCATTGGCTATGAGATCAAGCAGTTTTCCATGATATTTCACATTCCGTTGTGCCAGATGGTGTCAAAAGCCTTTTCTATGTCGAGAAAAACAACGCAAATACTCTTGCGATTCCTTTGTTGTCTTCGACATAATTCACAACTCGCTTTATTTGGTGTATGGTAGAGTGCTCCTTACGGAATCCAAACTGTTGGTGGTTAATAATATTATTTTGATCTGCAAAATCAACTAATCTTTTATGAATAATTTTTTCAAAGACCTTGTCCTGAAAACTTAAGATGCTCGGCCTATAGCTGGTGGGTAGTTTGGGATCCTTTCCATTTTTATGAATCGGTATTACTTTCGATTTTTTGAAAGTGCGGGGAAAGAAGCCATTTATTAAGCAACAATTAAATATTTCACTTAGAATATCATAAAAGCAATCTGGCATATGTTTTAGGATAATACTATGTATGCCATCTAAGCCAGGGGCTTTATAATTTTTTAATAGCATAACAAATGCCTTAACCTCAGTGGCATCTGTACGTTCAATATTATTACTAACAATAAGAGAATTATTATCGAGACAACTAATAAAATCTGATACACATCTGATATTCAAAGTAGTGCTGGCAAATTCTACTACTTTTCATAATTCAATAATATTCAATACTTTTCATTTGGGTATTCAATACTACTCGTTACTTTTAACGGATTTTTTGAATTTGTAACGCATAGTATTTACTTATCTGCAAATTGAAGTAGTTTCTTCAAAAATTAAAAATAGATCTTCAGCTATTATTGGTTTTGTATGTCTTTTATTATTAAATAAAAAATAAATGTAAAGCTAACTTTTAATTTAACGTTAACAACAACTTAAGAAATAATTTAATTGTCTTATCACAATTAATTTTATCTTACACCTAGTTGTCTTTTTATACACAGATGTATTTTTATCCACTCAACTTGCTTAAAAATACAACTCTGAAAGTATCGAGTAACTACTTTTGAGTATTGAGTAACAAAAAAAAAAAGGAAGTACTCGGTACCCACTACTCAATACTTTGCCAGCATTAATCCAAAGGCGATGGGTTATTGATAGTAATAGTATGAGAGCTACCAAATGCGTCGGCGTGTTTGTATGAAATTTTTTTTCGTTTATTGATTTTTCCATGGGGAAGGGAATAAGCAATTAGGAAGTTTTTTCTCTTTAAATGAACGCAACTAAAATTGGTATACGTTTAAACTGGCGGTCGAATTTCGTCCACTAGGAGTAATATATTTCAAATAAATACGCGATATCTGTATCGCAAGATTTATAAAAAAATTCACCAAATCCATATTGCTAAAATCGGAAAAAAAAATTTCAAAATCGTTTCCATCTAAGACATTAAAATTGTAAAACAAATATTTGTTTTTAAATGTCATCGTATTTCGTTTAAATTGGCGCTTAGAAAAGCTGGACGACATGGAACAAGTTGTACGTGAATCACCGACGACAATGTCGTATGTGACAATCTGATACATACAGGTAGTCGCAAGAGAAAAAAAATTTTTTTGTAAAAGAATTAAATAAATGATTGAAAGATAATAAAAAGGCAAATTAAAAAGAAAATCTTTAATAATATACATACATAAAAATGCAAAATTTTTTATTTTATGCTAGGAACACAACTGAGACGAACGACGAATTTCGTCCAACGCGACGAAATTTATTATTTTATATTTATATTTTTTTTAAATCTTTGAAAAAAGATATCGAGGCAATCTCGATTAATATAAACTTATATATTATCGTATATATTTATGTAAATGTTTAATATTAATTTCTAAAATGCGTCCGATTGAGTCGGCCGCTGGATACAGTAGTATGAATGAAATCGTGCTCCATAAATAGTGGGAATACATATTTTTTATTTCCAATAAAGTCATAATATACCAAAATAAGTTAAGGTTAGTTCATTTTATTTAATTTTTAAAATGGTACTTGTATTTGGGCCACCCGGTATGTTCATATGTATCTATATCTATATTTGGTGTGTGATACCTTGGCAATGATTTTGATTTTATTTTTCTGTAAAAATATTTGTTATTTATTGTCTCTAGAATTGTTCAGATCTATTATTTTTTTATTGCCTGGCTCACGATGTCGAACGAATTCTTTCTTTCGTACAATTATATTTAAAACAACAACAATTCTTTAGAATCTTGCAAATTCTAGGCAATGAAACAAAAGGAAAGAAATGTCAACAAATTAATGTGCAATATTTTTGTTTTTATTTGTTGTTGTTCAGTAACATTTCGCACAAAACGATAACGAAATTAACAATTTCTTCTTAATAACATATCAAAAGGGCACATTTGTCAACATCACATCAATCATTATGGTGGTATTAGTGAAAATTTGCTGAATGTGTGACACCGACGATGCGTGATGGAAATTAAAAAAAAATTAAATTCTTGGCATGCTTGATGAGCAATTTTGATGAATTTATTGCATTTACTCTTCAAGGCGAGTCTACCTGTTATTCGATTTAATGAACATGGCATTTAACGAGCACCAAAATTTTTATTTCAACAAAGTAAATTCCTGATACCTATTACAAATAAAAATTTTATTTTATACTTGGTTTACCGAACAAATGTAAAACAAAACGAAAATGATGAAGAGCTTGATGATACTGAAATTCTAAAGCCTTCTAATTCTAAGCGCTTCGAAATATGTATTAAATGGGCTCAGCAAAACAATGTTAGTAGCACAAATTTAATGCTTTTTAGAGTGCTTCAAGATGATGCCATTAAAAAAGGTATCCAGTCCAATAACCAGACTGTGTTTAACAAATTTTTTATATAAATTATTTTTGTATTAAGGTTTTTTTTTCCTTATACATATTTTTAAAGAAATATTTATTTTAAATTACTATAATTTTAATCAAATATTAAAAAAAACTACACATATTTATAATTATGAATAAAGTAGACGACGCCATTAATTTTTGGATATAACGAACAATTCGCTTTAACGAACAGGCCTGACAACAATTAGGTTCGTTAAATCGGAAAACTACTGTATGCACAGTGACAATCAAAACTTTTGAAAAAATATAAGTATTTATGTATTATAAGGGTTTTATTTATTTGAATAAAAATTTAACAAATACAAATATTTGGTCCATTCGATGCACAGCACGTTGTTCCGTAGAAAAAATCTAAGATTCGCTCACAACAAATTGTGTTGATATATCATACATACGTACTCGTATGCACTTATGGATATATGTATGTGTGTCATTCTCCTTTTTTACTTATCCGAGTGTACACATACAAGCACACTATGTAGTTAAAAAAAATGAGAATTTCTATATTGAAAACCCTAAAAACAATTACAAAATTGACAAAATTATAAACTGCATGATCTGACAAAAGCACATTTTTATGCATGCAAGCTTTGTAATTACTTTTTAGCATAAAAATAAACTTGTGTTTTAAGGGCACTATTATACATTTGCCAAAATGATCGTCATCAAATTCGTGTAATCGTGCTTGACATAAAGCCATACACCTGTCAAGCATTGATTTTGAATTTCGATTTGTATTGTCAAGAAGTGTGTGTAATTTCTTAAATTAAGAAGATATGGGTAAACCCAGATTTGAACTCAAGCCATAAAAATTTCATTTCAATATACATATATACTTTAAAACAATTCAACAATTACGTATAAATATTAATTAAAAAACAAATTTTTTAATTTACATTTTCCTCAAAATGTAAAAATCTCCTTTTTGAATTCGCTTGAAATTTTCCAATAAACTACATACAAAAAGGGGAAATTCCCTCCCTACTCTTGGCATCACATTTTTGTGTTTTTTTTAATATAAATTCATCTTTATGTTTCGTTTTAGTCGATGCTGATGAAATACGTCGATTGGGTAAACGTTTTCGTAAACTTGATTTAGATAATTCTGGTGCCTTGAGTGTCGATGAATTCATGTCATTGCCGGAATTGCAACAGAATCCTTTAGTGCAGCGTGTAATTGACATATTTGATGCAGATGGTAATGGCGAAGTAGATTTTAAGGAGTTCATACAGGGTGTATCACAATTCAGCGTCAAAGGTGATAAACTTTCAAAATTACGCTTTGCATTTCGTATTTATGATATGGATAATGATGGTTATATATCAAATGGCGAGCTATTCCAAGTAAGTTTATTATAGTTGCTTTCTTATATTGTAAATTTTACGTAAATTTAAAAAATTATTTGAGTCCTATTTAATATATTGCTAATTTTCTTTTATAGGTGCTAAAGATGATGGTAGGGAATAATCTTAAAGATACACAACTGCAACAAATTGTAGATAAAACAATTTGTTTTGCCGACAAAGATGAAGATGGTAAAATTTCATTTGATGAGTTTTGTTCGGTAGTCGGAAATACAGATATTCATAAAAAAATGGTTGTTGACGTTTAAAAGCGTACATTTGTGTCTCCGTTTATATTGCCTCCCTCCTCGTTCACCTTTAATTTAAATCACAAAGTTAAGTCCATCATTAAACACCTAACAGTTCCCCTTTTACTTTTACTTTTTCAGTCTCTGTCCTTTGCTTCCCTATAAATTAATATACATACTTAATTAATATATTTTTAATTGTAAATTTTTTGCTAAGGGAAAAACAAAGAAAATATTAAAAAAAAGATTTATATATAAAAATATTTAAAGTTGAAGAAAAAAAAACGAAACAAATACAAAAAATTTTACAAATCTCCATCCTCGTTAAAACTTAAAAAAATTATTGTTTATTTATTAACTAATAATATACATACATATTTGGTTTCTCTATACAAATGTTTCAATTTTGTTATACACCCTACTCATGTCTTTATAACATAAAAGTAGGTTTCTTAAATTTGTTTAATATTTTCTTTTTATTAAGAAAAAAATATATATATATATATTTATAATTTCGGTCAAAACTAATTATTTTTATTTTTTATTTTATGTATATTATTAAGTTTGTTAAAGTCTCTATAAATAAATTCATTAAAAATATACAAATAAAAGCAAAAATAATAAATGCTTAAAACAAACAAGAATATTGCAGTAATTTACTTTATAAAAGAAAAATAAGAAAATCCAGAAAGAAAAAATAAAACAAAAAATGAGAAAACGCTATAAAACAAAACTATCAGCAATAAACGAACAAATGCATTAAAACAATTTACAGAACACAACACACAAACGTTTAGAAACAAATGATAAATTAATTTAATAAAACTTAATAAACAACTCTAATATTTGCCTAATAAAAACAATAATTATAGAATTTGATGAAGAAAGAAAAAACACATGTGGAGGATCTTATTTGCTAAACTTTTCATGAAATATTAGTCGAATTGAGGTTTCGCCGCAAAAAGGGCAAATTTGAAATTGAAATAATTTACACAATTTAATATTAATAATTTGAATATTTTGATATACTCGTATGTATTATGTGCAGAAGCGCTCGTATTTGACTCTAGAATATTATTTGCTTTTTATTACTGTATGTTTTCCATTATATACATATACATACATATGTATGTATGTATAGATCTCTACATTGAATGTCACTTAAAACCGTACAGCACGACAACGCAAAATATTCTTTAGTTAAGGTGGATTCACCCATTTGTTACGGACAAAATTTTATTGACTGAGAGTTTTCTGCATTTGAAAAAAATGTTTCAGAAAATCAAAGCTACCATATGAAATATCTACATATGTACATATATAAGTAAATAATATGGAAACACATATTTTTAGATCTCTTTTACGCACATATACAACTGATTTTGACAAAACTTACATATATAAATTTAAAGATATTTATTAATCTATATTTTGCTAAAATCGGATCAGTATTTTGGGAGCTATATGCGTTCAAAGTTGCTACTAATGCATGCACATGCATGAATCAGCTTCAAGTTGAAAAATAAACAAAGTATGCGTGTGTGTTCGCCCAATTTGCTTTTGCAAATTCTTTTCTTTTTAAGTTGTTTATTTTGAATGTTTTTAGTGTAAATAAAAAATATTTGTAACAAATTATGTACGAAAAAACGATAGAGCATATGAAAGAAAAAAAATTATTTACAAAGCACATTTATAGAAAAATCCAAAAAAAAGAAATATATAATTGCTGTAAAACTACTTAAACCACTAAAATGTGGATTCTCAGTTCTACTTTGTCCGGACGAAAATTAAAATTCCCTCTCTCAAGAAGAGAGACGACACACTACATATGACAGCAGCTGACTATTCCTAACGAATGTCAAAATACATACAAAATACTTTTGTCTTTTTTTTCTGTATCTGTTTTATTGACATACACAATGAAACTACACAAACAAAAATGCCTGTTGTTCTTGAATTGTTGTAATTGTTTTCCTAATGCTGTCACCTAGTTAAATACACCTTGGTCCGGACAAAAATTTTGTCCGCAACATATGAGTGAATCCAGTTTTATACAAACAAAAATCACAATATATGAAAAAAATAAATGTTATATTTTACAAAAACTTTTGTTTGTTGAGGGTTTTTTAGCTAGTCTATATACATGCATTTCATTGAAATGTTTTTGAAATGTTTCAAACCTCTTATCTTATACAAAAACTTTTAAAAAACCAATGAGAATTTCAAAAATTACAAAAGTATAAATAAGCATAGTTGGCTTTGAAACTTATTCAAAAATCCCAACAAACAAATTATATTATTCGATATGAATCTATTTTATTTTCTTTACAACCTTTATACAATAAAAGTATTTAATGAGGTCAAACGGAAAATAAAATCTTAATTAAGTATTAAGTATTTTTTTAAATTTATTAAACGAGATTGCCTCAATATCTTCTTTCAAATATTTGCAATCTCGATTAATAAATTTAAAAAAAAATACTTAATTAAGATTGACAAAATTTGCTTTTTGATAAATTTTTCTGGTTTTAAATTCGCCTTGAACAAGGCGAATTCTATTGCGACTACCTGTATTTATTTTCCTTTTTCGTTTACCTACAATTTTTCACTGTTATTTTCTGCTAATAATTTTAAGATAGAAAAATATAAAAATAAAGCACAAAACAGAAAGGGTAAGTAAACGAATAGATGTATTTAGATGTATTTACTTTACTGTATTGCACTCGAAATGAAAATAATTTAATTGTTATACAAAAAATATTTATAACAAAAATTTTAAGGCAAATCGTTTCGACTGAAATACAGAAAACGAACAATTATAAGTATTATTAAACTTCTCACAAATAAAAGTGATATGTATCAAGCCGAATTCATAACAGGTGGACTTGATACCGCAGCTGATAACTTTTCTTTTTAGTTTTATCCAAGGCGAATTGTGGTTAGATGTCAAAATTTATTTATTTATTTTGTTTACATTCAAGTTGAAAATTTTTATAGTTAAAAAAATTTAATTGTGCAAACAAAAAAAAATTTAATGAAAATTTAAAAAATTGTAACAAAAATATCAAAAAGTGTGAAAATATTCCTTCATGCTATGCAAAACCCAAGCTGGAATAGCACAAAAGTCCCACAGCACATACTACATACCTCCATCTAAAAACAACTTATCGTGAAAATTATAAAAAAGAAATATAACTTTACGTAACCTCTCGATAGCAAAGCGGTCTTCAATGGAATTCTAATGTGTACTTACAGCCGTGAAAATTGAGCAACGGATCTTTGAAACATTTCCACGCATATTTCTTCAACAATAACAATATTTGTTAAAGTTATTATTAGAGACAGGTCTCGATATCCTATTTCAAAGGATTTAAAAAAAACAACCCTTAAAAAACAACTTTTTAAAATAATAATTTTCAATATTTTATTTTTTCGCCTCAGTCAAATATTTTTGACAATGTACTTTGATTTTACAACAACAAAATGTTTGTGGTTTTTGTAGTGTTGTACTTGTTGTAATATTAATTCCACCTGTTGTGAATTCGCCTTGATATGTACTTTAGAAATTAATAAACTTTACTCCTTAAAGGCTGGCACGGAGTCCTTACTGAAATTTAAGTTCCCATAAGAACTGTGTGTAAAAAAACTTACGGAAATTCAAGTGAGTAAATTTAAAGAAAATTACACGGATTTTTTTACATTTACTGACTATTACCAGAGACGTTATAACTATAAGTGAATACTTTTTTCAGTCAACTGAAACAGAAACTAATGTTCAGAGGGTCGCCCATGGTACAATTATCACAGGTTTGTGCCTCCCACCCATTCATAGTCTCTCTCAAATTTACTTACTGACACACACATATCGTTGGTAGAAACATACAACGTTTATGTCAAAAACTGTTGTCTGCGTGATCCACAGATTCTCAAATTGACAAAGTCAGCTGAGCTATTAGCATTACCTGGTATTATTGTACGTACCATGGGGCTTAAAAAGTGATTTCTACATTATTATTTTTAAACCCAAACAATTTAAATGTAAAAAGAAAGAAAAAATTTAATGTCGAAACATAACCTGCTTAAAATAATATTTAATTCTTATATAAATCTAATTTGTGTAATAAACTAAATTTTTATATAAATTTTACTAATAATAAAAAATCTTGCAAAAATAAACCCAATCAAATAATAAAAAAATTTTAACTGGAAATGTTGAGGCTTAAAAATGTGCATTTAACACTCAGATATGAAACACTGAATTTATGCCATACAAGTTAAAATTTAATGACTCGGATAGATACATACATGTGCGTTGCAGAAACCAAATTAATATGGAAACCAGAAAAAAAAATAGAAAAATGGGTGGTTACATTTTGAAAATACATACATAATATACATATATGTTTAAAAAATAACACACGTTTAAAAAATAAGACGTGTGGCACTCGGGGACTGCCGCGGCAAAGCTATTGCATAGCATTTTTTATCAACTTATGCAATTATAATTATTTATTTATTTTTTATTTATGCAGTATTTTTTTTCTTTGATATTAATTCAAGTTTTTCTTTGATATTAATTCAAGTTCAACTTTTTGAGCGTGGTGACCGATAAGAAAACAATTTTTTTTCTTTTATTGAATAAATGAGAAGTTAATATCGTTTAAAATATTTTTATTATCTTACAATACATGTAGGTTATTCAGGAATTTTTATCATTGAAACTATAGGTTTATGGTAACTGAAATAAGAAACATAAGTTTGAGACTTGATATCCTCTAAATATCTGGAAAATACCGCTTAAAAACCTACGAATCTGTTTGTTTGTGTATATCATGGCAACTACGATTGCTCGTAAGTACGCCATTTTGTGTTTTCCTACATGTAAAAATCTGTTCTGGCAATACTGTATGTTAATGAAATCATTAGACTTAAGAAAGAAACTGTGTTAGGTTTTATTTTCGTTACGGAATTTCTTTATTCGGTCGCCGCGCTCAAAGCCTGCGATAAAAGCTATGCAATAGCTTAAAAATTAAACAATAAAAATAAGTTCGTGCTTATTTTTAGAAGAGAGTGGAGAAAAGTTTAAGGTGTCTGTCGTTTTAAGCCATGTGAAGTGTTTGTGACATATCTATTTTTATGAAAAAACTTTAAGAACCAAACCCAAGACGATACGCATTGAAAATTTCTGCGGTAGACTTCATAGTCAGTCATAACATAATTATATTTGGTTAAAACCCTGCACTTACATAGAATGCTGAGGCTTGGTAATTTCAAATTTTGACTCACACGAGTTAAATGAAATAAAACTGTCTTTGTTTTTTTAGAACTATATTCTGTCTGACCCGTTGTGAATGAAGGATAGAAAAAAAATCGTTACAATTAAATAAAAGACACGTTTTCCGGTAGATCAATGCAAGTAGTGATGCATTGTTATTGCTGTTATTCTTATTTATTGTAATGGTTTGGTGAAATTTCAAAAGAAAAGCTAAATGATAAATAAAATTTCATTGTTATTTGATACATGAAATATGTATGCATATAACTAAGGAATATAGTTCTAAATAGGAGTCCTCAAGACAACTCCAAAAAAAAGGAGAAGGTTGTCAATTCGTTTGTTTGTTCCCTCAGAACTTCGCCATTTGTAAACGGATTTGTAAGGACTTAGTTTAAATTTTTACGGCAGTTTTTTTCGGACTTGTGTGACTGTGAAATAAATTAAAAAGTCGTAAATTCTTTCTTATACACTAAAAATTCGTCTTTAACTATAAATTTATTTTAAATTTGAAAGTATTTTAATTCGATAAAATAGTTATAAAAATCAAAAGCCATTAAGCATCTAATTAGAACGTTAAATTCTATCAAAATAAAATCAAGCAAAATAGAATTAAAAAATAATAATTTGAAATAAGCCTTTTAACATTGCTTCTGACGATAAAATTGGTCTTTTCCGAACACTAAACTTTAATTAATTCACAATTACTAGATTTTTGAATGCACAGAGATTTATTGCAAAATTCTATGATATTGTGGCATAAAAAAGTGACGTTTCCCAAGACAAACATGAAGTGAGAAGCTCAGGGTGTAAGTAGGAAACTAACCTGTAACCCCCAGACTAATAGTCTAAAATAATATGCCCCAACATATGGGGCACTCAATGATTACAACAACTTAATAAAATTCCATCAGATCTAAACTGTAAAAGATAACAACAGTCTGCAAAAAGGAAAATCATGTTTTTCAATAACTCCAAACCACTATGAAAATACTAACAAATAATATAAATGCACTTTGTAAAATGTATTATTAATTTAAATTGATAGTTTATAATTCTCATAAAATTTCTAATCAAAAGAAATAAATAAAAACCCTAAATTAAGCACTCCTCAAAATAAAGCGAATATGAAAATTATGAAATAAATTTAAAAACTAAAATAGCATACATATTCTTCAAAACTGTCTTTAAAAACTATTTACTTAAACACTAAACAAACTTGCATCAGATTAAGAATATTAAAAAAATATTATTCGAATTTGTTTAATTAGTGTTTAAGCTATATTTATATTAAACTCTAACAATCTTTACTTATCCATTAATTAATAATTAAATATTATTAAATATATATTTGAAATCTTTTTTAACATTCTTTTCATATTTATTTCATTAATAACACTTAAATAAAAAAATAAATGACAAAATAATTTTTTTACTTTCTTAAAGTTTATAATAAATACAAATTAAATACAATTAAGCATTTTAATAAGAATTTCAAATTAACAAATTATTCAAATTACAAGTTCATAAAAAAGCAATTGAAATCTACTAAAATGTTAAGCAAAGAAAAAAATCAATAAAAAAACAAAACATTTAAAAATTCAATGTGTTTAAATATTCTAAATATCGATTCTTTACAGCCAAAGCCAAAAATACGTAAGTGCGCGATTTAGGTACTTTAAAAACATGCACGAATTTGCCACAAAACCAATTTTACACTTGCGCTGTGGTGTGCGACTTATCTACAATATCGCAAACTTGAATTTTACGATATTTAATTTTTTTTGGAACTGACATTAAATATTGACACGAAGTATTGAATCGATTCAAAAATAAAAAGTTAAATAAAATGCAAAATAAATTCCGAAGTAGTCCATAAGTGTTATGGGTCTCTTTTCGTCGTCAATCAATGAGACATACGCAAGCACTTGCGATTGCTTTAGTGATTTCTGGTAGTCGACTGATAATAATCGACTTCCATTCTCATCACTCCGTCCTTAGAAATAGCTAGCATCTGAATTAGGTTGAGTTCCTCCATCGCCTTCACACACAGATAGAAAATTACTTTGAACATTTTATTTGAAAAATTGTTCTAATTCTTGCCGCATTATAGGATTTTTTATACCGAAACGGTGATACAGATATTGAAGGATACGCCATTTGGATACAGGTACCACAAACTACTAACAGACATGTAAAAAATGACATTGAAGAAGAGACAACTCATTTGGTTTAATGAAGGTTTAATATAATATCTCCCGTTGTTCTAAGAAATATTTGGGTAAAGTTCCCTGATGATCTGCATTAGCAAAAGTGAAATGCGCATAGGAACAAGCTATATCCCTCAATAATCAATTGGAATCTGATTTTAACAAAATTGTGAATGTTTTACTGAATAAGTAAAATATTGATTTTGGGAAAAAGTGCGAATAAAAATTAAAAATAAAAAAGTTAATCTTTTAACATAAATAAACTAAAAAGAGCAATGGATACAAAGAAGAATCTTGTAAAGCGGTCGTATCCAGAATACCTTACAATGTTAATGGACCACAGCAATAATCCAGAAAATTGAAGCAAGTATGTGAGTCGAATAAACAGCATGATTGAGAAAGAGAGGCAGGTGATTCAAATCGTAGTGGAAACAAGCTATTTGAATAGCCTTGTACACGGTCTTGTCGTATTATAATACTATGCATAGATCATATGAAAATTGAGCAACAATCCTCGTATATTTACTATTTAAATGTTATCGGAAATCTTACATCGCTAACATTTGATTTGTTTACATTTAGCAGCTGTAAATCGAGTTTGTTTTTGTTTTGTGGCGTGGCGCAATTAAAGTTTTGATGAATATGTACATACATACATACATAGTTAGTAATGAAGAACTAATTTCACAATTCACAGTTTTTGGAATTGCAATTGCCAAGTTTATTTAAATTAAAAATAAGATGTCTAGTATAGAAGGTATATTTTCTTTGCGTATAGTTATAGCAGAGTTTTACATGGAAAAACCAGTTCCCGGATTAGATGCATGTTATTCAGAATTTCGCGGTAAAGAAATTAAAAGAGTAAGTTGAATATACATATATGTTTGGGTGGATTCGTAACGGCAGTACATTTGTGCAACCTATTGCAACAGTAAATAAATAAACTTTTGTCAATGAAATGTGATGCCAAGTGATGCTTTTCGAACACTCAACTTTAATTATTGAACAATTAATGCATAATCGAATTTAACCTACGTTATAAAAAGTGCACTTGAGGAAATGAATTGTAAAATTTCGGCAAAAGTGCAATTAAGAAAGGTAAAGTGCAATCTAAACCACAGCATTTTTTACAGGTACCAGTTATACGCATATTTGGTGCTAATGGTCAGGGCCAAAAAACCTGCATGCATGTCCATGGTGTATTTCCATATTTTTATATACCTTATGACCGAAAAGATTTTCCATCGCTAAATCAAGCAATATATCAGATTGCCATAAATTTAGATAAGGCCATTAATATATCTCTCAGTCAAAGCAGCTCCTCAGCCCAGCATGTTTTTAAAGTACAATTGGTTAAGGGAATGTAAGTGATGCTACCAAATTTTCTGTAATAAACTTGATATTTCTTTTATTTTTTTCTTTTTAAGCCCATTTTATGGCTACCATCGCTCCGACCATCAGTTCCTAAGAATTTACATGTTTAATCCTCGCTTTGTAAGACGTGCGGCAAATTTATTACAAAATGGTGCAATTTTAAATAAAAACTTCCACCCGCACGAATCGCATGTTCCTTATATTTTGCAATTTATGATCGATTATAATTTGTATGGTATGAGCTTTCTGCATGTTCCTTTAGAAATCATTAAATTTCGTCGTTCTGAGCCTACTCATGTGATACCTTTCAAAAATCTTGAAGAAAGACAAATTTTAGATTGTAATCTGGTTAAAAAAATATCTTGCAGCTCTTTAGAAATTGATATTGGCTCAAATTTTATCTTAAATCGTTTTCAATTGATTGTCAAAACAAACACAACACATACAAATCCAGGCATTGAATCAATTTGGAATGATGAACGTTTAAGAAGACAAAAATTGGCTCAACTCATTGAAGATGACGAAGAGAAATTAAATGCAGTAAGTAGTATACCTATACTATATATTCAAAATATATGTTCTGAAATTATTATTAATAATAAAAGGATAAAGTAAGATTTTTTTTATAAATGTGTTACCTGGCATTAATTGTACCAGTTTTGATCTTGCAACTGCTTACAATATAAAATTTAACTTTGTGTGGTCTTCACTAAAGAGGAAACATTTCTGTAGTTCCTTTCTGATCTCATTTGCTGTATATTGATTTGTTGATTGAAATTTACTTTAAAGATGGTCCGCAAAATAAATGAAATTTTTTTAACTGATAGAAAATGTAATTCTATGATAAAAAGAAAATTACTAAAATCCTCGGAAGCCCATGTTTTTCGTGTTATGGGCCTCGGATCTCTTCATATAAAAGTGTGATTTTTACATTACATTTTTGGGACATGCATGCCAGCTTGATATTAGGTTAGGTCAGGTTGCACAGGGCGTTAGTTGCAGGCAACTGGCCTGGCCCACTTCGGTCTAACATTAGTGCCTTTGTAAAGTTGTTGTACGAAATACCGTAGAGGAGACAATTCTTAAGCCTAGAAAAAATCAGGCTATGGGGAAATCTTTAGTAAGCGGTGTCGATGTACGAAATACAAGCAGAGAGAAGATCCATAAGATCGGCCAAAGGCCGTTAATGCTAGACGTCTTTAGTATAAGACTCCGTTGTCCGAAATACCATGGAGAAGGAAATCCTTAAGGACGACCGAAGGCCTTTTATGCAGGAAATATTCTGTAAGCGGGATAGTTGTTTATTTTGATGCTACCAATGCAACAAAATCTAAATCTTTGATGGTCTGTAACTCCGAAAATATGCTTATCCGAGGATTTTTGTACTTAACTATTTTTTCTTAGAATACGAATTTATATCAGTTAGGATATATTTTTTTTATTATTTGGAGGAGCGTCTGTAAAGTAAATTTGTTCTAAATGGTTTTACAGAATACGAAATTTAAATTAATGGAAGAATTTGTGCAAAGAAACCCGACTATAAAACATAGGGTCCGATAGACAGACGGACGAACATTTAAAGCGAAATAAAATATGAAAACAACGAGGCCAATCTGAAAGTAATTTCTTCTAATTAAGCAATAATTTTCCAAATCAAAAAAATGTATTAGAAAGTTTGAAACATTTAAGCCCGTGACACACTATCATACACAGTCGTACGATTCATTCACTCGAAAATCTGACAAGAGTTCTGTCCCACTTTTAAAAATCGCATTGAATATGCCACACTATCACACAAAATAGATGCAAACACATACATACATGTGTATTTTTCACTCAAGTAATTTTAGATTTTATTGATTGCAGATTAATACAACATAGTTGCAGATTTATAGAATAAATAGTTTTAATTTAATTTTGCTTTCGTTGTAACTTAATTTCTTAAAAAGGTGCATGAATTCTATCATTTTATGGAAATTTTCATAATTATCTGCTTCACAAGTGCATTTTATGGCCACACTATTTATTATACTTTTTGAACACACGCGACTTTTTCGGCAGATCGCACGAACAAGTAGGATAGTGTATCACGGCCTTTACTATAAAATACCTTATGTTTTAATAATACATTAATAAGTTCATTTAAATTGGGTATTAATTACCACAGGAACTTTATTTTTTTAACTTTTAGTTTTTAAATTCCATAAAAGGTTTTTCCAATACGGAAAACGTGAACTTTTGTTATATGAGATCAAAGTAAACTTACAAATATGGGTGAACATAAACAAAAACATAACAATTCAGTTAATAAAAACAAACATAAAATAATATAGAAAAAATAATACAAAGGTTCTCGAGGTTTGAATTCCAAAACAAAAAATATTAAATTCTTAAAATAAGAAATACCTTAATAATATAATTCATATTTTTTGGTTTAGGTAATAATTCTTTAAAATGCTCAAACGTTTATGGACTCGTCAGAAAGCCTATTTCTAATTTAATTAACAAATTGCCCTGCTAAAGAAAACGCCCCCTCACTTTCTACCGTTAAGATGTCGATTATTTTTTTTTATTATTTCCCGGGATCCTGCATGAAAAATCTCGGGAAAGCGGAAAATTTTTAGATTGAAATTCCCGGGAATTCCCGCCTCTAAGAACGATATGACGACATTCTTCCAAAGTGATTATTATAGGGCTAAAGTTCGAAACGCTTTTAGTCAAAAAGAATTCGATGTGAGAAAATATTCTAAAGAAGCAAGGAGGGAAAAATTAACATTAAAGGCCTCATTAGTTTTTACTTTTCGTTGCTGTTCTGTGCCGTTCTTTTCTGTAGAAAATATTTCTTAATTACTTGTTCTGTGTCTTAACTTTCGGCTGTGGACGATATAATTATAGGATTGAATTTTGTAAATGTTTGCAAAATGCTTTTTACTTGACAAAAATATATAAATCTTTAATAATTTGAATTAAAATAAAATATTTTGATTTTTAAAACAAAATTTGTAATATTTCATTCCACAAAAAACTAATACATACAAACTCTTGGCTGTCACTTAACGTTGTATTCTAAATTCTACAGAATAGTCCCCAACAGAACAGAACGAAAAAGTAACAACAAACCACACATACAGTTTTTCAATTGAACAGAAACAAAACAATTGATTCGTAACAGAACGGAACGTACAAACTAATTCTGCCTTAATTGATTTCAACCTACACGAAAAAACAGATATAACGTAGTTTTTCGGGACCGACACACCCCATCATCAGTGTACATGTGTATTTCCACTTATTCGCATCTTTATAGGTGGCTCGGTTGAATGTGATTTCAAATTGTTTTT
Organism: Gymnocheta viridis; assembly: GCA_956483585.1. Classification (NCBI taxonomy): domain Eukaryota; kingdom Metazoa; phylum Arthropoda; class Insecta; order Diptera; family Tachinidae; genus Gymnocheta; species Gymnocheta viridis. The sequence continues at coordinate 62,506,193 of OY101443.1, read as the reverse complement.
TTTACAAATTATGGGAAAAATAAGAATATGAGACTTATTTGTATTGTATGTAGCGCCATATTATCTATAGTTTGTGTAAAGTATCACTTTTATACTTTTTAGTAAAAAAGAGTAGGTATTAATTTAACAAACCGCTAATATTTTGCAGATACCGGCTCTTGAAATACCACCTACCCAAGAACGACCTAATGTCCAACCTACAGAAAGTGAAATTTTCCATCGCACATGCTTGTTAAGTAAACTCTTAGCAATGGAAACTTCCATTTCGGAGTCAACACAAATTTCTAATCAAACTCTGAATTCCAGTGATATTTCAAGTATAACACTTAACCCCAGCAATATAAGTCTGAATAAACAGCAAAAAAGGACATTTAATTTAACAAAAATTTTACAAAATTCTGTATATCCGGAAGAATGCATACAAAATGATAATTTAATAAATGCCTCATTTATACAAAATCATTTAAGCAACAATAGTGTATTTGAACAAAGCCCTTTAGCTAATTCTAATGATAAAAATTATTCTGAAGAACAAAATGCCATTGAAGATGAAAGTATTTTTATGGAGGATACAATAGTGGATGAAGATCTGGTGTTAAGTTTAACCCAAAGTCACTATCATAAAACAGAAAACCAAAAGGAGCATGTACCATTGAATGCAACATGTAAGTAAAAAAAGTATTTATTTTATATGTTCTTTGATGCTTGGTCTTGGAAAATCACTTAAAAGACATATAAAATAAGAATAGAAAAACGCCAATAAGAAAAGAACAGAATTATTTATTTACTTTATTTTAATTGCTAATAAGTGCGCGATGAAGATATGAAGTTACTTGATATTTTGCAACAGTTAGAAGAGGACAACGAAGATCAAATTGATTTGGATAGTAGTTTAGCTCCTTTGTCGCAAAAACATAAAAATTGTAAGTTAATAAAAATATCAAGGTTGACGACCGAAACGAATACGGTATTTTTTTATTTCGGTATCGATATTTGAACTATACCGGTATATACCCGGAATATGCCGAAACTTGAATACCGATATATAACGGTATTCGTATATGAAAATAAACAAAATGTTTTTTTAATAACAATAATTAAGAATTAAAAATACATCTAGAAATACGTTCTTTTTAGTAGATTTAAGTATGCTGACTAAAAATGCGGAGTTTCTGAAACTTCTTAAATTTTAGGCTGTTTAAGAATTTTATTATACTTATTTTTGTCAAATTTCTTGAAACTGGCATTAACTACTTTTACAGTTGCCTTTGTCCCTTTTAAAATATCGAATTACTTCGAAAATAAAAAGTTGAATAAAACTATTCAGTAGAAAATAAATTTCATAACAGACCACAACTGGTTACGGCTTCCTTTCGACGGTCAACCATTGGATTGACATATCATTCAATCACTGAGACACGTGCCAGCACCAGCAAAAAAAATTGCTTTGAACATTTTATATTGAAAGGAATTGTTTGGCTTGACTGAAAATCTGAGTTGACCCATTTCTCCTTCATTTAAGACTTTTTGATCGCCGCGACCGAATCAGGAAATTCCGTAACGAAAATAAAACCTAACACAAAAGTTTATTTCTTAAGTCTTTTGTTTTTGTTTGGAATCGCCTAGCGTGCGTGCTATTGATTTCATTAACATACAGTATTGCCAGAACAGATTTTTACATGTAGGAAAACACAAAATGGCGTACTTATGAGCAATCGTGGTTGACAAAAATGATATGGACGAACAAACAGACAATTCGTAGGTTTTTAAGCTATTGCATAGCTTTTATCGCGGGCTTTAAGCCCGGCGACCGAATCAAGAAATTCACCACACTCAAAAAGTGCAACTTGAATTAATATCAAAGAAAAAACTTGAATTAATATTTAAAAAAAACAAAATACTGCATAAATAAAAAATAAATATATAATTTTAATTGCATGAGTTGATAAAAATGCTATGCAATAGCTTTGCCGCTGCAGTCCCCGAGAGCCACATGTCTTTTTTCTATAAATTCATTATTCTATTAAGAAAGTAATATTGGAATAATTCATCATCTTAATTCATCTTAATTCTTGTCGTATTATAAGATTTTTTATACCGAAACCTTGGTACCGGTATCGAAGGAAACGGTATTTTGCAAACGAAAGGAATTGCGGTATCGCTATAGCTAGCAGTAGTATTCAATTTAAACTGTATTTAATGGGTATCTGTAGTTATTACATTATCGGTTGCCAACCTTGAAAAATATGCATAAGTATGTATCAAAATATAGAAATTAAAAATAGTTTATTTTATTACAAGTTGCTTTATCACCTGAAGAATTGGATAAGGAAACCACTGCCGCTGCTCTGCAGCAGCCTATAGCTGAATCTGTCTCTGAAAGTGAATCTGAAAGTGACGAGAATGTACACGATTTTTCAATAGCTTTAGAAAATTTAGACGACATAATACTAAAGCTAACACAATCGCAAAGAGAACCACCTTCACCAAACCAAAAATCTGGCATAGATGTGCCTCAGGTAGATGGAGCTGATGATTTGCTAAAAACTCCAACTAAATCTGCAAAAATATCAGCGAAAAAATCGCCACCTCGTACACCTAAAACTCCGAAAAATAGACGTTTAACTATGGGCTCACCTCGACGATCTCCAAGGACACCTAAAACTGGCCATAAATTTGCTCCATTACCTTTGGTATCCATAAATCGATCATCGAGTAAAAGTATTATTTTTTACAAACAAACTTTAACGTCTTTTTAATATAAAAATGTTTTCAGCCGCAATTGTCAACACTTCAACTGAAACTACACCTATTAAGAGAAACGCAGTGGATAGAAGTAGTTTGTATGTGTGTTTTTTTAAACTTCCCGCTATGAAAATAATTAAAAAAAAATTGGAAAATTACTGATGATTTCGCTTCGATTTTCGAAAATCAATTTTTCAACCGATCTCGATTTCTTCAGGTCCTGGGAATTATTCTTACTTTATTTTACGAAGATTTTAGTATTTCTGTGTATGTGTGCTTATGTATGTAAACCCCAAACCAATCGGAACAAAATTCAGAATTTCTCACTAAAAACGACTGATTGGGTTCATAAAAACCGTTTGTGCTCGATATGGAAACAGATTTAAAAATATTCACGAATTATAATTCAGAAACGCTTAATTTATGTTTCTCGCAGCAACAGTATTTTCGTATCCATCCTGTGTTTGATTAAAAATTAAACATTTATACTATCGGTTCTGTTCTGTCGATTTAAATAGACCGATTTTCAGAAAGAAATAAAGGTCCCATTGAAGTTTTTTTTTAATTTATGGTAAAACAATTTAAGATATGATCTTTAAAGCTCTACAAAATATAAAACTTAAAATAAAGTGAATAAATTAAGTTATTAGAAGAATTAGTTTTCAGAAAATTTATGCGAGATATTCTCCCAATTTAATTTCAAAAAATTTTATTTGTTGTGGGTTGTGCTAGTCTATATACTTACATGCATATTTCATTGGGATTAAAAATGAAACTAAGGCAGTTGCTTATTCAGCTTGTAAAATTATTTTGGGACTCAAACCTTTTTTATACAAATTTAGTTTAAACTTTGTAACTTATTTTACTTATTCTAAACATTCTGTTGTTACAATTCTATAAAGGATCTTATTACCATACTTAATAATCCAATCACAATATGTATATCATATTTGGAATGCACTCAGTGAAATGTGTGTCATTCAAATATTTGTCTCATCAGCATTACACGATGCAAAGAACAATTTGTATTGTTATTGATATTTTCTTAATTGTTTGTTCTCTGCATTGTGCATGCATTGTCGACTTGTGTAATACACTACACTCTATATCTTAACTAATTAGGGTCAGATATTATTTCGATTACTTTTTTAATTGAAAACCACTTCGAATGTGAAAAAATTTTAAGAAAAAAAATGTTTCGGCGATATCGAAAAATTTCGAAAAATAATTCATTTAATTATATACTTCGAAGATTCTTGACAAATCGCGTCAATTGTCGCAAATTACATCTAAATCGGTTAAATGGTTATTGAAATTAGCGGGAAGTTTTTCGCATGGCCTATAAGGTCAACCGTTTTTCATATTTTGTTTTGTAAATTTAAGGAAATTCTTTTAAAATTTTAATTTTTGCAGGCCTTTTTCTTTAAGAAATAACTTACCTTTGTCGGACTTACGCCGCAAAAGTATATCGGTCGATGGAGATGTGCAAACGCATGCAACTACATCAACAGAAAGAACGAGGTAAACACTTTATATAAATTATAAGTTTTGTTATATTGAAATCTCAAAAAAACCCGATAACGAACTGGTCTAGGTTTTATCTCATCCATATATGTGCATATGTGTATATAAAGGGAGAGTTATGGCGTTTTCTTTTCTAATAAAATGCAAAATTTGTTGCCCTTTTTATTGAAAATTTGCAACATAATCAGCTCAATTATGAAAAAAATTCCCCTGGAGATTTCTCCCTTTTCCCAAAAAGGGACTGTTCACATATAATATTCGGACAATTAATATGTGAACATATGTGTGAACAGCCCCTTTTTGGGAAAAGGGAGAAATCTCTCGGGGAATTTTTATTCTTAATAAATATTTTCAGTATCCACTCGATTAATCTTTGTTCGATTAATCGAGTAAAGTTTTTCCATTATTTGATCGAATAATGAAAATAGTCAATTTAGATTAACGAATAGCTCAAACAATTGATGTCAATTATTTGAGTAAAATGAATTTCTTAGTAAATATTTCTTTTTAAATAATTTTTTTTTATATTTCTAACTGATTAAATCCCACAAAACTAAGTTACTTGTTATTACCTTCTGTATTTATTTTCATTTCACATTAAACATCGTTGGTCATCGTTAGCTAATATGGTTCAAAATTTCCTTCGCATTTATAAATGTGTAAAACATGCACTGTCAGATTACGTGTTATCTGTTTTTACAGAAAAGGAAATATTGATACTTTCAAAAATGTGTAATAGTTTGCGACCGCTAGATGTTTCCATTAAAGAACTTAGTAAAGATTCAGCAACATCAATTGTATCGGAAGGAGTAAAAAACTTCTTAATCAACAATTTAGAAAAGGCGATTAATTAATTTTCAAAAGATTTACTTGCTTGCCTTAAGGCCATAATAGACGAGAGGCGAATTAAAGTAATTAGTAGACTTAATTAGTTGAACACACGTTTAGTTTACTAAAGATTTAATGCCTTATTCACAAACGATTAATAAAGTTAATGTGTGCGTTAAAACCGGTTTTCCTATATAAAAATCCTACATTGAACCTACTATAACTTTGTGAATAAGGCCATTACTCCTTATCTTATGTAGATACATAGGTTCCCCAATAATGACAATAAATAACTGTTTAAAAAGCAATCATCTAAACTGTATACTATTTTGAAAAAACAATTTCAAAAGATTTGATTCAAGTCTAGTAATCCTGCAGGAAATGTCAATAGTGAAATTATACTGATTATCTATTGACGATGTCACCAGTACTACTGACAAATTATACACCAACTAATGCTATCTACTATTGACATTTAACAGAGTGCTGTCCTACAAAATCTACCAGTAGACTGCGTCAATACTGACTAGGTAGTTCTTGTGGGACATTGTGGAGAAAATGTCAATTGTAAGATTGTATTGACTTACTATTGAGAATTACTATGGAGAAAACTGTACTGATTCACTATAGGCGCTGTCACCAACTGCAGGAAATGTCAATGTTAAAATTATAATTTTAGTATATTTATAGTATAATTATACTAACGATGCCACCAATACTATTTTATTTTAATTTATTTAAAATGATATTTAAAAGAAAAATAAGGTATAAAATATACTACAGTCTTCTTTGAGGTATACTTTTCTTATTGTTAAGTAACATAAAAGAAACTTCGTTTCGTTTTAAATTAATGATTTGTTTTTAACCTTCAAACATTTTCTCTACCTATCAAAAACAAAAAAAAGGAATTTGTTGACAGTGTCACCAAAAAGAAACCATAATTGTAGACAAAAATATTGACATGAATAAACTTCACTTCCTTCAGGGCATATATAAAGTTCCAATTTAAAACCCTTATTCGATTATTCGAGCCACTTTAAAATTCCAAAATCGATTAATTCCTTACTCGAACAAACGCAAAAGTCAATTAAGTGGATACTCTAATAAATACTTTTCTAAAATTCATATTAAGTGGATACGTCTATTTTGTCAAATATTTACCCAGTTTAGCAATACCCTAAGAAATACATTGCATGTATGCACAAATCGCTGCTTTATTGCAACGCAGTCATATCTAAAAAAAACTCGTTCTTCAGGAAACTGGTTTAAAGTTTTTAAGTTACACACACCTTAATGGAAAAATAAAAACATATTCCCTCCTCAAGAGGTGAGTAAACACGATGTTTGTATGATTTTTTATGCACTAGATGAAAAGCGATATGACGAATAATTCTGCGTTCTTAACTCAAAAATCACGTTTTTGAGATATTACTACGTTGCAAAGAATGACCGATATATATCTATTTATGTATATTCATATCGCTCATTTGCTTCAATAATTTTATAATTTAAAAAACACGATTTTTGAGTTAATGATAAGTAATTAATCGTCCATCGCCTTGCGTAAAAATTTTCATAATTTTTGCAAAAACAACCGATTCCAAAACAGAGTACAAATTGTCAGACTGGCGGACATTTAATGCTAAATGTAAAATTAATACAACAGAACCAATTTGGAATTAAGCTCTTCCCAACAAGTTAAAAATTTTCCAAATCGATTTATAAATGGCGAAGTATTGAGGAAACAAACATTGAAATGCTTGAAAAACTTAAAAACCTTCTTCTTTCAAGTCAGTTGAAATAATATGCGATATTTCTGTACCTGTGATTTAATCAATCTTACTGAAAAATCACTGGTCACTAAATCTGTCACAAATCGTTCGATTCAGTGATGGGTTATTTTAGTTCAATTAGCAAAAACTAACCCGCCGTTCGACTGTAATTCTTTTTAAGAATTCATTCTTTTTTTTTAAGAAAATCGATTGGAAATATTTGAATAATGTAAATAAATTGAAGAATTTATTAAAAATTTAAAATTCTTATTTAAGTTTTGTTCTTTTGACTATAATATTACACATTTTATTTTAACTTAATACCTATATGTATGCTAAGATAATATATTTTTTATGTGTTGATGGTCGAAAGAAATGTAAATTTACGCAAACTTTTTATAACAACTTCTATCAATCAATACATCAAAACGCAAATGAAACAAAAGAATAAAACATAAAAATGTATGTTCCATGAACGAAAGTAAATTTGATATAAAAAATACACATGAACAAAAGAAAACAAGTTTTAGACCCATCCACAAAATCGAACGGTACACAATTGAACGAAAAGTGTACACTAAAATCACCGGATTACTTCGTTCAGTTGGGTGATTCATTCAATTTAATCCGTTCGTTCGCTCTACTGCTCACTGCGGCTACCAAATTCATCAAGTGGCAGTTACTTGCAAAGTAGCTAATTTTTTAACCGACTTCAAAAAAGGAGGTTTTATGTTTTTTTCGACTATTCGACTTTATGTTCGACTGTATATTTTTTTATGTATGTTCACCGATTTTCTCCCTCATTTGTGAACCGATTTTTAAATTTTCTTAAATGCTTATGTTAAATATTCATAATTTTAAGTAACAATGTTTGTTTAAATCACATGTACAGAAATTTCGCTTAACTTTTGTTACTATTTATTACAGTAATGACAAGGGATTTGTAATAACGTATTAACAAATAAATTCTGTAACATAATGTTAATTTCTCTTTCATGCGGGGTTCCCAGTTTTATTTTATACCTTATCCCCAATTTTCTATTTCTCATTCCCCAAATTCCCCAAAATAGCTAATATCTTATCCCTAAAAATCCCCACAGATCTGTAATAAGAATTTTAAAGCATGAGGCCCAATTTTTAACAGAAAGCTTTATTAAAATCTGAATTTCGCTGCCACAATGATAGATTCTTCTGGAATATTTAACACTTATTTAAAATTTTTTTTTCTTAAAAAAATTTGAAAAATGTTGAATACAATCAAGATTTTTGTTATTTGTTTGTTAATTTATTATATGTTAATTAAAACTTAAGCTTTTAATGTCTAGAAAAAGCATACGAGAGTTATTTGTATTATTAGTTGTTTTTACAGTAAACACTGCTTTACCACTATCAATATTCAAATTTTACCATCACTAATTAACGTTAAATGAGCCCATTGTTACACGTTGGTTTTTTATCTCATGTACCATTTTTCTTTTTAATTTTTGTTTTTACTCAAGACAAACTTTTTTGATTTGATTAATACTTAAGTATTATTGCTTTTTGTTTTTTTTGACAACTAATTGAGTTTTTTGGTTTATTTTTACCAATTTTAACTAGTTATGTGACAGCAAACATTGCAAGGCTCAAGCTAGTAGCTAATTGTTTCTTCTGCCATGTTATTTCTGTTCTGCCGTGTAAGTTGAAATTAATTAATGTTAAAATTATCCCTTGTTCCTTTGGAATATTGTCTCATGTCCAATTCTTTCTGACTAAAAATGTTACGAACATTAGCCAAAATAATAATCACTTTGAAATAATATTATTTGTATAAGCTATACAAATTCGAACGATTTCCGTTTCGACTCGAAATGCATAACAACCCCCCAGAAGAAATATAATTAAAAGTAGTTTGTTCTTTGAGCTCTAAATATCTAAATATATGTATCAATGTTTATTATTTCAAAAACTTCAGAATTAAAATCTTTTGATTCACCAGCCAATGCAATTTTATTGTACATGTTGCTTATATTTAAAAGCGTTAGAATTTGAGAAGATGGAATAAATTCGGGACAACAAACTGAATTATTTTTAAAGTGTGTATTTATTCTAAGAAGAGCTTCTAATAACTAACACTGTATTCTATTGCGAATTTTATTTTTTGTTGTATTCATTGTAGAAGACTTGTTCAACACAAGCGTTACTTTTGGGTATGATTTGTCAATACATGAATTTGAATACAAAAAAAAACTAAATAACAAGTTTTATTATAATATATTATCCCCAAAAATCCCCAGAGAAAAAAGTGCTTTTTCCCCAAAAAATCCCCTGGGGATTTTCCCAAAATTTAGATCCCCAATCCCAAAAGAAAATCCCCTATTTGGGGACAAATCCCCAAAACTGAGAACGCTGCTTTCATGGTAAAATGCAGTAACAGTTAATAATACAAAATAAAGTACGCCTAGTGGTCGAAATTCGACCCTCAGTTTTACTTGCATTAATTTAAAGAGAAAAAACTACCTAATTACTTATTCCCTTCCCCATGGAAAAAACAATAAAGTACATATGTAGGTACTCTGAAGCACTCTAATTGCTTTGCTTATGTTTTTACTTGAATACATGTACGTGTGTATTTTTTAGCATTTGTAGTGGTGTCAACTTTATAAGCCTTTTATTCCTTTAATACTGGACCGATTTAAATAATATATAGTCGGGTCACTAAAGCTCAACAATGTTTACCATTTGGTAGAAGATTGAAGAAAATCGGTTGGCAAACAAAGGAGAAAAAGGGATCTAAAAATTTGTTTTTGCCTATTTATATATAGATTAGAAGTATTTAATGTTGTTACTGCGAGCAAGAATTTTGTTTAACTCAAACAACACTAAACAATATTAGATATTATTATTAATATTCTGATATTAATAAAAAGAAATGAACTTTAAAATAACGTTGATTAATAAATCACTTTCACTGTAATCGACATTCGTGAAAAATCATGGAACTGCTCATCTCTAATTTATATTTTTTCCACAAAGACTTGAGCCGATTAAATTTAAAAATTTTAATTCGTTTTCCGTAAAACCAGTTTCACTTTAGTTATGACAGTCTTGAGTTAAACGAGCGATATGAATTTCTAACCAAAAGTTTTGAATTATGTATAATGAAAAAAACTAAAATAATTTTCAGCTGCTGCAGAAGACGCTCAAAAAGATTTGTAGATTTAGATAAAACTCATGTTACATGTGCCTTAACACAACGGAAGACTAGCGAAAAATTGCTCAAGGTATACACTGTGGAAAACCAGACAAAGGACATTTATGAAAACAATGAGGATGATTTAACCAGTGGCAAAATTAAAGAAAACTGTACAATTAAAGTTCCACCGAATAGAAACCAAGAAAAGCATGAAAAAGAAAAATTTCTTAGATCTTCCGAGAAGAAGGAATACGCTTGTGAAACTATTAAAATACAAAACTTCAAGACAGAGTTACAAAATGAATTTAAAGTTAGTTCAGAGGAAACAGCTCCAAATAATACTGAAATAAACCAAACAACTTTGTGTAGCTCTGAAACCGACGAAGAGGTTATTGAATCTGACAATGAAGCTGCATTATCTTTGAAAAACTCGCAAAGAACTCCAACTTTAAAAAGACTTAGGCGTAATTTTACTGCTACAAATTCAGCAAAAAGGAGGAAAACTAGTTCTAACATAAACGCAACACTAAATCATCCTTTTAAATTCCACTATAGAATTGAAGATGAAGAATTGAATAATAGGAAAAATGATTTTATATTGAAAAAATGTAAAGTAAAACTTAAAAGAATATCAAAAGCAGTAAAAAACGAAAGCAGTACTATTAAAAATGAAGATCAAGGTGAACTGGTAAAATGCAATTCTCAGATTCCAGAAAATTTGGAAAATCAAGAAGCCGTTATGATAGATTTAAAAATTCCAAATTCCTCAGAAGCGACACAATCAAACAACATTTCCGAGAATAAAGTTGCAAAAGAAAAAGAACATGAAATGTTAAAAAATGCAAAACAACAACAAAACATTGCACAGAACTTAAATAATTTACAGAAAGCTTTCGAATTACATTTACAAACAACAGAAGTTTTTGAAAAATCGTATCCTAATATTGATCCTTTAATAAAAACATCCACACTTGATGATGTGCTTGTCAAAAAAAGTCCTGACAAAGAAATTACACAAACTCCACAACAAGAGAGTGATAAGTCTCTTACAAATACACATCTTTATATAAAAACCGGTAGCCTACAAAGTCCTTTAATATTTAGCCAAAGTTCTAGTCCAGCATTATTACCGAATAAGGAGATGCAAACAAATTCTTTGCAGTCACCATCCTATATTACTTTAGTTTCTTTTTTTAGTAATCAATCTGCAATTTCACCAGAAGGGAAATTAGTTTTAACTCCCCTAGACTTACCTCCTACTCGCGAAGAGGTTATAAAGGGATGTTGCAAACTTCAGCTGCCGCAATACGAATTTCAACAGCCGTTCTATAGCAACCCCGACGATATAACCAAACACAAAGAGCTTGGCTTCACTATACTGCAGATATCTGGTAATAAACTCAATGATTTAGAAGAATTTCAAAGTATTTTGGGTGCCGATATTAAAGGTTTAACCGTTTGGAGGCGTGAGCAGCTATTGCGAATAGGAGGAATGGAAATGTTGAATAAATATCGTAACACACAACGTATACGGGAATATTTTAGCAACCACAAAACTATTACTATCACTCCGCAATACAACGCTCCCACTAGACAAGAAGTCAAATTGTGGCTGAAAGCCAGAGAGTTGTTAAAAAATCAAGGAAAAGACCTGGAGGAGTTGAAAACGAATAATCTAGATGAAGACAGTCCAATTAAGGTGAGACGACAAAAAGTAACTATGATATTAAATGCTGGAGATGGTGATAATGACAGTGATGCTGATGGTGATAACAGTTTGGATTGTTCTTCAAGAAGTCTCACACTTACGCCACTAACTACGACAACGCCTACGCCCAAACAGCATAAAAGAAAAGAAAATGCCAATCAAACTTTTACTCCTGTAACCAGAAATTTAGAAAAGTTTTATTTAAAAAGTAACACATCTGGTAAGAAACGAAACAATTGTCGAGTTTTGAGACGTGTTTCGCTTAATAGACAATTCAAGGAATATTCCAAAAATGAAACTCAGTGTAGTTCTAAGGAATCACTCGAAGGAGCAGCTGCTATAAAAGATAGCGAGGAGGATGAAATATCTGATGCTCAACATACAGAAATTATAAAGATAAGTCAAGATATTATAACTCCAAATACTCAGAACAGTGAAACAAGTGTGAGCAGTGAAATGGCTTTAGCTGAATTGGAGAAATCTTCTTTTATGCGTAACTTAAGGGGATCTGATTCTACTATAGGAGGTTCTACAGAGAATTCCACTCTAAACAATACTTTTGGCTTTAAAGTGGCTTTGGAGAACTTACAACAAGCCAAGGCAGATGTAGAGGTAAATTCTAAATTATTATTATTATTAAGAAAAGCATACAGGACAACTGACAACTATTTTCGTAGGAAGCAACATCTCATAATTTGAATCAACACAGAAACCAAGGTCCATTAATGAGGTCTGTGCAAGAAAAATTCATTACAATTGATAATTCATTACAGGTGACAGCATTAGAAAAACCTTACCCATAAAACAAAGAAAACAGATGCAGAAAAAAATTAAAAATTAAAAAAATACAAAAGTATTTTGTATGTATTTTGACATTCGCAACGAATAGTCAGCTGTTGTAATGCTGTCACCTGGTTAAACACGCCTTGATTACAAGAAAAAAACTTTTCAACGAACTGAACTAAATGTAAAAAAAAACAAAAGCGAAAAATAAAATGTGTAAATAAAAAGTGTGTTCGAGTACCCAAAAGTTTTTACAAATTTTTACTGAACTTTACTTCATTTTACTAAATTGCGTTCGTTTACTCAAGTTACAGTAAATGAGAACACAAATTTGAGAGCGTAGTGTGACTGTTCATAACTGAGAATTTAAAAATTTTTACTGCAGAAATTTCTTGTAGTAAAATTTAGTAAAACAGAAAAACATATGATTCAAAAGGTAAATAAACAAAAGTATGAAATTAAAAAGTATACAATTTGTGAAAAAATAATTGAAAAAAAGAAAAACTCAAACAAAATAATAAAAAATAATTGAACAATTATTTTTAAACTATTCCTTCGTTCAACATGTATGTACATATATGCCTTTTAAAAGGAAAGGAATGTTGTAGAAATCATTTATAGTCATTTTCGTTATTTTGTTATTTCCTTGGAGTTGCGAAAAAGCTAAGTATATGGTTACTTAGTATTGCACTTGCTTTTAAGGTAGTCAATAGCAAAAACAAATGATCACATACTTTTGAATAAATTTAATCAGACAAAAATTAGGAAAATCAAAAAAAATGAAAATAAACACATTGATACGATTATAGAAAATAATTTGTTTATATTTTCTTAAAATATTCGTGTTATAATAAATATTGGATCGAGTACCAACAAGAAAAAAGAGTTGAGTAGTCCAAAGTGTAAATATGTATCAACACTATATTGTTTCCTTATTTTTAAAGTTTTTCCGTTCGCGTACTTTTTTGGGCAACAGCTTTTTTTGCTTGTAAATTTTTCAGTTTACTCAGTAATTACTTTACTGCATTTTACTGTAAAAGTACTCGAACGCAGCTAAAGTTTGACAATAATTTTACCGATCAGCTGGGAGCTTGTACAGATAGAACATATTAATCGGCCTTGACTCTGATTTAATAACTTTCGATTAGCAATTAGTATCATATCTTTTTACCTTTTATCTCATATAACTTTAGTTCAACTATCTAACTATTGTCACCCTGGAGGTATTTGTGGCAACACGTGAAGATTTATATCCCAATCCAGAACTAGACGAAATTCGTTGTTTATTTTATGCCATCGAAAATAGCATACCCAACGATCGTAGTGATGTTGGTGAAAATTTGCCACGCAAAGCTTGCGGATATATAATGGTACATGATTACCGAGACATTGTTGCCAAAGAAAGCCGTATTCATGGCATTGATATCGATATTGATGTTACTATTGTTCAAACAGAAGTCGAGGCCTTACAAGCACTTTTGGGCTTGTGTTCGCATTGGGATCCCGATATATATGCGGGCTATGAAATAGAAATGTCATCATGGGGCTTCGTTATCGAACGAGCGAAGTATTTGTGTTTAAATATAGCTCCACTTTTGTCGAGAGTTCCTACCCAGAAAGTAAGAGATTTTGTTGACGAAGATCGAGAGTCTTTTACGGACTTGGATATAGAGGTAAGTAAAAAAATAAAATTAAAATGCTGGTATATAAATAAGTGTTGCATTTCGCAATACGTATGTTCAGTGTCAATGTTTTTAAATGCAAAAGTACCAAATACTCGTACAATAATTATTAAAGCAAAAATCTAGACAAGAGAAAAGTACGATAAGTTTCCCTATTTGCCTCCACAGCTTTTAACATTTTATTAAATTTGTCAGCTAATATATCAGCATATTTCAATTGGAATGGGTGCCGTGTTTCTTCACAGTCGTTCTCCTCAAGAATTTGGCCAACTTGCTTAAGAATTTTACATGTACATAGACGGTTCATCATGCGGATTGAACCTGACGTAGTTCATTAAACCGTAAAAATCCTTCAAGTTCACAAAGCTCATCCGTGCATCTGTCAGTGCCACAATCAAGCTCTCCACTTTCTCTAACATCACCCAAATTGACGTCCCCATCTAAACTGTCGATATTGAAATCAACAAAATCGATAATTTCCCCAGATATTGTAGAAGAAGCATCATTATTGTCATCACGAAAATCAATTGAAATGCATTCAACCGCTTTCGTTGAACTTCCTTCACTTAAATTAAGTTTTAAGGGTGGTTCTTCCACTCAAAGGTACTTCTTTCTTCAATACAAATTGAAATATAATACAATATAAAAAACAATTTAATTTTCTTTAATTTATACCAGCTGTTTTTGACAATACCGGATATATTTTACACAAACAAAATGTCTGTGGTTGTATTTGTTGGCGTGATGCAATTACCTGTTATGAATTCGCCTGTTCCAGTTCGGCTTGCAGATTAATATACTCTTTATCTGTCAGGAAGAAGAAGGGAGTGCTTCCTGTTAGTAGTAGAGTGCCTCAAGGATCCGTACTTTGACCTTTACTCTTTATTTTGTTTATGAATGACCTTTTTGATATGATTTCGAGCCGTTTGTGCCTTCCATTTTCATTTGCTGATGATGTACAGCTGTTATTCAAAGTTCAGTTGATTTCCCTGATGTGTTGCAAAGTACGATTGATTACACTGCCGGTCTGCTATTAAGGTGGATTTCTGATGATGGTCTTTCTATTAATACAAATGAGACAAAAGCGATGATGTTTGGTAATTGTAATGGTACCAAGTTTTCTGTTACTTTGGGCAGCGATTCAATTGAGTTTGTAGATAAGGTCACTTGTCTTGGTTTAATTCTTGATACAGGTTTGAATTTTGAGGGTCATGTTAATTCCATAGTATCTAGAATAAGTTTTACTCTTCGTAAATTGTACGGATTAGATTTAGTGCTACCCTTTCATGTTCAGAAATGGGTTGTTTATGGTATAATAATACCTGTACTTCTATATGGGTTGGAAGTATATTCTGGTAGTTTTGGATATGTATTGAGAAAGTTAAAGTTAGTTTTCAATAGGGTCTTGAGATACTTACAAGGCCAGATTGATATTAAAGCTACCTAGGTAGGAAAAAAATATTTTTTTCAAAAACCATTTATTTCTCAATATAGTCTCCATTTAGCTCAATACACTTAGTAAGACGATATTCCAAATTTTTTTTATACCATCTGAATAATACGATTTTGGGAACCCCTCAAAATGCGCGTTAGTTTCGGTAATCACTTCTTCGTTTGAGATAAATCTTTTTCCTGCGAGCCATTTTTTCAAGTTTGGAAACAGGAAAAAGTCACTAGGAGCTAAATCTGGACTACAAGGTGGATGGATGATCAACCCAAATCGATTAGTTTATTTGTTGTAGTCGTTTGAAGTAAGCAACTTTAGTGTTTCTTAAAAATGGAAAAAAATGAATTTCGTGCAGTGATTAAACACTATTATTTGAACGAGAAAACCGCAAAAGAGACAAAAGAAAAGCTCGATAAACATTACGGTGAGTCTGCTCCGTCAGAGTACATGGTAAAATATTGGATTGCTGAATTTAAACGCGGCCGAACAAGCACTGCAACAATACCATCAACAGGAAGTCCAAAAGAGGTGGTTACTAAAGAAAATATCAAGAAAATCCTCGATATCGTTATGAATGATCGCCGAGTCAAGTTACGTGAGATTGTTGAAATGGTAAACATATCATATGAACGTGTGTTAACGTGGATTAAGCCCCTAGTGACTACTTCCTATTTCCAAACCTAAAGAAATGGCTCGGTGGAAAGAGATTTAGCTCCAATGATGAAATTATTGACCAAACAAAATTCTATATCAGTCGTTAAGCAGCTTTGGGCTGAAGAACAGCTCTCGCGTCATCGTAATCATTTCTTAAGTGCGGTCAGGCTTGCGTGTGTTGTTTAGCCTTCGAGAGTTTTTCGTCTCGCTCGCACTGGTTGACTGATTTGCCACGGATAACCGTATAGTCTTGCGGTTCTTTTGTGGAATTTCGTTGACAACCACGTTGCTAATACTTCCTATGTGATGGCATAGGTCGGGTATTGTCAGTCACAAGAACATTTTTGAAATACTGTTAATAACATCTTGGACATATGGTCTAGTTACCGGCGCCATTTTTGTGCAACCATATTCTGCAAATTTACTTTGCAGAATATATACCAATAAATAAATAAATGAAATTCTATATTTTTGGAAGGGATACCAAAGCTGGAGAAACGTTGGACTAAGTGTATTGAGCTAAAAAGAGACTATGTTGAGAAATAAATGGTTTTTGAAAAAAATAATGTTTTTCCCTACTAAGGTAGCTTCAATATCAATCCGCCCTCGTATAGTTTCCTTTAAAACTTGAACATTTTTAAACAACGTTCGCACTCTACAATAAATGTTTGTATCGATTTCGTTTTAAGATGAAACTTTGTGGTCGCATTTTACTTGATGTCTGGCGTTTATTACGTTCCGAAATAGCCTTAACTTCTTACACCTTTGAAAATGTGATGTATCATATTATGCACAAACGTTGTCCGTGGCATAGTTATCGTAACTTAACCGAATGGTTTGCTGCACCCTGTTCTCGATGGATTGTTATTGAGTATTATTTGGAGAGAGTACGTGGCACACTGGCACTCCTAGATCAATTAGATTTAATAGGACGAACAAGTGAAATGGCAAAACTAATTGGTATACAATTTTACGAAGTTCTATCAAGAGGTTCGCAATTTCGAGTGGAAAGTATGATGTTAAGGTAACATAATATTTTATTCAAAATTTGCAGATTTTATTTTCTTTTTTATTATTATTTCTTTACCACAGAATTGCCAAACCGAAAAACTTGGTACCTTTATCACCCAGCGTCCAGCAGAGAGCACATATGAGAGCGCCAGAATATTTAGCTTTAATTATGGAACCGCAATCACGTTTTTATGCAGATCCTTTAATAGTTTTGGATTTTCAAAGTTTATATCCTAGTATGATTATTGCATACAATTATTGTTTTTCCACCTGCCTGGGAAGAGTAGAGCATTTGGGACAGTGAGTACTTATATTGTCATTAGTTAGAAAACAAGTTTCATTTAATACTTTAAATATCAATCAGTTCAAGTCCATTTGAATTTGGTGCATCCCAACTGCGAGTATCGCCTGCTGTATTGCGTAAATTGATTGATCGTGATCTCATTAATATTTCCCCCTGTGGTGTAGTGTTTGTCAAATCTGCTGTACGTGAGGGTATTTTACCGCGTATGCTTAAGGAAATTTTGGATACTCGGCAAATGGTGAAACAGTCAATGAAACTGCACAAATATAATTCTGCCTTACAACGCATTTTACATTCGCGCCAGTTGGGCTTAAAACTTATGGCCAATGTTACATATGGCTATACAGCGGCCAATTTCAGCGGACGCATGCCTGCTGTAGAAGTTGGTGATAGTGTGGTTTCTAAGGGTCGGGAAACTTTAGAGCGTGCTATTAGAATTGTGGAAGACAATGATAAATGGAATGTTAGAGTCGTTTATGGTGATACCGATTCTATGTTTGTTTTAGTACCCGGTCGCAATCGAGCAGAAGCATTTCGTATTGGCGAGGAAATTGCCGAGGCTGTAACAATACAAAACCCACATCCTGTTAAATTAAAGTTGGAAAAAGTTTATCAGCCTTGTATATTACAGGTGAGTAGGAGATTCTGCTATAATTTGGGGAAAAGGCGTTCAAATACTTATTTTATAGACCAAAAAACGTTATGTTGGTTATATGTATGAAAATCCGGATCAAAAGGAGCCTGTTTATGAAGCAAAAGGTATTGAAACTGTTAGAAGAGATGGTTGTCCTATGGTAGCAAAGGTGAGTGAGTATCTTTTTTCTATAGACATCAGTTTTAAATCCCTGTCCGAAAAGTTGGCGTGTGAATCTGTGTGCGCAATTGTAGCATGGTAGTTCACAAACGTCTGAATCGATTTTGATTTTGGTTGTTTTTTATTTTTCTTCAAGCAAGATTTGAGCGAGCTTTGCTTAGGTTTTCTTCAGAACTACGTTCAGCCGTTTGGACGCTACGATGTTGGGGGGTTTTTAAATCTTAAAATATATTACTCTTCATTTCGGCAATCCGAACTGAGTATATGCATATGTATATATGTTGAAATCAACTTTCCATGCCACCGTTAGCGCAGTATACATATCGGTGGAGTATATTAAGATTATATCAAGACATTAATTGCATTTTGCCAAAGTTTGATGGGATATGACCATGCTGCATTAAAGAAACGATATATTAAGAAAACACGTTTTTTGAGATCCCTTTTACAGCCGTAATACTGAATCGATTTCGGAAAGATTTATATGTTTTTAATGGGGATTTTAGATAGATGTGCACAATCTTAATTTTATTTAAATCGGTTTAGTATTTTGGGAGCTATAAGCGTTTGTATTTGCTAACAATACATGCATACTTATTACACATGGAAAGTGTGTATGCGTGTTTGTCCAATTTGCTTTGTGTAGAAATGAGACAGAGGCTTTTCTATATGTATTTTGTAGTAAGAGAGAGATAAGTAAGAGAATTTTAAGTTGTTTATTTAGAATGTTTTTTGTTTTTGTATTTTACCGTATATATTTATTTAAATGTTTAATATTTAACTACTAGAATGCGGGCGATTCGCCGTCGACCGCTAGATATTACTCGCATTAAGAAAACTATGAAGGATTTAAATCTTTTCGGTAATAATAGTTGCGTTCAAATATTATTTTGTTTTAGATGTTGGAAAAAGTACTTCGTTTGCTTTTTGAAACTGCTGATGTAAGTCAAGTGAAGCACTATGTGTGTCGACAATTTAAAAAACTTTTAGCCGGACGGGCAAATCTACAAGATTTAATATTTGCTAAAGAATTTAGAGGTTTAAATGGTTATCGACCCACAGCGTGTGTACCCGCATTGGAGTTGACGAGGTAACAAACACTGTTGTAACATTCAATGCTCAATTCAAACAGTTGCATAAATAATTTTTTTTCTTTTTAGAAAATGGATACAAACAGATCCACGGCGAATACCTCGGCGTGGCGAACGTGTGCCATTTGTAATAACAAATGGGCCACCTGGAGTGCCTTTAATACGTTTGGTGCGTCATCCACATGAAGTATTGGCCGATGAAGGTTTAAAAATTAATGCAATCTACTACATAACAAAAGCTATAATACCACCTTTAAATCGTTGTCTCCTACTAATTGGAGCTGATGTTAATGAATGGTAATTCTTCTTGTTCGTATGGCATTTCATTTCTTTTTCACTTTTTCCCACAAAATGTTCCTTAGGTTTGCCAATTTGCCACGTAAAATCCTTCTTACACCCGCCCTTTCCACTGCAAATGAATTTATTTCTTGTCCAAATGCTAAAACTAAGAAAAGTACAATTTCACAATTTTTCTCCACGACAAATTGTATTACTGATTGTGGCCACCAAACTAAACATGGCATTTGTTCGGATTGCAGCCACAATCCAACACGTTCGGTTATTATATTGCAATCGAAAATTTCTAAAATTGAGCGGTCCTATCTGACAACCCAGCACATATGTCAGGCATGTTGTGGTCGTGTGGGAGATCTAAGATGTGCTTCTCTTGATTGTCCCGTATTGTATGTATTGGAAGTGAAACGACGAGATTTACAAAAAATTATGCATTATAGACATTTTTTAGAGGAAAGATTTTAGCTAAAATATTATTTATTAAACATTTGAATGTACATATTTATCTATTAAGTGCGTAATTTATAAAATTATCTAAATTTATTGTTGAAAATTATGTACATATGTATGTTTAATATATGCATGTACATACATACATATGTACATATAATAAAGTATATCGTTGAATTTATCATAAGTCGCTGTCGAGAAGTGCGCAAGTGCCCTGTTCGTCACTTCTGATCAACTTTGAATCTCTTTTTTGCGCTTTGAACAAAGCACAGTCAATTTGTTATTAAAGGCAATAATATATTTTACCATAAAGACTGAAAAAAAAGTAAACCAAAGCAATACAATGCTACAAATCGAAATGTCATAAAATTGTGTCACTACGACAGAGTTAATTTACTTATATATATATAGATACATATCATATATGTAGGATCTGGCCCCCAAGGGCTAAGAAGATCAGACAGACAGAGACAGAACAGAGTTGTATAGTATAATAAATAACACCTAATAATAACTACATTGACAACACTTAAAACGGACGAGTGAAAACGGAACGAGAAGACAAAACCAAGAGAAAAGGCATTCATTAAAATCAAGCAAAGAGTAAAGACGTAGATCGGACAGTGCACAGACAACAGAAATATTAAATTAACTAAAGTGAAAATAAACAGAAGAATTGAACTAAACTATAACTACATTGTTAAATTAACTAAAACTAAAATAAGAAGGCAAAGAATTGAACTAAACTATAACTAAATTGTTAAGTTAACTAATAAATAAGAAGAAGAATTAAACAAAAGCTGTAACTAAATTGTTAAATTAACTAAAGCTAAAATAAAAAGGCAAATAATTGAACTAAAAATCTAAATGAAATAAAAGCCAGTGAATTTGTGCATTTATATATCAAAACTTTACACAAAAGCATTGTTTTATTTCAACAGTGGAAACCAATCCCTACAAATTTGGGGGCTCAACCTATGAAGCACGTACCGGAATAAAACACCGTTGAACAATAATTATACATACATATGAACAGTTAAAAATAAATTTTGAAATTGAAAAGTTCTTAAATAATTATTACATACGATCTCATGAAGTAAAGAAGAGAAAAAGAAAAACTTTGATATAAACGAAGGAAGTTAAAATATTGGACAAATAAAATACATACATACATACATATATACATATTATACTATATGTATATTTCCCTGAAAATAATTTGGAGTGTTTTGAAGTACATAAGAGACTGTACTACAAATTTCTAAAAGAAAATATCAGTTGCGGTATATACTTATGTATATACATATGCATACAATCTTGTGTTACATACATACTTATAACGTCGTAACAAATAAAAATATAAAGCCGATAAGCAACAATTGAGAAAGACTAAAAACCGCAGTTACATATAAATCTATATACATACGCACATACACACATATGTATGTATATGCGCGAACGTTTTAAAAGAATAAAAGTCCAAACAAGAGAACATATGTATGTATATAACTAATATAATAAATATTGGTAAAGTTCCTCACATAACAAAATATACATATGTACGTGAACGTTCATAACCAACAACCAGAGAAGAGAACATAATGGCAGCGTATATGGGCTAATACTATATAGTATAAACGATACGCAAAATAACAAACAAAATAATATTTCGGTTGCTACATGCTAAAAAAAAAAACGTAAGAAATATTAAGAAGAATAAGAACAACAACAACAACAATCATCAAGCTGAGCAAATCCAAACACATAGGATTTTAATATACGCGTGGGCAGAAGTGCAACAGAATAACGAAGTGAAGTAGCTGCAGCAGCAGAAGTTAAGGAGACTTTTCGAAGCAGAAATCGTGATGATTACAGTGGGTTCGCATGAAGAAAATTCCGATGAGTATTTTATTCCATTATAAATTTAAAATATATTAAAGAAGAAGAATTTTAAAATTTTTTAAAGAAGAAAAATATGTTAAAGAAGAAAAATTCTAAAATTTTGTGAAGAAGAAAAATTTTAAAATTGTTTAAAGAAGAAAAATTTTAAAATTGTTTAAAGAAGAAAAATATAGTAAAGAAGAAAAATTTTAAAATTTTGTAAAGAAAAATTTTAAAATCGTTTAAAGAAGAAAAATATAGTTAAGAAGAAAAATTTTAAAATTTTTTAAAGAAGAAAAATATGTTAAAGAAGAAAAATTTTAAAATTTTGTAAAGAAGAAAAATTTTAAAATCGTTTAAAGAAGACAAATATATTAAAGAAGAATTTTAAAATTTTTTAAAGAAGAAAAATATGTTAAAGAAGAAAAATTTTAAAATTTTGTAAAGAAGAAAAATTTTAAAATCGTTTAAAGAAGACAAATATATTAAAGAAGAAGAATTTTAAAATTTTTTAAAGAAGAAAAATATGTTAAAGAAGAAAAATTTTTAAATTTTGTAAAGAAGAAAAATTTTAAAATCGTTTAAAGAAGACAAATATATTAAAGAAGAAGAATTTTAAAATTTTTTAAAGAAGAAAAATATGTTAAAGAAGAAAAATTCTAAAATTTTGTGAAGAAGAAAAATTTTAAAATTGTTTAAAGAAGAAAAATATATTAAAGAAGAAAAATTTTAAAATTGTTTAAAGAAGAAAAACAGTATTGGAAAGAAAATAAAAATCAGTTAACCCTAATTAACTGATTTGGTTTGAGATAAATTAAGAGTAGAAAAATTTGTTTGTTTTCATTAATACACATACCTACCTATATACAAAAGGAAAAACAATTAATTTGGTAAAATTCATTGTCTTGAATATTTTGAAATATTGAATAAATTTTATTATTATTATATCTTATTTAAATTATAAATAATAATATAAACTTTATTGCAGCTTCATACACATATAAATATAATATTTAATTCCCATAATTTTAATTCTGAAAACGATAAGACAAGACATGGAATTATTAGAAATTTTAGCACTAACGGTTGATGAGTTGAAGGGTAAGTGTAGTGAACTTGGACTGGACGATGAAGGCAGCAAGACTATTCTACAAGAAAGGGTGATTACACATTTTAGTTTTGGAAACCGGATAGATGGGGCAGAGTCTCTGTATAGCGAAGCGGCGTCAGGCGTTCAGCGTCCGTCGGTTACAATAAATCCTGGGTTTTCTTCCTTTACCCTAAGAGATATTCAGGATTCGCTTTCAAAATTCTCAGGCGAAAATAATTTGACCATAGATACTTGGCTCAATAATGTTGAAGATTGTGCTGTTACTGTAGGCTGGAGTGATTTACAAAAATACATCTATGGGCGACAATTACTCTCTGGTGCAGCAAAAATCTTTTGCCGAAGTCAACCGAACATTCGCGACTGGATATCATTAAAAACGGCACTACAAAAAGAATTTGGTGTTCGTCTTTCCGCCATAGAGGTTCACCAAATGCTAAAAACTAGGAAGAAGAGATTAAATGAAAGCTTACGGGAATACTTATATTCCTTACAAGAGATTGCTGCTAAAGTAGCATTAGATGAGGAAAGCATCATCGAATACTTTATCCAAGGTATACCCGATATTAGAGCGAATAAATCAATTCTGTACCAAGCTACAAGCATCGAAGATTTAAAAATTAAAATGAGGGTTTACGAAAATCACCAAACCAAACCAAGCCTCAAATATCAGCAAATTCTCGCAACATCAAGAACTCTTAACGGGCACAAATAAGAAAGATACAAAACAGGTAACCTGTTATAACTGTGGTGCGAAAGGGCATGTCATTAAAGAGTGTAAAGTCAAACTGCCAAAATGTTTCAAATGCAATGAGATAGGCCACAAATCATTTAACTGCCAGACGAAGGCGAACATAAAGAGT
Organism: Gymnocheta viridis; assembly: GCA_956483585.1. Classification (NCBI taxonomy): domain Eukaryota; kingdom Metazoa; phylum Arthropoda; class Insecta; order Diptera; family Tachinidae; genus Gymnocheta; species Gymnocheta viridis. The sequence goes on along the minus strand of OY101443.1, from coordinate 62,482,059 downwards.
GAACCGAAGGAACGAAAACCAACTGCCACTATGCAAACATTGTCGTCAACATCGAGTTCTGAAAGCACGAAAGAAATTTTACCTGGCACTAATAGAATTTTTAAAGACGTTATAATAGCAGGAAAGGAGGTATCAGCAATATTAGATACAGGCAGCGATATAAGCTGTGTACGCTATGATGCGTTAATAATGATGGACGATATAAATGTTAGTGCTGAAAGAAAAAAAATGATTGGGATAGGCGGAAAAGAAATCACTACTATCGGCGCATTTGAAACAACAATTGAATTAGATGGTATTGTAGTTCCAGTTAAATTCCATATAGCTCACGAACGTGATATTTTATATTCTGCGGTATTGGGGAATGATATTCTTTCACATGTTAATATTTTCATTGATAACGAAGGAGCTAGGTTTACACAAAAATCGACGCGCGAAGAAGTTGAACCACTAGAAAAAGAAGTGGTTGGATCCAATTGCAGCAATTTTAATGACGTTGTACGACAATTTGGCCAAATTAATATCACCACAGAAACGCCGGAAGTTGAAGTAGGACACTTATCAGTCGACAGGAAAACCAGAATATTAAATTTAGTAAATGGTTATAAACCAAGCAAACCGACAACATTTCCTGTAAAAATGAAAATTATGCTAAAAGACGATATACCAGTTTCACATCACCCACGACGGATGTCTTTTGCAGACCAACAAACGGTAGACGCACAAGTTTCGGAATGGTTGCGCGATGGCATTGTTAAACGTAGTCACTCAGATTACTCTTCACCGGTGGTTTTAGTTTCGAAAAAGGACGGTAGTAAGCGATTGTGCTGTGATTACCGGAAATTAAATGAGAAAGTTATAAGAGACAATTTTCCGATGGTAATAATTGATGACGTACTACAGCGGTTACAAGAGGCGAAAATGTACACTACTCTTGACCTGAGAAATGGATTCTTTCATGTTCCGATAGAATACAACAGCCAGCGATACACTTCATTTGTGACTCATCGAGGGCAATTTGAATTTTTATTCATGCCTTTTGGGTTGTCAAACTCACCAGCAGTATTCTGTAGATATATTACCGCAATCTTTCACGAATTGATTTCGGATGGAACTGTCGTACTTTACATGGATGATATGGTGATTCCATCGAAAACTGAAGAAGAAGGCATTGAGAAATTGCAAAAGGTTCTAGAAGTTGCATCACTAAATGGACTTCAAATAAAATGGAGTAAATGCCAATTCCTTATGAAGAAAATAACATTCCTCGGATATGTGTTAGAAAATTCTACAATACTTCCCTCAAAAGAGAAAACTACTGCAGTCGAGAAATTCCCCACTCCAAAAAATCAAAAAGACGTTCAAAGATTTTTAGGACTAACCTCCTACTTCCGTCGATTCATCAAAAATTACGCAGTAATCGCCAAACCACTTTCGGACTTGCTTAGGAAGAATGTTCCTTTTAAGATGGGCGATGAAGAAATTTTAGCCGCCAAGCAATTGAAAGCAGCTTTGGTAGGTGCCAGCGTGCTTAGAATCTTTAACCCACACGCTGAAACAGAAATCCATACAGATGCTAGCAAGCACGGATATGGTGCGGTTTTATTACAGAAAGATTCTGAGGATGGTCAACTACATCCTATTCAATTCATGAGTCGAAAAACAACAGCGTTTGAAGAAAACTACCACTCGTATGAGTTAGAAGTTTTAGCTGTAATCGAAGCATTAAAGAAATGGCGTGTGTTTGTAATGGGAATAAAATTTAAAATCATAACCGATTGCAATGCATTTACAATGACGATGAAAAAGTCGGACGTACCATTGAGAGTATCAAGATGGGCTCTCTTTCTACAAGATTTCGATTATGAGATAGAACATCGATCTGGATCTAAAATGAAGCATGTGGACGCATTAAGCAGAGTCTCCTGCTTAATGATTGAAGATTCTATGCGCCATAAAATAAAAGAAGCGCAGTTAGAAGATGATTGGGTTCGAGCGGTAATGAAGATATTAGAAACTCATGCATATGAAGATTTCTTTTTAAAATATGGTTTGGTACATAAGGATCCCAATAAGGAGCTTATTGTCATTCCCTCCAGTATGGAACGGGAAATTATAGAAATGGCCCACAGGCAAGGTCATTTTGCGGCTAAGAAAACGGCAGATCTCGTTGAGAAAAACTTCTATGTTCGAAAACTAAGTAACAAAGCTGATACAGTAGTAAAAGCCTGCGTTGAATGCATAGTATCCGAGGCTAAAAATGGAAAAAAAGCTGGTCTACTGAATCCGATTGATAAATCGGATAAACCATTGACAACGTTTCACATAGACCATTTAGGGCCAATGGAAACGACAACAAAACAATATAACCACATATTGGTTATAGTAGATGCGTTCTCCAAATTTGTATGGCTCTACCCCACAAAAAGTACAACGGCAAGTGAGGTGATTGATCGGTTACAAAAACAGTCAGCAATTTTTGGAAACCCTGCAAGGATCATAACGGACAGAGGCAGCGCATTCACTTCAAAGGATTTTAGCAGTTATTGTGCAGCCGAAGGGATTCAGCATTTGCTTATCGCAACAGGGGTGCCACGGGGCAACGGACAAGTTGAACGGATAAACAGAATTATTTTGCCAATGTTGACAAAATTGTGTCAAGAGAAACAGCAAAACTGGTACCGATATATCGATAGAATTCAGAGAACTATCAATAACACACCACCTAGAAGCACTGGTAGTACACCATTTGAAATAATGACGGGGCTTAAAATGCGAATTAAAGAAGACTGTGAGATCGGACAGCTGCTAGAAGAAGAAGCAGTAAGCGACCTCAATCAAGAGCGGAATAACCTGCGTGAAAAAGCAAGGGATAACATACTGCGGATTCAACAGGAAAACAAGAAATCCTTTGACAAGAATAGAGTACCTGCAAAGGAATATAAAATAAATGACCTGGTTGCCATTAAGCGAACCCAGTTTGGAACAGGACTAAAATTAAAACCGAAGTATTTGGGACCCTACAAAGTAGTAAGAAACTTAGGCCACGACAGATACGAAGTGGAAAAGATAGGTGAAGGCGAAGGCTCCAGAAAATGTACCACGGTCGCTGAATTTATGAAGCCGTGGAACCATACATTCGGGGCGAATGTACTGTCAGGAGGGCCGAATGTAGGATCTGGCCCCCAAGGGCTAAGAAGATCAGACAGACAGAGACAGAACAGAGTTGTATAGTATAATAAATAACACCTAATAATAACTACATTGACAACACTTAAAACGGACGAGTGAAAACGGAACGAGAAGACAAAACCAAGAGAAAAGGCATTCATTAAAATCAAGCAAAGAGTAAAGACGTAGATCGGACAGTGCACAGACAACAGAAATATTAAATTAACTAAAGTGAAAATAAACAGAAGAATTGAACTAAACTATAACTACATTGTTAAATTAACTAAAACTAAAATAAGAAGGCAAAGAATTGAACTAAACTATAACTAAATTGTTAAGTTAACTAATAAATAAGAAGAAGAATTAAACAAAAGCTGTAACTAAATTGTTAAATTAACTAAAGCTAAAATAAAAAGGCAAATAATTGAACTAAAAATCTAAATGAAATAAAAGCCAGTGAATTTGTGCATTTATATATCAAAACTTTACACAAAAGCATTGTTTTATTTCAACAGTGGAAACCAATCCCTACATATATAATATATAGATACATATCGATCGGTACCTTTATATAGAAAGGTCCTAACTATTTTTTTCAATATCGAGTTTTTTCATATTTAAATAGGCGAAATATACAAAAAACTAGATTTTGTATATAAGGTAACGATATGTACATTCATTATTACCCTGTAGGGAATGTACATAGTATAACTGTAATGCTTGTAAGGCTAGTAAGGCTTGTCCACCAGGAGACCTTATCACTACTAACGACATAGTACTTTTAGGATCACATGGAGACATTTGAACCAAAGATTTACTAGTACATTTTAGTGACTCTAGTCCAACGAGTGCTTCTCAGTCGATTCTCGAGGTTGTTTTTATTAAGTGGGTTCGAGTACCCGAAAGTTTTTACGAATTTTTAATGAACTTTACTGAATTTTACTAAATTGCGTTCGTTTACTCCAGCTACAGTAAATGAGAACACAAATTGAGAGCATAAATTGACAGTTTATGGCTGAGAATTTACTAATTTTTACTGCAGAAATTTCTTGTACAAAAATTTAGTAAAACCAAAAAACATGATTCAAAAGGTAAACAAACAAAAGTAAGAAATTAAAAAGTATACAATTTGTGAAAAAATTATTTAGAAAAAGAAAAACTGAGACAAAATAATAAAAATTATATTGAATAAATTATTTTTAAACTATTCGTTCGTTGAACAAGTATGCATATGCCTTTTAAAAGGAAAGGAATGTTGTAGAAATCATTTATAGCCATTTTCGTTGTTATTTTGTTATTTCCTTGGAGTTGTGAAAATGCTAAGTATATGGTTACTAAGTATTGCACTTGCTTTTAAGGTAGTCAATAGCAAAAACAAATAATCACATACTTTTGAATAAATTTAATCAGACAAAAATTAGGAAAATCAAATAAAATGAAAATAAACACATTGATACGATTATAGAAAATAATTTGTTTATATTTTTATAAAATATTCGTGTTATAATAAATATTGGATCGAGTACCAACATAGAAAAAGAGTTGAGTAGTCCAAAGTGTAAATATATATCAACACTATATTGATTTGCAATCACCTGTTTCCTTATTCTTACTAATTTTTTAAGTTTTTCCGTTCGCGTACTTTTTTGGGCAACAGCTTTTTTGAGTGTAAATTTTTCAATTTACTCAGTAATTACTCATTTACTGCATTTTACTGCAAAAGTACTCGAACACAGCTATTATAGGGGTTGGGGCCAAATACTTAAACACATATTTTATGTATAAAGGAGATTGTTAAAAAAAGCTTAAATTACAGAATTTAAATTTAACCTAACTATAAATTATTTAAACCAGTCTTTTTTTAATAAAGCAGTTATATTTTGAACTCTTCATAAATTTTTCAATTAAACTCAAGCTAACCACTTGTGTTATCAAAAAAAAAAGCATGCACGAAAACTGTTCACGTACTGTAAGATTGGACTAAGAGAAAAATATTCTTGCACGAAATAGCCCGTACTTTTTCTTTTGACAGGTTGTGTAAATTGTCAGACAGCCACCTGTTCGCCAAATAAACAATATACAATTATATTTAGCAAAAACCAAAAAAGTTTTTTAAAAATAGTAAAATAAGCACTCAAAATATGTATATGATCAATATACAGTGCATGCGATCCAGTATCGCGATATTTATTGAACGTCTAGCATGTAGTATGGACATACATATGTACATAAGTACTGGTGGATCCCTTAATATTTTGAAATCTGGAAAATGAATCGCGATCCAAATATCACAATATATGGTATGTACATTCCATTTTGGCGTTATATTACATTTTAAAATTAACGACAAAATGTTGGAAAAAAAAGTTTTTTTCTTACATTCGAGAAGTGATAAAATACTTATCTCTATATTCAGTAAAAAAATTCAAATAATCGAGCCCAAGGGTTTCAAGATATACTCTAAAATATGTTTTGACAGATAGTCAGTTACTTTTAATGATGAAACAGAACAAATCTGCAACTTCAGGAACAAACGCTGATAGCCCATAATAAAAACGACGGAAGTAACTTCAAATTCTCTCTTATTATTGTTTGATTTTCTTTTGCTAGCATTTTTCATATTAAAATTTTATGTGATTTCATGAAAACACGGTAACATTGTTGAGAGAATGAGTGTCTAAAATTGAGAGTATAAGAAAAAACGCTGTAAAAATAAAATAAATTCTATTTCATGACCACATTCTCTGGCAGAGCTTTATGCCAAACTGTATGGAAAATATTGTTCAGCCTGAAGTTGCAGTTTTTTTGTTTCATCATTTACAACAAATTTTGTATAGTTGTACAATCGCTACTAACAAAACGGAAATATGGAACACAAACAATTTTCGGGTTTTATATCGTACTGTTTTTAAAATCGATTTCCATCATACACCTGAACATATTTTCCCCACATTTCAATACAATTGAATACGGTAACATTATCTCAACTTCGAAAAGTTTCATTTCCCATCCCCGCATTATATATGTACATATGTGCATATGTAACTAAAATTTTACAAGGGTCTAAACAAGAGGGAAAAATAATCATTGCTTTAGCGAGGTCACTAAATGAAAGCGACTAATGCAAACAAACAAAAATTACAGCAATATACGTAGATAATTACATGCATTCACATATTTGTACATATATAATAGTTCCAAAGAAATATGATATCATTAGTTGCAGATTATGCCACCACATCTTCTTCCAGCAGCGAAGAAGACAACACAGATAATGAAAACACAGAGGAGCAAACTAAAAGACACAGGTCAGACAATTAAAACTTTACAAAAGCAAATTATGTTTATGTGCATATGTATGTATATTAGCTCAACTTCTGCGAAGGCATTTCCAACTTTATTACTTCCTAGTGCCAATTCTATACTTAGAGGAGAATCTTCAAAGCCATCGGGTGATGTTTTCAACAATCCTTTTCTGGAAGCGGAAAAGTTAGAAATAGATAAATTCCAAAAACATGTTAAAATGGTTGAGTCGGAAAACCATTTGCTGCAAAAAAATGGCCGTAAGATATGTTGGAACAATCGCAAGGGGCGTTGTAGATTTGGAAATAAATGTAAATATGCTCACGATTCAGATTTGGTGGAGGCCAAGGAAGTTACAAATACACAAATTATAAATAAAGAGGTATGTAAAAATTAACATTAATAATTTTGTGGCCAAAGATATAAACGTACATAATCGTGTACGTCAGTGCTATTCAACCTTTTTGGCTCGTGTACCACTAAATTCACGACAAACTTTTCGCGTACCACCAAAAAAAATATAATGTACTGAAAAAATAATTACATCAATAAATACCAAACAATTTTAAAATTTTACAAAAAAGGTATACTTTTATGATGATTTTTCTTTTTGTTTCCAATTGCAAAATAGAAATCGTAAAAATTTTAAAAGATTTCGCGCACCACCTGGAAATTTTTCGCGTACCACCAAGTGGTACGCGTACCATAGGTTGAATGGCACTGGTGTACGTCATTGGCATTTCCTGCAGTAATTAATTCATCGTTATATACACATAATTTGCAAAAATATCGCCAATTTTCTTTTTGTTAAATCAGAAAACAATGTAAATATATTATGCACGGATCCTCCAAGCGACTCCATGCAAGAATTTCAAGAAAGTGTGCTCAATTTGGTATTGCGCATTATTTTTCGTCTACTAACGCCAAGTAAAATTTGCGATTCATGAATAAAGAAAGATGATATGCTTGCATTGATCTATAAAAAAAATTATCTCATTTCGGTTCCAATGATGTCTGACTCTTTGGTAGCTGTGCGGAATGACTATTATGATAATACTACAATATTACATAGAATATTTAAAACATTTTTGAATATTGATCTTAATTATTAAAATTATCTAATTACTGCATTAAACTTCTTTCTGCGGCATTTCGTTCCATTCACACACAAACGCAGAATAAAGGTTTCGAAGGAGCTGGCGGTGGTTTGCTTGATGATAATTGTGAAACACCTGTAATTCCAATGAATTTTTTTTATTTTTTTAAAAGAAAATCCGATACAATCGATACTATACTGTTTAATTTTCTAAAAGTCGTGATTTGTTTCATTGTGTTATATAGCATATAGGGAAAAACATGACACTTATTTTTTCAAAAAATTTTAAATTATTTGACTCATGTTTTTTTATAATTTCCTTTAAAAGTACACAATATCTATCAGTTATAACAGCTGTTACTTTTTTCGTCGTTATTGTGCTTCATATGACGAATTTACACAGCGAATTTTACCGACGAATTCGTCGCGTTAGGCGATATGCGTCGTTCGTCTCAGTTGTGTTCCTAGCATTAACCATTCTTCTTTTTTTTAGGAATTTTATTTAATGTTTTTAGTTTTTTAATATTTAACTAAATTTTATAATGATTTTTGGAAAAATAAATTTAAACCTTAAACCTTAGTTTTACTTTTCGTTGCCGTTCTGCGTCGTTCTATGCAGTAGAAAATATTTTTTAATTACTTGTTCTGTGTGTGAGCTTTCAAATGAGGATGGTGTAATTATATAAATGAATTTTGTAAATGTTTGCAAAGTGTTTTTTATTTGACAAAAATATATAAATCTTTAAAAATATGAATTAAAATAAAATTGTCTTTTAATACAAAATTTGTAATATTACACACCACAAAAAAATAATACATCTAAACTCTTGGCTGTCACTCAACGTTGAATTCTATTTTCTACAGAATAGTCCGCAACAGAACATAACGAAAAAGTAACAACAAACCACACATACAGTTTTTCAATTGAACAGAAACAAAAGAGCTTATCCGTAACAGAAGAGAACGTACAAACTAATTCTGCCTTAAGATGTTTGAACTGTAATACCAACTCGTTGTTTTACCACTAAATTTAGTGGTTTTTACCTTTGTTTAGTGTGAAAAATTAATTTTTAGTAGTTAGTGGTTTTTATAGTAGATGTCAGCAGTGCGGTTGATAATTATTTGTATACAAACATTAATCGATTTCATTAAATAATTTATTCAAGCTTTAGATCCAGAAAATAAATATAAATGATTTATTTAATCCGATATTTCGCTTTCTCAATGGAAAGCTTCTTCAGGGATATATTTAATTAAAAATTAATAATAGCAATTATTGTTTTCACAAACCAATAACAACTTATTATATATTTGTTTGAAAAAATAATAAAAAATTGTCAAAAAAATTTGATAATTCAATTACACAGAAATACAAAATTACTTAAATCTATTACAAAGACATAAAAAATATTCAATTTCCTGTTTTATTTTTATAAATTAAATGTCTGTAATTTTGAGCTACATTTTCTGTATCCATTTTAAAAATCTGCTGTATGGTGAAACATTGCGCAATGTGATGTTAATGCAGTTTTCTGAGTTGATCTGTATATGTATTTCTGATCAGATTTATGTCCGGCTAATCTAGTTTTTAGTTTATTTTTAGTTTTACCTATAATACTTTATTACACCCTCCGTTATTATTTCCCTTACGTGGTATTTTGTAAACTACATTAAATCTGTCTAATATTTCCGCCTTATCCTTCATTTTACTGAATAAACTTCCTAATGTATTATATGTCTTATGAGACATCCTATAATTATTACAATCGTAGATTTTAGAATTCTTCAACCTTTCAGAAATTATCGGTACATAAGTCAAAGACTTATAAAATTTTGGTTCATTCCCAGTGGTCGTACTATTTATCTTCTGTCTTTTGTATTGTCTAATCAATTTAATAGAAAGTTGATTAGGGAAATCATTATCTTCCAATATATTTCTAATTCTCACCACATTCTTCCTATGAAATTCAATGTCACTTATATTCAGTACTCTATAGTACTCCATATATGAGATTTTTTGCCGCATTAATAAGAACTCTTTTAGGATGTTTTGAATAATAGTTAATTATTCTTCCCGATGATGTAGGTTTCTGGTACCAATCTACTAATAAGTTATTACCCTTTCTTATTATTAAAGTATCTAAATATGGTAATTTATAGTCACATTCCCTTTCAATTGTAAATTGAATGTCTGGATGAAAAGAATTAAACATAGTTAACAATTCTTCGATTCCTCAACTACCGTTTCTTTCCTTTTTTGAGTCACTTTTAATACCCACGCGGCGTTTGGCGAACTTTTTAAAACAAATACAGTTATTAAATTGTGAGAGATCAATCTTAAAATTACAATATTACACAGATTTATTTTCAAAAGAGTTTTAAGGGGCAAAAGGGCTTTCATTTAAGTATAATATATATGCTGGAAGATAAGCTAGGATCCAGCGGCGGTGACTTTTGTCCACAACAAATATTCACTACAAACATTAAATATTTAATTTTGTAAAAAAGCTTAAAGATAAAAGAACTGTTTTAACTGAAATACAGTGTTAATAAATTATAGTTTTTGATGAAAATACAAAATTTTGGGTTTCAATTATTTTCGGGGCGTGGCAGCTCTGCAAACATTCTAAAGGGCAAATTACGGTGACTTGTTCAGCTGTATACATAAATATATACATACAATAAAATCCAAAAACATTCTTAATAAATAACTTAAAACTCTCTTATTTAGCTCTCTCTTATTACAAAGTACTTATAGAAAAAACTGTCTTATTTCTATGCAAAAGCAAATTGAACAAGCACACACGCACACTTTGTTTATTTTACAACTTGAAGCTGATGCATATGCATATGTAATAAGTGTGCATGTGTTAGGAACAACTTTAAACGCTTATAGATCCCAAAATACAAAACCGATTCTAATAAAATAAAGATTGTACACATCTATGTAAAATCCGCATTAAAAACATATAAATCTTTCCAAAATCTGTTCAGTATTACGGTCGTAAAAGTAAATATAATATAGATATGCCTCTAGTATTAACAAAATACTTTACAAAAAAATCCATTAATTACTTACAAAAATTATAAACAAAATTTTCTTTTTTATTTACGCAGCTCAAGACAGGATACAATTTAGCAATCCACACAATGGAACCTGATGAAGCAAATAATTCTACTGAAAAGCTGAAAGATCGCAAGCGCCCCGGCTTAGGAGATAATATTGTACCAGGAAAGCGGGTAATGAAAACATATCACAATACCAAAAAATCAACGTTATAGTTTAGACAAAACCTTCCGGCTGTAATCTCACTGAACAGCTAAGACCAGTGGGGAAAAATCGTGTATATATTAATTTGATAACACGTAAAGAAGGATCTTCTTTATACTTAACATCTTCTTTTTCGGGAAACTCTAGCGATAAGCGGGTGTGTGGTTTAGATAACCAAAAATTTCCCAAAACGGGGCGGTAAATCGAGACGGACGATGATGAATTTTCACAATCCAATTCCCTATCATCAGCTTCAATAAGGTCAGAAATATCATTGTCATTGTTGGAAGTGCAGTTATCTACTAATAATAAGAGAAATAAAAATTAAGAGCAAAATAAAAACACAAAATGCTACCAGTTAGTTTAGTTTCGTTTTCTTTCGGGGAAGGGATTAACGATAGATTAATGCAAACCACGGCTATACGATGCTGCCGAACTAAACGGTTTATGGCGCAACTTAGGCGAGACAACAACCATTTGCCAGACAAGCGATTGCTATCTGCCTTCAACAGAAACCAAGCAGCCGGCAAAGAATCAATCAGTATCATCTTGGTCTTGATAACATCTTCATTTCCTTGTTTTAATTGCTTGCATAATTCCTCCAACAACTCCACTACACCTTGGGCCGATAACACGCGCTCTACCTTTATGAAAGACATAATGCCGGCGTATAGATCTGGCTCAATTTCACGCGATTCGAGCATATTCTTAATACGGCTAGCGGAAAAATCAAGTTTGGTGTCTATAAACAATGCAGGTGTCACTTGATTTATAACAAAATTTAACATTAAAGTGAAGGCCAATTGTGTTTTTCCGACTCCAGCCGGTCCACATATTTCCCAAAACGACAAGCTGTTAAATAGTTCACGCTGTGCCAACAAGTTATCCAGATTTTTAATATAAGTGCCATACACATTTTTTCTTAATTTATCCTCCTCTTGAAGATTTATATGGGAACATTGCTTTGGTCCATACAAACGTCGAAATTCATCTTTAATTTTCCTGACTTGTTCAAAGTTTATATTCAATATTTTCATCAGTTTTTCAGGTTTTTCTGAATTGAATTCACGTACTAACTTAATACCATGTTTCTCCAAACTACATAAACAATATGGTGATAACTCAGTATTTTCCAAACTGTGTAATTTCAACATTTTCTATAATGTTGTCTAAAATTACAAACTAATAATACGTTCTGCAATCGCCCGCGCTTTTTTCAATAACACGAAATTCACCTCTTTCGTATACCAAGGAGTATTTAACTAGGTGGTAGTTTAGCAAAACAATTGCTATAATACCAGAATAGCGGTCGTTTTCGTTTGTTACTTTCTTTGTTTCTGTCAAAAACCTTCGCCATATAACAAAGGGGTTACACGATCAAGTTTTGTCTATCAAGTTTTAATATACTCACACGTTTTTACTAAAACACTCATACTTTTAAAACTTGTTACGAACTTTCTTTTGCAATTCTCTTTCCATGAAGTGTTTCAATTTAATGTCAAGAAAACATTTTTGGGTTTGTTTTTTACAAATATTTTCCGCAATTCAAAACTACAAATTAAAATCAAATAATCAAATATTTTTGTGAATAAAATTAATAAGTGTAATTATGTTGTGTGATGTATAGAGCAATCACTTGAAGCTGTTTTCTTGACGATGACATCTAGAAAAATGAAATTGCTTTAAAATTGCGTGCCGCCTACGTTACAGCTATCAATATAAATGAATTTTGATAACCAGTACGTGTGAAAAACTTAAAAGAAAAACTGGAGCGTGTGGCTACAGTGTAAGAGATACTGAAAAAAGCTTACAAAGCCAAATGTGTTTTGTCTTTTAGTATTTTTCCCTACAAATAACATAGAGTATACACTTGACATATCTGGTATTTTTCTATTAATCCCAATTTACAATAAACATTTCTTGCTGGACTCTTATGCTCAATAAGAGATAAGGAGAAAATTGGGAAAAATTGGAATTTTTGCGTTATTTAAGGCTCAGCCTTTTTTCGTATTCGGTATCTACAACTTTGCTTCAGGCACAAAACAGATACTCCGTACGGTCTACCGAGATACAACCATGTTGAAATATAGAAAAATGATTAAAATCCACCTTGATCAATAAAATTCATATGGCCATTAAATAATTAATGCAGCCAACTTGACAAAGCGAATAATGCAGAAGTTCTTATTTTTTTGGGGTACTCTCACATGTGATTCTCAGAATTGAGCCATATAAATCATTATTTCTGCTTATCAGGAATGCAAAATATCAAGTGTACTATATTAGTACATTTTTTACTTTGTTGGTAGCGTTGTTCAGCCGCAAATTATTGGGTACAATATGACAATAATAATACTTTCTATATTATTTGAATTTGTGTTGAAGCTAAAATATTCAGCGAACATTTCTATGAAAAACATATTCAAGAGGGAACAAACTAACCAAAATGGAAACAGAAACCCAAATTTTTTTTTTATTTACTAATTACAGTGCGACCGATATATTAGCCCGTCCAATGACATATCTGGTCTACCCTGTGGTACAGGGCCATTTAGTTATAAATAACATCCCCGTCCAAATTGGTTTTTAAGTACGGCATCATTTTTTCAGCAAAATGGCTGATGTGTACTTTGCTTTGGGCTGTTTTCCACCATAGTTTCAGTTTCCGTCATGTTCTCAAAGTGTTCACAACATATTCTCCGCAATAGCGCTGCTGCCTTCTATTACGTGATATATATTTTTTAAAACATCAAAGTGAAACAAAGTATACGGAAATCTGTTAGTGTAAAGAGTACAACAGTATATATATTTCGAGCATAAACGAAAAAAAATCCATTTGTTCTCATACGCAAACCTGTGCAGAAAATCGTACTTTTAAATTGAAATTTCTACTTATTGTCGTAAAAATAATTAAAAATTCTATTACAAAAAAATTATCTGATAGTTTATCTTAAGTTTTATAATTGTTTTATATACGGATGCCCTTAGAAATGCCAGAAAACTCGTGATTAAAATTAAAGACATCTGAGGTAGGTATACAGAAGAAAAAATTTATATCAAAATGAATAGAAAAGCAGAAAAAACCTATGAAACAAATAATGGTTTTTTTATTGCGACATGATGTGAATTCGTATGTTTGTGTGCGTGAGTGGCATATCTAGCTTCGCTTGATGTGTTCTCTAATTTTCTTTTGTTTTAAAAGGAAAATAAAAAATCAGAGATGTATTTTTTAAAGTGTCTAGTTAACTAATTAATTTTTCTTCGTTAAAATTTATTAATTAGTTTTAAATCATTAATTGTTTCTAATGAAAAAATTTTAGTTTTGCTTATGTATTTTTTATATATGTGTGTATGTATTCTCTTTTGTTATGAAAACTGAATTACCGGCTTTTTTAACTCTGTAAGGGCCTTTAGCAAATAATTTCCATTGTTTTATATTAAAAAATATATACTTTTCAGCCACGCCTCTAAATTTTTTGTTAAAATATTTTCTCGATCGTTGACCAATTATTTAAATCTCTTATACAACTGGAAAAGTTGTTTGCTTCCAATTTGAGAGAAAAAAGCTGTTTTGGTTTATACGAACCTCTTAAAAAGTTTACACTATGCAAGTTTTCTGAGAATACTGCAAAATTTCTTTCCCTGCAGCTACACGTTCGTGATTTTCAAACACTGCTTGTCAGAATAAATTGGTATTAGCAGTTCTGATGTAGGCTGCACGAAACTTGAAAGCAATTTATTTCAATATACATATAGTCAAGAGCACAACTTAAAATTTCGTCTATGACTTCTTGCATCGCAATACATATTTATTACTTTTTACAAAAATTTATTTATTATTTTTTTGATTGCGTGGTTTTAAATTGCGGCAGAATATTTGTAAATAGAGAAATAAAAAACGAGTGATAAATCCGAAATATTTTTTTTGTTGGATATGATGCTGGTCGGAATGTTAGAAGACCTAAGGGCCAATAACATAAACCAGGTTACACAAAAAATAAAAATTATTCAGTAGAATCTATTCCGGATGGTAAAAATAAATCTATTAAAAAATAATTGTGGACATAGTGATGGAGTAATAATACCCTTTTAATCGTATTTTATTTAATACCTATTTTATTAACCAATTGAATTTCGTATTTTTGTTGAATTTTTTTAATTTGAAAACTGAATTATTGTATCTATTTATTTTTGAGCATTCTGCAATAAGAATTAACTAGAAATTATTTTGGTGCGCATTCAATCGAAAAAATGAATTTTTGATAATTATGTCGATGGGACCTATTTTATTGTCCATATATGTACATACTATGTAAATTACTTGGGAAGTGATATTTTTATAGATGTCGAGTGCAACAAAAACAATATTTTGAGTTACGGGTACAAAAAAGTTTTCGAAACTGCATTTATTTATTTATGCTATATCAACCGATTTTAATTTTCTCAGCGGATTTAGAAAAAAGACCTTTCGAAGGTTCCTTCGACTAGCAAGCTTTATTTGAGTGACTGAGAAATCCGTGTTTGTGAGTATTTCAGACATTTTTTTCTTTAATCTTACGACATTTCAAATTCGGCGATGTTTACACAATATTTTATAAAAGAAGGAAACGTACTAAATGAATAAAACGCAATATTTTATCAGCTCATCTATAAATATTCGCAAGGCATTTGTTTCATGAGGAAAAGCTTTTCTCGAGAAAAAATTTCTCCAATTAATTATTCATAGCTATTGTATTATTACATTTGCAAACAATCATTCAAATCTTTTATAATTTGTTTATTATTTTTATTATTATTGCAACGTAGTCATATCTTAAAAAACTCGTTGTTTAGAAAACGAAACTCGTTTTTAAATTGCACACTTCATTAAGTGAGTAAACACGATATTTGCCTGGATATTTTTTACATAAAATGAAGATCGATACGACAAATAGTTATGTATTCTAAACTCAAAAATCACGTTTTCTGAGATATGACTACGTTGCAATAAATTAGGTATATTATTTTATGTAATTTCTGTGAAATGGATAATTTTGGTTTTTATAAAACTTGAAAATTCGTTTAGGCATTTGCTTATTGAAATGCCTATTCTCTTCTTGATTTTTACGAGCTTTTACAAAATAAAATATTTTTTCATCCTTAGACATTTGCTGCCATTCCTCCCCAGCCATTTTAGCTGCTTGAGATGCTTTTCCGATATTTATTCCATTTTTTTTTAAATTTTGACGGTAATGATGTAAAAATATAAAAAAAGGATTCGGCGATTTAAATTCCTTCAGTTCTGAATTTTTGATTTTACTAGACTCTTCATGTTGATCCATATTATTCAACTGCGATATTTGAAAATATAATTTTTAATTAAATACGTATTAATAAAGATTGTAAATTCTTAAAAATGATTAATTTTATTTTAAAATTGTTAATCAAATTTTATTTTAAAAATTTTTGATTTAAAATGCTTTTCCTCATATGATTCAAAAGTAAATTTATTCAAATATGTACTTGAACAAGGCTGCTTAACAGGTTTCTCAATTTTACTCGTTTTATCATTGCTAAAAGATCCAACAGCATCGCGTACAGCTTCGGATTGTGGATCTTCACCGGGGAGATTTTCTAAAACACTGTAAGAATTCAAGGTCGGCAATTAATAAAAAAAATATTTGCTTTGTAACATATAGAATGTATCTACATACATATGTAAAATCCCATACAAAATTTTTTGAATTTGTATGGAAATTTCGCTCGGTATCTAATACCGTAATTTGGCCCCAGGTCTGTAGACATGGTCAAAGCACACTGCACCTTGTTTGTTCATCATTTGGTTCATCAACTGCAGCTGCTACTGCTGTGATATGAATTAAGTTTTATATAAAGCGGGCTTAATGCTTTTAAAAAGATTTTTAAGACTTCATTTCACAAGTTGCCATTGTTAAAATAAATTTTGATTTGCATGCTGGATGCAGCAGGCCCGGTTTTTACCGACGGAATCCATTTTCATCGATGATGTCTGAATGATAATTAATAAAATTGAAAGTAATGATAATCATGACACAATTAATCAGGTGCATGCTTCACTGCAACAAAACCGTTAACATCTGAAATTGTCATACAAACTCCATACATAAGAATGGTTTTTATTTTTTTTTATATAAAGTTTGAAAATACTAGATGAAGCACAAACGATCAGCTGTGTTAATATTACAACAAACAATAGACAACACATACATATACCAAGGCGAATTCATAACAGGTGAACTTCCACAACACTACAAAAACCACAAGCATTTTGTTTTTGTAAAATCAAAATACATTGGCAAAAATATTTGACAGGCAAAAAAATAAAATATTGAAAATTAAAAAAATCTAATTTATCTCGAAATATATATTTCCCTGAAGAAGCCACACAAGGAAGTGGCGAAATATCGGTTAACTAATAAAATTTTGTAAACGTTTTTTATAAAAAAATTGACCTATAGCTCGAGATAAATTAGATTTTTTTAAACAAAAAGTCGAAAAAAATATATAAGAATAATATTGAAAATTATTATTATTTAAAAAAAAATTTTTTAAGGGTCTTTTTTTTTAATCCCTTGAAATAATTAAAAAATATTATTTTGTTGAAGATTTTTGTTTTATTTTCGTTTAGTTTTAATTTATTCATTTTTAACCAGGTATTAATTTTATTGATGTCATGGTACATATTTGCTCTGCAACTTTCATCATCTCCTTCCGTGTATATTAATGTATCATCTGCGTATAGGACCATTTCACTTCTATCTAATACCTTTGGCATATCATTAATATATATAATAAATAAAAGAGCTCCCAAATGAGCCTTGTGGTACACCGAAATCATTTTCAATTTCATTTGACAAAACATTATTAACTTTAGTTATTTGCTTCCTATTTTTTAAATACGACTCGAACCAATTTAATTCCGTATCTTGTATTCCATACATATAGAGTTTTTTCACCATAATTTGTCTGTCGATTGTTTCAAAGGCTCGTTTAAAATCTAAAAAAATTGCCATCACTTTTTTTGTTTTTTCTATATTTTTCCATTTACTTATTACATAATTTACAGTCGTTTCACATGAGTATTTTTTACGAAATCCTGATTGGTACTTTGACAATATAGAGTTTTCTTCAATATATTTTTCTAATTGTTCTTTGACAACTTTTTCCAAAATTTTTTCACGGGTTTTTAATGTGTTTATTGGCCGGTATTCTTCGCATTTATTTGTTTTTGTCACTTTTTCAATTGGTGTTATCATAGTTACTTTCCAATTTTCAGGGAATTCACCTGTCTCTAACGATTTATTTATAATTTTTAATATTGATTCTCCTGTTACGTTCCAGTTATCAAGAATGATTTTATTAGATATTTTATCACAGTCAGTTTTATTTTTCATATGTAAATTATATTCTTAAATTCTAAAATGTTTATTGCACGGAATTTGAATTGTTGGTTTATCACAGTTATTTGGTTTTCATATTGCTCATATTCTATGGAGTCTCTTATTACTTTAATAATATCTACAAAATAGTTATTGAATTGACTAGCAATTTCTATATTATCCTTATATTCTACTTGGTTAAATATCACAGTTTTTATCACATTATGGTTTTTTTTAATTACTAGATCTTTGATCTCTCTCCACATTTGTTTTTGATCACACGCATTGTTAATTTTATTATTAATGTATTTATTTTTTTCGTTTTCGTTTTTCACTTTATATAAATTTCTTATTGTTTTGTAATTGGTCCATGCCTGATTTGTATTTTCCAATTTTGCTGTTTGGTATTTAATTATTTTATCATTTTTCATTAAACGTAATTCACTATTAAACCACCAATTTATATTGCTTTTTTCCCGTATAATTCTTTTATTAGTAAATTTTTGTATAGTTTCTTTAAAGCAATTATCAAATAAGGTTACATTTTCATTAATGTTTTCATTTTCATTGTATACCATATTTTTACTTAACTCTGTGTTAAATGTCTCTTTATTGTACTTAAAAATTTCTAATTCTTGGTTGTCTATGTTGGTATAATAATTTTTTTCAGTTTTAATTAAAATATTTATCATTTCATGATCTGCTATTTTATTTGTAGTGCTGTTGTTTACTGATATATTACAATTATTTTTTATAACAAAGTCAATTATTCTAGAATTTTTTGCTACTCTAGTATATTCACTAACTAATTGTCTAAGACCATTATCATTTAGTATACATTTAAGTTGATTTTTATGTGTCGGAATTTTTAGACCAATCAATATTAAAATCTCCTGTTATTAAAATATCACAGTTAAAATCACTTATTTCATCTAAAACTTCTTCAAAACTTTTACAAAACTCTGACTCTCCATAACTAGGCGATCTGTATATTGCAGCAATTATTATTTGATTGTCTTCACATGTGGCTTTACATACTAAAATCCATACTAATATCTTTTCAATAATTTTAGTTATTTTCCATATCTTTTTAAAATAAATAATGACCACCAGTTCTTGTAGAAGTAGAAAGCGACATAATACCATTGTAATATAATTTCATTTTCTTCTATGTCTTGTAATGTGGGTCCCCGAAAGTATAAATAAGTCCGGGGTTTCTTTAGATGCAATGACTTCCACTTGATTATAATTATTTACCAATCCTTGTACATTTGTGTAAATAGCACGTATATTCTTTGATTGTTAAACTGATAAGCCAGTTCCTCTCATTTTTAAATTCAATTTATTCTGATAAACGGGGCATTCTCTACTGTTTGTAAAATGGTTTTCATCTAAATCCATATTTAGTTTATTGTTCATTTTCATGCAATTTATACATTTCATTATCTGCTCCTGCTCCGTATTTTTGCATTCTTTTGTTTTATGTTGTCCATGACATCTCAAGCATATTTCCTGATTTTTGCATTCTTTTGCGATATGGTTATATCCTCTACACTTAAGGCACTGCGTAACATCTGTTCCATCGAACACTCTACATCTTTCCCATCCTATATTTACTTTCCTTGCTTCTATCATTTTCGTATATGTTTCGGTATCGACTGCCATTTTTACATTATAGATTGTTTTATTATTTCTTTTGATTTGATATTTTTCTATTATTTTAAGTTCTGCATTAGAGATACTTGGGTTCTGCTTTTTTAGTTTCTCAATTATTTCCTCCTCTTCATGTACAAAAGTAATATCCGTAATTTTAACTCTTAAGGCAATTGGGTTGGGCACCTTAATTTCATATCCTTCTGTTAACTCGTTCCCCTTGAATAAAACTAAAAAAAGTTATCAGATGCGCTATCAAGTCCACCTGTTATGCATTCGCCTTGATATATACAAAACTTTTAAAGTATTCATCGACTAAAGCGAAATAATCAGCTGTATTTTCAACACCAACTGTTGAGACAAAATATGATATAATAAAAGAAATAAAAAAATTATGCACCTAAAAAGCACTTTCTTGTCCTTATAATCCTGGCTTGAAAATCGTCAAACGGTTGCTAGAAAAAATATTAAACTGATGCAAAGTTTTTACTGATATTCAAGTTAAAACGATTATTTTGGTTACAACTAAGTCATTTAAAATGTTTTTACTGAATTTAATTTCTATATGTGTTGCTCCTGCTGGTGATTTGTGAATTGCAAGGGCACTCTGTGTCACATTGATTTCTTGCCACAAGTGAAACAATTTGTAACCTTGCTAGAATAAAAACATTTCCAGCTTCTACTTTATTGCTTAATTATTGAGCTTTAAAGATAAAATAGAGAATGTTCACATTGATTTTAGTAACAATTGGTCCTTGATGATTTCTTAATATGATGCTAAATTGTCACTGACTTTGGTTAGATTCAAGCTATTTTTGTGAGAATCTTAATGTACCAAAACTAAACACAGGATGTTCGCTTTTGCGAGGCATTTGTCTGATTGCAGAAATTATTTATGAGCTGAAATTGTTTATTAATTTGAATGGTAATAAAATTATGCACCTAAAAAGCACTTTCATGTCCTTAAAATCCTGGCTTGAAAATCGTCAAACGGTTGCTAGAAAAAATATTAAACAGATGCAAAGTTTTTACTGATATTCAAGTTAAAACGATTATTTTGGTTACAACTAAGTCATTTAAAATGTTTTTACTGAATTTAATTTCTATATGTGTTGCTCCTGCTGGTGATTTGTGAATTGCAAGGGCACTCTGTGTCACATTGATTTCTTGCCACAAGTGAAACAATTTGTAACCTTGCTAGAATAAAAACATTTCCAGCTTCTACTTTATTGCTTAATTATTGAGCTTTAAAGATAAAATAGAGAATGTTCACATTGATTTTAGTAACAATTGGTCCTTGATGATTTCTTAATATGATGCTAAATTGTCACTGACTTTGGTTAGATTCAAGCTATTTTTGTGAGAATCTTAATGTACCAAAACTAAACACAGGATGTTCGCTTTTGCGAGGCATTTGTCTGATTGCAGAAATTATTTATGAGCTGAAATTGTTTATTAATTTGAATGGTAATAAAATTATGCACCTAAAAAGCACTTTCATGTCCTTAAAATCCTGGCTTGAAAATCGTCAAACGGTTGCTAGAAAAAATATTAAACAGATGCAAAGTTTTTACTGATATTCAAGTTAAAACGATTATTTTGGTTACAACTAAGTCATTTAAGATGTTTTTACTGAATTTAATTTCTATATGTGTTGCTCCTGCTGGTGATTTGTGAATTGCAAGGGCACTCTGTGTCACATTGATTTCTTGCCACAAGTGAAACAATTTGTAACCTTGCTAGAATAAAAACATTTCCAGCTTCTACTTTATTGCTTAATTATTGAGCTTTAAAGATAAAATAGAGAATGTTCACATTGATTTTAGTAACAATTGGTCCTTGATGATTTCTTAATATGATGCTAAATTGTCACTGACTTTGGTTAGATTCAAGCTATTTTTGTGAGAATCTTAATGTACCAAAACTAAACACAGGATGTTCGCTTTTGCGAGGCATTTGTCTGATTGCAGAAATTATTTATGAGCTGAAATTGTTTAATGATTTGAATGGTAATAAAATTATGCACCTAAAAAGCACTTTCTTGTCCTTATAATCCTGGCTTGAAAATCGTCAAACGGTTGCTAGAAAAAATATTAAACAGATGCAAAGTTTTTACTGATATTCAAGTTAAAACGATTATTTTGGTTACAACTAAGTCGTTTAAAACATTTTTACTGAATTTAATTTCTATATGTGTTGCTCCTGTTGGTGATTTGTGAATTGCAAGGGCACTCTGTGTCACATTGATTTCTTGCCACAAGTGAAACAATTTGTAACCTTGCTAGAATAAAAACATTTCCAGCTTCTACTTTATTGCTTAATTATTGAGCTTTGAAGATAAAATAGAGAATGTTCACATTGATTTTAGAAACAATTGGTCCTTGATGATTTCTTAATATGATGCTAAATTGTCACTGACTTTGGTTAGATTCAAGCTATTTTTGTGAGAATCTTAATGTACCAAAACTAAACACAGGATGTTCGCTTTTGCGAGGCATTTGTCTGATTGCAGAAATTATTTATGAGCTGAAATTGTTTAATGATTTGAATGGTAATAAAATTATGCACCTAAAAAGCACTTTCTTGTCCTTATAATCCTGGCTTGAAAATCGTCAAACGGTTGCTAGAAAAAATATTAAACAGATGCAAAGTTTTTACTGATATTCAAGTTAAAACGATTATTTTGGTTACAACTAAGTCGTTTAAAACGTTTTTACTGAATTTAATTTCTATATGTGTTGCTCCTGTTGGTGATTTGTGAATTGCAAGGGCACTCTGTGTCACATTGATTTCTTGCCACAAGTGAAACAATTTGTAACCTTGCTAGAATAAAAACATTTCCAGCTTCTACTTTATTGCTTAATTATTGAGCTTTAAAGATAAAATAGAGAATGTTCACATTGATTTTAGAAACAATTGGTCCTTGATGATTTCTTAATATGATGCTAAATTGTCACTGACTTTGGTTAGATTCAAGCTATTTTTGTGAGAATCTTAATGTACCAAAACTAAACACAGGATGTTCGCTTTTGCGAGGCATTTGTCTGATTGCAGAAATTATTTATGAGCTGAAATTGTTTAATGATTTGAATGGTAATAAAATTATGCACCTAAAAAGCACTTTCTTGTCCTTATAATCCTGGCTTGAAAATCGTCAAACGGTTGCTAGAAAAAATATTAAACAGATGCAAAGTTTTTACTGATATTCAAGTTAAAACGATTATTTTGGTTACAACTAAGTCGTTTAAAACGTTTTTACTGAATTTAATTTCTATATGTGTTGCTCCTGTTGGTGATTTGTGAATTGCAAGGGCACTCTGTGTCACATTGATTTCTTGCCACAAGTGAAACAATTTGTAACCTTGCTAGAATAAAAACATTTCCAGCTTCTACTTTATTGCTTAATTATTGAGCTTTAAAGATAAAATAGAGAATGTTCACATTGATTTTAGAAACAATTGGTCCTTGATGATTTCTTAATATGATGCTAAATTGTCACTGACTTTGGTTAGATTCAAGCTATTTTTGTGAGAATCTTAATGTACCAAAACTAAACACAGGATGTTCGCTTTTGCGAGGCATTTGTCTGATTGCAGAAATTATTTATGAGCTGAAATTGTTTAATGATTTGAATGGTAATAAAATTATGCACCTAAAAAGCACTTTCTTGTCCTTATAATCCTGGCTTGAAAATCGTCAAACGGTTGCTAGAAAAAATATTAAACAGATGCAAAGTTTTTACTGATATTCAAGTTAAAACGATTATTTTGGTTACAACTAAGTCGTTTAAAACGTTTTTACTGAATTTAATTTCTATATGTGTTGCTCCTGTTGGTGATTTGTGAATTGCAAGGGCACTCTGTGTCACATTGATTTCTTGCCACAAGTGAAACAATTTGTAACCTTGCTAGAATAAAAACATTTCCAGCTTCTACTTTATTGCTTAATTATTGAGCTTTAAAGATAAAATAGAGAATGTTCACATTGATTTTAGAAACAATTGGTCCTTGATGATTTCTTAATATGATGCTAAATTGTCACTGACTTTGGTTAGATTCAAGCTATTTTTGTGAGAATCTTAATGTACCAAAACTAAACACAGGATGTTCGCTTTTGCGAGGCATTTGTCTGATTGCAGAAATTATTTATGAGCTGAAATTGTTTAATAATTTGAATGGTAATAAAATTATGCACCTACAAATTAAATAAAGTAAACTAAATAAACTAAACTCTTTTTTATACAAATTAGTTGTTAGTAGTTTTTAATCCAAAGTGATTATTATTTTGGCTAATGTTCCTAACATTTTCAGTCAGAAAGAATTGGACATAAGATAATATTCCAAAGGAACGAGGAAAAATTTTAACACTAATTAATTTCAACTTACACGGCAGAACAGAAACTAGTTTTATTTTTTGTATATATTATGGTTTTATTATTGCCAACGTCACATCAAGGCAAGACCAATAAATAAGCAATTTTCCAATCGCTGTCGGCAACTATTTACTAATATTAACATCTTCTTAGTGTTCTCTAAGGACTGTAAGAGAATGTTAAATGTAATTGACTTTTGTGAAATGCGAGAGAAGAATACCTTATTTTTTTATGTTGCCTTGATGTGACGTTGACAAACATTTATGGAAAAAGGGGGGAATATCCTATATTTTTAGAGAAGAATAGCTTTTCCTCAGAAAGCAACTTGACTCCTTTTCTTTTTCGTTTTCTTTGAAATATATTTCTTTATTATATTAGAATTTTTTTGAGGTGTTTCATCCTAAAAGTTTATAAAATTTTGCAAACCAATTGTTTTCACTGTCAAACAATCTGCAAAGTTTTATTTTTACAAAGTCTACAAAACTTTTATTTGGTTTGTTTTGAATTGTAGCACTACCGCATCGCTGCAAAGTATTTGAATGTTTTGGAACCTGCCCTAATTAATACAAAAAGTTTTTTTAACTTTCGGATTCGGTAGAATGTTTTAACGGTAAATTCGAAAAATGCTGCTCTTAGGACTAAAAACGCTAAAAATTATGTAAAGAGTTAAATACCCGAAACGGATAAGTAATTTTATCTCCGTTTCATATGGTGCCTGGTTATAACTTTCACAGATCCAATTCCTCTAACATGGTCCACCAGAAAGACAGCTTTAGAATTGGAAAGATTTCGTATTATTTGAAATGAACACTTTCAGATCAAACGAAATACCGAAAATGAATAGATTTTTCAGACCGAAAGCGAACTCGAAACCGTACTTTTTTTATTAAACAGAAACAATTTTAATTTTTATGGTTTATTTATTTAATTAAAATAAAATTAACATACACTTTTTGTACTTTAATATGTTAGTGTTTAATTTTTGCATATCTTTGATGATATGCAAACATGTATAAAAAAATTATCCAAAGTTCAGTGTTCGTTGACGCTTTTGGCGAAGGTCGAAAATAACTATTTTGCCGGCCCATTGAATTGTGAATGAAGTTATTTTTGAACTATTATTTCATAAAGAATTGGTTTATTAATAATAAATATTATGAATAACACAAACATACGAGTTATGGCAAGACTACTATGCGTTATCATTTTGTTACGCGGTGATAAAGCAAACTAATTTCTATGCTAGATAAAGAGCAAAATATCGCTTTACACTGTTAAGTTAAACTACAGCTAAACTTAAAAGTGATATAATTTTGCAACAACAACAAGAACAACTTATATCTTCACGTTAATTTTTTTGTGCATACGAGTATTTTAATTTTGCTTACTAATATTTTTGTTCGTTTTTTGTTTTAGATGCATCAAACATGAATGAAGGTGAGTCAGCAGGAGGGGGGCATCAAGGGTTTAACCCGGCCCCTCCTGCTGTGCCAGACCGCATATCATCAACAACTACTATTGTTACAAACTCAATAAAAACTACGTCAAATATAGCTAATCAAAGTTCAACGTTGACGTTGCCTACATCTTCAGTTGTTGGCTCTGCATCACTACAACAACAAGCAACCAGTCCAATACCGAGAAGTTTTCAACAAGCCTTTGCTCAACAGCAATTGCATATTACCGAAACATTACCAATAGCCTCGTCCACCATATCATCGACTTCACCATCGCCATCAGCAACAAACACGGCAAAGCCAGGACTACAAATAACGTCGACGTGTAAGGGTCATATGCCTCAAACGCCAATACGAACAACATCGGATCTAACAGCTGCTACTGCTACAGCCTCAGCGAATACGCAACCACAAGAGCAACAAATAAGTTTATTTCCTGGCTCATCAGCAGCTATTAATTCTGATAATACAGCCTTATCACCCCCTACCAAACGTAAAAGATTTGACGAAACTCACTTGCATCAAAAATTACAAGAAAACCATAAAATTTTAGCAGGTGCCGACATAAGTGGTGTAAGCAGCAGTGATAATACATCTTTAGTGGGTTCTTTACTACCCTTAGCCACAACATCTAACTTGAAACCCTCATCATCTTTATCTACAACTTCTTTAATTAGTAGCAGTTCATCAGCATCGGCTTTAGCAGCACCAAAAGTAGCAGGAGCAGCAGTAGTATCAACAGCAACGACGCATGATATACAAAACTTAAAGAAACGCATATTAGAACAAAAATATTTACGCTTACGCAGATTAAAAGAAAAGTTAGTAATTTTGTTTTTAATTACATTTCCTCGTAAGTTAATTTGTAAATTTTTATTATAATTTTTTTTATATAGACATACTGAAAATGTCGCCGAATTGTTTTATTTGCAAACCGGTGGCAATATGATGGACTATCCTACGTGGCGTAAAAAAGCACCTACCCCACAGTTCATCACCTTTAGCAATGCCTATCGTTTGGAACAATTGGTTAACGATGAGAGAACAGCAACTGCAGCATCAACCAGCACCGCAACAGCAGCAACAGGAACGTCTTCGCCATCAACATCAACAACTGTTACTGTTTGTGCAGCGAGTGCGGCGGGTTCTCTGTTACAACAGCACCAACAACACTTACAGCCACAACAATCAATACCAATTGCTGATAATATAGCTACAATTATTGGTGTGACTACTTCTGGTAGTAGCGTTAGTAATGCAAATAATGCTTATCATACAACCAACACAAAACAAACGGTAGGCGTTTTTTTTAAACAGATCTCATACATTTTATTTTCAGATTTTTTTTTTTTAGCAAAAAACTGTTGTCAAGCAGATATTTATGTATTTATTTATTTATTTATTTCTATCGGATACATAGGAAGCCTAAAAGGCCAATTATACATGTATTTATAGAAAATATTTTAATAGTCACTTAAAGCTACAAAATATATATTAATTATTAGTAAAAAGAATAAGTCTCAGTGGCTCCGCAGCCACACAATATTAGCGAGAAGGAAAAAATCTTTAATAATAACAAAAATGATCCAAAAATTGAAATCGATATGTAAATGTTGAGTCATAATATTATATTCGCAAGCAAAACCAGTTCAAAAGCATTCTTTTATAGATAGAAATTGAATATGTGAATAGTCTCAGAGGTGATGGTAAGATATTCCAAATCCGGAGGACTATTATTTTAAATGACCGTTCAAAAATAGAGAGGAAAGCTGCCTTCCTAAACGTCTGCATGCAACGTCAAAGCAGTGTTAAAATCAAGCAATTATACTTTATAACACTGCAAATCGAATGCATTGTCTATAAAAAGCATTGTCAATTTAAACAATGCGATAGTTGCGTTTATTTGGTTATCAGCTGCGAAACAGTTGACTTTAGGAATGATATACTTTGTCAAAGTTTGCGCGGTTGCGTTTGGGAATACGTGACATTGTCGCACTGCAAAGCAACGTTTAGTGAAAACGAAAAGTTATTTACAAGAAGTGTAGGCTGTCTCATTTGAATAACTTGTAGAAGTAAATAAGCAAACGCAGGTCAAGGTAGTCTAAGAAATTACACCCAAAATTCAGACACAAGTGCTGTAACACGATCATGTTCCCGTACGTAACCTAAAATACATATCTAATAACTCTTTTTAAAAATTCTCTCAGGAACATCAATATTGCCTCTTAATGAACCAGAGTATAACTCAAGACAGTAGTTAACCTTAGTCATAAGTAATGCATGGGCCAGCCGATATCTATTATGTTTAGGTGTATATGATTTTAACGCATACAATCTTGTTATGGTCATATATTCTTGACGTGACAGGGAATTTATGTGATTCTCAAAGTTTAGTTTGGAATCAATAACTATACCAAGGCATTTGAGATAGTCGACATAACTAATTGGATGATTCCCAATACAAAGTCTGGGTTAAGTTATATGTAGAGAATGTAAGTGAAAGTACATGGCCTTAGTTTTTTATGAATTATTATCAAGATAAATTATTTTTAACTTGTAAAATAAAAATCTATATACTACATACATACATACTTATCTCCTGAATACCGGACTGAAGTCAAGCTATTAAACTTGAATTTTATTTGAAGCTGTTTTCTAAGGAGCCACTTTGCATATAGAAAATCGCTTCAAGATTTGTAAAAGTTAAAAAAATATGACAAAACTCGATAAACAGGTTTTTAGAGAATACGGTAAAAGTTAAGAAAAAATTCAAAAATAGGACAAAAACTACTTACTTATATGTACATCAAGAACAAATATGTAATTGGTAAAGTATAAAATAAAATGAAATTGAATTAACTAGAATTCAATTTCATTGAAAGTGTACGAGGAGGTAAACACTCAGAAAAAGATCACTTCTAGCGCCGATATCTTTAAATGTTTAAAATCAAAACATTGGCACAGGTCTTCTTTGTGACATTGATGAGATCGTAGTCCACCAACTATCCCTCTTTTTTTGTTTTATCTATCGATTATAGATACATATCTATACATATTTACATACATATATGGTATTCCGATCGTGAATCCTTCGTCAAAATTTACAGTAAGAGTCATGTTTCACATGCTGGTTATTAAAATTCATTTGAATTGATAGCTGTGACGCAAGCTGCACGCAATTTTAAAGCAATTTAATTTTGCAAGATGTCATCGTCAAGAAAACAGCTTCTATGAATCGCATAACATCATTACACTTATTACTTTTATTCACAAACATATTTAAAATATTTGATTTTAATTGCATCAGAATATTTGTAAAAAACAAAACCAAAATATGATGGCGGCGGCACAATATTACAGATATGACGAAAAATTCATCATAAAAATTGTACTCAGCTGTTTTCTTGACGGTAAATTGAAACAATTGACTGGGAAGAGAATTTGAAAGGCAAGTTCGCATCAAGTTTTAAAAGTATGAGTGTATTGAAAAGTTCAACAAATTTAAAAAAATAGTATTCATGTAAGTTGTAATTATTTTCTAATCGAAGAGATATTCTTCTCGATTTCTTTAAAAAGTGTGACGTTTGGGTGCACAACAAGGTGAACTTATAACTGGCTGTTCACAAGTTTCATAGTTTTATTTCATACAATGTTGTAGATTATAACGGAGGTTGCGAATTTTTATTCAAAATGATGACAAATTCATACTGACAAGTAAATTTAAAACTATTTTTGTTTAATTTTTACAATATTTAAAGGATGTTCGCAATAGCGAGGCATTTGTCTGATTGAGTGGCAAAAAATCAAAGCTTTAAAACATTTCAGTTTTTAATATACATTAAACAATTTTTTTTATATCTTTACATCATTTCAGAATACGCAATCTCATCCAGCATCTTTAATACAAACATCTTTAGCGCCATCATCGTCATCCACATCCTCCACCACCTTAACTACAAATACTTCATTGGTCTCAAATTATGGACGTCTGCAAAGCAGTGCAACCAAACACACAACCAGCGCAACAGCGTCAATAGTTTACTCAACTTCCAGCTACACCACGTCCTCATCTGCCTCTTCAACAGCATCTGCACCTAATACACAACAGCAGGCATTAAAAGCCACGGATGCCAGTGGTAATCCACTACCTCCTCAAGGAGCGGAAATAAAAATACCAGCTGTTGGTGCCACACCTGTAGCGGTATCAACAAAATTACCCGCAGCCGTGCAACAGTTGACACAGCAAGGTATGTCTTTCTTTTTTTTCTTTTTAAGGATCATTATTTGTTTTCTTTTCTAAAAAATGTTGGTTTCATTTTTTTTTGTTTTTCTGTTTTGTTTTAACAAAATTGTCTCAAATTATTTTAATTTTAGTTTCTTGGTTTTTAATTTATTTTATACAAAAACGCTTTTAACTATCATCACTCTTCACCTTAAACATCTTGAAAAATAAAAGCACATTACTACTTATAATCTCACACATATTTTGTTTAAACAACACCAAAAAATACAAAATTTTAATCTGAATTATAAGAAAAGGTCTCTTTTTGTTTTTTGTTTTTTCCAAAACACTTTTTGTATTTATAATTTTATTAATATAATTTTTTTGTAATACCGTTTTGATTTACTCCGTTTACCAAGTTTTTGTTTAACTTTTTATAATCATAATTCATTATTTATCTAAAAAATACATCACAACAAAAATTTAGGTCACATTCCGGGTAGACCTTTAGGTGGTCGTCACGGGATGGTATTTGGTCAAATACCCGCTCCACCTGCTGTAGGAAACGCTACTGTACCTTTGGTGCCAGGTGCTTATCGTTTTTTCCTAAAAACTTCAATCAAAAAATCTTATTCTTGTTTTGTAATCGATTTCTTAATTTCATTATAATAAACTTTCATTAGCTGTCACTTTTTAGTTTCTACTTTAAGTTAAATATTAATTTAAAGTATAGCATCCTCTTTCTCGAAAATCAGCTTTTTTAATATATAATTTTTAATTTTTGGCCAGCTTTATTCAAAAAGAATTGGCATTCGATTTCGTAGTGAATTTTGCTTTATTAATGTGTAAATTTCATTATTTATTAACATTTTCATTTCACTTTATAGTTGTCATTTTCTCTTAACTTATAAATCTTTTATTTTTAATTTTTTTATTTTTTAAAATAGTAGATTAATTGTATTTTTTTAACTCTAGTATACACTTACGGTTCAATGCATAAGAAAAAATTGGCATGCAATTATCATAAATTCGATTCATAATACACTTACTAATCCCTGGGTAACAAGCTGCTAAACTCTTGTCAACAAAATGCCAAACATTCGCCATCGTATAAAAATCAGATTTTTTCACTCTTGTTTTAATATAAAACACTAGCGGTTTTCTTTCGTCTTATGCAATAAAGTATCTTTGTATATGACATGTTTATGATTCATGAATTTCACATTTGTTTTAATAAAAAAGTCTATATTTTTCCTCAATCATATTTTTTAACCGTAATCGCGATTATGAAATTCTTCGATTGTAAGCAATGGAACTCATGTTGGACCGATTCTCTCACTGTTCATAGCAGTCTTTACACCTATCTCTGAAGACAAATATAGTTAAAATTCAATGCGTAAGAGGTTCACTACTTTCAACCAGCTCGGAAGAAATATTAACAATTGAATGGCACCGTCCCATTCGTAAATGCAGTAAATGTAGAATAATGAAATTTGGAGTTCAAAAAAATACGACTTGGCAAACAATTGGCAATGCTACAGCAATATTCATTAACTGTTGCAATATTTTGCACGCAGGATGCAAAAATTTACTGCATTTACGAATCCACATTATATCAGATACGTTAACAATTTAAATCAGATGAGAAATCAGGGAATGTGTAAAGATAGGGATCACACGAGCGAATGTTTTAAAAACGCACGTTTCTGCGTTTTAGAACTTTATGTAATTTTCTTTCTTTCTTTATTGCAAGGATTCTTGCTTCAGGTACTTATTTATATTCAATATGGGTGAAAATATTTTTTTTTTCTTAAAAAAAACTTTTCGAACAACATTAAAAACAACAATGCAAGTTAAGGTAGCTACAAATGGGGTAATCTTGATTACCCCATTTGTAGAAAAAACCACTTATGCAATTTTGTACCGTTAGGCCGTTGGATGCTTGTGTGGCATCAATAATAAAAAAACCACACGTAAAATTTACGTGGGTTAGTACTAGTACTAAGTTGAATTCCCAATCTCTACTGAACATTTTTCTTCTCGCTAATGAAGTTGTGCTACTAAAAAGCCCTTTCTTACCATCATAATCCTGCAAGAAAAAATAAAATATATTAACCACATTACAGTTTTTACTGAAATTCAGGTTGAAATTATTATTTTGGTTGCAACTAAGTCGTTTAAAAATTAGCTTAGATTTTCTCAGTATAATTATCAGGTAATATCTATATTTTTTGCTCCTGCTGGTGATTTGTGAATTGCAAGGGCACTCTGTGTCACATTGATTTCTTGCCACAAGTGAAACAATTTGTAACCTTGCTAGAATAAAAACATTTCCAGCTTCTACTTTATTGCTTAATTATTGAGCTTTAAAGATAAAATAGAGAATGTTCACATTGATTTTAGTAACAATTGGTCCTTGATGATTTCTTAATATGATGCTAAATTGTCACTGACTTTGGTTAGATTCAAGCTATTTTTGTGAGAATCTTAATGTACCAAAACTAAACACAGGATGTTCGCTTTTGCGAGGCATTTGTCTGATTGCAGAAATTATTTATGGGCTGAAATTGTTTAATATTTTGAATGGTTAATAAAATTATGCACCTAAAAAGCACTTTCTTGTCCTTATAATCCTGGCTTGAAAATCGTCAAACGGTTGCTAGAAAAAATATTAAACAGATGCAAAGTTTTTACTGATATTCAAGTTAAAACGATTATTTTGGTTACAACTAAGTCGTTTAAAACGTTTTTACTGAATTTAATTTCTATATGTTTTGCTCCTGCTGGTGATTTGTGAATTGCACTGTGTCACATTGATTTCTTGCCACAAGTGAAACAATTTGCAACCTTGCTAAAATAAAAACATTTCCAACTTCTACTTTATTGCTTAATTATTGAGCTTTAAAGATAAAATAGAGAATGTTCACATTGATTTTAGTAACAATTGGTCCTTGATGATTTCTTAATATGATGCTAAATTGTAACTGACTTTGGTTAGATTCAAGCTATTTTTGTGAGAATCTTAATGTACCAAAACTAAACACAGGATGTTCGCTTTTGCGAGGCATTTGTCTGATTGCAGAAATTATTTATGGGCTGAAATTGTTTAATAATTTGAATGGTAATAAAATTATGCACCTAAAAAGCACTTTCTTGTCCTTATAATCCTGGCTTGAAAATCGTCAAACGGTTGCTAGAAAAAATATTAAACAGATGCAAAGTTTTTACTGATATTCAAGTTAAAACGATTATTTTGGTTACAACTAAGTCGTTTAAAACGTTTTTACTGAATTTAATTTCTATATGTTTTGCTCCTGCTGGTGATTTGTGAATTGCACTGTGTCACATTGATTTCTTGCCACAAGTGAAACAATTTGCAACCTTGCTAGAATAAAAACATTTCCAACTTCTACTTTATTGCTTAATTATTGATCTTTAAAGATAAAATAGAGAATGTTTTATGGGCTGAAATTGTTTAATAATTTGAATGGTAATAAAATTATGCACCTAAAAAGCACTTTCTTGTCCTTAAAATCCTGGCTTGAAAATCGTCAAACGGTTGCTAGAAAAAATATTAAACAGATGCAAAGTTTTTACTGATATTCAAGTTAAAACGATTATTTTGGTTACAACTAAGTCGTTTAAAACGTTTTTACTGAATTTAATTTCTATATGTTTTGCTCCTGCTGGTGATTTGTGAATTGCAAGGGCACTCTGTTCACATTGATTTCTTGCCACAAGTGAAACAATTTGTAACCTTGCTAGAATAAAAACATTTCCAGCTTCTACTTTATTGCTTAATTATTGAGCTTTAAAGATAAAATAGAGAATGTTCACATTGATTTTAGTAACAATTGGTCCTTGATGATTTCTTAATATGATGCTAAATTGTCACTGACTTTGGTTAGATTCAAGCTATTTTTGTGAGAATCTTAATGTACCAAAACTAAACACAGGATGTTCGCTTTTGCGAGGCATTTGTCTGATTGCAGAAATTATTTATGGGCTGAAATTGTTTAATATTTTGAATGGTAATAAAATTATGCACCTAAAAAGCACTTTCTTGTCCTTAAAATCCTGGCTTGAAAATCGTCAAACGGTTGCTAGAAAAAATATTAAACAGATGCAAAGTTTTTACTGATATTCAAGTTAAAACGATTATTTTGGTTACAACTAAGTCGTTTAAAACGTTTTTACTGAATTTAATTTCTATATGTTTTGCTCCTGCTGGTGATTTGTGAATTGCAAGGGCACTCTGTGTCACATTGATTTCTTGCCACAAGTGAAACAATTTGTAACCTTGCTAGAATAAAAACATTTCCAACTTCTACTTTATTGCTTAATTATTGAGCTTTAAAGATAAAATAGAGAATGTTTACATTGATTTTAGTAACAGTTGGTCCTAATATGATTTATTTCACTGAATTTGGAAAGGTTAATTTTCTTGTGCTCATAATCTTGACAGAAATTATATAAAAGGAAATTAAAATGAAATTCAATTTAAAATTGTGATTTGCACATTACAATTTTTTTTCTGTTTGAGTTTCTTTCGGCCCCTTTTTATTAGTCTAGGAATGTGTAGAAGGGTCCTATACGTCCCCATTCGGTTTTATGCTAAACCATCCCGGCGCCTGGATGAACGAGTTTACCTTTCCGATATTGCCGTGCGATATTTCATAACAATTAATAGTAACAGAGTTGGTTGTTTGAATCACAGAATATGAAACAGCGCTTTGTCATGTGCAAAGGAACTATGGTTCGAATTATTACCTGCATTTATTATTCACTTTTAAAATTTTGAATGACAAAATATACAAAGTAAAAGCATGCTGTCATCCATACATACATATATATATATATATATAACTTTAATTTTAAGGCATGATAAATGTGTTTTTATATTCTAAGAATAAATTTGTTTTACATCTTGAATATATTTTTAAAATCGAATTTATTAATGGTAAAATGATCTAAATCGCCAATTTCTCTTTATTATTCTTTAGGTGGTACGCCTTTGGTACCGTGCAGTACAGCCCAAGGTACTACAACGTTACGGCGTAATGGTAATGGTGTGGTATCTACCTCTAATACTCCTCCGCCTTTGTATTCACCTACTGCGAGTGGTTTATTAGTGCCAGCCGCTTCGGCCAGCACGACTACTACAGCAGCAGGATCCTCTACGGCCACCACGCCAAATAGTAATCAAGAATTTTCCTTTAAGGCTAAGCAGGAAGTTGATGTTATGCGCCGTATTATGGAACTACAACGAGAGGGATTATGGACTGAAAAACGTTTGCCCAAACAAATAGAACCTGCTCGTCCAAAGGCCCATTGGGACTATTTGCTCGAGGAAATGGTGTGGCTGGCTGCCGATTTTGCCCAAGAACGTAAATGGAAAAAGGCTGCAGCTAAGAAATGTGCCAAAATGGTACAGAAATATTTCCAAGACAAAGCCAATGCGGCTCAGAAAGCCGAAAAGGCCCAAGAGGCCCATCTTAAACGTGTGGCTGCTTTCATAGCCAAGGAGGTGAAAATGTTTTGGGGCAATGTCGAAAAACTGGTCGAATATAAACACCACACTAAACTAGAAGAGAAACGTAAAAAGGCCCTGGACCAACATTTGTCGTTTATTGTGGATCAAACAGAAAAATTCTCTCAGCAATTGGCAGAGGGTATGAATAAGTCCATTAAAGATACTTCAGCTAATCCCAGCATAAATTCAAGTAGAATTTCATCACCAAAAAGAGAAAATACAGATGGTAAGTAAATATGCAATCACAAAATGAACCAAATTAAAAAAAATTATCATATGATGTCAAACACACACTGATTCCAAAGCTTATGCTCTATTTTTGAGAAAGCTTAAGGAAATTAAAGGGATGGTCGCTTACGCGAGGCATTTGTCTGATGATATATTACACTTATTTTACTTATTTAATTTATTGTAATCAATTAATTATTATTTTGATAATATTTTTATTATTATATTAAGATGAATTTCGTCCGGATTCTGGTTCGGAAGATGATGAAGAGACTATAGCTAAAGCCGAGGAAGAAGACAATACCGATGTTGATGAAGAAGTAGCTGCACTAGAAAAAGAATCTCAAATGGATTTGGACGACTTTCTGAAAGATTTACCCAAAGGATATTTAGAAAATCGTGATAATATTCAGCTGGATACAACGGCTACAACATCATCTGTCTCTAAATTGGAAGGCAAAAAAGATACTGATAGCGAAGACGGTGAATTCGAGGCAAACGAAGCCAGTGAAGATGATGAGAATACTATTAGCAAGCAAGAGGAAGAAGAAATGAATGTAGATCATCAAAAAGAAATCGATGAATTGGAAGCCGATAATGATTTAACCGTTGAAGAACTAATGGCTAAGTATAAATCCGGAAAAGCCGATAATGAAACGGCTGCTACTACTTCAAACTTGAAAAGAAAAAAAGTAGTCGATTTTCAAGATGTGGATGAAGTGAGAGATTCAGATGATGATTCTACGGCCGAGGAGGAGGATGAGACCGATGAAGAAGAGGACAGTGAAAGTGAAGACGAAGAAGAAGACGAGGAGGCTGAGGAAACTGAAGAAAATGAACAAGATGCTGGCTTGAAAAGTCTGCTAGAAGATTCATCTAATGTCAATAACAGCAGTAAAGATGATATGATCAAAGACGCGGCCGCTTTGGCTGAATCATTACAACCGAAAGGAAATACTTTATCTTCCACAAATGTTGTGACACCCGTACCTTTTCTACTAAAACATTCGCTGCGAGAGTACCAACATATTGGTCTTGATTGGCTGGTAACAATGAATGAACGCAAACTAAATGGCATTTTGGCCGATGAAATGGGTTTGGGAAAAACCATACAGACCATAGCATTGTTGGCTCACTTGGCCTGTGTCAAAGGCAACTGGGGGCCTCATTTAATTGTCGTTCCATCCTCCGTCATGTTGAATTGGGAAATGGAATTTAAGAAATGGTGTCCTGGCTTCAAAATACTTACCTATTATGGCTCGCAAAAGGAACGTAAACTAAAACGCGTCGGTTGGACAAAACCAAATGCATTTCATGTTTGCATAACATCCTACAAACTGGTGGTACAAGATCAGCAGAGTTTTCGGCGTAAGAAATGGAAATACCTTATATTGGATGAAGCACAAAATATTAAGAATTTTAAATCGCAACGTTGGCAATTGCTGTTGAATTTTTCTACAGAAAGGTGAGTGTTTCGGAAAAACAAATAGTTTTTTAAATTTATTTCTGTATAAAAGGTTTTTAAATTTGGCTAAAATGAAATTTCTCGTACGCATACAAGTGTGTTGTGAGGCTTCCCGATAAAGAATTTTGAAAAGCAATTTTTTAACAATACATATTTTTGTCATATACAATGTTTAAATCTTACAAAACATTTCAGCAGATCTAGCACCAGAAATCAGTAGCTTAACGTCTTGCTAACTTAGTTAAGATACTACGCTTGGGTGCTTAAATTAATAAAATGTAACGGTCTAATTTCACTTTTCTAGACTTTATATTATTTCAAAAGTCTATATTAATATATTAGACTACACTTCAATCAATCTGAAAGTTATCTTAATTAGAATTCCTTTTCGTATTAATGTATGTATGTATGTGTTTATGCAGTAAGAAACTCTGTAGCACCGTAATCAGTAACTTAACGTCTGCTAAATTAGTTAAGAGACTACGCTTGGGCGCTTAAATAAACTGTGGCTAAATTTGATTTAAACTACTCTTTTGATGTGTTTCAAATAAAAAATACTATAAAAAATTTAGACAACAAATAAAATATTGATATCAGTTTTTTTAACAAAATTAATTTTTGTTCTGAAACAAACAGGTTGCATTCAAAAAGCGTTTCTTGCTGTTTGTTACTGTTCAGTAAGGAAACCGTACATGAATGCAAAATTAAACATTTGAAACTAAACAGTTGCAAGGTGTAAGTTTTTGTCCATACGGATTTACATTTAATAAGCTGTTTAACATGAATAACTTTTACAACAATTAATGAAATAAAACGCTTAGAAAAAAGACGTGTGGCACTCGGGGATTGCCGCGGCAAAGCTTTGCGTAGCATTTTTTTGTCAACTTATGCAATTATAATTATTTGTTTATTTTTTATTTATTTATTTTTTTTCTTTGATATTAATTCAAGTTACACTTTTTGAGCGTGGTGACCGATAAGAAAACAATTTTTTTTCTTTTATTGAATAAATGAGAAGTTAATATCGTTTAAAATATTTTTATTATCTTACAATACATGTAGGCTTTTCAGGAATTTTTATCACTGAAACTATAGGTTTATGGTAACTGAAATAAGAAACATAAGTTTGAGACTCGATATCCTCTAAATATCTAGAAAATACCGGTTAAAAACTTACGAATTGTCTGTTTTTTGGTGTAAATCATGTCATCCACGATTGCTCGTAAGTACGCCATTTTGTGTTTTCCTACATGTGAAAATCTGTTCTGGCAATACTATATGTTAATGAAATCAATAGAATACTTTAGGGGTTAACATACGCTAGGCGAGTAAAATACTTAAAAAAACAAGACTTAAGAAACAAACTTGGTGTTAGGTTTTTTTCGTTACGGAATTTCTTGATTCGGTCGCCGCGCTCAAAGCCCGCGATAAAAGCTATGCAATAGCTTAATAATATGTAAGAAATCAAAGAAAATTTTAATTAAACTATAAAGAAAATTAATAGGAACATATTTTCCCTATTTAAAATAATTTTTAAATATTCTATGACAATATTTTTTTCAAGGCGACTCCTCTTAACCGGCACCCCTCTGCAAAATGACTTAATGGAATTATGGTCGTTGATGCATTTCCTTATGCCCTACGTCTTCTCTTCGCATCGTGAATTTAAGGAATGGTTTTCTAATCCAATGACCGGTATGATTGAGGGCAATACGGAATACAATGAACAGCTTATACAAAGGCTGCACAAAGTGATAAGACCCTTCTTGCTGAGGCGTTTAAAAAAGGAAGTCGAAAAGCAAATGCCCAAAAAGTATGAGCATGTAGTTATGTGCCGTTTATCAAATCGTCAGCGTTATTTATACGATGATTTTATGAGCCGATCCAAGTAAGTTATTTAAATTTGTTCTTAAGTTATGTGTAGACATTAAATTGCTTATTTTTCTTGTAGAACTATGGAAACTTTGTCGACAGGCAATTTGTTAAGTGTCATTAATGTACTCATGCAATTACGAAAAGTTTGCAATCATCCGAATATGTTTGAAGTTCGTCCCACATTATCGCCCTTTCAAATGGAGGGTATTTCATATGAAACTTCTCGTTTGATATGTGATTTAATGGAATATGATCCATTTACGGTGAGTGAAATGTAAAATATATTGGGTACAAATATTGATATCAAACATCAATTTACTTCAGGTTTTTAAATAAAATGTTTTGATAAATTACTTTCCACCTGCAAACAGAAATTAACTTAAATTCCTTTATTTATTTTTTCTTTTTTATGTACAGCAAATTGATTTACACTCCCTTAATTTATTACTTATTGAATTGGAATTGACACTGACCGCGTATGTATCACACAAATCTCGTTTACTGGCTGCGCCACGTAAATTAATTGAGGAAATCGATACGATACCAGAACCTGCACCCAGGTGTCCAACGGGAAAATATAAATTTCACATACGTGTCAGAGATGTTAAAGTGCAAGAAAGTATAAATACATATGCGAGGCAAACGGTAAAGGTGGGAGCCAGTCCAGCCATGAGACGTGAAGGCAATAAGTTTGTGCCAGTTAATCCAGTACTGGCTGCTCTGCCATCCGTCGGGGCAGGAGTTGGTGAAACAGCAAATAGTCGTATAGGTAAAAGAATAAATAATGTTATAAATCCAGTAGGATCACCCAAACTGGGACCAATAACACCAGCAAGCGTTACCACACGATCTCGAGATGTTTTGATGAACGATTCCGCGATGGGACCAACACCAGCGAAACAGTTAAAACTACATGACACAATAAACGCTGAAACATTAAAGGCAGCAGTGAAAATTGAACGATCAAGTGATGATAAAACCTTGGTAAAAGCTTTGGCGCAAAAAGTCAAAACGAATACGTTGTCCGCAAGTACCACAAGTTCGAGTAGTCTTAATAAGGAACTTGCTGTTAAGACTAAACCCAAGGAGGATTCCGATGAAGATACATCGTCCGAATTGGATCCCATTTATAATATGAGTGACATCTTACAACAACGCAAAGAAAATAGGTTGGCCCGTCTTAAACTTATGTCGAATGTTAACAAGAGACGCACAGAAGCAACTCCCATATATGGGGCTGATTGTCGGGAATCGATAGATCAATGCAAAGAGGCTAGTAATCTTTTGAAGTATTCCAGTTGGCAAACGAGGGGTCTAACGAACTGTGCTACTGCCATGGCAAGACGTCGAGATAACTGGACCTTAAATAAAATTTTGAAATCTTACGAAAAACGTTGTGGAGACCTAAAGCAAATATTTCAAAATTTTGTCATTTACGTACCGTCCGCTTGCGCTCCCCGCATACGATTTTATGTCAATAATCTAATGTCTTCTCGTTACATAAAAGAACAAGAAATCGAGAGAAATATACAAAAGGAAATGTCCCCGAAATTGGCCATGTTACATCCGATAATATCAGCCATGACAACACAATTTCCAGATCCTCGTCTCATACAATACGACTGTGGCAAACTACAGACACTAGATCGTTTGTTGAAACAATTAAAGTCGGGACACCACCGGGTATTGATCTTCACACAAATGACTAAAATGTTGGATATATTGGAAGCATTTCTTAACCATCATGGTCACATCTATTTGCGTTTGGATGGTGCCACAAAAGTCGAGCAAAGACAACTGCTTATGGAACGTTTTAATACAGACAAACGCATATTCTGTTTTATACTTTCAACGCGATCTGGAGGTGTAGGAATAAATCTGACTGGTGCTGATACTGTGATATTTTACGATTCAGACTGGAATCCCACCATGGATGCTCAGGCGCAGGATCGCTGTCATCGCATAGGACAAACCAGAGATGTACACATTTATCGCTTGGTTTCCGAAAAGACCATCGAAGTAAATATATTAAAGAAAGCTAATCAAAAGCGGATGCTTAGCGATATGGCCATTGAGGGTGGTAACTTTACCACATCATTCTTTAAAAGTTCCACCATCAAAGATCTCTTTAACGTGGAATCACAACAGCAAATGTCTGATAATAATAGTACTACATCAGTTGGAATCACTCAACAGGAATCATTTGAGAAGCCCACTACTTCAACTATAGTTTTAGAAAATCCTGAAGTTGATTTAGAAAAACAATCGCTGAAAGTTTTCGAATCCGCATTAGCCGCTGCCGAAGACGAACAGGATGTACAGGCCACTAAAACGGCTAAAGCTGAGGTGGCCGCAGATTTAGCTGAATTCGATGAGAACATTCCATTAGACGAAACAACAGCAGGGGCCGATACTAACGTCGAACTTAGTAAAGCCGATTTGGAAATGCAAAATTTAGTTAAACAGGTATGTTGGTTAATAAATGGAACACTTCCTTCCTACACAACTAACACAGAATTTGTTGAAAATTTATTGCTGTAAAGGAACATTTTATTTATTCCTTCATTGATTAATTTTGCTTAAAATACATATTTTTATATTGAATTTATTAATTTCAATATTTTACGATTATTTCAAGCTAAATAAATAAGCACTTTATCCTCTCAAGGACGAGTTCATTAGACGTTCAGACATAGTTAATGCGATTTTTGCTACGCCTGATTATATCACTCAACGTCTAACATTTTTTGTTTGTTTTTATAAGGTTTTAATTTTTTTAATACATATTATTAATTTTTATTGTAGTCGGCAGTAAATAGATATCTAAGAGATTTCATTAAAATTTTCTATAAATTAAATTTTAATACGAATATTTAATGCCCATATCAATCTTATTTGGATAGACGCTCAGACATAGTTAAAGCGATTTATACAACGCTTGATTATATCACTCAGCGTCTGACAGATTTCTATAAGTTGCAAGATTTTAAAATATAATTTTGTTTTCTATTACATCAAAACTTGAAACACTTGTACTTTTATGTTTAAAAGCTGCTCAATTTTTAGTGGAAATTAGTATTTATGGTTTTTATTTTATATTAAAAGAATTCCAGCAGTAACATTTTATAGGATGGGTCCACCTCCGGCATAGCTAAAGCGATGGCACTGAATATTAATTGTTTTGAATTTTCTATTCATTAAATTCGAATGCGATTATTTGGTGCCAAGATTAACTTTTTTAAAGAATGACGTTCAGACATAGTTAAAGCGATTTATACAACGCTTGATTATATCACTCAACGTCTAACAGTTAGTTGAAAGTTGTCATAAAATAGTATAAAAGATTTATTAGTACTACACCATTTTCCATTGAAATTGAGAAAATTCCAAATGAAGATGAGAAGATGAGATGCAATTATTACAACAAACACCGTCTGTCTGGTTGGCACAAAGTGTCAAAATACAAGGAAAAAGTATATATATATACATACATATGTATATAAGTTCAAAATATATTTTCAATAACTTATCACAATGATAATGACCTAAACAAAAATAATTCTTTGTATTAGAACATTAGAACACACAAATTCATAAATTGTAATATGCAGCCATCACAGCGAAACCACCTGTAAGTTGAATTCGTATTCGAAATGAAATTGAGAAAATTCTAAACGAAATTGAAAAAACTCCATTGAGGAAACTCTATTTTTAAAAGTGGAGAGGAGTGAACTAACAATATATCGTTATTTGAATTGCGAAATCACTTTTAATCAACTTTAAACTTTACAGGAGAAAGAAGAAACTGAATAAAATAGTTCAAGTGAATAGTCATCGACTTTTTTTTCGTCTATTAGATGGCTGGTTTTTATGATAGAAGCTTAAAAATTTTTAGGGCATGGGCTTTGGTGTATACACCGTAATTAATAAAATTCGTAATTTGAATTTTATGTAATAAAACATTAAAATAATTAATAAAGTTGTTGTTGTAACTTGTCTACTCGAGATCTACTGCAATCTGTCATGCATTGCAAACGTTAATTATCTATGTATAAATAAATAGGCAAAGACAAATTTTTAGATCCCTTTTTCTCCTTTGTTTGCCGACCGATTTAGTTCATTCTTTTGCCTAGTGGTAAACATTGTTGAGCTTTAGTGTCCCGATTATATATTATTTAAATCGGTTCGGTATTAAAGGAATAAAAGGCTTATAAAGTTGACACCACTACAAATGCTAAAAATACACACGTACGCATTCACTTATGTAATTATTGGTTCAACCAAAGCGATGAGAGTGTTTAAGAATACCTACATATGTATATATACGAGGGCGGATTGATATTGAAGCTACCTAGCGCTAGATGGCAGCACAAACACAATTTTTTTTTTTAGAAATTGCGATCTTTCAAACGTCAGCTGTTAAAATTTTTGTTTATTTGTTGTAGTCGTTTAAAGTAAGCAACTTTTGTGTTTCTTGAAAAATGGAAAAAAGTGAATTTCGTGCAGTGATTAAATACTATTATTTGAAAGGGAAAACGGCGAAATAGCTAAAAGAAGAGCTCGATAAACATAACGGTGAGTCTGCTCCGTCAGATTGCATGGTAATATATTGCATTGCTGAATTTAAACACGGCCGAACAAGCACTGCAAACTACCATCAACAGGAAGGCCAAAAGAGGGGTTACTGAAGAATATATCAAGAAAATTCTCGATATCGTTATGAATGGCAAACATCATATGAACGAGTGTTCAACATTTTGCATGAACATTTGCATATGAAAAAGCTATCGGCAAGATGGGTGCCGCGTTTGCTCTCAATTGACCATAAACGTAAACGTGTGACGTGTGCAGTCTCAATGGCAAAGCTCTATGAATTGGGCTACGAATTGGTACCTCATCCGCCATATTCTCCGGGTTAAGCCCCTAGTAACTACTTCCTATTTCCAAACCTAAAGAAATGGATCGGTGGAAAGAGATTTAACTCCAACGATGAAATTATTGACCAAACAAATGCCTATTTTAAGGACCTCGAAAAATTCTATTTTTTGGAAGGGATATCAAAACTGGAGAAACGTTGGACTAAGTGTATTGAGCTAAAAAGAGACTATGTTGAGAAATAAATGGTTTTTGAAAAAAATAATGTTTTTTCCCTACTAAGGTAGCTTCAATATCAATCCGCCCTCGTATATGTATATAAGTAATAAGATTTTTTTTATAAATGTGC
The DNA here is from genome assembly GCA_956483585.1 of Gymnocheta viridis. NCBI lineage: Eukaryota > Metazoa > Arthropoda > Insecta > Diptera > Tachinidae > Gymnocheta > Gymnocheta viridis. The sequence goes on along the minus strand of OY101443.1, from coordinate 62,437,792 downwards.
GTGTTTGATTGCAACTTTATATGTTTTATTGTTTTTTCCATCGGGAAGGGAATAAGTAATTAGATAGTTTCTTCTGTTTAAATGAATGCAGCAAAAATAGTTCTACCTTTAAACTGGCGGTCGATTTTCGACCACTAGGCATATTCTAGTAATTATAATTATTCAAGAAATGTAGTAAGTCTCTGCTCTCCTACGTTAAGGTCATTTAAAATTGTTATATTCATAGTTGATTTCACTTTACTTTTAATGCTATTTCCATGGGATTGAGCATTGAAGAATAGGAAGTCAATCGTGAAAGATTTTCGGCAGACTTTTCGAAAATTTGATTTATGCGACTGCAGCATTTTATTTGGAATTTTCTCGATTTATTTTTAAATATTCTCTTATTTTAATTCGAATTTTCTCACTTTCAATTTGAAAAAAATATCCGAATAGTGCGACTTTCTGCTTGATGGACAAAATTCAGAAATGTATTTTTTTCAAGTTTGAGTATTATATTCGCGACCAGTATGATCCTGGATAGGTCGGAATCGAAAACTTTTCCACAACCAAAATCGCCTTAAATCAATCAGAAACTCATAGTTTTACTAACGAAATCGAAAACTGTCATAAAATGTGAATCATTTCGAAAATCAGCCATAATGAAAGGCTTTACTTCGGTCAGGTTAGGTTAATGGGGCAGCCACCATTCACTTGTGTCCGTTTTGAATGACGTCACGTAATATGTGAAAAAAAATATTTCTCATAATTGATCTCTTTTTTAAATTTCAGTTATCGCCCATTGAACGTTATGCTATGCGATTTGTAGAAGAAACTGGTGCCGCTTGGACTGCCGAACAATTGCGTGCTGCTGAAGCTGAATTGGAAGCCCAAAAACGTGAATGGGAAGCAAATCGACAGGCAGCTCTACAAAAAGAAGCCGAATTGTTAAAACAAGAAGAGAGCGCCGAGGAACCATTAACCTATTCACGGAGGGATGCTGCAACAAATCAGGTTAATAAAAGAGCTATTAATAAGAACAATAACAAAAATCGTAAAAGAAATACAAATACAACTAGTTTATCGGTTAATCGCAATAATCAAAGAAATAAACAAAGATTAGCGGCTTTAAGATCTCGTAAAGGTGCATCCACCGCAGCAACAACAAATTCAGCAAGATCTAAAGCTCAGCGCAGGCGTAGGCAATTAGAAATGAGAAAACGTCTTTCAAGCACTAGACAACAAAATAAGTCGTCAACAACTAAAATAGCTAGACGAAATAGACAAAATATAAGAAATCGAAATGGTAGGGAAAATAGTTTTGAAAACAGCAGTCAGGAAGAGGAGAGTAGCAATCATAGTAGCAGTAATAGTGAAGAAGATGAGGAGGAAGAGCGAGATGATAATGTTTCAGAACAGGAAGAAAGTGATGATAACAGTGAAAATGAAGTGGAAGAGGATTTAGAAGTTAGTGATGATAAATCCCTAGAATTAACAGATGATATCACAGGGGACGAAGAGCAGGAGTTAGAAAGAACGCGTATCAAACGGTCTAATAGAAATACAAATATTAGGAAAGGCGTAGACTACGATGAGGAACTAATAATACCAGATAGGCGAAAACTAAGATCTCGATCGTTGACATCACGTGGTAGTTTAAATAAATCCTGCAAGAAAACTTTGGCTAGCCGCACTAAACTCCCGGCTAGAAGCCAAAAGTCTTCCTGTAATGCCACCAATAGAAAGACCACACGCACATCAATGGCTGCTGCAGCAGTAGTTAATGACTTAGAAACAAGTTCTAAACAAAAAACGGGAGTAAAAAATCAAAAACTTTTAAGTTTTGCACAAAAACGTATGCAGCAAAAAAGACAAGAAATGTTGCGCAAAAAAGAGGAAGGAGAGCAAAGAAACCGTAAATTGAGTTTGAGTTCAGGGAAAACAGCTGCCGCTTCCGCATCCACAAAGAAAGGCGCTACTGTGGCAAATACAACACAGAGAGTTTTAAGAAATAGTCCCAGAAAAGCGCCACAAGAAGAAGTACAACAAGATGAAACAGAAGAAGAGGACAGAATTGAAGACGAAAAAGATGAACATTATAATGAAAATGAAGAAAGCGAGGAGAATAATGAACATGACGAATTTGAAGAGGTGATAGAAGAAGAAGAAGAGGTTGAGGTGGAGGAGGAGGAAGAGGCGGAGGAAGAAAAAGTGGACAGTTCTGAAGATTCTGATATAGATTTAGAACATGACGACGGAGAAGAACAAATGAGACATGTGATCAGTACAACAAAATTAGCGGGAACTACAACTATACGAAATATAACAGTAAGAACTCGTGGTGGAAAAACTATGAAAATAGATGAGAAAGACTCGGACGATGAGGAAGAAAAAGAAACCGCCGAAGATAATTCGAATAATGAAGAAGGTGAGGAGGAGGAGGAGGAGGAGCAGGAGGAGGATGATGATAAATCAAGTTATGCCACAGCTGGTGATAATTACATTGATGCTGTTGATGAAAATATGCGTCATCAATACCGTCATCAGGGTGATGCGGGTAATTCTTCAAGTATGGATGTCGATGTTTGGGCTGTCCACAATCAAGATACCACCACCAACTCTACTTATTACAATGTATCCGAAGAATCAGAATCCGAAGAGAATGACAGTTTATCCACATTAAATTCCACCCTTAAGAAAACGCCTGTGTCGGCTGCTAAATCCAATTCGACTTTAAATTCTAGTCTTAGAAATCAGATAGGTAATAGTACACCCCAACAACAAGAACAACAAAACGAGAATCACACACCACGAACTCGTTCTAGAGGTTCAGTCAAAATCAATCTCTGGACTTTAGACGAAAGTCCAGTGTTACCAACTATTACTAGACATCACTCAGCAGGAAGATTTAATAAAAATCAACATAATACCCACAAATCAGACGATGAATGTGGGAAAACGATTGATAATAGATCAGCAAACGTGAATAAAACTCCCACTTCTACTTCTCAAGCTCGACCAACAACCAGTGTAAAAAGAACGGGACAAAAAACCAATGACACTCCAACAAAGACTCCCAGCTCAGTGAATACATTACATCGCTGGCTTTTAAAGACGCCACGTCCACCCACAACACATTCAAGTGCAGGCGGTGGCGCAAATGGTTCTACAAAATCTTTGAGTGAATCTTCTGCCTCATGATGTTGATTAAAGTTGTGACAAAATCATGATGTTGATTAAAGTTATGACAAAATAGAAAACAGTATTAATACGCAGACAAATCAAGATTTGCCTTGTTATTAAAAAAAATTGGAATTGTTGTTGCTGAACGCAATTGTTGTGTGTGCTTGTTATTAATGGTTTCTTTTTTATTGGTTTTTTAAGAGGATGGAATAAATATTTCTTCAATTATTTATATATTCATTTAAACTGCCACTTGATATGTTTGGTTATTTTCTTTCTTCTACTGGAACGCCAACTTGAAGAGAAATTGTCAGGCAAATAGATTAAAAGCTTAAAATTATTTTAATTAGTCAAATCGTTGAGATTTCTGATAAAGAATTTAAAGAGTTATTTAGAAAAATTAGCTTCTATGCGAAAGTGAAATGCAGGCAGAAGTCAGTACCAGCCTTTAACCAGAGTGCAACTGAAATCTGATCAGACGGGAAAATGTTTATTGAAGTTAACGTAACCACTGAATAAATAGTGTATGATTTTATTTGTTTGAATCAAATAGATATTTATGAAGTAAGATAACTTCCATATAAAATTAGATTTTTTCGGTAAGTTTACTTCATATTATTTCGCCAAATATTCGTTCTGTTTGACGCTTTAATGCGTTTCAGCTCATTTTCTTCCTTTCCTAACTCTCAAACTAATAAACATTTTTGTGTGTTGTGTTTCATACAAGATAGAACAAATGCAACTTATGACGACACTTCAAGTTCTAGTGTTAGTGTTAAAAACTTTTTGGAGTTTTATTAAAACGTTTATAATATTTTGTTTTTCACAAACAATTGCACTTCTGGACATATGCAAGTTATTATTTATTAAAGTAGTCAGCAAATTTTAGCTGATGTGTCCTGATGCCATGACAATTTAAACATTTTTGTGCTGGTTTGTTTAAAATTTAACAGCATACTATGAATGTAATGATTTGAGTTTAAAGGAATTTTCATCATTGCCACTGCTGCCACGAGATAGATTTGCTTCAAGTTATAGACGATTCAAATTGTAGAAGTTCAACTACATTTTGTCAAACCTTTTTATTTTATTTTTTTTATAATTCCACAGGAATTTTGTTTTCAGATCAGATACAGATAAAAACAGTTAAAAAAAATAATAATAAAAAAGCTAAATAAACAAAAAACAAAGGAAGGATCCCTAGATTAACAAAATTTGCCAGACCAATTTTTTTTAACTTTTCCTTTTTAATTGACTTAAAAATAAATATTTGCCTTCTTAATAACAACCATTTTGAGAACTTAGCCGTTTAGTTACTCCTGTTTCTTCGATTTATTTATTTTTTATTAAATAATTACATTTTTTTGATAATTAATCGGATAAAAAAAATTTGTATATTTTTCTAAAACAAAAAAATAACTAAAACTTGTAAATAAATATTTTAAATAAAATTAAAAATATAACTTAATATGTAGAATTAAAAATGTTTAGTGAATAGTTAGAATCGATAGGTCTTAATAATAATCTTAAAATACTACTAAGTTAGAGAGAACAAAAAGCAGAAAATTAAAAGAAAATAAAAATTCCTGACACCAGAAAACAAAATCTGTTTCAACACTATTTTAATTTGAATAAGAACAAATATATAATTTATAAAAACCACAGTATCAGTTGTAATATAGTTATTATATTAATTGTGAGTTCTAGAACGCAAAAAATTTCAAATTGCTATCAATGATTTTTCTCTGAAATTTTTACAATCTGAACTACTTAGCAGAAACCGCTATGGAGGAGGCAGGAAGGCAGGCGGGCAGGAGGGCAAGCACATGTCTTTTATATAATGTTAGAAAGTTTTAGGAAAAATAAAAGTTTAAATTAAATTTCAAGAATTCCTAAACTTGAATGTCTTATTGCTGATTCTAAAACCTTGAATTGACTTGATGATGTAAAGTATTGAAAATATCCTCCTCCTATTTAGAATTTACACTAGGCGACAGTTGAAAGTAGAAATAAGTAAAAGTAAATAAATATCGTTCTGCTGCTATAAATGAAATTCCGTTTGAAATATTTTCAAAATTTACACCTTAATGCTAAATTTTTAGTAATGTAAAAAATAGAAATTAATATTGAAATATACGATAAAACAGAGATTATATTAAAATTGTACCGTCTTTCGAAGTAAAAAATCAACCCCGTCACAGAATGGCTCACTTCCAAAACGTATCAATATAAATTTTTTATACAATTGTGCTACGGTATTTAAATCATGTACATATACAAAGTACCGAAACAATGCAAACAACCATGTGCTTAGTTTGTGTTGACGTTATGAAATATTCGAGTAGATGATGCAAAGAATTATATTTATTGTTTATAAAAGTAAAAAAATTTATGTTTTTTTTGCTGAAAAATTATATGTATATTTAAACATGTTGTAGCATCAACTTTAAAACCCTGATACCCTGATTGCTTTTTTAATGCGTTTCTATTACTTGTCGACGGCGTTTTTGTCAATCACCCTTATTCCAGTTGGTGACATCGACGTCACGTCAATACAATACCAAAAATTTGGCGGCGTATACAGACGCTTCGATATGCTGTTGACCAAGTTCGTTCAGGGAAGATTCTTTGCCAATTAAGACTGCGTCTGTCCAAAAGCTTGTGATGTTAGTGCTGCTGTTAAAAACGATGATTTTGGTATTTAGGAATGCTTATAAAAAGTGTTCAAAGAGGTTCTAGGCAATGAACGATATGTGCTTAGCTGTCCTGTTGAATGACACAATTTCCTAATTCAATTTTTTCTGCCGATTCCAAAAGATTTTTCTGCAGAATATTAATGCAAACACACTCTCCTATAAAATGTCACAACCATGTTTTACATTATGCTAAACGAACTTTGGTCTGAAGAGATTTGATTACTTTTTTTTGTTTCTAAGACTTTTCTAACTCGAATTTAGATTCATCGGACTAAATCACGATATATATTAAAAACAGGTAGTCTTAAGTGATCAGATGATTATATTAGTTCATCTTCCAGAGCTGTCAAAATTTGTTTTCTTTTAATACAAAATTGTTAAAATAATTTTCATTTTGTGTTTACTTAACTGAATTGTGTTTCCTAAAAAGAAAAAATATTAAAATTTTTCAAAATAAGAAAAGAAAAATACTAATTATTCACAAACGCTTAAAAAAGTTAATGTGTACATTAAAACCAGTTTTCCCATATAAAAATCCAACATTAAATCTACAATAACTTTATTAATCGTTTGTGAATAAGGCCATAAAAATAAAGCAATTATTGTTTGACATCTCTAGACGGTTTTTCCAAAAACAAAATACGTGTGGTTTTTGTAATGTTGCTGTTGTACTATCGAGTATACTTGTTTTTAATATATCTTGGACTAAATTAGTCTTTTCCCCGTAACAGAGTATGCAAAATAAATTCAAAGCTTACTAAGTTAAATTTATTGAATTTCAATTGTGTCTGTCGCCTAGTGTAAATTACTTATTCTTTCCTCCGAATACGTTCTAGAACTAATGATTTGAGATTGAAAATGTTTCTTGAAAAGTTAACAAAATGATTAAAACTATCTTGTTATTAATAATATATATCGGGAAAATAATCATTAATTAAATTTAAATTATAATTGTGCTAAAACAAAATTGAATCCTTTGTTTTTAAAAGGTGTATGTATGTATGCATTAAATATGATTAGTTGTGTTTTCTATATTATCATTTTAAAATAAGTTTTTTTTAAGTATTTAAGTCGTTTAGTTTTTAATCAAAAATATATAGAAAACCCCCAGAAAAAACTACATATATAGGTATAACTAGGACTTCTCCTGTATTTTGTTACATTATAAAATTACAAAATTATTTATTAATTTATATACATACTTTAAAAAACACAAAAGCTATACAATTTGAAATTAAAAAAATCAATAATAATAATTATATATATATATATATAATGATCAAATAAAATCTTTAAAAGCTTTTAACAAAAAAAAAATATATAAAAAAATTAACAAAAATTGTATAAAATGTGTTTTATTTAAATTTTATTTATTGCAAAATAAAACTTACTCTAAGTGAAGACAAATAATAATAAAACTATAAGCGAATCTTTGGCCCTTTATATCATCTTAGCTTAAAAAATAATACTTTTTGGAAATATAAAAAGATCAAAATTGTCTATAATTATTTGTGTTAAAAAAGAAAGAAAAGAAATCTTATTAAAAAAAATATTATTTTCTAATCATTTTTGTGCAAAGAAATGTATATTTCAATAAAAAAAATCTGTTTTGGTGTCTTCTTTTATTTTAAAGGTTTCCATTACAAAATTAAACTCGAAAAATATTACACTTTTCACTACCATGTCCTTTACAATTTTCATTTTTTCACGAGCAAGAAGGAAAGTTTGGTAATGGCATTATTTTTTTTAATAAAATAGTAAATTTATTTTACATATTTTTTTTGTCATCTTAGCTGGAGCACCAAAACAGTTTAATTATGTTGAAATTCGTAAAGAAAAGAAAACGAAAAATTTCCAAACTTTTTGCCATTCCCAAACGGCCTTAGATTTTGTTTTATTTATTTTTTGTATTGTTTTTGCTGCTGAAAAAAGTTTTATTGCTTACAAGAATAAAAATAAATAAAATTTTTATAAAACCTTTAAATTTTAAGTCACCAAAACAGTTTACAAGAAAATAATATTTTTTTCTTTTCTTTTTTTTTTATATTACACATCCCGTCTTTACTGTCTGTGTATGTGTGTGTGATCTTATTTGTCTGTTTGGTGGGGTGTCCTTTTCATTCTATCGTCCGTCTACCTGTATCAATCTATATCAATCAACCCGTGTGGGGGTCTTTACCAATTATAATTTGAAACTCGTTAATCAGATCTGGATTTCGGCAAATACAATGGAACAAATGCCGGTAAGTATTTTTTTATTTATTTATTTTATTTTTAATTATTAAAGTAACCAGCCGAGCCCTTAGGGCCTTATATAGCTGGTGGACTACAATATTAAATTCAACCACTTATAAACTACTAACCATAATACATAGCAAATTAAAATAGTAAAAGGTAAAAAAGCAAAAAAAAAAAAATAATACAAATATACAAAGTTTCTATTTTGCGCGTACATTAACCTGTTTGATCTTGTATTAGATCAGTTCAACTGCAAGGAAAAATATTCAACAAGCTTGATCTTGAATGAATTACGATTAAAGTTAAATACTCTTAATGAGCGTGGTGAAGAATTCCAACACTTGGCAACTCGTACATGAAAGGATCTGTCATATATAACGCTATTTCTAGCTGGGAATAAAAGCTGTGGGTTTCTATCAGTCTGCAAAAATAGAAAATGTTTCCGAACATATTCAGGGCAATCAGAGAAGATAACTTTATAAAAGAATAGAAGTGATCTAATGTTTACGAAGCTTTTAAAGCTACAGCCCAAAAAATCCTTCACATATGTATATAGAAACATGATTATGAATTTTTAAATTGTAAACAAAACGAATTATTCTGTTAAAAAGTAAGATACACCTATTTAAGTCTAGCACTACAACCCGAAAAGACCTCTATACAATACAATAAATTAGACATCAATAAGGAGTGAGCTACGATCTTTCTGATATGAAGGGGTAAATATAAATTCAATGCATATAGTTTCCTTAGAGTGAAATTGATTTAAGAAATTAATGCACTAGTATGATGCTCAAATCTGAGATTATTGTCTAATAACACACCAAGACATTTCATACGATCTACAAAGGCAATAGCCTGGCCATCGATGGTTATAGATAGATCAATCGTAGTGCTTGGCGGTTTAAAAATTAATGTCTTAGTCTTTGAAGAGTTATTACCAAAATTACAATTTCCCATTTAACGTGTCGCATTATATAATAAAGTATTGATATCATATTCGAATACATGCAGGAGCTGACGATAACCCTTAAATAGTAATTGTATATCGTCTGCAAAGACAAAAGACTCACACTCGAAACCATCCAGTGAGGTAGATATAGATCATAAATAGTAACTGGTTACCGGTAGACACCTCGAATTTAGATTACCATTGTGGACATATTGAGTACAACCAGACAGATAGGAAAAGATTAATCTGCATGCAGATAAAGAAAAATCAAAATATGTGGAAAGTTTACGAATTAAAATAGCATGACCAACATTATCGAACGCCTTAGATAAAACGCAATGTCATCGATATTCATTTTTTTCAAATGTAACCTATTATTATTATTATGGAAGAGGGCAATGATTTTTTGTATAGTTTTTGAGTTCAATGCAACAGGTTAAGGTTTCGAATGAAGCCAATTACCAAAGGGAGTTACTCTGCAATGCCAATTGAAAAAATGCTTTGAAAGTACAATCGAAATAACAAAGAAGTTCGATCAATTGGCTTTTCGAATCGAATTATAGAGTAATACCCCCGGTTCACTGGGACCCATATATGTTCTTTGAGGTAATCTTTGTAATTTCCAAAAAGCTAATCACTAGCTTTTCTACTAGTATGCTTTGGGTCGTTGTCCTGCTGGAAAACCGATTCCTTAATTAAGTAATTGCGCAATAATTAAAGTTTAACGTTCATAAAGCACTACTACTTGGCAGCACATTTTGCCGTCAAAAGTTTCTTTATGCAACCAATTGGCAGTGGTACTACATATTTGCGTAAATACGGCAACATTTTATTTACAGTTGTAAGAGTTTGAAAACAGGTTGCACACATTTACTGCAAGGAATCCGTCCATGTACCAGCTGTCAAAAGCATAAGTTAAGGGATCCTGAACTACCAATTCATGAACCATTCATTTTGTTTTTCATTCATTTTCTTACACTTCAATCGTAAATGGACCTCATGAACTCAATCTGTCGCCTTCGTAAAGAGAGTGCTGTCAAAGCAATCTTTGTTGGAATCTATAAACAGATATTCCGAGTTGTTTTGTCTGTGGCATCGCTGCTTCAAAAAAGATGAACCGATTTGGATTTTTAATTTGCCTTGCTTTTCTTGAAAGGTGACTTCAGCGAAAGTTATTAACTTTACATCAAGAAAATCAATTCATCCGTTTGTGAGCTTCGATGGCACAAACACAGAAGTCGGGGTTTTTAATATTAAAAGTTTTTAAGAAAAAAATTTCAATTGTTAACCCAGATATCTGTCGCTATAAGCCTGTATTTTTTTTTTTTTTTTGCAAAAATTTGCTTTGTTTTTGCCTACTCTACTGTCTAGTCATAGTTTCAAAATTACGTATTTTCAAAAAAAAAATTTAATAAAATAATACATACATATATGACCAATAAAATAGGTATTATCTTCATAATTATCAAAAGTGCACGTTCTATAACGATTTTTAAACTGTAGATTTTTTTGTAACAACGGAATTTTACGAGCTGCTCGTCCCAGAGGATTAACCTCGCACAGGCGTCCCTGCTAAGCTCTCGCCTAAATTTGATTGTGTATTTTAGTTGCAATTATATTAGAAGACATAAAATGATCTTGCTTCACCAGCATTGCTTGTATCCGACTGTAATATTGCTAGTTTTTCTCATTTTCCTTGCCTTAAGAACATTTGTAACAAGATTTTTGGATAGTCCAAGTGTTTGAGCTATAAACTTATAAAACTTTTGCTGCTCACGAAGCTAATGTATAATTTCCCACTCTTCAGCTGTACAATTCTTCTTCCGACACATCTATTGTAAATTTCTTAATTAATTAAAATTCATGTTATGTTGGAATTTTATAATAAACATTAAACTGTTAATTTCGATCAAAACATTTTGCAAAAGTTCGGAATATAATGGCGAAGTACCTATTTCAGCGGCCACAAAATCCTTTTCTAAAATTTTTTAAAGAATTTCTTTTAAGTAACTACAATAAGCACAAAATAAACGAACGAAGTTCTTTTTTTTTTTTTGTAAACAGAGAACAGTTTTCGGAATTGAATCAAAGTAAACGTTCAACAAGATTTATTCATGTTTAAAGAGTTCGAATGAAATTCTAATACACGAACAGTGGTACCTACTTTAATGACCATATGTGTATGTCTAAAGCTGACTTTATTGATAATTCTAGCTAGAGTTGCCTTTATCTATGTATCATGTAACTTATAAGAATGTAACTTACAAGAAAGGCTCTTAAAATTGAATCGATTTTATTTTTTTCTCTTTTATTTTTCTTTAGATGTGGTGCCCACCAACTCCGCCCCAAGATAACGATGATATTTACATCGATTATTCGCTTAGTTTCATGTATGATGTGGAACCTATTCCAGAATCAGAATTACCGCCAGTGTACATCAAAAAGGACTACAAACGTTCTCGATCAGATGCTGGCTTTATGATAGATGGCAATAAAAGACCGTCTAAAATACGTCGGGAAGAAATGTTCTGTGCACCACGATCGCTATTTGATAGGCCATCGCCAGCTATAGCGAAGATAAGACGCGACTTAAAGAATCAACGTTATCGGGGTGTATTTAAGCCAAATGTTCAGATTCCTGGCTTAAAGCCCCAAATGCCTCAAAAGCCTTTAACAGAACCTGAAGGAATGGTCGAATGGTGTGTATATGAAGACATAGCCATTCTACATGTTTTGGTAAATTTACAAGGTCTACCTTGTAACTTGATGCTGCTCTCTCCAGGCCACACGCCGAATTGGGATTTGATAGCTGAAATTGTAAATACTTTCTCAAAAACCTTTAGATCTCCTAAGCAGTGCAGATGGCGTTACGAAACTATTATACAGCCGCGGGAAGAAGGTAAATTGGTTGAAAGTCCAAAGAAACAAAAGAAGTTAAAGGCGGCCCTAAAAACGGAGTATCTCAAAAGTCCGTTGAGATGTTTGAGAACAACGCAACAGTATGTCAACGATAATAATGCTACATTTACGAAGACCATGCGTTCTCGTTTCGATTGCATAAAGACGGCTTATTTGAAAAAGGCGCCGCCTCCCAAGAGACACTTTAACACTCCCAGCTCTATGAATCCCAAGCACATGGAGGTGTTGCAAGAATTTGGTATAGTCAATTATGATCAACCGATATCGCCACAAAATGTTGCCAATATAAAAGCAAATAAATTACGAGAAAAACAAAGAGCACAATGTCCACCACCACCCCCTCCAGCTGCTGCCCAGACAACCCAAGTTTGTCAAGGAGTTCAACAACAGCAGCAACAATCATGTGGAATTACCGCCACGAATACGGTCAATATAGTGCAGCAGCAAACGAATCAAACATCTCATTTACAAGAGTTAGTGCAGCAGCAGCAACATCCTCAGCAGGTTCAAGTGACAGCAGCTCCTCCTGGTCTACATACCCAACAGTTGCAGATTCATCAATTATCGGCAGCAAGTGGGGTGGGCCAACAGCAGCAGACTCAGCAACAGACAGCAACAGCTATTGTCCTTCAACATGCAGGCAATACTGGACAACAGTTGCAGCAGCAGCAGACGGTTGTTAGTGGCGCGGTAAATCAGCAGCATTTGCTGAGACAACATGGTACATCTACGACCACGCAAATTGTTAAAGCGATTGTGGCACCCCAGTCTGGCCTTCTGACCACAAGCCAAATGCAGCAATTGCAGCAACAATCGAACAATTCACAAACAAATTCTGGCCAAACACAACATGTTCAATTACAGCAACAGACTTCTTCGGGTAACATAGTGACCACACCAGCCTCAGTTTCAGTAGTGTTAACCACACCTGTCCAAACCATTTCCTCGACAGTAACCAATCAACAGCAACACCATGGCAATCAAGTCTCCTCATCGGGAGCACAAATTGTATCCTTATCACCACAACAAACAATTGTGTCGAGTTCACCGCAAGTAGGCAGCATAGTGCATACCCAATCCCTGCCACAAGTGGTATCAGTGTCACAACTTGCGACTGTAGGCACTGTGCTTACAACATCGAGTGGAATGCAGCAACCTACAGCAACAGTTACTACTCTCAACACTTCAGCTTTACGGGCACAAAGAATAGTAGCAGCATCCAGCGGCACAACTCTACAAGATGTGGTATTGCAGCAAAGATCAGCTGGCAATCCCAGTCCCACTATTGTCTCCATGTCAAGTTTGGCATCTAATGTAGCCCAAGCACAACTGCAGGCAACTCAATTCCAATTGGCCTCTATGCCTACCGGAACACAACAGGTAGTTACCAAAGGCATTAGGGTTAGTTCGCTACAACAGGGCCAGAAAATTGCAGCTGCTGCTCAAGCGGGAAACAATCAACAAGGTCAACCACACACCCACATACAACTCTATAGACAGCGGCAGCAGTTAAAGGTTTTACAGGCGGGCACACCCGGCCAGCAAGGACAACAAACGGTTGTGCAAACAGCATCTGGTCAAACGGCTTTAGTTAACGCCCAAGGTACCATTATACAAGGCAGCCTAATGCAAACTGGTTCAGGAAACACAACTGTGCAAGTTGTACAAGGACAAAAGGTGGCGGTAGCAACATCAAATGTTGCCGTGACGGCACCCAGTGCTGCAGGTGTTGTAACAACCGTAGCAGCTTCACAGGTCCATCAACAACAGGCCCAACAGACAAGAGCTCAATTTATTAAGCAAGTGGCTGCAGCTACGGGCAAACAAACCATTACAAGGCAAGTGGGAGAAAGTGACATGCTGTTGGTCAAACGGCAAATGATATCAGCTGCTACTCAACAAAAAGCCGCCCAAGTCCTGCAACAAGGAGGGCAAATATTTGCAACTACCACGGCGCAGGGCATACAATTGCAGCAAACCTCTGTATCGTCAGTACAATCCTCATCATCGGTGCAACAACAGGGTAGTGCACAACAAGTGGTACAACAAGTAACACCACAACAAATTGCGGCTCTGGTTAAAACATCAGTAGCAACATCTTCCTCGGGCAATAGCAATCAAGGCATAACTGTGAACACTGGACAACAACAAACTCAAAATACTGTCAACATGGCACTGTCTCAACTGAAGCCAGGCGGACAAATTAAAGTAACTATGGCCAATCAATCACAAATGCGACAACTACACATGCAACAGCAACAGCTAGCAATGCCTCGCAAAATCTCGCGTATGACACAAATACAAGCTGCTCAGGCGGCTAATCAACAGCAGCAACAACAACAGCAAAGTACCACGATCACTCAAACGAACAATCCTCAACAACAACAGGGTACACAAGTTACACAGAAAACTTCGGCATCAGGAGGGACAAACTCCTCGAATACTGGTGGCGTGCAAACGCAATTGGTTCACATACAAAATACCAAGTCTCTTCCCAGTTCCGTGACGGTACAGCAAATACAACAGGTTATGCGTCAGGGTCAACAGGGAACGTTGGCTACTGCTGGTTTTGTTTTGGGTAAAACCAGTGTAGGACGAGTTATACCGGTCTCGGTTGCATCACAGTCCAATCAAAGACAAACGATACAGGTGAGTTAAAGCTCTAGATATACCACATAAATTTAGGTTTTGAGGGACGTGGAGAAGAAAAGAAGGAGAAGGATTCTAATAAATAGGGTTTTATAAAAAATAGAAGTGTAATTTATAAACATAAAGACAACAATAAAAAATAAAACGTTAAAAATTCATCGGAAAAGAGTCTACCAGCTTACAGCCACAACAGTGATGGAATATTTGAAAATTTTGAGCTCAAGTCAGGAAAAAAACTTATTTGGTCGGTCCATTTTGGTCATCATTGACTACTTGAACACGAGGGAACATTGAAGTCATCAAAACTTTGTCTAATATAGAGTGTCGGCCCATGCACGAAATAGATAAATTTTTGGTTTTAGCATTTTATTATCTCCAAAGTTCCGCCAAAAACTTTTTCAAAAAGCACCCCGTATATAGTCTGTTGCGTTAAGAATGGTGACTGATGTGGTTAATTAATTAATTAATTAATCTTAATAAAGAAACCAGTCTTACATAATATTAGCAAAATGATTGGGGTCTTTGCTTTCTTCGAAAGCCCACATTGTTTTTAGAAACCAATCTTTGACACTGCTACCACTATGTCTCACTGAGAGTATTCAAGGCGTATTTATTTACCAGATAAACTTACTTCAATAGAGACAGCCTGTACTGAGAGCTTTAGTTTTTGTGAAGGTCATGTAAACCAGCTGAAAGTCAGAAATAAATATCGATAATGAGCTGATTCGATCACGTTGATATTATGGCGTTCGCTGTCGGAACAATGTGTTTAGATTCCAAGCACGTAATGGAATCGTAAAATACGTGATCGAGTAGTTCGTTATCGAAAGCTACGATTAGACTTCAGACGCAAACAATTTTAATTGAAATGAAAAAATTTCTTAACAATAAAATTTATGTTTACATATAAATAAAGAGAAAATAACTAATATTATATTCTAATTTCTTTATTTAGGTGGTTTCAGCCGCTTCAGCGCAAGCTCTGGCTGCTGGCAATTTAAGAGCCCATGTTACTGGCGGGCAAAATATTGCAGGCACCATTAAAGTAGCGACATCCGGTTCTCAATCTCAAACACAACAAGCTATTATCACTGCAATACAACAACATTCTGCCGCACAACAAAGTCAACGACAAAATGCTAGTCCTGTGCGCTTACAGACCACAGCTGGCGGCAATTTAGTCGCCGTTGTGCAGCAACAATCTTTACAGCAGCAGCAGCAGCAGCAGCAGCAGCAACATCAACAGCAACAAAATGTTGTAGTAAGTTCAACGAGTGGTGTTGCAGGTAACATGAATACATCGAATGTAACACAAGCTGAGATAATGACAATAACACAAACATCTGCAGGAGCTGCGATGACATCGTCAACGGCTCAACAGCAAGTAACCGCAGGCCAACAATCGGCCGCACAACAAGTGCGCACGCTGGTCAAAAAGAAAATCATGCAAATACGCAATGAAAATAAAGATTGAAAATGAAATTAACAAACAAACAAACCGATTTTTGTAATTTTCCCAAACAACGTCTTCGATCGATCCCTCTCAAATTACATTTTATCATCAAAATTAATAAAACAAGTGCTAACAGATCTGTGTATATAAATGAAATCAACTAAAGAAAACTGCAAACAAATTCAAATTCTTTAAATATCCAAGTATTATTCGTTTTAAAATGCTATATTTTTACATAATATATTAACTAAATTTGTTTTAAAAACTTATAAAATCAATTTTATGACATAAATAAGAAATTTTAGCTCTCTTATTGAGTTTGGTGTTGTGTGTATAAAATCCAAAAGCAAACATCTAATACATGCATAATTTAGGTAAAAAATTTTTAAGCTATTTGTCTCTTCTAAAATACTAAACTGACAACATATTTTTGGTAATGTGTTAAATTATATAAAAATATAAATAGATTTTATGCAAAAAAAAAAATTCAATTTTTTTTATTATATTAAATGCAAAATTAAGAAGAACAAAAATATTTAATAATAGAAATAGTCTCTGTAATTTATCTTTAATTTAAACTTACTTCTTTTTCTAATAACAATAGAAAATAATTAGTTTTAAACGATTTATCTTTAACATATTCACTAATATTGGTATGGTATATATGTATATACTCTTACTGCCAAGAGAATATACATACCTTTCATAATGTACATTACATAAATACATACATATATAATCTTAAAACGCATATTAAATTGAATGTAATAAATAATTGTATTGGAAAATGTAATATGTGTATGAGTTTGTTCTTCTTTATAGTTTTCGCGGTGGTCCTTCGAGCCAGAAAGATGATTTTAATATTCAGAAAAATCTAATAAACCTTATTAATTTGCTTTTTGGAAAAAGAAAACGAAGAAATTCATCACTAAGCTTTATGTAATGCGCACGCTTTTGATGTGGAAATGTGAATGACTTCCGTAAACATAAATGCGAATACATATGTATCTTTCGACTTCTACACACTCTTCCCTGCGCTGAATTGCTCCTGTGCAAATTAGCTTTCAAGTGGGCTTTTCAACGAAATTCATAAATAGATGACACAAACGCTGAAAAAGTACGTATAATAAAATAAACGATACTAAAGAGTCGAATATGGATGACAAGCGAATATTTCGGTCAGTTGCCAGTTGCTGAAAATTATATTATGGATGGCAACGGATGGCAGATGCCATTTACTGCTTTTCTGGTAACGAAAACTTTTACAGTTGCCTGCTGGCAGCGCTCGGTTGCTATCCATATTCGACTTACAAACGTAAATCAAATTAAGCACATCTGAGTAACCTAACTAACTGACGAGGTCGAAGTTCAACATCCTTTTCTGGCGCTAAGAGGTCGCTCGTATCGATTTATTTTTTATATGGATTTTAGCAAACAAGTGGTACGGCGACCAAGCCCAATTGAATTTGCCGATGCTTCCACCTTATATCAATCACTGTCACAGCGTTAAACGGCCTTGTATAAATATAATACAATTTCTGGAAACTATTTAAGACTTTATGTATTCTATATTTTAACGATAAAAATCCAAAACTATAGCAACAAAAACTTAACTAAAAACTGTACTTTTTCACCACCATATACCCAAATCACTGAACAATTCATCAGATGAGGGCAATTTGAAATCATCATTTAACCATTCTGCATCTTCGCTATTGGATTTGTCCTTACAACCGTATTCTTTTTTATAACCCATCTTGCGCAAATCCTCAGCATCCTCTTCGTCCTCCTCATCGTCATCTTTAACTGCTTCAAGAGTGTTAAGTTTATGAAAAGGTTTTAAACGTTTCACCGCTCCCGTTGTAGACTTCATCGGCTGAACTTTAAGTATCTCATGCCAATTTTCCTTGGATGGAGGTATGGGCGCGTTATTTTCTACCTCAGCTCTTGACAATTTGGGCAATTGAATTTTTTCTTCCTGCAGTATTTCAACTTTAAGTTCGTTTGAAGCCAGACGTACGATACGTTCGAAAAAATGAGCAAAATGTTTGCGAAAACGGCTGTAATCGAATATATCGTGACTGGTATTGGCATCGATCATGTTATTTTGATTGTTAGAGTTCTTGGAACGATTAAGGGGTCCATAATGGTGAAGCATATCGATGCCAGGTGCCATGGACTCTTCCCAGCTCTGAAAGGAAAATTTGATGATTATTAAAATGAAGTTTTTTGTTTTTGTTTTTTTTTATAATGTACCAATTCCGTCCAATCTTCAGCTGGTGTGGTCAACACAGAGTTCATTACTTTAATGATTTTTTCTTCTAAGCTTAAAGCTGATATTATGAATTTCGCCACAACTAAAGCGCAAGATAAATCACAACGTTGTCTGAAATTTAATGAGATTTCAAAGTTAAAACCAAGAGGCGAAGAAAGTCACATGCTTAACCTTTCTATAAATACCTTAACTCATCTTTGCGCATTTCCATTAATTTATCACCTTCCGCTATCAAATGATCATAATTCTCTTCAATTTGCATGACTAAAGTTTCTTTAGGCTCATCATCCGATTTCTCTTGTAATTTCCTTTGAAGATCTTTAAATTTTTGCCAAAGCTCATCCAATTCTATCTGAAATTATGAAATAAATTATCAAGAAGATGTTAAATATACCAAAGACTAACACATACACAGGTCAACACAAAATTTGACTTTAAAGCATAAAATTTCGATATTTCCGGTCGTAATTAGACAAAAAAAAATATATATACTACATACATATCGCTCATTTTCTCATACAACGTCATAACTCAAAATATATATACATATATCTATATTATTAATAGGCAAACACTTTTTTTAGATCCCTTTTACGGCCGTATCAGTGAAGCGATTTTGGAAAGATTTATTGGTTTTTAAACGAGGTTTTACATAGATGTGCACAATCTTAATTTTATTTAAATCGGTTCGATATTTATTTAGCTATAAGCGTTTTAAGTTGCTACTAACACATACACACTTATTTCACATGCATGTATCAGCTTCAACTTGAAAAATAAACAAAGTGTGCATGTGTGTGTTTGCCCAATTTGCTTTTGCACAGAAATAAGACAGAGTTTGAAGTTGTTTATTTAGAATGTTTTTTGTATTTTGTCGTATGTATTTGTGTAAATGTGTAATATTAATTTCTAGAATGCGGTCGATTGAGTCGGCTGCTGGATACACTGGCTTATATTAAAACACCTCAAAAGAAATACTAATTTAATTATTTTAAAGTCGATGGCGGCTTCAGAGGAAGGAAAAAATTACATGCAGATTTTGCAAAGTTTCGAAATATTATTTTCGAATGATTTTTGATGGATATTATTTGGCTTATGATGAAATTTATATACTTATGTCTTGTACCGTTTGTTTTCTTATATTCTCCTGGGTCTCATGATGTACATCGATTCTATGCAATATCGGTTGGGCTGGTATAAATGCAGTAGATGTAATATTTTCCAGTTGCCTGCCAACAGCAATTTGAGAGTCATTAACTTTGCATTTCGGCGAAGTTGGCATTGAACCCACTACTAAACGTTCCACAATTAAGGGAAATGTTTCTAAATGATCCGATTGAATTCTGTAAATGAACATTTTAAAGATTAATTAAAGAAAAAATCGAAATCGAGTAAAAAATAAAAATTGTGCTCTACCTTAAACGATTTGAGTTTTTGGCCGACACTATAGTTATAATTTCCTCCTGATTGTCGTCGGCCGTTGTGAGCAGCAGCAGACCCAGAGCTTGTACATCCGCGTCCCAACTTAAAAATTCCGGAAAAAAATCAGTTAATTTCTTATTGCCCTCCTGGTGGCAGTTGATGCTGAAAGTCAATTTTATATCCGCTGCTTTTTGGGGTTGCTTCGCTTTGAAAAACATACTTAAAGGCAAATAGGCATGTCGGTGTATAACTCTGGGTATACCTCTGAATGTTATATAGGATACTATCGCTTCTACCCGAGCTGTTGGCAAATGTAATAGGTCAGCTATAAAAAAATCCAAGGACATTTGCTCTCTAGTATCCGCTTTAATTTCAGTGTATGTAAGAGCATCTTGAGAACATTTAATGCCATCGGGAAGATTGAACACAATCTGCAATTCGGCTAAATCCAAGTTGGTGTGCCACTTCAAGAGGCCTGAACACACGGGCAATTCTTTTAAGGCGACATTGGCTGGTATGTCCAAAAGTATGGTATCGGCATCATCTTTGACTGCATTTTCTATGGAAAATTCAAGTTGTACATCTTCATAGGATTTCGTATTGATCACTTCCATATCTTGTATATCGGTGGCCTCTTTGATTTCCTGTTCCAGTTGCATGAATTCATCAATGGCCTGCTGAAATGATAATTCTTGCATATTTAAAGGCGGCACTTGAAATATAAAAGGATCGGAGCCCAAATAGCCTATTCGAAGTTTGCCTGAAGGGCCCAAAGTTACAATAGCTCCTGGTAAGCCCATTAAATTGGATCTTTGTATGGCCACCGGAGGAGATTCATCCTTAAATTGTGCGGCCCATATGATATTGGCATTTTCGTAAATGAAAATTTTGGAGCTTTCAGAAACTATAATGGTAACCAAACGGGCAGAAGGTTCTAAAAAAAGTAACAATGCATCTAAAATGTTTGAGAAATTACAAAACAAAAGCTTACCCCAATAGTAGCCCACCACAAAAGTGTGAAAACATTTGGGTGCATAGTCCAATTTTAAAATAAATTCCACTTTTCCGGTGTCCGTTAAACACAGAAAATTTCTTTCACCCAGTACCATTATTGAAGCGCTGTTGCTGTAAAAAGAGATATTGGATTTAAAGTAAGAGTTCTTCAATTACTGGCGGATGTGAGTTATGGCAACCAACGTTTTACTTTGCACCACATTTATGTCCAGAATACCCTCGCCCAGACAAACTGACCATATGGGTTGATAGTGCGATTTGTTAATGGAAGAATGGGAAAGATCTTGGTAGCTTTAAGATAGAGAATACGAAAAACAAATGATTTAAATAATTTATGCAATTGTTTTTTTTAATAAAATGTAACATATTCTTTTAAATTTATTAATCGAGATTGCATCGATATCTTCTTTCAAAGATTTTCAAAAAACTTTTATTGTGAACCAAAGGGCGTCTAATTGTATAAATAGATTCATATCGAATAATATAATTTGTTTGTTGGGATTTTTGAATAAGTTTCAACGCCAACTATGCTTATTTATACTTTTGTAATTTTTGTAATTCTCATTGAGTTTTTGAAAGTTTCTGTGGTTTTCAGGATATTTTTGGAGTTTTGAGTATTTATTGAAATTTCGAATTCTAAAGGGTAAATTTTATTATGAATGTTCAATTTTGTGATTAACTTTTAATTTTTTGCTGATTTTTTTTAAATATTTTGGCGAACTTTTAGTTTGCTTGTAACCTTTTTAATTAAATCTCGAATTTTGGTGAATTTTAAAAATTTGTCGTTTAATCGAAATTTCGATTCCCTTTTCTGCTCTCTCCAACAACGCAAGAGTTTCTGCAAAAAAAACTCCTTATGTGAACACACATTTTAAATCTGTAGTTATATGCATTTTCCTTTATTTTTGAGAATTTGTTTGTTTGTTTGGTGTCAGTGAAGTATCAAAATATCTTCTTAAAATGTCGAATATGCTGTATAAATTAAAAAAATAATGCTGCAAATAAACTCTATTTAAGACGGAAATATGCAAACGTGCCGTAAATGGTAAAATATGCACTAAAAAAATCTAGATTTGGTGCATTTTCTTTGCATTTTGAGGATATTTTATTTTGTTTAGAGTCAGTAAAGTATCAAAATATGTTCTCAAAATACCGAATATGCTGTCTAAATTCTAAATATGCTGCAAGTATGCTCTATTTTAAGACTGAAATATGCAAATGTGCTGTAAATGGTAAAATATGCACAAATATGCAATAAAAAATAGAACTTTTTAGTTTGTTTGGGATCAGTAAAGTATCAAAATATGCTTTAAAAATATCGATAATGCGGCAAATAAACTGTATTTAGGACTGAAATATGCAAACGTGCTGTAAATGGTAAAATATGCACAAATATGCACTAAAAATCTAGATTTAGTGCATTTGCTTTGCTTTTTGAGGATATTTAATTTTTTTTAGAGTCAGTAAAGTATCAAAATATGTTCTCAAAATACCGAATATGCTGTCTAAATTATAAATATGCTGCAAATAAACTCTATTTAAGACTGAAATATGCAAATGTGCTGTAAATGGTAAAATATGCACAAATATGCACTAAAAAAATCGAATTCTTTAGTTTGTTTGAGACCAGTAAAGTATTGGAATATGCTTTAAAAATATCAAAAATATTCTGTAAATGGCTCCACAAGCAAAAACATGCAACTCCATTCCCGATATTCTGATTCCTGACGATATATCCATTAAAACTATAATAAAATAACGATACATATTGCAAGCTTTAAATTTAACTCAGGTCAGGATCCCTTTTTTGCAAAAAGAAAACCATAAAAATCGTATTACAAAAAGTTTCTTTCTAATATGCGGTGCCCATAATCCTGCGATGGTAAAGGATAGTTTCGGTCCGGCATGTCGGATATCAGCCACTACTATTTCTTACTTACGTATAACATTCCAAATTCCAAGCCGAAGCTAGACGAAAAAAACTATCCGTTCTTTCGCAATAAACCACTGGTGTGGGCAAAGCACGATGTCCAGGAAATTTGCACTCATATGAAATGCCATCTTGTTCAAAGAACGTCAACGAACCATCCAAATGAACAACACAGAAAAACTCACGTCCCTTAACTTTTCCAAAATGACCTTTACAAAACGAAAAAGCCGTACGTGCAAAACGATATTCCGTCAACTGTTTTAAACTCAGCTGGGCACCATGTTCGGCCACACCACCAACATGTACCACATTATAGACGACCAGAGAGTTGGGATGTAAAACAGCCAATTGATTAGTGTTTTCTTTGCGATTGTTCCTAAAAAGAAGGTGAAGCAAAATAAAAGAGAAAAAGAAATTCAAAATTGAGGAACTCACGCACTAAATCTGCCTGAATAAACACCCAATATGGGAGCTTCTGTAAATAATTCCAATAATAATTCGGTAGCCTTGTAACTAAGACTATTGCCGTTGGCATCCACATCATAGCTGGGATAGAATATGCTTAAATGTCCTGTATGCGAACCCACAATAATGTAATCCTTTTCCTGATCCTCTAAACCAAAACGGGCACACAACAAACTGGCCACATCATAATTTTCCTCCAGGTCAGCGCACTGGGTTGTCCACCAATTGCACACATTAAAAAGGGACATTTCTCAAATTGAATTCTTATTTAAAAATTACACTTGTATTTTCCTTTTTGTTATTTTTATCGCGTCCACAACACGTCTGTAATTGATACGATATACATGTTTGTGTGTGAAAACTTGGCGATAAAAACAAAAAGGATGAGTTTTATTTCGTTGATGTTTTGGTTTTTTCAAGGTTGCTAGGATACTAGTTGCATAAAGAATGGCCTGACGCCACGAGAATTGTTGCGTCTGCGCCATACCCAGCCAACCTAGCAACCGACGCCACCCTAATGAAAATTTGGTGGTAGCACACGACACACATACAGCCGGTTTTATCCGCACTTTTGTGGCAACAGACCTCAATGGGAGAGGCAGGAGCCGTTCTAAATTGCAGCGTCTGTTGTTGGCTGCGGGAGGTGGCGTGTGTGTGGATGGTGGTTGGCAGGCGTGGAGTCCAGTGGTGGTGCTCTTGGCGTCTTGAGCTGAGGAGTAATTGCCTCGGTTCCTGTGTGATGTCCTTTGTGTTGTTTTGGTGTTTGTTGGTGCAGGAACTTTGTTTAAATTTTTAGTTTTTATTTTAATAATTTTTCATATTTAATTTTTATAGATTTGTATTTAATGTTAAATGTTTAGTTTTTTTTTTGGTGTGTGATGTTCGGTGGTAGTAATCGCAATATGGCGGATCGTAGTAGATTTTTTGTATGGAAGTGTTTGGGAATCGGTACTAAATAGTAGAAATGTGTCTATTGTGAGTGAACGCAGTGTTGTATTAAATGTACGGTGTTCATTCATAAATGTACCCAGAAATAACACCAAGTAATGTCGCCATGTTTAATGTCTTGACAAGTGGAAATGGTTAGTATGTATTTTGTAAGCTAGTGGAAAATAGGCTGAAACGGGAAAAGGTTGGAAAGAAAGAAGAGGTTTGGTTTGAGATTGGTTAGGGAAAAGTCGCCATTAGCAAAATACCTACCGCAGCGATAAGTACAAAATAAAACCTGAAAGAAACATAAAATTAAAAAGTGTGCATAGAGAGTAAAAAGTATATTTTTATTTGTGTGAATTAGTCAGAAAGTAACTGACTAAAGTGTTTAAATAAAACCATTTCAATAGTTCGGCAAGAAAACTACCAGGTAAATAGAAAAAATAAAATAGCTAAACAAATGACATAAATATAAGTGTAGTTTTTTATAACCAGAAAATTAGTTTGTGTTGATCAAAACTACAAGGCTAGTGAAGAGTGGACCACTGAATGCGGGTGGGTAACACGGGCAAATCGGAAGAGGCTAAATTCTTACCCGGAATCTGTGGACAGGAAAAAAGAAGAAAACAAAAATACATAAGTAAAAGCCAGTCAACAGGTAATCTGTATTGAAGATCCCGTAATAAAAAGTAAATAGTTACCGTACAGAACAAAAGTACATAAAGCCATATTTATAACATCCCGCCAGTACGTCCACCATTGTAGTTGTTTTTGTTGTTCGTGTGCAAAGCAAGACGCTGTGTAGCATCATAGCGCGATAAGCGCGTCCGTTCAGGCGCGAATCCAAAAAAAAATAAGAAAAAAGGTTTAGAAAATATTCAAAAAAACAAAATAATAATAATACTAGTTAACTAAGAATATAAATCCCTAGTCATCTAAGATAATCTAAGATTAATTATTTTGTGTTAATTGTAAAGTAAATCGCATGTGTTAATAGGTTAGTCTTGTTAATGCCTGAATAGGAAAGAAAAACAAATAAGGAAAATTTTTAATAGAAAGTAAATTTAACACGCAGAATTTCTACAATCTGCTAGAATTTGTAAAGGAAAAATATTAACCACCTAAGCGAGCTCATTTAGGTAGGGTAGAAGCAAAAAACGTTAGTTAATTAGTTTGGCAAGATCAACTTTACAAGTTTTAGTGTAGGATGGTGAAATAAGTGTATTCGTGCGTGTAGTATTAGTTTTTTTTTGTTGTTTTCGGTTCTTAACGGTCTATTACTATATTTATTTAGGCAATAGCAAGTGCTAGTTTTTTTTTATGTTAGAGTAAGATTAGTATATATATGTATGAAAGTATAATTCTAGGTTAAGGTTCCATTTTGAAAACGTTTATTTTTTTTTTATGAAGTTTTTCTGATATTTTGATGTAAATCTATTTAGTTTTTTTGTAACAAGAAAAAATAATTTCAGTTTTCTTTAATAAATATGTGAATTATTTTGTTTGTGTGAAAAGAATATGTTTGTGTTCTGAGTTTTTTTCGTGTTCGGGTGAGGAAATGTGAGGCCGTAGAGTGAAGTGAGTGTGTGTGGAATTTGGGGGACCAACCATCAATTTAATAGGAATATTTTGTGTCCCAGGTAGGGAGGGCAGTAGTGGACGTCCACCGTGTCCACTCTCCTAAGTGTTTCCGTGTTTGTGTAGTTGTTTTTTGGATTATAGTTTTTGACAAAAATTTTAGTTGTTCGTGGTTCTGCTGAGGTTGTAGGTTGGAACCTGCCCTGAGGATGTCATGTGAGCTGGCTGGCATCACAACCGCAGCAGCCAAGAGTCGCGCAACAAATTGGTGCCCAATTCACGCAACCATAGGGCGCCCAAAAAGCGTGACAATATGGCGACCAAGCCGCGTAACAATATGGCGCCCAAACAAGATGCTAACAAACGGCGCCAATATGGCGCCCAAACTAGATGTTTTTTTTTTTTGAGTTAGTGTGTACAAAACATCAAAGTACATGTTTTACAATAGAACCAGTTTTTTTTTATACAATAGCCCAATAGACATTAAAGTGTACTTGATGCGTGTTAGCAATTTATTATTTGTTACCCCATAGGCCATGAGCTTATAGGCCGTAAATACTAAATACAAATTAGTGTTTGCTGTGCAAATGGTAGATTTACCACAATGTCAATTTACAATTTATTAGTCTTCCCAATACATTATCACCTTTTTGGCGTTAGCTTGGGAGTTTTAAATAATGAAAACATCCTATTGGACGACCTAAGTGTAATAAATTTTGTTTGTTTTTAAATTTAAATTATTAGTCTCAGTCTGGAATCTGATTGTGTGAAATAGGGAATGAAAATAACCGTTTTGAAATTTGATATTCAGAAGCCTGTAGTATTTTCATGACCATTAAAACACAACTAGAGTCAAATACTCCCAATATAATTACCATAGCCGCTCTGAAAGGTTCAGGGGTCTGTAGTATGGTAGCTATAAAAGGGGGAGCGATGCTTTTTTGGTCCGGAGTGTAAAATGGAGTTTTGGTATCCGCTCTGAGCTAAGCCTCAGATGCGTGCAAGACTAAAGTCAAAATTTTAGGCTCTAGTATTAGCCAAATAGCATTGGCAAATTGCAGTTGCTTTAGATTTTTGCCTAGGAAACAATTTAGGAGACCCGTAAAAGGGTGCTAAAAAAATTATTAAAGAACAAGTAAACCACACACGTCAGGTAACTGGTCATCATCATAACCAAACCCGAAGAGTTCATATTTTACTGTCGTTTTTTTTTTTTTTAAACTAATCATTAGAATTTTTGTTAACAAAACCAACTATTCTGAAACTAAAAATTTGATTCGTTCAGTGTTTCAGTCAATTTATATTAGTTTATGTGTGAAATTAGCCCTATTAACTATTATACTTATATTTTTAATTAGTTTTCATCTATAATTAATACAATAACTTTTTAGTAGTTTTACGAAGTTTTTGTTTTAATTTTTTTCGCAATTTTTTTTTTGGCTCCTACTAATCAACTTATGCTATTTTAGTTTATGTTTAGTAAATAATTCATAAGTGTCGTAACATAGTATTTGTCTTTATTATTATATTATTAGTAAAGTAGTGGTTGATTTTAGTAATAATAATTTTTTTTTGTGTATTTAGTGTCGGTCCTTGATTAATAAGGGTCGAGTGTTGCCAGAGCACATTTTTTTTCGTACTGCGCAAATTTTTAATTATTGGTTTATTTACATTTTTTTTTTGTTTTACGAAACCATCTCGGATTTTCGGGCATCATTGAAAATCGTTTTGTCGTTATACAAAAATTTTTGTCCATTATTTCAATTAAACATAGTTTTTTTTTGTAAGCTAAGGGCGAGTTTTTGACAGTGATTTTTAGTCTTTTATGGCCGAACCTTCGAGTGACAAAGGTAAAACTTTGGCAAGAAGGTCAGATAGTCTAAAGAGGCATAGGGAGCGAAACAGATCGTTTGATTTAAACAGATCTTCACCTCAGGTAAAAGAAAAATACTTTAAAGATAGTAATTCAATTAAAATGGCTACCAACAATCCACGAATTACAGATTTGTCAGGGAGCATTAATACTCAAGGAGCCAGGCCTAAAAATGTGGGTAAGGTCCCCGGTGATATAAATACACCGCAACCAGATCAGCAAGATTTATCTCCGTCGGTTAGGGCGATGGTCCACGAAAGTGTAACCGAAATGAAATCTAATTTAGACCGGGCGATAAATAAATTTGTAGATGAACGGATTACATATGAAATGGGCAAGGTAAACGAGAATATCGCTCAGCTAGCAGCCGCTGTTAGAAGCCTGTCAAATAGGGATGGTAATCGTGCTGCAGGAAGGCCAAGTTTTAACCCGTCCGCAAATAGAAATACACCTGTGCAAAACCACCAGACCCACAGGTACGATTTTCCACCGCCACCAGTAGCAAACCTTGCTCATGACGGCTGGAAAATTCGAATCGATAAATTTGGAATAGAGTTTAAGGGTAACCAAGGGGGGCGTGACCAGCTGTCTGTGGAAGAGTTTATTTTTAGACTCGAACACATGCAGCGCCACTATCGTATTCCGTGGGAGGAAATCCTTCGGGATTTTCATCTCCTTATCTCTGGAGCGGCGCAGCAGTGGTACTGGGCTCTACTCCAGACCACAGTCATATCAGAATGGAGCACCTTACGCTTAGCCTTGCTTAACAGATTTAAAACCGTACGGTCGAATTGGGAGCTCATGCAGGAGCTCGTGGAGCGCAAACAAATGCCAGGCGAGTCGATCGATGACTACTTCCACAGTCTAAACGGATTAAGGGCCAGGTTAGAAACGCCGGTAGCGGAGGGCGAAATGATAAAAATAGCGAAAAGAAATCTGAGGGAGGGAATAGCCCGAATAGTATACCCAATGTCGGTCAGCTCGGTCGAAAATCTCCGCATGGAGTGTATTGAGGCCGAAAGATGTTTTTCGCGCCATTCCACTAGGAATATTCCGCCACAGCCCGGCAGAGCTCCGAGATATGTGAGTGAAGCGATGGTTGACTTTGAAGAAAGTGAAATCTCCGCCATTAACAGCCCACTACTTTGTGGGAACTGTAAACAAGAAGGACACATTTTCAAAGAATGTCCGTCCACTCAGAGAGCCCTATTTTGTTACCGGTGTGGTAGGCCTGACACTATAACACCCAAGTGTCCCCAGTGCTCCAAAGACCTGGGAAACTCGCGAAGGGGCGCGGCTATGAACGGGGGGCCGCGGTCCAGCGAAAATGCCCCGAAATAACTCCCAATAAATCTCCTAAATCCCCTGACTTTTCCAAAATAAAACATTTAGTACCCCTAGCGATTAGGGAAGAAAATTATGAAAAGGTGAAAGAACGCATTTTTAATCCCCCAAATAAGTTTTTTTGCCCAAACCATATATCGGAAGGAAACAGTACCAGCGAAGACCAAAATTTGAACTTAGAAAATAATGTCGGGCCAAATTCAGCTAAGTGGCAACACATTTTAAAACTACGAAGCGATTTTATTGAAAGAAAACGGCAGCGACATCTATTGGCCGCATCTGTAAAACATTGTGGCTCAAAATCGGATCCGAGGCCATATGCCGAAGTTCGGTTAAACGGTAAAATAATAAAAGGCCTGCTAGACTCAGGCGCGTCCGTGAGCCTATTAGGTAAAAACTGCCGCGAAACCATCAGCGAACTAAACGCAAAATTTATGCCTATGTATAGCGACGTGCGCACCGCTAGCGGCCAAAAGCACCGCGTGCTAGGCAAGAGCCAATTAAGTGTCGAGTATAACGGTAAAATACACACAATTCAATTTTTCTTATGCCCCGAACTAAGCCAGGAACTTTACCTGGGCATAGATTTCTGGCGAGCGTTTGAGATAGCGCCAGAAATAATATCGGCCGAAATTAGTTTGGAACTTGCACAAAGTTTACACGATGAGCAAGATAATCACAAACTAAATAAACATGTATTAACACCTGAACAACAGCAACAACTAGATGAGGTGGTAAAAAAATTTCCCTCATTCGAAGAAAAGGGTCTAGGCTGTACACACTTAGAAAAGCATGAAATCAAATTAGTACCCGGCACGAATCCGGTCAAGGATAAACATTATCCGATTTCTCCTGCAGTACAGGCGATAGTTTACGAGGAGTTGGATAACATGCTGCGACTAAACGTGATCGAAGAAAGTAATAGCCCGTGGTCTAATAGGACAACCGTAGTAAGAAAACCGGGTAAAAATCGCTTTTGCCTTGACGCGCGCAAATTAAATGCGGTCACGGTAAAAGACGCCTATCCATTACAAAACATAGACGGGATTCTGAGTCGCATAGATCAAACACACTACATAAGCAGCGTCGACCTTAAGTATGCCTTCTGGCAAATTGAGCTAGAAGAAGAAGCAAAGCCATATACCGCTTTTACGGTGCCAGGTCGACCGCTGTATCAGTTCCGCGTAATGCCGTTTGGTCTATGCAACGCGGCGCAACGTCTATGCCGGCTGATGGACAGGGTGATACCTGCTAGACTAAAGCCAAATGTATTTATTTATTTGGATGATCTCCTGATAATTTCCGAAGAGTTTTCCACGCATCTTAAATTGCTGGAGCAAGTTGCAGAGTGTCTACAAAAGGCCAATTTAACTATAGGCTTAAAAAAGTCAATGTTTTGCTTTAGGGAACTAAGATATCTAGGGTTTATCATAGGTGGCGGCGTATTGAGGACTGACCCAGAAAAGGTCAAAGCGATTCAGCAAATATCGTTGCCGAAATCGCCTAGGGACGTAAGAAGCTTTTTAGGGACTGCTGGGTGGTATAGGCGTTTCATAAAAGATTTTGCCTCTATCGCAGCAGCCCTAACTGACACGCTAAAAAAGGGGAAAAAGTTCGAAATTACACCTAGTGCAATTGACGCGTTCGAAACTTTGAAAATATCGCTCACGACCGCCCCTGTTTTACGCCACCCCGATTTCAGCTTGCCTTTTTTTATTCAGTGCGACGCATCAGAGTGCGGAATAGGGGCAGTGTTGTTTCAAAAAAACGCCATAGGTGACGAAAATCCAATTGCGTTCTATAGCCAAAAGCTTACAGCCTGCCAGAGAAACTATTCGGTCACCGAAAAAGAGTGCCTTGCAGCTGTATTGGCAATAAAGCGTTTCAGGCCGTACGTCGAAATGATGAACTTCACGGTCATCACGGACCATGCGAGCCTGAAATGGCTTATGTCGTTAAAAGACCTTAGTGGTCGCCTTGCTAGGTGGTCATTACAGCTGCAGGCATATGATTTCGTGATCGAACATCGAAAAGGGGCGGAGAATGTAGTAGCGGATATGCTATCCCGCATGCCTATAGACATAGCCGAAATGACTGAAGAAAGCTTCTTTGATTTCGAAACAACAGCTTTCGAATCTGAAGAATATTTAGAATTGGTCCGAAATGTAGAGCAAAATCAAGCTAAGCTACCTGACTTGCAAATAGACAACGGTAAAATATATAAAAAAACGAGTTTTGATAGCCTCGATACCGGGAGCGAATCAATTTGGAAATTGTGGATTCCCCAGGATATCACCCACATCCTAATTGAAAAAGCACACGACAGCCTCACAGCAGCCCATGGTGGCATGCGAAAAACACTAGACCGTTTAAAAAGATTTTATTATTGGCCGCGAATGGCAACACAGGTGCAAAATTATATAAAAAACTGCCAAACGTGCAAAGAAACCAAATCCATTAATCAACATCCAATGCCGACTATAGGAGAGGCAGTAAAAACCGACATACCGTTTCAGAAAATATATGTCGATTTTTTAGGTAAATACCCCAGATCGAAAACCGGAAACGCATATATTTTCATCGTGGTAGATCATTTTTCGAAGTTT
The DNA here is from genome assembly GCA_956483585.1 of Gymnocheta viridis. NCBI lineage: Eukaryota > Metazoa > Arthropoda > Insecta > Diptera > Tachinidae > Gymnocheta > Gymnocheta viridis. Next base: position 62,406,286 of record OY101443.1, on the reverse strand, counting down.
TGTTTTTTGAAGGCGATGAAAGAGGCAACAGCCAAAAATGTAGTTCAATTCCTCGTCCAGGAAGTTTTTCAAAAATTTGGAGTGCCAGAAGTTGTGCATAGCGACAATGGGCAACAATTCATCTCCGCCACATTTACCGAAATGATAGAGACATATGGCATAAAACATCTGAAAACTGCATTTTATTCCCCGCAGTCTAACGCGGCCGAAAGGGTAAATCAATCCGTGTTGGCAGCCATAAGGGCCTACCTTGAAAAGGATCACCGGGATTGGGATTTATACCTGCCCGAAATAGAATGTGCTATGCGCACATCCATACATGCTGCTACGGGAGTGACACCGTTTTTTGCCCTCTTTGGACACAATATTTACTCCAATGGAGCCGACTACAAGTTGGCCAGGAAACTAAAATCACTGTCAGAACATCAGGTAGTGAATTTAGATAAAACCGATAAAATCGCTCTAATTCGCGAAAAAATCAAAAACAATCTCACGCACGCATATGAAAAAAGCGCACGTAAATACAACGAGAGAGCGCGAGTAGTAAATTTTAGGCCTGGACAAGAAGTGTACAGAAAAAACTTTGCACTGTCTGACTTTAAAAACAACATCAATTCAAAATTTTGTCGTAAATATCTTAAATGTCGCATAAGAAAACCAATAGGAAACAATATGTATGAGCTCGAGTCGCTCCAAGGGAAACCAATTGGAGTTTTTCATGCAAAAGACATCAAGGTATAACAACTAGTGCAATAGCTTTTCATCTGTGATATTTAGGGTTAGTAAACATAAGTTAGTCTGTGATATTAGGGTTAAGGTGCAATATAGATGTAAGTTTATGTTGTGTCTGTCCCGTTTATTTTTCACACCTGACTTCTGTTTACAGATAAAACCCTAAGTAATAAATTGTCCGCTAAACAAAGTCAAATTTTATTTCGTGTACCCGAGTTTAATCAAAAACCATATAAAATAATGATGCGGCAAAAAAGGGTCTTTGTTAGTAATTAGATTAGATATATTTATTAGAAGGAAACAAATTAAACTCACAAAGTGAAAAAGTTACAGTCGCTGAAACTCCCGGAAAAAGGTGAACCACCTTAATAACCTAGGTAAATGAACAAAAGAAAAACATAAATACACATACATACATATATATTTCATATACTTACCTGTATTTGTTGCCCGGCGTGAGACTTTCAGGGTGTGGGAGTTCCCCACGTTTGATCGCAACCTGATTGCCCATACGAAGGCTCAGCCGCACACCGTTTCCCCCGACGTACACTTGGTGGCAACGGAGTTTTGTTGCGTCTGCGCCATACCCAGCCAACCTAGCAACCGACGCCACCCTAATGAAAATTTGGTGGTAGCACACGACACACATACAGCCGGTTTTATCCGCACTTTTGTGGCAACAGACCTCAATGGGAGAGGCAGGAGCCGTTCTAAATTGCAGCGTCTGTTGTTGGCTGCGGGAGGTGGCGTGTGTGTGGATGGTGGTTGGCAGGCGTGGAGTCCAGTGGTGGTGCTCTTGGCGTCTTGAGCTGAGGAGTAATTGCCTCGGTTCCTGTGTGATGTCCTTTGTGTTGTTTTGGTGTTTGTTGGTGCAGGAACTTTGTTTAAATTTTTAGTTTTTATTTTAATAATTTTTCATATTTAATTTTTATAGATTTGTATTTAATGTTAAATGTTTAGTTTTTTTTTTGGTGTGTGATGTTCGGTGGTAGTAATCGCAATATGGCGGATCGTAGTAGATTTTTTGTATGGAAGTGTTTGGGAATCGGTACTAAATAGTAGAAATGTGTCTATTGTGAGTGAACGCAGTGTTGTATTAAATGTACGGTGTTCATTCATAAATGTACCCAGAAATAACACCAAGTAATGTCGCCATGTTTAATGTCTTGACAAGTGGAAATGGTTAGTATGTATTTTGTAAGCTAGTGGAAAATAGGCTGAAACGGGAAAAGGTTGGAAAGAAAGAAGAGGTTTGGTTTGAGATTGGTTAGGGAAAAGTCGCCATTAGCAAAATACCTACCGCAGCGATAAGTACAAAATAAAACCTGAAAGAAACATAAAATTAAAAAGTGTGCATAGAGAGTAAAAAGTATATTTTTATTTGTGTGAATTAGTCAGAAAGTAACTGACTAAAGTGTTTAAATAAAACCATTTCAATAGTTCGGCAAGAAAACTACCAGGTAAATAGAAAAAATAAAATAGCTAAACAAATGACATAAATATAAGTGTAGTTTTTTATAACCAGAAAATTAGTTTGTGTTGATCAAAACTACAAGGCTAGTGAAGAGTGGACCACTGAATGCGGGTGGGTAACACGGGCAAATCGGAAGAGGCTAAATTCTTACCCGGAATCTGTGGACAGGAAAAAAGAAGAAAACAAAAATACATAAGTAAAAGCCAGTCAACAGGTAATCTGTATTGAAGATCCCGTAATAAAAAGTAAATAGTTACCGTACAGAACAAAAGTACATAAAGCCATATTTATAACATCCCGCCAGTACGTCCACCATTGTAGTTGTTTTTGTTGTTCGTGTGCAAAGCAAGACGCTGTGTAGCATCATAGCGCGATAAGCGCGTCCGTTCAGGCGCGAATCCAAAAAAAAATAAGAAAAAAGGTTTAGAAAATATTCAAAAAAACAAAATAATAATAATACTAGTTAACTAAGAATATAAATCCCTAGTCATCTAAGATAATCTAAGATTAATTATTTTGTGTTAATTGTAAAGTAAATCGCATGTGTTAATAGGTTAGTCTTGTTAATGCCTGAATAGGAAAGAAAAACAAATAAGGAAAATTTTTAATAGAAAGTAAATTTAACACGCAGAATTTCTACAATCTGCTAGAATTTGTAAAGGAAAAATATTAACCACCTAAGCGAGCTCATTTAGGTAGGGTAGAAGCAAAAAACGTTAGTTAATTAGTTTGGCAAGATCAACTTTACAAGTTTTAGTGTAGGATGGTGAAATAAGTGTATTCGTGCGTGTAGTATTAGTTTTTTTTTGTTGTTTTCGGTTCTTAACGGTCTATTACTATATTTATTTAGGCAATAGCAAGTGCTAGTTTTTTTTTATGTTAGAGTAAGATTAGTATATATATGTATGAAAGTATAATTCTAGGTTAAGGTTCCATTTTGAAAACGTTTATTTTTTTTTTATGAAGTTTTTCTGATATTTTGATGTAAATCTATTTAGTTTTTTTGTAACAAGAAAAAATAATTTCAGTTTTCTTTAATAAATATGTGAATTATTTTGTTTGTGTGAAAAGAATATGTTTGTGTTCTGAGTTTTTTTCGTGTTCGGGTGAGGAAATGTGAGGCCGTAGAGTGAAGTGAGTGTGTGTGGAATTTGGGGGACCAACCATCAATTTAATAGGAATATTTTGTGTCCCAGGTAGGGAGGGCAGTAGTGGACGTCCACCGTGTCCACTCTCCTAAGTGTTTCCGTGTTTGTGTAGTTGTTTTTTGGATTATAGTTTTTGACAAAAATTTTAGTTGTTCGTGGTTCTGCTGAGGTTGTAGGTTGGAACCTGCCCTGAGGATGTCATGTGAGCTGGCTGGCATCACAACCGCAGCAGCCAAGAGTCGCGCAACAAATTGGTGCCCAATTCACGCAACCATAGGGCGCCCAAAAAGCGTGACAATATGGCGACCAAGCCGCGTAACAGAATCTATCAAGTGTTATTTTGTTTGTTAGAAAATGTGACTGGCAGGGAGGGGTTGTTACATGATAATAATAGTCCTTAGTGAAATTAATAGCACTAGTGACAGCTGTCAGATATACCAGTGTATGATTCAGTTTCACCTGAGTACCTGTTATGTTGGCTTAACCTGACAGTGGCCTTAACAGTATGTGAAACAACGGACCTGCGTGTCAAATTGACACACAATTGTCAAGGAACTGGAGATATTTAAATCTTAAATTACACAGTTACTATCCAGAAGACTAGTAACAGCATCTAGAGGCAGCATAGCGGCCATACCACAATTACCCCAGTCACCAATCACCCACTGAACAGCTACCGATCGGCCACCTGAAACTATGCAATCTGCTACTGACTCGTTCATACCATTCTCTTCTCTATGCGCTAAAGCCCCATCAAATCCAATTATTTTCCAACATGTTTTACATATCGTCATATGAATTCATAAAAACATTAAGTGACATTGAAAAAATTTTACAGGACAATCAAAAAACTCTCTAATACGAAAAATTAGCAAAGCTTATTTATTAAACTTATATCTTATTAAGGAATTAGTAAAAGTTTAATATGCAAGGCTTTCCAGGAACATGTCTTTCAACTGCCAGGCCCACGATGTCGTCACACGTATTCGTTCTTTTGTACAATCTATATTATTATTAGACAAACACGTTTTTTGAGATCCCTTTTACAGCCGTAAACTGAACCGATTTCGGAGAGATTTATATATTGTTAAAGTTTCTTTTACATAGATGTGCACAATTTTAATTTTATTTAAATCGGTTTAGTATTTTGGGAGCTATAAGCGGAAGTTGCTAACAATACATGCATACTTCTTACACATACAAAGTGTGTATGCGTGTTTGTCCAATTTGCTTTGTGTAGAAATGAGACAGAGTTTTTTCTATATGTATTTGTAATAAGAGAGAGATAAGTAAGAGAATTTCAAGTTGTTTATTTAGAATGTTTTTTGTTTTTGTATTTTAACGTATATATTTATGTAAATGTTTAATATTTAACTACTAGAATGCGGGCGATTCGCCGTCGACCGCTGGATATTACTCGTTACATTTAAAATAAAAACAAAAATTTTAGAATTGTGTCATTAATGCATCGTAATCAATCAAGAAGTCGATTTTTAGTTTTTTGGTAGTTTAGGGGTTTTTTTAGAAATCATATGACGATATACAAAAGTATATATCGTCGTCGGAAATCCAAAAGTACGTATCATGAAAAAATTCAAAATCCAAATTTTTTATTAATTATGATTCGTTAGGTTAATTCTAATTCTCTAATTCTCTTTTAAACTTTCATTAATGTCTACACATTGAAATTTTTTTGTAATGAAATTCAAGATTTTTTTGCATGTTTATCTTCACATTTTTGATTTGTTTTTTTGTATAAAAATTTTTGCTAGCACCACCATGAAAGAAAATAAAAGTGTAAGAAAATCTATAATAAAGCTGCAGCCATTTTCAGGTTGACAGTTACGAATTACAAAACACAAGAGAATTTTAAAGTACATGAAAGAGTGTACCCCTTCCTAATCTTCTCTCCCCGTACATCTAAAAACTAACACTTAAAAAGAAGACGTCTGGCACTCGGGGATTGCAGCGGCAAAGTTATTGCATAGCAATTCTTATCAACTTATGCAATTATAATTATTTATTTATGCAGTATTTTTTTTCTTTGATATTAATTCAAGTTTTTTCTTTGATATTAATTCAAGTTACACTTTTTGAGCGTGGTGACCGATAAGAAAACATTTTTTTTTCTTTTATTGACTAAATGAGAAGTTAATATCGTTTAAAATATTTTTATTATCTTACAATACATGTAGGTTATTCAGGAATTTTTATGATTGAAAGTATAGGTTTATGGTAACTGAAATAAGAAACTTGATATCCTCTAAATATCTGGAAAATACCGCTTAAAAACCTACGAATTGTCTGTTTGTTTGTGTATATCATGTCAACCACGATTGCTCGTAAGTACACCATTTTGTGTTTTCCTACATGTAAAAATCTGTTCTGGCAATACTGTATGTTAATGAAATAAATAGCATACTTTAGGGGTTAACATACGCTAGGCGAGTCAAATACTTAAAAAAACAAAAGTCTTAAGAAACAAACTTAGTGTTAGGTTTTTTTCGTTACGGAATTTTTTGATTCGGTCGCGGCGCTCAAAGCCCGCGATAAAAGCTATGCAATAGCTTAAAAAATTTCATAGTGTGAACCGTGACTTACATGCGTCTACAAATTTTTAGATTTCTGAGGCCAAAAATAACGATCTTATATCCACAATTCATTGTTGGATTTCCGACGACTTCGAATGTGTTTTCCATGCCTTCAACTATTTTATGTGACCATAGATGATCAAGGGGGGCAAATTACGGTATTCGATATCGAACGAAATCCCAACACAAAATTTTTCGAATTTGTTAAAAACACGTGATTGTATTGTGCAATTAAAATTTTGTATAATAAAACAATATTAAATGTTTATTTTTCAATTTATTTTATGCAAATTTTAACACTTTCTGTTGTGCTATTTTGCGTGCGTTTTTAAAAAATTGTCGTGCCATTTTAAACGTGCCCTGTTAATTACTATTAAAATAATTTGAAACTCCATATTCATAATGGTCACAAAGGAGACCAGAGATGATACGAGACTGCATGCTATTGTAGCTTAGTTGTTATTATTCTATCTCTGTCGCACGATAATCTGATATTAAAGGATACATGATACTGCTATCTCTTTTCATTTATAATATGATGATTATAAATGATCTGATTTAAGCTTAAACATAACCTCATTGTTTCATCTCTGGTCTACCCTGTAATCCGGCATTTCAATAGTGTTTAAGCCATCTCATCGGTATTCCTTCAATCATTTTTATACTAAAGTTCTTAAGAATGTAATGAGAACTGCAATGCATAAGCATCAACATCGGAGCCACAACAACAAATAACAGAGCTGTAAATGAAACATTCTTTTTTGATTTTAATTCATTACGAATTAGATAAGTTTTGAATTAATTGAACGAAAAAAAATTGAATGAAATTTGAATCAATTCAAACGAATTAGGCAGAAATGAATTGCAATTCATTTCCTAATTCAAATGAATTTGTCAAAGTGAATTGCAATTCATTTCCAATTCATTTAAATTGAATTGATTTTGAATTAATTCAAATGAATTAGGACAATGAATTGCAATTCAAATGAATAAAATCAAAAATGATTTGCAATTAATAAAATTCAAGAGCAGATCTAGGTGGAATGAAAAATGGAAATACCTCCTACCAAAATGAAAATATTCAGTACAAAAATTGAAATGCCTTGTTCAGTATATCATGGAAATTTCAAATCTAAGAATTTTTTGTCTTTGGACTAAACCAGGTGATATACAAAACGAGAGTAATGCTTGCTGTCTTTTATATAAAAAAAATAATTGAATAATAAAACGACAATGATGCTGAATACATATTTACTTACAAAATCAATTCAAATTTCAATCAGTTCAATTCAAATGAGTTGGTAATGAATTACTAATTTTTATTTCTAATTTATTTGAATTAAATCAAAATCAATTGAATTCAAATAAATGGGAAATGAATTGCAAATTCACTTTGACAAATTCATTTGAATTAGGAAATGAATTGTAATTAATTTCTGCCTAATTCATTTAAATTGATCCAAATTTCATTCAAGTCATTTTTTCGCGTGAAAAGAATTAGTTCGAAATTTGCTAATCCAGTGCATGATTCGCGAATTAATTCAAAAATGAATGATTCATTTACAGCTCTGACAAATATAATTTAAAAACGGAACCCTATTGTTTTCCCTAAGATGTCAGTTCGCCTGTCACAGGGTTCTATCTTGTGAATCATAATAGGTGGACAGTTGGAATATTCACAAGATACGTGGCATACGGTTGCTGTAGTAACAACAAATAGTAAAAATAACAAGATATACATTTAATTTAATGTAATACCCGGTAATAGTGTTAACTTATATATGGAACGCTATTACCGACTATTATCGATATCTATATAAGGTAACACGGTTCAGAAACATTTTCTGATATGTTTATTAATCCTTTTGCTTATTTTCTTTGCTTCCTTTGAGAAGCTCAAGTCCATACTTTATGTTTTATTAAAATCTGTTAGGTATCTTCGAACTTATATATAAGAGTTTAAAAGGAACATCACATAGCGGACAAACATGTAGGCATTGGAAATTCTCAAACGATCGATATAGCCGCTTTAATAACAAATACGAAAAAAAAATCAGCTAACAATTAGAGGGTGTCCCTACCCAAACAAGTAGTTAACTCCACACGTGCGAGTCGGACACGCATTTGTCTGATTTTTTAAAACTTGCTACAAGCATACGGCTCCTTGCAGGATCAAATGCGAAGACTAAAGATTTTGCATTTTACGCAGATCATTCATGGTACGGAAACTAAAGTGAAGAGAGAGCAGTTAAACAATTTATATTCTAATTTTAATCAAATACGAATCCCCCCAACTTTATTAAAGCAACTGTTAATATTTTGTCATAAAAAAACTTCCATATCAGCTAAGAAGTGTATTAAATATTAAATTAATTAATTGTGGATTTTTATTGTTATTAAAACACATGAATAATCGCCTTAACTCTTGAAAAACCGGTTACAGTGAATTAAAAAACATGACATAAAAATATTGTATAAAATATAAAAAAAAAAAACAATATCAAATACCATCCCACTTTATTAACGAATAAGTTTTTTAAACAAATTAAGTTCAAATACATACGACAATTAGTCGACAAACAGACAGGCAGACAGACGAAGGTTTCGTGTAGGGTTGCCATATTTGAAAAGCAAAAAACAGTACATTGAGGAAAAAAAGAGTACTTTTCAGAACAACACAGTACATTTTTTTCTTTATTGATAACATAACTTTTACTTCGATACGTCAAATTCTTATTTCAAATAAGTCAATAAGAAACATAAAAACATTTTAAGACTAGCAGAACGGTGATATAACTTTTAATTCAACATATCATATAGTTTTTAAAAATAAAGCTAAGTACTCTGTTTGAATTTGCGAAAAATGTTGAGCAACATTGATTATTTCGTTTGAAAATTTTGACAATTAGCCAGTGGTGACAACACTACGATTTAGAAGAAATTTATCGTTTTTATTGCCTTGAAGTAAGCAACATTGTTTTTCTTATGTAAACAAAAACCATGTGTGAAAACAAATGGAGAACAAAATAATTTTAAGAGCTTGTGCTGCTTTGAAGACACACGTTCTCATTCAATCCCATACCTTCATTTTATGTTATTTTCACACTATTTTCCTTTATTTTAGTTAATTGTGCGCAACAAATTCAATGCTAATTAAAAGCTGAGCATCTGTTGTTTGCAATTCCGCACGAAATAAGTGGTGCTTACATTATTTCGCAGTTGGAAAATATGTTGCCAGAAACATGTTGTATTTGAAAAAATCATGCTGCCAGAAACATTTCGTATGTTTTCACAATTTGAACAGAGTACAACTTCGGCCATTTTTTTTTGCAATTATTTCGCGTGAATTTTTTTTATATGGACTTTTGACAGCAGTTCGCACGAAATGATGAACAGAGTACTTAGCTTAAGGTAATAAAAACGGAAAACATATTAAAAACTCTGAGAACGTAATGAAGAATTTTGCATTTCTATCAAAAGGCAACACTTATACATACATATATACATACTCGTACATATGTATATAGATATTTTTGGACTATAAATAGTATCTTAAGTTACTAACGTGATTAAAAGCACAAATTAAACGTTGTTTTTCGAATGATATTCACCCTTATTCCAATTGTCGTCGTCAACGTCGCCGTCATTTTATTGTCAATATCATTTTGTTTCAACGTCGTCATCAATCCAAGAACATTATTGCATTCTATAACGGGATAACGACGACGTCGACGATTTATCGTTTATGTCAACATATCAAACTCACATCTCTAAATATTTCAAACAGCTGTGATGATGAAAATACAAAAAAACAAAATCTCATATTAGAACGAAAGCTTCTGAGACAGACGTTTGACAAGTGGAAACCAATTGCAGTGTATTGCTTTAATGATTGTATAATTTTTTTGTTGCAAAAGGTTTGAAAGTTACTTTAGAGTACTTTAAACTTCAATTCTCGCCAAACCTATTAAGAAATTTTATTTTTATATTTCACTATTTTCGCTCATTATTTCCTTACCTTTTGTCATCCATCTCTTACACGTATCGGCGAGCCAAGAAAATTTAAAACTCTTGCAATTTCTTCCCATTGTTCTCTAAAATTACTTGGAAGAGTGCCTCTGCAAAATCCCACTGCAAGAGATGGATTCTTCTGCAACTCTTCCAGTAATTTTTCAAACTGAATTGCAGTTATTTAAAATTTTTCAGTTTTTTTAATATTTCAAATAAAGTCAAGTCGTTATGAAAAATGGCGACGACAAATTCAAAGTCGTTTCAAAACAATATCGCAGTCAAATTTTCTTGTAGAATACAAATTCTATGTTGACAGTCATCGATAATATCCGATAACGACAACTGGAATAACAATTTGAAGTAAACAAGGCAAAACAAAATCGTTTTGTATTCATGTTGACAACTGGAATAAGGGTGATTAATGTTGGTTTGAATAAACGAATCACCAATGCTGCACCGTTTTTAACTGTATTTCATAACTACCCACTACATCTTCAAATTATATGTGTTTTGAAAATGATCTAATGCATTTCAAAATTTATTAATGAAATTTAAAAAATTGTGAATATAATTTCGAAACTGGCAATTGAATTTAAAAAACTACGAATTGAATTTTAAAATTATCGTATTTTAAAAATTCAATTGATTTTCTTTAATATCATTCTTAAAATTTCAATAATATTCAACTAATACTTTTAAAAACTATTTATAACTTAGAAAAAACATCTATAGCATTTTGAAAATTATCAATTTTGAAGCAGACTTTTACTTTATTATCCACACAAAAAATTATTATTCTACTTAAAATTTAACAAAAATTAATTTATAGTTTATGGACAAAAATATTTAGGCTCAACAATAAGAAAACATTTGCTTTAAAGTCGACTATAATTTTATTTTTAATAAATGACAATGTTAATTTCTATGGACTATTTTTTACTTTTTTTAGGCGATTCGCAGTTAATTTCTTCGACATCGGTAGAACTGTTTGAGACTACATACTCGCTAGAATCTCTTTCTCTTTTTAACTAATCAAGAAAAAAATACAATGAAAAAACATAAAAAATATATTTTTCATAATAGAGATCTTTCCGTTTAATGGAATATGCCAGTGTATTTAATATTTTTTAATGAATATTAATTTAATTACACATCAAGAGACTATAAGTGAAAACACAAAACCTTCATATTTACAAACATAATATTCTTTGCTTGGAACGTAAACAAACCACACTTGTATACAACGAAACGAAGCGGAATAAAAACAGAGCGTTTTAAACAATTTTTATACAAAAAATATCGTAAACATTTATATAAAAAATGTGTAAATGTATATACAAAAATAGTACAAAACAGTACTTTTGCGTACTGTTTTAGGTGTTGTGAATAAAACAGTACATTTTACAAAAAACAGTACGTGTACTGTTTAAAACAGTACGAATGGCAACCCTAGTTTCGTGCAAATTAAAAATTGCACAACAGGTAGACATTTGGAAAAGTCGGAAGGAAGTGCTTTCATTTTACGAAGAATGAGATAAATTATAATAAATAACAAAGAATTTGTCATACAATTGAAATGTATGTAATTATCAGGGTTCATGTATGAAAACTCAAATATTCATGGGAAATTGTCATGTATGAAATTGTTTTTCTGTTTGAGTGCATATATGTATGCGAATACTGAGAAATAAAATAAAAATTTAAATATTCGAAAACGAACAGCAAACTATTTCTTTTAATTTGAATGTTCATGTCCATGAGTGTATGTGTTTTTTGAAGCGGTGCATATTCATTATGAATATTTACTGAGTATACCGTGAATATTCATGTTGAATAGTGTACGCAGCTTAAGAAACAAGTGTGTACATACCCTGCATATAACGCGACTAGTCTAAACACGCATATAAAGTATACATTATAAAGTAACCCAAACGTATGAAGATATCATGATCTATTTAACATTACGATGTCCTAGGACTGGACCATATAGTCTAGGTTTGCACGTCAAATTCTTATTTCAAATAAGTCAATAAGAAACATAAAAACATTTTAAGACTAGCAGAACGGTGATATAACTTTTAATTCAACATATCATATAGTTTTTAAAAATAAAGCTAAGTACTCTGTTTGAATTTGCGAAAAATGTTGAGCAACATTGATTATTTCGTTTGAAAATTTTGACAATTAGCCAGTGGTGACAACACTACGATTTAGAAGAAATTTATCGTTTTTATTGCCTTGAAGTAAGCAACATTGTTTTTCTTATGTAAACAAAAACCATGTGTGAAAACAAATGGAGAACAAAATAATTTTAAGAGCTTGTGCTGCTTTGAAGACACACGTTCTCATTCAATCCCATACCTTCATTTTATGTTATTTTCACACTATTTTCCTTTATTTTAGTTAATTGTGCGCAACAAATTCAATGCTAATTAAAAGCTGAGCATCTGTTGTTTGCAATTCCGCACGAAATAAGTGGTGCTTACATTATTTCGCAGTTGGAAAATATGTTGCCAGAAACATGTTGTATTTGAAAAAATCATGCTGCCAGAAACATTTCGTATGTTTTCACAATTTGAACAGAGTACAACTTCGGCCATTTTTTTTTGCAATTATTTCGCGTGAATTTTTTTTATATGGACTTTTGACAGCAGTTCGCACGAAATGATGAACAGAGTACTTAGCTTAAGGTAATAAAAACGGAAAACATATTAAAAACTCTGAGAACGTAATGAAGAATTTTGCATTTCTATCAAAAGGCAACACTTATACATACATATATACATACTCGTACATATGTATATAGATATTTTTGGACTATAAATAGTATCTTAAGTTACTAACGTGATTAAAAGCACAAATTAAACGTTGTTTTTCGAATGATATTCACCCTTATTCCAATTGTCGTCGTCAACGTCGCCGTCATTTTATTGTCAATATCATTTTGTTTCAACGTCGTCATCAATCCAAGAACATTATTGCATTCTATAACGGGATAACGACGACGTCGACGATTTATCGTTTATGTCAACATATCAAACTCACATCTCTAAATATTTCAAACAGCTGTGATGATGAAAATACAAAAAAACAAAATCTCATATTAGAACGAAAGCTTCTGAGACAGACGTTTGACAAGTGGAAACCAATTGCAGTGTATTGCTTTAATGATTGTATAATTTTTTTGTTGCAAAAGGTTTGAAAGTTACTTTAGAGTACTTTAAACTTCAATTCTCGCCAAACCTATTAAGAAATTTTATTTTTATATTTCACTATTTTCGCTCATTATTTCCTTACCTTTTGTCATCCATCTCTTACACGTATCGGCGAGCCAAGAAAATTTAAAACTCTTGCAATTTCTTCCCATTGTTCTCTAAAATTACTTGGAAGAGTGCCTCTGCAAAATCCCACTGCAAGAGATGGATTCTTCTGCAACTCTTCCAGTAATTTTTCAAACTGAATTGCAGTTATTTAAAATTTTTCAGTTTTTTTAATATTTCAAATAAAGTCAAGTCGTTATGAAAAATGGCGACGACAAATTCAAAGTCGTTTCAAAACAATATCGCAGTCAAATTTTCTTGTAGAATACAAATTCTATGTTGACAGTCATCGATAATATCCGATAACGACAACTGGAATAACAATTTGAAGTAAACAAGGCAAAACAAAATCGTTTTGTATTCATGTTGACAACTGGAATAAGGGTGATTAATGTTGGTTTGAATAAACGAATCACCAATGCTGCACCGTTTTTAACTGTATTTCATAACTACCCACTACATCTTCAAATTATATGTGTTTTGAAAATGATCTAATGCATTTCAAAATTTATTAATGAAATTTAAAAAATTGTGAATATAATTTCGAAACTGGCAATTGAATTTAAAAAACTACGAATTGAATTTTAAAATTATCGTATTTTAAAAATTCAATTGATTTTCTTTAATATCATTCTTAAAATTTCAATAATATTCAACTAATACTTTTAAAAACTATTTATAACTTAGAAAAAACATCTATAGCATTTTGAAAATTATCAATTTTGAAGCAGACTTTTACTTTATTATCCACACAAAAAATTATTATTCTACTTAAAATTTAACAAAAATTAATTTATAGTTTATGGACAAAAATATTTAGGCTCAACAATAAGAAAACATTTGCTTTAAAGTCGACTATAATTTTATTTTTAATAAATGACAATGTTAATTTCTATGGACTATTTTTTACTTTTTTTAGGCGATTCGCAGTTAATTTCTTCGACATCGGTAGAACTGTTTGAGACTACATACTCGCTAGAATCTCTTTCTCTTTTTAACTAATCAAGAAAAAAATACAATGAAAAAACATAAAAAATATATTTTTCATAATAGAGATCTTTCCGTTTAATGGAATATGCCAGTGTATTTAATATTTTTTAATGAATATTAATTTAATTACACATCAAGAGACTATAAGTGAAAACACAAAACCTTCATATTTACAAACATAATATTCTTTGCTTGGAACGTAAACAAACCACACTTGTATACAACGAAACGAAGCGGAATAAAAACAGAGCGTTTTAAACAATTTTTATACAAAAAATATCGTAAACATTTATATAAAAAATGTGTAAATGTATATACAAAAATAGTACAAAACAGTACTTTTGCGTACTGTTTTAGGTGTTGTGAATAAAACAGTACATTTTACAAAAAACAGTACGTGTACTGTTTAAAACAGTACGAATGGCAACCCTAGTTTCGTGCAAATTAAAAATTGCACAACAGGTAGACATTTGGAAAAGTCGGAAGGAAGTGCTTTCATTTTACGAAGAATGAGATAAATTATAATAAATAACAAAGAATTTGTCATACAATTGAAATGTATGTAATTATCAGGGTTCATGTATGAAAACTCAAATATTCATGGGAAATTGTCATGTATGAAATTGTTTTTCTGTTTGAGTGCATATATGTATGCGAATACTGAGAAATAAAATAAAAATTTAAATATTCGAAAACGAACAGCAAACTATTTCTTTTAATTTGAATGTTCATGTCCATGAGTGTATGTGTTTTTTGAAGCGGTGCATATTCATTATGAATATTTACTGAGTATACCGTGAATATTCATGTTGAATAGTGTACGCAGCTTAAGAAACAAGTGTGTACATACCCTGCATATAACGCGACTAGTCTAAACACGCATATAAAGTATACATTATAAAGTAACCCAAACGTATGAAGATATCATGATCTATTTAACATTACGATGTCCTAGGACTGGACCATATAGTCTAGGTTTGCACTACATCGGACTCACCCAAAAACTATTCCTTATCATTAATACATGGACCACTCACAAGTACTCGTAGTTTGTTCGCCACGAGTGCGATCGTGAAAGCACGAACAATTGTCGTATAGCAATAAGTTGTTTTAAAATGACATATTCCATGACTGCTTTACATCGGACCATGTTGTAACTAGGCCGTTTCAGCTATAATGGACCACGTAGTACAATATTACCTACAGGGTAGTGACGTCTTGTGTGTTTTTATAAGACGTAAGTATGTTTATATACATTTGTGTATTGATTGTATGTTCTTTGTTAAGCTTAGTACTCTGTCCAAATTTGCGAAAAATGTTGAGCAATATTGATTATTTCGTTTGAAAATTTTGACAACTGATCAGTGGCGACGATACTACGATTTATAACAAATTTATCGGTTTTATAGCCTTGAATTGAGCAACATTGTTTTTCTTATAAAAACTAAACAATGTGTCTATTTAAAAAAATTAAAACAAAGGACAACAAAATAATTTTAGGAGTTTGTACTGCAACGTATCAATTAATGCAAATCGCTGCTGCTGCGGAGGAGCTCTCTGAAGACACACGTTCTGCAAAAAAGCACTCACCTTCATTTTATATTATATTTACATCATTTTCCAATATTTCTGGGCATCAAACTTAAAATTGAAAAGACAACGCCCAGAAATATCTGATCAGCTGTTGTATGCCATTCCGCACGAAATAAGTGATGCTTACATTATTTCGCAGTTGAAAAATATATTGCCAGAAACATGTTGTGGTTAAGTAAACAATGCTGCCAGAAACATTTCGTATGTTTTCACTAGATGAACTTCGGCCATATCAAAATCCGGGTAATTCTTCTAGTACTGAATTTCAAATTCTATTTAGTTTCATCTTAATTTTATTTAGAAAAATTTTATTTCAATTTGGTTTTGTACATTTTTATACTATATTCCTCATATATTTCTTTGTCAACCGTTTTTGACACATATGTTCATATTTTTAAGGCGAATTCAGATGCGACTACCTGATGTGAAGCAAGCAGCCTCGAACGGCACAGAACGGCAACGAAAAGTAAATACTAATGAGGCCTTTATTTGTTTTCCTGCAATTGTTAACAAAAAAAAAGAACAGAAATATTCAATTCTATTTATCGCCCTGAGTTAAATGTTTAATCTGTTAAGATTGCGATCAAAACAAACACATCATCCAGCATTTAATACATTTATCTTAATTAAGAGCATTTTATTCATACATTTCCTGTTTGGAGGTGTGAAAAATCAATTAAAATAAAATTAAAAATAAAATAAATACTTAAATAACAATAAAATTAAATGAAATAAAATAATTATGAAATTTATATTAATCGAGATTGCCTCGATATCTCCAAAGATTTAAAAACTTTTGTTTGTTGAGGGTAAAAATTAGGTTTAAGGTCTACTGATGATTTGGCTTAAGCACCAATGAAATGCATGTATATAGACTAGCTAAAAACCCTCAACAAACAAAAGTTTTTGAAATAAAATAATTAAAAACAATATTAAAACTCTAGAGAATAATTTGGATTAAAAGGTTCATTTAATGAACACAGAGCTGGATACTGCGCATTTTTACCTGTGACACACAAAGAAGCGGGCTTACCAACTCTGTAGACGGGAACATCTAAAGCATAAGTGCTGGCATAATTACAGGCCGTATTATAAATGTGCAAAAATTTGTAGACAGGATGCGTGTAGCGCAACATGGCACAGCCAACATGAGTATTGCGATCCAAAACAAACTCGGCAAAATGACCGTACTGTTCGCTAGAAAACAATTTAATTCTGTAAAAAAAAATTGCAAATATTATTTTCAAAATACTCGTACTTACAAATCTCTGTCGACCTTAAATTTAGCAATATAATGACTGTCAATTAGCGTGTATTCGCCGAACCACAATGCAATGTCTCTTTTTATGATCTCCGGTATGTTGGCTGGTAGATAAGTGGGCCTATCGATGCCCACCAAGTTTTGTCCTACATTGCGAAAACGATAGGAATTTTTACAATCTTCATGTTCAACCACACAAGTTTTAACATTCAGTTCAGCTAAAAATGCCAACTCATTGTCCCACTGTAGAGAAGCCATTTTTGCGGCTGGATAATAACCAGGCAATTTTCCGGACGCTACAAAGTTGCGTCTTTTATTGTGTTCATGTATAATAAATTTGCGATGTGGGCGTAAATCTATAATTTGAGCATCACGTTCGCAGGTTTTATGAAAGCCCTGGAATGGGGAGAGTTCAAAGAGAAATCATAATATAATGCGTGTTGCAATGTTTATTTAAAAAAAAACATTTTAAGAGATACTTTCTTAAAAATTACTTTTTTAAACAGATAATTTTTCAATTGTTATAATTTTAACGTGATGTGAAATGATTAATAGTTGATTGTTGTGAGTTACACAACATTCTTATCAAAACTGGAAGTTAAAGAATCTTCAAAATCAATTGTGTATGATTTGGAAAATATTTCTCGCGATGAAGGGGATGTATCTCATAAACGAATGCGGTTATTAGAAAGTGATACTGATTAAAAACTTTGTTTTTTAAGTTTTATTTTATTTATTTTTTTATTTTTATTAATTTTTATATGTTTTATGATTTTCGTGATTTCTTTTTCTAAATGAAATGTTTTTCTTTCTAATGTTTTTTAAGCTATTGCGTAGCTGTTAGCGCGGTGACCGAATCAAGAAATTCCGTAACGAAAATAAAACCTAACACTAAGTTTGTTTCTTAAGTCTTTTGTTTTTTAAAGTATTTGAATCGCCTAGCGTATGTTAACCCCTAAAGTATGCTCGAGTGCTACACGTTTTTTTTATAAAATATTTGTATAAACATTAATTTCAATAGCTTATTTATCTTATCTAACGTGATATTTAATATGTTGGTAGAAACAATCCCGCCACTTTATAGGGACTAGTGTATCCAGCGGTCGACGGCGGATCACCCGCATTATAGTAATTAAATATTAAGCATTTACAGAAATATATACGATAAAGTACAAAAACAAAAAAAAAACATTCTAAATAAATAACTTAAAACTCTCTTACTTATCTCTCTCTTATTACAAATACATACAGAAAAAACTCTGTCTCATTTCTACACAAAGCAAATGGGAGAAACACGCATACACACTTTCTTTATTTTACTACTTGAAGCTGATACATGCATGTGTAATAAGTGTACATGTGTTGTTAGCAACTTCAAACGCTTATAGCTACCAAAATACCAAACCGATTTAAATAAAATTAATCTATGTAAAATCCCCATTAAAAACATATAAATCTCTCCGAAATCGATTCAATGCTACGGCTGTAAAAGGGATCCCAAAAAACGTGTTTACCTATTCGAGTTTTCGATAAATATCTCTAACGCTTATTTTAAACAAATATTTATTAATTAAATTCTCAATTCTATGGATAATTTTTTTTAATAATTTTTGTTTTAAAGAACAAACACAAACCGCGAAGCCATTTTGGCTTGTCTGCAGAAACACCCAGGGTCTCCCCGGTTTCTTAAATTGAAATCCAAAAGATATAGACAATCATCGATTACTACTTAAATTAATTTCATATCATTACATTTTGAATGTGCCATGAACATTTTCATTTTACAAAAAATGGTAGTTACGCTGTTTTCGTTCGGATCCCATCTTAAGATTCGTCACAACCGAAAGAAGCTTCAATTCTTTTACTTTTTTGTTTAAAGTTCGTTGTCTAAGTCTTTTGTTTTAATGTGGCATTAAAATTACTTACGCCTGAATTATTGCAAGCTATATGTTGAATACCACGTGGACACAATTTCGGATCACACCAGGATAATGATTTTAAATGGACTTGCATTATTGAGGCCGTAGCTAAAATTACAACACTTAACACTTTGGGAAACATTTTTCTTTTTAATTTTTAAAGAAAATTAATTAATCCTCAAAAAAAAAAATTAAAACAAATTAATTTTATTATTTTAAATATTCACTCGTTGAAACTTTCCGTTATTTTTATAAACTTAACAAGGACTTGTTAATTGTAACATACAATGTTTGGTTTTAAAATGCTCAAAAGAAATTATGAAGTTTTCCAAAAAGATTTCTTGATATTTATAACATTCTGCTGAGGATAAAAAAATTAAATTATAAATAAATAAATAAGAAATGTATGCATGTTGGCAGGCATACAAATGCAAAGTTGAATGTTTATTAATTTGAAAATTAGTGCATTCTGTTTTATTATCAAAATGATTAATTGAGTGTAATTTATTTTAACTTGCGTGATTATTTCATTAAATATGATTGTTCAGCAATCTTATGTAATTTTGCTTTAAGGCAGATTGAGAAGTTGATTTTTTTTTCGCTTCCACCTAATTTAATTAAAGATGCTTAATTATGCAACTTAAAACGGGAATTTATGTTATGGACAGCGACAATAGATTCACAAGCTTTTTAAAATATTTTGAAAAATATTGGATAAAAAATGTGAGTTGAATTGTTTGAAATTTAACATTGTATGATGTTTTATATTTGATTAAGGTTGGTTGTGAAAACTTTAGATTTTTACAAACAAGATACCCGTACTACTACTTCATGGATGTATTTGTTTAAAATTTAAATAAATAATTTATTTTTATATATTAACTCTGAAATAAATATAAATACTGAGTAATATATTTTTGATTCGATATACTCGTACGTAGAGTAAGTACATATTTAAGAAAGGACAGAATTTATTAAAAATTTCTCAATTTCTCAAGTATAGTGCATTCTGCACTAAGTTCCTCAACTATTTTATAGTTTTTTTGCACTTTATAGTTGAAGATACTTTTGGGGCCTACTTTCATTTACTCTACTGGGGCGTTTTTTCATAATGAAAAATTGTCACAAATTCAGGACCATATTTAATTTTTGCTTTGGAGCTTGTTTTTCATTATTTTCGGACACTATACTAAAAATATTGGGGCTATATTGCATTATGAAAGATAAACCCAAATTTGAGACAAGTTTTCTTTTTCTTTTTTGGGGCCTTATTTCGCATCGCCGAATTTTTATGGCTCTTAAATGTAGTTGGACTGAAAAATTAAATGAATGTAATGCACATCTATGTAAAAAAACCCCCTTTAAAGCATATGAATATTTCTAAAATCAATTCAAAATTACGGGCGTAATTTTCGTTGCCGTTCTGTGCCGTTCTTTTCTGTAGGAAATATTTTTGAATTACTTGTTCTGTAAAAGGCATCAGAAGTTTTGAAAAGAAAATAAAAACATTGGAACTGTTAACAAAAATTTGTCGTAAAGTTTTTTTTAATAAATAAAAAGAAATAAATTAATAAATAAAAATTGAGTATTTTGATTGACCCTGACTCTGAACTTTCGGATGTGAGCGATGTAATTGCTTTACAGAATTCTTTAAAATTTTGTACTGCACCCACAAACAATTTGTCAGTCAATCTTCAATTATTTTTTGTTTTCCCGCCCTTTTGTTGCTTCAGAAACCGGGTATAATTTTCTTAGACGTGTTGATGTGGTCAGCAATAACGAACCTTGACTTTCTTATTGTTCTACTTCTGTATCCAAAAACTTGTATTTTGTATTGGCGACTCAGGTGTCAAGGTTTGAACTAATTTAAAACTGTTGTCATTTTCTTCAACAATATTTGCCGTAGAACGCACGCTAAAAGATAAAAAGATTTGAATGCATTTCATGCTTGTAAATATGAACGTTTGTACATATAAATGGAATCAAATTAATTAAATAAAAACTTACGGACGCGGAGATATATGAGGTATCAAAAACTCTAACTGGATCATCATATGCCAACGATGTCTAAACGTTGGCCACTACCGACTCTTCCATTGTTTTTTATTTTAAAAAATATATAAATCGTTACAAAATATTGAATTGAAACAAAATTTTCTGACTTTTAACAACAATTTTTTAATATTTTACACCACAACAAAGTGTCACTTAACGTTCTATTCTATTTTCTACAGAATTGTCCGCAACAGAAGAGATTGAAAAAGTAACAACAAACCACTCATACAGATTTTCAATTAAACAAAAACAAATCAGCTGATTCGTAACAGAACAGAACGTACAAACTAATTCTTCCTTTAAACTAAAAAATTAAATTAATATTGTGCACATCTATGTAAAAATTACGGGCGTAAGAGGGATCTATAGATTATATAGATATGTTTTTAAGTTTTACGATTTTTGTGATTTCTTTTTTAAATACACTATTTTTTATCTTACTTTACCTGGTATTTAATATGTTCGTGAAACCAATCTCTCCATTTTATATGGATCGTGTAAAAAAACACGATTTTTACGTGAGTTTTCGAGAATTATCTCTATCGCGTAAAAACATAATTAGGTGTAATTAGGAGTGATTACGGGTAAATACTACAAGCGGCACATGTGTATATTGTGTTGAAAGGAATGTGCTTCTTAATGGAAGTCATTACCAAAGTTTCGCTGGGTACTTTTTATAAAAGCCGTTGCTAACAGGAGTTTTTTTACACACAACCTTATTCGAAAATGGCTTTTAAAAAAAAAAATATTTTTGAAATAATTCGATAACTGATTTTTCAAAATGTTGGCCTTTGAATATTCTACACTTGAGTTATTATTATAACAGACATTTTGATGAAGACCTCCAGTACAAAATTAGAAAAGTTAGAAGCGTTTCCCAAAGGTTTTTAATAGTGTCGGACTGGTTTTGTTATTCTTACTGCGAAGCCCAACGACCACTAATAATATTTTTTTTCAATTCATTGTTTGCTGAATGTTATTTTGTCCCGATTCAGACTATGAAAGATTTCTTTCTAAAATTTTCTTTAATTCTCTTTTGAACTTTCATTAATGTCTACCTACACATTGAAATTTTTTTGTGACGAAATTTAAGATTTTTGCAGGTTTAACTTCACATTCTTTTTTTTGTACACAGATTTTTGCTCTCACCACCATGAAAGAAAAGAAAAGTAAAAGAAAATCAAAAATAAAGCTGCAGTCATT
The DNA here is from genome assembly GCA_956483585.1 of Gymnocheta viridis. Taxonomy (NCBI): domain Eukaryota; kingdom Metazoa; phylum Arthropoda; class Insecta; order Diptera; family Tachinidae; genus Gymnocheta; species Gymnocheta viridis. The sequence continues at coordinate 62,383,989 of OY101443.1, read as the reverse complement.
TTCAGTTTGACAGTTACGAATAACAAAACACAAGAGAATTTCAAAGTACATGAAAGATTGTATCCCTTCCCAATATTCTCTCCCCGTACACTCAGAAACTAACACTTTCAGAAAATTTCATAGTGTGAACCGCGACTTTGATTGATTCCGCTGATTCAGCGATTAATAAATCAAAATGATTTGAAAAGAAATTTCTTAATGACTATTTTGTATTCAAAGTTTTTGAAATTTTCTGCCCGCCCCACAATGTCACACGTATTCGTTCTTTCGTACAATTACATATAAAACAAAAACAACATTTAAGAATTTGTTTTTTTAATGTAATATACGAAAGCACGAATACGAGTGACATCGTGGGACTGACTGGCAGTTTGCTTCATTAGTTTATTCGACACAAGTTGAGTTTAATACAATAAAGTAATTAGTAGAAAATAAATGAAAAAAAGTTATTACAATCCAAATAGAATGTAAATTTGAAATTAACATATTATTCGAAATTTTTACTACTTTATAAATTCTGTTTCTTCTTCAAGCAGCTGGAAAGTTTGCAACTGCATTTTACAAGTCTAATGAACTAAAAAAAAGAAAATTAATAAACTAAAATATAAAACTAATCTGATTGCATTTTCGAATTCTATTGTTATTTTTAGCCATCATTTCTTTACACTACAAAATTAATACAAATATTTATTTGCAAGAAATGAACCAAGTTAAATTAAAAAAAAACAAACGGCAAATGCAGAGAATCAGGATACAAAAAACTACTTCCTTCCAAAAACTGGTCTTATTCTTTTGGGGTTCCCCACCATTTTCGATTAGAAAATTTAACTACATTTTTACTGCTTAGGAAATGTTTTCTTTTTTTTTCAACTTCTAATATTTGTGAGTCAATCACAAAGAGAACATTATTGAAGCTTGTTTTGAAATCAGGAAACAACTTAATTAAAAATGTATACAAGTGCAATTAAATTTTATGAAAACAGATTCTGATGAAACAAGTAATAACAATCAAAAGGCGGCTATTACTCACAAATCACAAATATTACTCAATAAAAAACCATAAAGATTTGTAAAATTAAAAACAAATAAAGAAATTTATATTTACACGCCAACAAAAAAACTGAAATGTATCTGTTTACTGGTTTTTTTCATAAAGATTATTTTGTTTTTTAAATAAACAAATAAATATTAAGATTTTTGCAGTTGACATACATATTGAAATTTCACTTTGTGGGACATTTTATTGTTCATAATAAAAGAAACACGTGTTTTTATGCTCAACTTTGTCTATTTTTTTAACTTTAAATCTTAAGCTGCCCACACAGAAGTGATTTGGTGCATGTGATTTGTTCGCGTACCATTTCTCCACACACGACGAACAAATCACAATGACCTGAAGCGTAGAAAGGAAAACATGAATTGTGCAGCGGATGGATGATACAATTGCACTCTCAATAATTTATTTGTGTACACAAAAAAAAAAAAATCAAAAAATGAACTAAATGGCCGAATGAATGCTTTTTAAGAAATAATAAACTTTCACATGTAATTTTATTAAAAAACATGGAAATTACAACTCTAAAACACTATAGAAATTTTGATAAAAGTATTTCACAAGCGTTTTGTATTTCGTTGCTGTTTTTATATTTTACACTCAAAGCAAATTCATAACAGGTAGACTCCCCTCAATTCGCTTTGAAAAATAGCTGCTTTCTTTGTCAAAATCAAACGTTAAACACTTTATATAAATCAAACATAAACAAATTTTGACAAACAAAGCAGAACAAAATGCCAGAAGATGCAAGAAGCAAAAAATGATCAGCTGAGCTGGCGAGACCACCTGTTATGAATTCGCCTTGTTTTTCACTTTTACTTTGTGAAATGGCCGTTTGTTTTTTAAAATTTCAATAAATTCAATTAAAAATTGTTTGTGACCAAGGCGAACTCATGACAAGGTGAACTTGATAGCGCAGCCGAAGGCGAACTATAGTTGGATGTCAAAATTTATTTATTTCTTTTGTTTACATTCAAGTTTAAAATTTATAAAAAATAAGCAATTTAATTGTGAAAACACAGAAAATAAAACGAAAATTTATATAAAAAGATGAAAAGAATTAAAACATATAAGACTAAATTCATATCACAGCAGTAACAGCTGCAGTTGATGAACCAAATTCTGAAGAAGCAACCTGCTTTGGCCATGTGTAGTGATAAGATTTATTAACAATAAGTTTCAACCATATAATATTTCTTAAATTAAATTACAGCGCAAAAGAAAACTAATTTCTGATTCAGCATCCACAGCACAGGCCATCAAAGTATTAACACTTTGTTCCTCAATGGAATTTCAATGTGTACTGACATCCGTGGAAATTTTTTGGGTGGGTGGTGAGGCAATCAACGATTGACAACGACGTTGAACGGCATTACGGATGGCAGGAGCTAATAATTGATCAGCGGATCTTTAAAACATTTCCACACAACAGATTTCTTCAACAAAATAATATTTGTTAAATATTTCAAGGGATTCAGAAAAAAACGACCCTTAAAAAACAAATCTTTTTGAAATAATAATAATTTTCAATATTTTATTTTTTCGCCTCAGTAAAATATTTTTGACAATGTACTTTGATTTTACAACAACAAAACGCTTGGGGTTTTTGTAGTATTGTACTTGTTGCAGTATTAAGTTCACCTGTTATGAATTCGTTTTGTTTGTGACACATTCACTTTTATCACAAACAATAGCTGTGTTCATTTACTAAAAACTTGTACAAATTTTTAACAATTGTTACTAGAAAGCGTTCATTAACCCAAAAAATTTGCAACGAGAGAGCGTCGAAAGAGCGTAAAAAATTGTGAGACAGAATAATTCTTGCAAGTTTTTACAAGTAAAATTTTTACTTGCAATAATTATTTAAACAGCTGTTTTGTGTTTGTGTTTACAAAATAATATTTCTAAATTAAGTTGAAAATAAAAATATTTTAGAAAATTAAAGAAATTGTGACATTTACTCACAATAAACTTTTAAAACGATAAAAAGTATTAAAAAGATAACAAATTTATTTTTGTGTAACTTGGGAACAACAGAAGCAATATAAGATGTCTAATGGAATTGAACTAAGCAACACATTATCTGGTACATCAGTGGCAAAGGATGTTTTTCTTTAATTTTCACAGACCAACTGTTATTTTTAGTGTTGTAAATATTATGAGTACCCACATAGCTGCTCGGTAATTTACACTAAGCAGGCAATAATTCAATTGCAAATAAATTTAAATTAACACATAATTAATTAAATTACTTTTTACTGCTTTTGGGGTTTGATGCTGACAGCAACATGATATTTTATTTTGGACAAAGCTTTTTTATTACAATGAAAATTACTTAAATTTGTTTCCTTTAAAAAATATATTTAACCCGTTTTTCGCCGGCTGTGTACTATTTTATTTATTAAGTCAATTAATTAGCTAATCACCCTTATCGTGTTTAGCGTATTTCGAGTACGCCTAGTACTAGATTAAATAAAATTGCAAAACTTTTAATTATTCTTTTACAAGCCGTACTCGAAAAACGCCAGTCACGACAATATTGAATATTAATGGCCATAATCACATTATTTTTATAATAATATAAATAAATATATGTATAATTTGTCCAAAAATATAGGAGTAGTTATGGAGTACTCATATATACCTATACATTACAACATTACTTTAACTTGCAAATTTTTACTAGTAAAGTGTTTATTTACTTTTCCACATTTTTGAGAGTAATTTTGGAAAATTTCTTGTTACTCTCTCGTTGCTAATTTTTACTAGTAAAATAAATAAACACACCTATTAAGTTCACCTGTTATGAATTGGCCTTGTTTGTGACACAATCACTTTTATCACAAACAATAATAAATAAAATAAACAAAAATAAAATTTGAAGAAGAATATAAAAAATGTTTGTATGATAAACATATCCGCAATAGATACAATTTGACCTTTCGTTGTACACTAAAATGAAAAAGAAATTCTAAAATTTCGCGCACAAGCCCACTAACACGTCGAACAAATTTCAAGAAAATGAAAATTTTCGATTTCGATGGACGACGAGCACCAACAAATCACACGTATAAATCACTCGTGTGTGGGCAACTTTAATTACAAAATTTCATATACAGTGGTGGCCATATATTTGGGCACAGAATTCATATCACAAAACACATAAAGTTTTAGAAAAAAATGTTTGACCCACGGGAAATCTTACAGACTAAAGAATTTTATCATGTGCTTTAGCTCGTATCACTTGCGATTCTGTTCTTATTGTTGTGATAAAATTAATTGTCGACAAAAGTTTTAAATAAGTTTATTGCGAAAATATTTTAAAATTTTGTTGGCAAGTTTAGTTAAATTTGTAATAATTAAGCAAATGCATATTCAATAACTAATAAAAAGGAATATATGTAAATATGCCAAGCCAGAAGTCATGTACTGCAGATTTCCACAAAAGAATTGATTGGAAGTATTTAAATGAAAATAAAACTATTCGTGCTGTAGCAGAGCAAATAGTTTGCTGCAAGACCACAGCAGGCTACAGACTGCTGTTCAACATTGTAGAATAAACGGAAGAATTGCAAACAATTGCAAAAAATAGAAAAACCAAGAGCAAAGCAACCCACACCACGTGGCGATCGTTTAATTTGTAAAACAAGCATATAACCAAATAGTCCAGATTATCAAGTATTTACTGTACTTGAAAATTTACTTTTAGGCTGTTGAGATTTTGATTAATCGAAATATAATTATAAAAATTATTGTACAGTAATTTAAAGTAGACATCAATCAGTATTGTTGTATCTCATCTGTCATCTGCAGGAGCACATTATTCTTTGATTCCGTTTCCTGTTTTGCATTCCACGCTTTCGCAAACGAGTTGTTTATTCATTTATTTATTATTTACACTTTTAATCGTAATTTCTTATTTTAATGCATAAATAATTTTTAATTTTTTATTGATTTTATATTGTCTTCTTTATTGATTTTAAAATGTGTTTATGATCAATAAATTTTTTTTTATTGCTAAATGTCTTTGCTTTGTTGTATTCAATTATTTACTAGTATCAGGCAACGTTTACTTTTTGGAGATGAAAAACTTTAAATTATTCAAACTTTTCATTTGTTTTAATAAAGGTTTAATATAATATCTCCAGTTGTTCTAAGAAATATTTGGGTTTAGATCCATGATGATCGGCATTAGCAACAGTGAAATGCTTATAGGAACAACCTATACCCCTCAATAATCTATTTCAATTTGTCTTTAATTAAACCATGATCTAATAATACAGGTCTGTTTAGTACTACAACAATAAAACAATAAAAAAGACAACGGGCATTTTGTTTTTGTTTAAAATCGCATGGAAATCAAATACAGTTGAAGAAAATTGTATTTTGTGATGGAAAATTACATTTTTCTTCGGTGCAAAAGAATATTTTAAATAATACTTTTTTGACCTCCACAGTACTAAATTAAAATCTTTGTAGTTTTTTCTTTATTAACTAGAAACAAATAATGAATTGTATTTGTTCTTGCGTTTATGTTATGCTATCGAAAGAAATACAGTGGTTTTACCTGATAGCAAACATTATTCTTAACTCCTTTTCACATCAAGATAAAGATTTGAGATTTAAGTTTGAAATCAAATCGGCGTTCAGGTGAAAGTAAATGTTTGGTGCCGAGTCGGACATTTGAGTGTAAAATGCCGACCTTAATGTTAAACTACATTGATGTTCTTCAAGACTGCGAATATTTAAAAAGGTGTATTTTCCGAAATTGTAGTGTTTCTCAAACTAAAAATATATTTCAGTGTAAAACTTTGTTGTTTGTGCGCTAATAAGTTTACAATATTTCAAAACGTTGTTCATGCGTAAACCGACTAATTTTGGTCCTCGTTTTTGTGATACTGACAGAAAAGACCTATAAGTGTTAAAGTAACATATCAATCAAAAACAGGCTTGTACTTGAACCATATTTTATATTAGGTCGTCCTTAGAGTATCGTAAATAATTAATCCAAAGATTTATTAAACAAAAGTATGAAAAATTTAACTATTATGGAATAATTTGATTTCAATTACATATTAAGAACTAACACATTTCTCAAGTTGAGAAAAACCCAAACTTTTATGCAAAATCCTATTTTTCAGAAGTTATGTACCTTCAAATGATTTTCGAATGGTATAACACCTAAAAAAAAATATAGTTGGGAGCAGCGTTGTCATTTGCCAAGTTTTTTATTTTTTGCAAGTTTTTTGAGATGCAAAAAAGTGTTTAATTAACTGGCTGAAAAAACAAATTTTTTTTTAAATATATGCAGTTTTTAAATTTTTTTATTACTTAAAGTTTGGAATATATTTTATGAATATATGCATTGCCGATATAATGCACATTATACAATGAAACGACCTTATATTTTTTACTCCCTTTTTATACAACAATGTTGATTTGTGTTTACTCCCACAAAAACAACGACGCTGTTATTATAATTTGAAAGTTCGCAACTTATTCGTTGTGTAGAAAATTGAACTGAAGTTTTTTTTTTAAAGAACATGGATAAATACTTAATGAAAAACGGTACGTTTATTGTACTATTTACAATCATTTGTAAAAAATGATTGATTTTAGGAACCTCGTGCACAGGATGTAAGGAAACCACCATAGACGATGTAGCAGGCGCAGACGAGATCCCAAGTTGTTCAACAAAATCCTTATTTAAAAAAAATAGTTTATTCAATTTTGTCTTTGCCTATATCTATAGTAAACGTAGAACGAATTTTTTCAAAAATTAATTAAAAAAAAAATAACATTAGAAACAAATTAGAAATTCCCACTTTATGCGGTATTTTGAGAGCAAAAGACTTTTTGAAAAAAAATAACAGTGATTGTACAAACTTTAAGCAATCTAAAGAAATGGTTTTGTACAAATGTACAAATAATAAAATAAATACATGTACATATGTGAAGTTATTACACAATATTAAATGACATTATAAAATAATCTAAAAAGAAATTTTAGTAAATATTTAAAACATCTTCTAAATGACAAATTAGATCTCCAAAAATGAATTTAATTTTATGTTTTATTATTATTTATATAACGTTTAATATACACACATATTATTTATGTAATGTTTTTTATTTTATGTTATGTTTTCTTTTAGTTAGAAAAAACATGCATTTTTTATAAAATATTTTTAATAAAAATGAAATCTAATTTTGTATTTTCGTTTATTATTTTGACTTAGGCCCAATAATTGACTACTCATTTAAGTGTCATTTATCTTTAAATGCCACTTAAGTACCAATTTCATTTTTTCAGTACAAAATTATGTGACATTTAAATGAAACTTAAATGACCATTCTTCTGCATTTCAAGTTCATTTAAGTTTTGCACACATACATACATACATACACAAACATATGTTTTTGCTTGCGTGTTGGTGATTCGCGCAACAAAGTAAACAAAAAATTTGCGGCCATTGAAAAATCAACATCTTTTGGAGTGAAATTTGGACTTCTTTTATTAATATTATTCTTTTTATGTTTTTTTTTTAATTGTTTTAAACTTTTAAAACATTGCAGCAACCTATCATTGTTGTTATTTTCAGCCTGAAAAAGAATCCACATTAGAAATTTTTCTTTAATTTTTCCAAAAAAATTTAGAAAATTTCAATGAAAATGCCACATTTTTATCGTAATTAAATACAAACAATTATTTAACACTGAAAAACTGAAACTGTATTTAAATGCAACTTAAATTTAAGTGGCAATTAGCTAAATGACATTTAAATGCGAAGTCAATTATTGGGCCTTAGTTAAAGAAAAAGTTTTTTTTCTGGAATGGCAAGTTTTTTGAAGAAAAAAAATATGGTAACGCTGGTTGGGAGTTATCACATTTTCATATCTGTTATGGGGAGTTGTTTACTTTTTGTGAGGCTTTTTAAATTGGAGAAATATTGGAATTGGCAGTTAATTAATTTTTGCTTGGGACTTATTTAATTTCTTTGGAGATATTTTATTTGTCCTAAAATTGCGGTTCATACAATTCTTTTGTTCTAATTTCATTTCTGTTGAGACTTTCTGTAAAGGGAACTCTTTCACACTTGTTAGGACTTCTTTCATTTAGAGATATTTAATTTCATTTGGAATTATTGTATTAGGAATCGTTCAATTTACAAATTATTTCATTTAGCACTTTAAAATTTTTTCATTTTGCATGGAAATTATTTCATTTGCGAGCTGTTATTGCAAATCGTTCTTAATTTAAGATCGAAATTGTTTATTACTTGAATATGTAGCGAGACCTGTAAAAGCATTTTTAAATACAAGCTTAAGACGTTGTACTCTTTTAAAATACTTTCACTATATTATATACATATGTTGAGATATACTGGAAACCGATTGTTCATCACGTAGAAGTCAAATTAGTTTCAAAGTAGTAAATGAAACGAATGAGTCAAACGGGTCAAAAGAGAACTATTTAAAATGTTTTTTGTGCCGAAGAAAAATTTAATTTTCCATCCCTGATTTCAACACAAAACTTTTGACAATTTCACAATTTTCGGACATTAAAAACACAAAGCTACAAAAAATTATCTGGACTATTAAACAGACCTGTATTATTGGATCATAAATTAAACTATTAATATTTTACTAAATGTGTATGTAAAATATTAATTTTGGGAAAAAGTGCGACTAAAAATTTCAAATACTTAAATTGTCCCAATTGTTTTCCATGACAAGCAATTTGACAGTTCTCAATTATTTATGTTAAGTATAGTTTGCCAAAGAATATACTCACACCGAAGCAATATTTGCAAATTTCTCAAATTTATTTCGAAAAAATGCTTCAACTTGAGAAACTTATCGGGCACTACGAATCACGCGTTGGGTTAAACTGGCTAAAACAATAAGTAGAAATGTTGCATCTGGAGCGATTGCCGAAAATCTTTACATCCAGAAAAAGTCCGATTTCGGTGCGCTGTCTGAGTTAGTGAAGATATCGGCCCACATCAGAGATGGGATCGAGAAGAACTATTATAGTAATTTTTTTGTCTGCGTGTGTGATATTTAAATTAAATAATGAACAGACATAGGATCCCTGTGGTAAAGTTGTGTTAGTTTACCCCAACGCGTTCATTCCGTGACTTGTGAAAAGAGGGACACATCCTTTTAACTGGCTTAACAAAATTATAGCTTTAATATAAAAATACGTTTTCTCTAAAGCAATAATTATTTTTCCAGTTCAGTTATTTTTCTTCATATTAAATAAAAGAACACAAATGTATATTAAAACAATAATAAAAATAAGCAATTGTAGTGGTGTCGACTTTATGAGCTTTTTATTCCTTTAATACTGAACTGATTTAAATAATATATAGACGGATCACTAAAGTTCGACAATGTCTACCATTATGCTATAGCACTTTCTCTATAACTTTCACCGCTGAGCTCTCGTTAACGTCGCGCTGTTTAATGCCTCGACGTGAGCGACGTGTCGCTTTTTTATTGTGTGCTGCGTCCCTTGTTGCGTGTGCTGAGGTTATTACTTTAACTGTGCTGCTGCGGTCGGTGCGTGATCGCGTGAGTTGTTTATTGAGATATTGGGTACATTTTTGTAATAGATTGCATAGTATTTATCTCAATGTTGAAGTAGAGAAAAAAATGAAATTAAAATATGTTCCGGAAATTTTTCACTTTTGCGGCTACTTGAGCGCTACCTAAACGGTATTAAGAATCAGTCTTAGGAAGTTTATTTGTTCTTAAAAGTTGTTTATTGAGATCTTAGCTACATTTTTGTAGTCGATTGTTTTATTGAATTTTTAACGGTTTGCAACCTATGGACCTGAACAGTGGGAAAAAGTCGAATTTTATTTAATTTCTTACGATTTTCATCTTGAAGTTGAAGATTTTTCGATTTTATATGTTCACAATTTTTTTTCTCTATGACAAGATCCCCGGAGAGTAAATCAAAATTCTGAACGATTCGCAAGATATGAGCCTGAAAAAAAGATCAGTATTTTGCAAAAATTACACTGAGGCCCCAAATCTTTGGGGCCCATAAAAAAGAGCAAAGCTTTGGGCAAAACTGGGAGACACTGGTCTTCTTTTTTGGTCTTTTATGACGTAGTGGTGTTCGTATATGGTTATTTCTTTCGTGTTGCACTGTGTTATAATTCCAATGTATGACAGTTTAAATTTTTATGCTATTTAAAGCTGACTCGAACCCAGAAAATGACACAAAGAATGCCGCCGAAATATTTTTTGTTTTAGTGGTATTTAATCCAAAGTGATTATTATTTTGGCTAAAAAGTTCGTAACATTTTTAGTCATAAAGAATCGAGCATGAGACAATATTCCAGAGGAACAAGGGAAAATTTAACATTAAATAAATTCAACTTAGACGGCAAAACAGAAACAATGTTGTTTTTCGGGAGCCGCCACTGCACTCCCATCATCAGTGTTCATGTGTGTTTCCATGTATCCGCCACTGTTTAGGTGCCTCGGTTGAATGTGATCCCGAAAAAGGATAAGAGAGTTATTTGTATTGTGGAAGGTTTGTTCGTTGTTTTTAAAGCAAACACAACTTCACCACGATCAATATTCAAATTTTACCATCACTAATTAACGTTAAATTAACCCATTGCTAAACGTTGTTTTTTTGTTTTGTTTTAATTTTTTAATATATGTTTTTTACAAACTTATGAAAAAATTAAAATTTCTTTTCTTTTACTACATTAAAACTAAAAATATGTACAACTATTTATACTAAATTGTTCAGAAATTCATTAAAATAACAATTAAGATTCACAGACTCAAACATTTAGTTTCTTTTCTTCAAATAGCTTTCAATAATTCGGATCAAACTCTTCCCTTTCTGAACACAAGGCGGGAAAGCGTGGGTTTCTACCAGTCTTACAGGCCCGGCCCGGATAGCCTGTTGTGTATAGAGGAGCACCCAGCGCATACACTGATGAATAATTACAAACCACATTATAGATATAAACGTGCGGATAGTCGGGCCTTGTAAAACGCATTATCGCACAGCCAACATGTGTTATACGATCGACAATCATTTCGGTAAAATGGCCATAAGCTTCACTGTAATTAAAAGAAAATATTAATTGGAATACTATTATAATGCAATCATTGTTCTCTTTATAACATACAAATCCTTGGTGACCTTAAACGCATTAACAAACGAACTGTCAATCAAATCGTATTCCGTGTCAAACCACAGCGTTATAGTTTCATCTATAAGATTTGTTACATTCACATGGCGTGACTTTAATCTCGAGATGCCGCATAAATTTTGTCCAGTATTGCGGAATCTGTAGGTGTGATTACAATCATCATGATCCAAAATACAAGTACGTACATTTAGTCCAGCTAAATATTGTAATTCATCGTCCCATACCTGCAAGATTATTTGAGAAATTGTTTAATTACAAATTGATTAAATTTTTTTTGTCCATAATAAGCAAATTAGATAAATTTTAACATTTCATTCGTTGTTGTACTCCGACGAGGACAACAACAAAGTACCAATAAGGTTTTATCTACTATTATTAAGTTAAAAGAAAAATATATAAACATTTTTTTTCAGTATTTAACATATTAAAGAGTATTAGAATTTTAAAGTATTTTGACAAAGTCGAAATTATCGTAAACATAAGGTTACCGGAAAGGTAACCCATTAAGTGGACTATTGCCCACTAAGTGGACTATTGCACAACTTTTTTTCATCATTATTTATTGAACAGTAACCATAATATTGTTACAAAAGATCAATAAACTGTAAATTAGTATTTTACAAGAATTAATATGCAAATTCGAGCTCACGACAAGTATTTATTTATTATAAAGATATCAATGAAAGTGTCATCGAGCGCGACTTATTTTTAATAAGATTAGTAAGCTAATACCAGTTATAGCTTTAGTTTAGTTTAGTTAACAAAAAGTTTCATTTGGCAATAAAAATAAATAACAAAATAACAATAAATTTATGATTTTAGAAATTGTATAAGAACATATAAAACATATTTTAAAAGACTGAATAATATACTCGTAAAATAAACTCGTCTGTCATATTATTTTATTTTTTATTTTTTTTTAAAGAGAAGTAACACACAGAGGCAATTAAAATGCCTACAAACCAGTAGGTGTGTTACCTTTTTTGAGAAAAGGAATAGTGAGAGACGACAGGTGGTGAAAGTGAGAAAGCTTAATTGTTCTGCAACTCTGATATTGAGCATTATGTTAGTTTTTTAGATCAGTGTTGCAGCGTTTCTGCTGTCAAGTAGGCGGATTAAATTTGTTTACTTCGCTGGCGATTTTGCTAAAATATCGACGAAGGAGAGCGCTGTGATGTACATACAGACACTTGCATACACCAGTATCAATTACTGCCAGTACTGTTCAGCGACTAGTGCTATGCCTCTATCACTTAAACCGTCCAACAACAGCAAGTGCAATGGCACGCTAATGCACATCAGAAAAATGCAGGTGTTATGATCCTGGAGGGTCCCGTGGGATTCGCAGGTATCATACGTCAATTGATTGATGAATGTAAACACTTTTATTTTTCTAATTCAAGACTTGTTTATTACTTTAAACTTAACAAAAGACTCTCTCCATTCTTTTCTTAAACCTAGCTATTTATACTTAATAGTTAATGCAAACTTAAACAATTTAATATTGTGAAATATCAACATTGCACAATTTAATATTGTGCAATGTCAACGCTTCACAATTTAGTTAGTAATAAAAAATATAAATGACCTAAATATAATTTAGTTAGTAAGCAAACAAGAATGACCTAAATATAGTTCATTAATACAATTTAGTTAGTAAGCAATTTTATGAATATAAGAATAACACACAAATCAAAAACAAGAATGACCTAAATATAATTCATTAATACAATTTAGTTAGTAAGCAAATTTATGAATATAACTTAATTTAACAGCTTTTGATCCAATTGGCATTGCGCAATTTACCAACACAAACAGTTATACAATTAACAAATAGTGTAATCCACAGGTAGGAGGGTTGTTCAGTTCTGACTCACAACATCCCTCCCTCCTTGCTGGAAGAAAACATCTAGGTGTAGATGTTTTCTCAATGTTTGGTATGCCTTGGGTCAGAAGATTTTTATTCTAAATCCTAAATGTAGTTGGTTTGTTCTGAGTTTAAATCTATTGGAGCTTGTTGCTGTTGTTGTAGTTGTTGGTATTGATGCTGGTACGTGTATTTGGATACTTCAAACGTGGGGGGAATTCTGGTCCTGTAAATGGTTTCCCACAATTCTATTCAACTCTGGGCCACGTTCCGGGAATTCATTGTTTATTTTGACCTTTATTTGATTACGTCGTTTGCACAACACCCATATGGTTATTATGGCTGCTGTTGCAATAATGATTATTGTTGTATATGTAATGTTATTTAAAACATTCTGTTGGAATTTCAGTTCCCGGATCGTGTTGATGTTGCTGATCTGATTTATGTGTAGATTCTCCAAGGTAGGTATAATTTCCGTGGCCACATTGCTGTTACCTCTTACTAACAGAAACTTCTGGGTTGCATCTATGACATGGCTAACGAAGGTTTGGTCACCTATTGTTATGCTGCAATTGCAAAACGAAAACAGGTAGCTCCCTGTGAGGTTTAAACGTCGGTCGTCACAGTTTGTTGACATTGGGGTTTTGTCTGCATTGCTAACTACGATCGAGCCTTCCTCTATTAGCTCCACGGTTTCTGCCTCGTGTAGGATTAGGTTGCACTTTCCTTTGAAAACACAGATTTTCGGTTGTCTTAAGCTTTTGAAATCTCTCTCACCTTTATACCCGAAAACGTCCTTGTCCTTCCTCACTACGTATTCTCTTTTGGCATCTATTTGGTGGTGGCTTTCATTTGGAATGGGTATTATCAGGGATTTCTTTAAATTCATGGTTTCGATGGGCAATCTGATTATGAACATCAGGCTGCTATGCCTATGTAATGCTACTCCCATCTGCATGTCTTGTATAGTCTCCATATTTATTTTGTACTTCTGGATTTCTTCAATGGTCAATAGTGTTGGGTTGAAAATTTTCATTTTTGCTAATGCGATGGACTCTTGTACGGTCTTCACTTGGCTTTTCATCTCCATGAGTTTGAAAAGCTGGAAAATCGCAACGTCGTGGTAGTGCTGGATCTCTGATTCCTGCTTGATCTGAGTCAAGCTGTTCAGAGTCTTCCTGTTCTCATTTATTGCTTCCACCATCTGGTTAATTGATGTATTGAATCTATTGTTTATGTGGACCTGTTGATTTGACTGTTCGATGATTTGGTGCCCGTTAGTGTCAATCACCTCGAAATGTTGGTTTATTAGTTGCCGGTCCTCCTCATCTAGTGTGCCGTAGAGCCACTTCATCACTTTTCCTCCAATGTTCAGTAAACCACGTTTTACGCGGCCTGGCAGTAGTGTATTAATGCCGTTATCAATTTCACTTAGTTCTTTTAGGATGAGTTCCCTATAGGGACTCGGTAGTATCTTTGGTAGGTTAAGGCGGACCTCGCTGACAGAGTCTGCTATTTGTTGGATATCGATGTGATGTAGGATGTGGTCAAATTTTGAGGCTATTTCTACCGACCCCATGTGTATTTCAGCGTAACCATCAACTGACTCTAGTTTCTCAATGTGCATCTCTGGGCTTAGCTGTACTGTTTTCAAAAGTAATTGTGTTCTCGCCGTATTATCCGTTCTACCTGCGGTATTTATGGTTGCAGTTGATTCTATTCTGAAGTTTTCGGCGATCTCATAATTCAGTTTTATTTTGTGGTCTATGTTTACCGTAAAATCGTTGGTGTTCAGGATAGGGATGAATGCTGTTCCCTCTTTGATGGATGTTAGGGTTTCCCCCACAAAGACCCCTGGCACGATTTCTGCTTTTTCTACTATTATTTCTCCCTTGGCTGTTGTTATTGCTGATACAACTCCCTGGCAGCGACCCTTGATAGCGGTTTTTTCTGCTATATATAACTGTGGTGGTTCCGGAATAAGTGGTAAGGAAGCTATCTCCTGCTGGCTCTCAAAAAATTTGACGTTTTTTGTAATTGTGTCCATTATTGATTTATTCCACATCATATCTCTGCCCAGTAGCCCATCTGCCGGCAAATTGCTGCCCTTTGGTACTACGTGCATTTTTAAAGAAAGTGTGTCTATGCTTTTATGATTTACCTTTATGGTTCCCTCTGTGCTTATATTCCCTCCAAATGCTCCTACTAACGTCTTCAGCTCATTTTTATTAATTTTTATGTGTGGTGCTAACGCTTCATTTTTTACAAGTGTAGTGTCTGCTCCCGAGTCCACCAACAATAGTAGTTTTTCATTTCTTGCTTCACTACAAGGAAAAGTTATGTATGCATCATCTGTCCTCCGTTCTCCGTTACTTGTAGTACAGGTCTTCCGTCTCCAATCTTTTTTGGATTCTGAGTGGTGTGCATGATATCGCAGGAAGTTCCTTTTTCCCTTTACCTTTTCTTTTATATCATATTTTATTATTTTTATATTATTCCATGCCACATGTACGTGGTGTAACATCATTTCCATATAAGTCAGGAATTTATTTAAAATGTCTCTACTAGCGCGGCAAATTGATTTTCCCTTTAACTTGTCATTTATATTATATTTTATTATTTCCGTATAATTCCATGTCACCATTAGGTAATTTAACACTGTTGCCATACAATTCAGGACTTTCTCCAAAATGTCCCTGCTTTCGTGGCATGTCGATCCTGTGGGTCTTTTGTCAGACAACAAGGTGATGCGAGTATTCTTCCTCCGACGTGGCTTTCTTGGTGAACTGTAGCGTTTCTTCTCTGTGGTTGCTTTGTTGGTTTGTATTGTTTCCGTATCTGGGTTCCTATTTTCTGGTTCTTCTGGTAAATATATTCTATTGATATCCAAATTTGTAATGTTAAATGTCTTATCTTGTTTTTCGTGAGCGTCTTCCAAGTGTGGTGTTCTATTTTCTTTCTGTTTAGTACTGGTTTTATTTGTGTTATCTCTGTATTTATTGGCGTTCCAGTCAGTTAATTTTGACTGGGCCGTTCCCCGTTTCCCGAATCATTCCTATAATTTTTGTGCATGTAGCCGTTTCTATTGCCGTTGTTATTGCCTCTATCATTATTATTGTAATTTCTGCTGCCGTTGTTACTATTTCCAGGGCAATTGGGTGACATATGCCCAAGTTGATTGCAGCTATAGCACCGTCGTTCTCTATCATTGTTGCCTTGGAAACGAGTTCTGTTTTGAGTGAACGGATTCTGAAAATTCTGCGGGGTGGATCTAAAGTTGTAATCAGCATACTCCTGCCGTCTGCCTTGATTATAGTGGGTACTGTTTCTTTTGTTAAAGCATTCGCTCAACGAATGACCTTGTCTATTGCAAAAACTGCAGTATTTTGTGGGGTTCCTCTGTATATTATTGTTCGGTATGAAATGGCTAAATTTTCTGTTATTCAGAGATAGTTGTTGCACTTCTCTTACCAGTTGTTGAACCGTTTCGTGTAAAGGTTCCTCGCCTTGCACTGTTGTGACGTTCGGAAAATACATGCTACTGTCCAATAGATTTTGAGCATTCTTGGTTATTTTTAGCAGGGTAGATAACTCGTCGTTTTCGTGACCAATGAAGTTTGATACCAGCTTGGGATCTCGTAAACCTCTTATGTAACTTCTTACAGCTGATTGGTTACAATGGTCTATCATGGACTTTCGATGGGAAACGTCTTGCCACTGTGATGCAATTAGTTCTGTTGCATTACCAAGGAGTGCCTCTAGTCTTTCTCCGAATTCATAAGCACTTTCCGTTGAACCTTGCTTACTATTAAAAATTAATTCCTGCACTTCTGTTAAAGATCTTGTTTTCATAAATTTTTCTCGGATGGCCATGCATAGTGCTTCTACTGTTGCGAATTCCTTATTGTGTAAATATTTATATGCATTTCCAAACAGCCTCGTTTTTATACACCTAATTATGTCGACCACATCACCTGCTTCCCCTAGTTTATCCTTCGCCAACATGCACCCTTCAATAAATTTATTCGCTTCGGTACTGAGGTCTGGTCCATCTGTTCCATAGAAAATCGGTACCACATGGGAAATAGTTTTCACAGTTTCACTAAAACTTGTCATGTTGTTGGTGATTGTAAAGTTGTTAGCCGAAATCTCTTCTCTCGTTCTGCCTTCCTTCAATTCGTGAATCTGTGCCCTCAGAGATTGACTCTTCTTGTGTTTTCTTCAGTTTCGCTTGCAAATCCTCCATATGTTTTAAATCCTATCTATTTAAATATATCTTCTCGCGTAAATGTTAATTCCCTGCCAACGAGCGAATATACTGGTCCCATTTGCCTCGAGTAGCTTGTTTGATCGTTGTTTAGTTTATTAATAGAATCGATACAACTTAAGGCAGCTAAAATAGCTAATTAAAACCTTTAGTAGTTGGTGCTATTAGCTTAAAAAACAACGAATCCTTTTAACAAGGATTATGTATTATGAAATTAAATTGAGCTAAAATAGCTTTCTAATATCACAATACTTTTTTCCTAGTTGAAAGGTATCAAACCTGTACTCTGCAAATTGAAATACCGGCTGCGCCAAAAATGTTATGATCCTGGAGGGTCCCGTGGGATTCGCAGGTATCATACGTCAATTGATTGATGAATGTAAACACTTTTATTTTTCTAATTCAAGACTTGTTTATTACTTTAAACTTAACAAAAGACTCTCTCCATTCTTTTCTTAAACCTAGCTATTTATACTTAATAGTTAATGCAAACTTAAACAATTTAATATTGTGAAATATCAACATTGCACAATTTAATATTGTGCAATGTCAACGCTTCACAATTTAGTTAGTAATAAAAAATATAAATGACCTAAATATAATTTAGTTAGTAAGCAAACAAGAATGACCTAAATATAGTTCATTAATACAATTTAGTTAGTAAGCAATTTTATGAATATAAGAATAACACACAAATCAAAAACAAGAATGACCTAAATATAATTCATTAATACAATTTAGTTAGTAAGCAAATTTATGAATATAACTTAATTTAACAGCTTTTGATCCAATTGGCATTGCGCAATTTACCAACACAAACAGTTATACAATTAACAAATAGTGTAATCCACAGGTAGGAGGGTTGTTCAGTTCTGACTCACAACACAGGATGTTATGACTTGTCTGAAACTGGACTCGAACCCATGTTATTAGTCATTATTTGGGGGCATTTCATATTGTTATGATCGTAAAATAAAAAAAAACTATGTGCGAGGGCAGTTTGATAATTCGGTTTAGTTAAGCGTTTTTCCGATTTTTTTATTCGCTCCAAATAATATTTCTTCGGATCCTCAAAATAGGCGTTTGTTTCAATGATCCCCATATATTTGTAAAATTTGGAAACAGGAAACAGTCACAAGGGGCTAATAGCCTTATTCACAAACGATTATAGTTGGTTTAATGTTGCATTTTTATATGCCAAAACCGGTTTTAATGTACACGTTAACTTTATTAATCGCTTGTGAATAAGGCCATAAATCTGGAGAATATGCTGGATGGGGTGGCATTTTGTAGCTCAATTCATGGCCTTTCTTTATAGTGACTGGACAACTGTGCACCCTGAGGGAGCAATACTTTTTTCTTCGTTTTTTATTTTATTTTTTTTAACTACTAAAAATTAATTTTTCCCACTAAACAAAAATAAAAATCACTAAATTTAGTGGTAAAACAGATGAGTTGGTACCAGTGATTGTATTATGATCACTTAAAATCACATTTTTTTCTTTCCGTATACATCTCCCCCTAAACAACTTTTCCTAAATCATATTTCAACATACGATATGGAAGTATCGCTTTCGCATGCTTTTGTATATCGGAGACTCCTTAGTACATTTTTATTGATCTTTAAACATTTGTTTTCTTAAAACAACATCAATTAGATATTTATGCAAATTTATTTATGTGAATAGAATCGCTGTTACTTTATTAGTATTATATAAGTTTTTTGGCACCACAGTGGTTTTTGTTTTTTTTAAATAATTTTTAAATAATTAAATAAAAATATTATTAAGTACACAGTCACACCTTTATGCATTTAATTCGATTTCTCGATTCGATCTCTACGGATTGTATATTCAACCACAGATTTTGAAGGATGGTACTAAGGAAACGGATGTCTGTAGTCAAAGCACACATTATGATTTATATAAATTCTTATTAAAAAACATTAATATTTATTATTATAACTTTAAGTGGCACTTAACTAACGAAACGATTGTTGTAGACGTTATAATAATTAAACATAAATTAATGATCTAAACAAACATGAACTTTATAAAAATAAAAATTCATTAAACAATTAATTCTTATTTTATTGTCTTCAGGCAAATCGATGAATGTTATTTCATATTAATAATAAAATACGGTAGATGCTAAACTATGTATATTTAATATTAATGAATTCAGTAATTGATGTAAATTTAAACATAAAATTGCACAACAGAAAGATTCGATGATGACTGCAATGAAAAGGGTTCAATGAATATGAAGAAAACTTGCGATCACACAATTACACCATGCAACGAAAAATAATCTAAAACAAGAACAAGTTATATTTGTACTTAATAAATGTTAAAGTGAAACGTTATATTTGGTGGGTCCATGGTGAGGGAATCAAGGGCCGCCCGAATTTAATATCTATTACTTTTTTTGTCATGACCCTCTTTTCCTTTTTTAGGATTTCGTACATAAAGTGTAAAAGCGTAGTCCTACTGTTTTCGCTAAAATGTCTGTCTTTCACAGGCTTCTATCTCGTAAATCATAATAATCGGTTAATGGATTAATTACTACCCGATTAACTGATCGGTTAGTTTAAAATTGGCTATTTTCGATTAACGATTAAACTGGTTAATTTTACTCGATTAACCGATGAGCCGATGTAACAAAATTTTTAATTTTTTTAACTACAGGGTGTCCGCCGAGAAGGTATACTACTTTGTTTGGCCGCTATTATGGTAAACAATAGTCTTGACAGTTCATATTTGGCAGTCGGGAAGTAGAAACGTGGCAAATTTATTATGGAAAAATATTCGATAAATCAACGTGTTTTAATCCTTAAAATATTTTATCAAAATCAATCATCGATTACTGTGACGATGAGAAAGTTTCGTGAAATTTCTGGGAGAAACAACATGCCAACAAAACGCACTATTTATTTATCGTGTAGTGAAGAAAGAGGGTCTGTAGGTGCTAGGCCCAAGCATGGACCACAACGTACTGCAAGATCGGCTGAAAACATTAATGCTGCTCAAGAAAGTCTTCAAGACAATCCATCAACCTCAATTCGACGCCGTGCTCAGGAGCTTGGTCTTCAAAAAACAACTTTGGGCACAATTTTGCACAAGGATTTGCATTTGTTTCCATTTAAAATTCAGTTGACACAAGAGCTTCTTCCACAAGACCATTTACGCCGCCGTACAAATGCCAATAGGATGTTACAGCTCGCCCATGACAACCCCGATTTTCATGAAAAAATCATAATGAGTGACGAAGCACATTTTCACTTGAATGGATGGACATGTGAATAAACAGAATAGTCTGTTCTGGGCAATGGAAAACCCTCAAATTATTCATCAGTCCATTAAAAGTGACAGTCGGGTGTGCCATTTGGTCAGGAGGAATCTTTGGACCTCACTTCTTTGAAAATGAAAACGGCGTAACGGTAACTGTGAATGGGGAGCGATATCGTGATACGATTGAAAACTTTTTAACGCCACAACTGCATGCTCTGGGCTTGGTTAACATGTGATATCAACAAGACGGTGCAACATCGCATACAGCCAGAATTACAATGGAATTACTGCGAGACCTCTTTCCATAACAAGTTATTTCAAGAAATGGTCGCCTGATTTGACTGCTCCGGACTAATTTTTGTGGGCATATCTGAAAAGCAAGGCTTATGCAAACACACCAGAAACGCTTGAGCACCTCAAACAAAATATTTCTGATGAAATTAATTAAATGCCGCTATTATATTCCATACATAATTGCCGACATTAAATAAAACATTTATCAATATAAGATCCATTCTCTTTCATTTAATCCAAAATTATAAGCAAACAAAGTAGTGTATACCTTCCCGGCGGACACTCTGTACTATAACATATTTTTTTTGTGTTTTTAATTATATACAAAAAAAAAAGAAGGTGTTCAGTGATCTTCATTTTAAATAAGTGTTTGCTGTCAACAGCTTTTTGTTTCACGTATTTTTTTATGTACTAGTGTATCCAGCGGTCGACTCAATCGACCTCATTCGAGAAATTAATATTAAACATAAACACATACGATAAAATACATAAACAAAAAACATCTAAATAAACAACTTAAAACTCTGTCTTATTTCTATGCAAAAGCAAATTGGGCAAACACACACATGCACACTTTGTTTATTTTTATTGCATGTGCAATAAGTGTGCATGTGTTAGTAGCAATTTTAAACGCTTATAGTTCCCTAAATATCGCAACGATTTAAATAAAATTAAGATTGTGCACATCCACGTAAAAGACCAAAGCAAGTTGCTTCGCTCATGATTAGGGATTGAAGCATGAATAGAGAGTGAAACACGTACCGTGGAAACAAGGCATTAAACGTACATACATGAATTGACTTCGCGGGTAGATGGCAGACTTGTGAGATCGGAAAAGGTTTTCGTACTTGATTTAAGAATTCTAGGCTTATTTTTAGATTAATATTCTTGATTCATGATTTCGGTACTTGATTTCAAAGTTTTATTTTTACTTTTCTTATATATTTTTTTCGACCTTCTGTTTTTTAAATTTTTATATTTTTATTTCGAAGAAATTCCAGGATTGATTTTGTTCAGTAATTCCGTTTTTTGCATGCTGCAGCTTTTAATTCAGTGTCATTCGTAATTACATAATTGAGAACGAACGACTCGTACTAAAAGTGTGCAGAAGAAAAAAACAACAAATTTAGAAAAATGTAGCTCTTTTCTCTCTGTGTATTTATGTATACCCTGTCTTGCTCTATATAATCACCATTCAAATGCGCTAAGCGAAAAGCCTAAACTCATGTACTACGAACTAATAATTTGTTTATGCAAGTCC
Organism: Gymnocheta viridis; assembly: GCA_956483585.1. Classification (NCBI taxonomy): domain Eukaryota; kingdom Metazoa; phylum Arthropoda; class Insecta; order Diptera; family Tachinidae; genus Gymnocheta; species Gymnocheta viridis. The sequence continues at coordinate 62,361,769 of OY101443.1, read as the reverse complement.
CTTAGTTTTAAGTTTATTAAAATTTTTTCATATTTCACGCCACTGTGCAAGAGTTTTAATTAAAATTAAATTTGTTAAAGAAATTATATGGCTTTTAAGCTTGAGACTAAATAAAGATTTTTAATGGGATTTAAAACAAAACTAATTCTTTAAGATAACACGCGGGTATTAAAACATTTTAGGTTTTATTATTTAATGATTTTTTATTATTTTTATTTTGTTGTAAAACTCAATCAATATTTTTTCCTCATCTTAACGGTTGGTGATTGTCATTAATGGGTTGTAGGTATTCAAATTTTCTTCGTTCACAAGAACCAACCACAACGTATTCTTATGGTCGTTTCGCTTGATTTGTATAGGATTTTCAGTACTTTTAATAGAAGCAGTTGCTATTTAAAACATTTTAATATTTTATTAACATAAATTTTACATATTTTTCATCGTTTTATTGTTTTTGTTATTATCTTTTTAAACAAATTATCAAGGTTCTGTGTGTTTGGTTGGATGATGTTAATAAACAATTAATTTACTTATTTAATTAAACGGTTGCTTAACTCCAATTTTTAATTACATTATTAACACGCTTAATAGAAAGATCTGGCTTAATTATATTTTTATTTCCCTAGAGAAATTTTAATATTTTTTTAATGATTATTTTAAACTGCAAACACTCACCATTGTGGCCATTCTGGCAGCGGGATAATAACCGGGCAATTGACCCGAAGCTATTAAGTTTCTCCGTTTGTTGTGTTCGTCTACAAATACATGTTTAAATTTGGAAATGTCAACATCGATGGCATCGGGAAAGCAACGACGATGAAAGTGCTGGTAATAAATAAAAAAAATTAAAAGAAATAATTACATATTTATTTATTTATTGGTGCATATTCTACAAAGTAAATTTGCAGAATATGGTTGTACAAAAATGGTGCCGGTAACTAAACCTCCATGATGTTATTAACAGTACTTTAAAAATGTTTTTGTGATTGACTATACCCGACCTATGCCTTCACATAGGAAGTAGGAACGTGATTGTCATCGAAACTCCACAAAGGAACCGGAAGACTATACGGTTATCCGTGGCAAATCAGTCAACCAGAGCGAGCGAGCGAGACGAAAAACTCTCGAACGCCAAACAACGCACGCAAGCCTGACCGCACTTAAGAAATAATTACGATGACGTGAGAGCTGTTCTTCAGCCCAGAGCTGCTTAACGACTGAATAATTAAATATAAAATACAATATTTAGCTGTTTTAGTTTTTTTTTTCATATGTAGTATTAGATCGAATGGGTTCAACCGAAAGAAAATCGGGCTTGTGCCTTCATCGAAAGGTTTTAATAAACGACCAATAAAAAATTTATTATAAAAACACTTCACTATTTAACTTAAATTCATTTATTTTTATTATTTTAACATGGAAAATTCATTTATTAACGAAAGCTAAAAATTAAAGGCCCCTTTAGCCGAGCGCTGCTGTATCCGTACCGTAGCGTACCGTACTGTTAGCACGTTGGTCCAGTTAAAGATAATTTAAAAAGGTAAGTTTGTTTTCTATTGTTTGTTTTATTGCCAGGAAAAAGGAACAGCTGTTTGAAACAGTGATGTGTATTAAAAATTTTCAATCGGTGACTTGTGCAGATAAAGTACCTAAGATATTTAAATGATATCAGAACTTTATTTTGTGTATGTATGTTTATAAAATTATGAAATTTATATTAATCGAGATTGCCTCGATATCTTTTTTCAAAGATTTAAAAAACTTTTGTTTGTTGAGGGTTTTTAGCTAGTCTATATACATGCATTTCATTGGTGCTTAAGCCAAATCACTGATTGATTGATTGATTGACTGATGATTTGGCTTAAGCACCAATGAAATGCATGTATATAGACTAGCTAAAAACCCTCAACAAACAAAAGTTTTTTATATGTTTATAAAAATTATTTATTATTTCACATCTATATTATAAAATTATAATATTAAATATAAACAACAAATTAGTGTTTATATGTGCATACAAAAAAAATTGACACTATTTAAATTATTTTATATGTATATACGTACATATCACTTTAATATAATATATGTATTTGTTTATTATATACATCTAAACATGTATATCGTCTTATCAAATTTAAAAGGTTCTATCCACATTATAACAAAATTTTCACTAGAGATAAAAAACTTAATAAAAAGCAAACTATTGTGATAACAAATATTATCTTTTTCAGCATAGTATCATTAATTCCGATTTTAATAATGAAACTACCTACAAAAAATTGTTTTTTTGATCACAATAGTTTGCTTTTTATTAAGCTTTTTGTATCTCCTGAAAAATTAAAAAAAAAATTGGTGGGACGTTTTGCATTTTATATGACCATATGTATGTACATATATATGCAAATATACATTATTTTAAGTTGTTTTGTCAAAAGTACACAAATATTATTATCAAAAAGTACCAAAAAATAAGAGCGGAAATACCCCCTTAACTTGTACCAAGGAAAGAGACTATCACTGGCTTACAAATGTCACGTAACAACGTTAGAAATTTCTATTTTATACAGATTGGTACGTTGCAACTACGGTACATTTAAATTCGGTAAGCGTTTGTATTGCTTTTCCCATAACATAGACGAACAGCTGATACAGTACGGTACGGGTGCGCTCCGCTAATTTTGCCTTTATGCTTTATTAAAGTTAACGGCGGCCAACTGCTATTCGCAACAGACAGTGAACACCCTTATTGGTTGTTATTAATTGAACACTGACAGTGCAGCAATTGATTAAGTGATTTAGTAAGCATTAATTTTATTTCTGGATTCATATTGCATATCATCTCATCTAAACTTAAATATGATTGGCTGAATTGCAATAAATTTCAGCTGTGCAAATTATGCTGTGTTTTATTGTTTTATGCTTATGTTTTAATAAAATTAAGTTGAATTTATGTTTAATGAATTTTTATAAAAACATTCATTTCATATAGAATCAGCAAAAACTAAAGTCTTGTTATTTAAAAATCACGGTTCACAGAACCTGAGAGAATTAACTTACATAAATAAATTTTGAATTGAATTTTAGAATTTTTATTTTTTTTTGGAAATTCCAGCTTCTTGAATTTTTTAAAATAATTTAAAAACAATTTTATATTGCACATTCTATGGAAATATTTAGGGTCTTATAGGTATCATCTACTTAGGGTTTTTGTGCATTTTTAATTTGAACATTTTCTGAAATTTCAGAAATTTAGAGATTTGAAATTTTTTTAAGCGACGCTCCTGCGTGTGAACATAATTAATAAAGGGTGGATAATAAATAATAAATGCGTCACAAAAAACCACTTCAATACAAAGAGCCAATTAAATAAAGAGTTTATCAAATAAAAATGTCGTAATATGGTGGAGTTGTGCGATAATCAATATTTCCACCCGAAATCCCGACATTTCTATGGAATCAAAATTGCAAGCACTCACTTTTTAAAACTCATTTGCAACATAAAAATTTTTTTATTAGAAATTTTTAATGGAACTTCGAGTTTTTTGCTGAGTTTTGGAAAACTCAAATGGAACAAGGATATCGATTTATTTTATAAATTTATTTTTTAATTTGAGATTTTTAACGAAACTTCTGGGTTTTTGCTGAGTTTTGGAAAACTCAAATGGAATAAGGATATCAAGTTATTTTATAAATTTATTTTTTAATTTGAGATTTTTAACGAAACTTCTGGGTTTTTGCTGAGTTTTGGAAAACTCAAATGGAACTAGGATATCGATTTATTTTATAAATTTATTTTTTAATTTGAGATTTTTAACGAAACTTCTGGGTTTTTGCTGAGTTGTCAAACAGCCATGATATTAGACTTTTCGCCTTTGGCGAAGGGCATTAAAACGATTTTAGAGAAAAAAATTACTTAAATAATTTCATTAACTTTTTTAACCTTAAAAATTTTACACTTTTTTAAATTAAATAATTTTATACAAAATATAAATTAATGTTATAAAATTAATTAAATTGTACCCTTTGGGTAACTTCTTCAGGAGGGAGGAAAAAATCAATAAATAATAACAAAAATTAACAAATTATTATTAAAAAAAGGCAAAACAGAAAAAGAAATTGTTGACTAATAATTTGTTCATTTTTGTTATTTAAATTGCTTATTGATATTTTCCTCCTAACGAATTATTGAGATAAAATAAATTTGTATGATTTTTATAAAAAAAGGGACCTCAAGGTTGACTGTTTTCACTTGATTTGTTTGTAGTACAATCAAACCGAGTGCTGTCCATTAAACAAGTTTCGCTGTACCGTAAGAGATTTTTATTCATTCATTTTTGTTTATATATATATATATAAATACATATAACACATTATAAAAAGCATATTTATTCCTAATTCAGAATAGACAAAATAAATTAATTTTAACGTGACTAAAATTATTCAGTTAATTGTAATTTAAATAAGTTAAAACATTAAATTGTTGCCATCATTGTATGCTTTTGTTTGTCAGTTATTGACACATTAAAATAATATTTATTAATATTGATTTCTTGTTAACATTAGAATAAAAAATAAATAAATTAATAAATTTAAAATTAATTTAAAACATCTTGAAGTAAAATAGTTTTGTATTAAAAGATACTTTTAATACAAAACTAAATTAAAATAATTATTACTAAGCCTATGTATATTTATTCATAAAACTGACGCAGAATTATACGAGTAACAAACAAAAATATATTCTAAAATATGTTTTAAACGATTTTTTTTGGCTGCGTCATTTTTATTTATAACAATAATTTTTTCATTAATAAAATAATAAAAAAGACTTTTTTTTATGTTAGAGCATATACATATATAAATACATATATGTAGTTTAAGTAAATTTCGACCGGTTCGAAAGTAAAAAAAAGAAAAAAAAAGTTATATAAAGCGGTTAATTTTAATTAAAAAATATTTAGTTCTTAACTGTGTTGCGACAAGGCGGTATTATTTCTTTTATTTAAAAATATTATGTAAATCGGAACATATTATGATCAATAACGAGTATTATATACAATATACATACATATACAGTAGAACCCCGATAATTCGTAATCGCAAAGGTCAACATATTTTTTTACGAGTTCCAAGAGTTTCCGATTTAACGAGATCTCGGTTTACATAGAATCTATACTTGACATAATATCTGATATTTTTCTATCGAAGAACGTCAAATTCAATCGCAGAGAGAATTATCTTACGTGTAGACTTCAAATTAGTCTTATTGCAGTGTTATAATAATTATTATGAGATGGTTGTTTATAATAAATCTTATCACAATCACAATCTTATAATATGAAATGTAAAAAAAATCGTTGTTCTTTTTTTGGTGTTTTTTAAGGGTTTAAAAAATTTTCAAGGTTTTTGTTAAACCATATTGTTGAACAAATTCACAAATTTTCGAGATATGGTACTCAATGACAGTCATAAAATTTTACGCAATAGCACAAATAGGACATTTTGGGAATTGGCTAATTGTATTTCAAATTTAATTTAACTTTATTTTTTTCTTTTATAGAACATTTTAGCATAAATTTTTTACCCACAATAATATTCTACTATTTTCCTTTTTTGACAACACTGATGTAAGCAAACACTTCAAACTAAAAAATAAAAATATTAAAATTTTTTAATTCTGATGATTTTAAATTAAAAAATGGACAAAAAATTAATTCAACATTTTCTATTATATTAAATATATTTAATTTATATATAAACGTATTCTCGGCCGTGCATTTCATTTTTTATATATGAATAGTTTTTATGTACATACGAGGGCGGATTGATATTGAAGCTACCGAAGTAGGAAAAAATATTTTATTTTTTCAAAAACCATTTATTTCTCAACATAGTCTTCTTTTATCACAATAGACTTAGTCCATAGTTTCTCCAGTTTTTGTATCCCTTTCAAAAAATAGGATTTTTCGATGTCCTTAAAATACGCATTTGTTTGCTCAATAATTTCATCGTTGGAGCTAAATCTCTTTCCACCGAGCCATTTCTTTAGGTTTGGAGATAGGAAGTAGTCACTAGTCACAATTGAAATCTCTATCAAAATCTATACCGTTTACACCGGGTTATTCATGACATTTTTCAAGATTTCGTTTTCATGCGATAAACATTTGATTGGAATTTTCATTTTCAAATGTCAGACTCCATACAAAAATTATCATTTAAATGCGAAACAGCTGGCGAGCATACCCTTCAAAGAGTTGTTATTAAACAGCGTTGGTTTTTTTCATTACAATTAAGGAAAAAACATAGTTGTGTCACTAAGTACTACGAGACTTGGAGTAGATTTTTTCAAAAAGATTTTGCTCGAAATCTCGTAAGTACTAGATTTTGGACTGGTGTAAATGCCACGTAATGTAACGGGATTTTTTTGAGTTACTAACAATTTATTACGATTTATTGAGATTTTCGATTCAACAAAGTACGAATTATCGAGATTCTACTGTAGATTCAATCACATTATGAACATTCGGAAGCGTAATGCAAATGTCTTTTATCATCTGATAATTATTGATTATAATCAGGTGAACCAATTTTCGTTTATTTTTTATTATGAAGTTAAGAATTTATACTGACAATTTTTTAAAATACGTTACCAAAGCCGGCTTTACGTAATACATGAATAGCCCGTTAGTTTTCTATATAGTATTTCCTTTTGAAATATGTACATGTATGTAAGTATGTGTGTATATATATGTATGTATTTATATGTCTATGTAACTGTCATCAAAATTTAAAATCTATTTTTATTAGTTTCTTTTTTGTTTTTAAATGGGGCTTTAGATGTAAAACAAATATTTACATCCATATTTTAAGATTAACGACAATAAACGTTTTAAATAATAATAATAATAATAATAAAAAAGAAACATACACCATAGTTTTGACAGGCAATGTGACGAACTGTTGTTGAGCCGCCACATAACTGAGGATCACACCATGAATACTGCTGGCACAAACAATTAAATAAATTCACCAATAAAATCAATAAAATTAAAGTTTTCCTTTTAACAGACACTTGAGCAGTCGGCATCACCTGCACTATTGATAGAAAATTCATTTTGTGTGAAATTTAAATAAACAAATAACTTTAATTGTTATTTTTTTTCTATTAAATATTTGCGGTTAATTTTATTAATAATATTTTTTAATAGCTAAAAGCTGTTATTTTGCCGTTTTATTTAATGGCTTTTAACAAATATTTTTAAACTTTTTTTTTGCGAAATTTATTAAAATTATTTTCGAGAAAGGAAAACAAAGTTCAAAACAAATGTTAACCGCCGACAACCGTCTACGGATAGCGAATGATAGTAGTCAAGCTAAAATTCTAACGGCCAAGCCCAAAAGATATTATAATATTTCTCTTTAGTTATTGGCAATCATTTTCGTTTGATCATTCTTTCTTTAAATTTTTTTTGTATATAAAATAAATAATATACAATAGAATTTAGAACAAGTTTTCAACATGTTTTTTTTGTTAGTTGAACAATAATTTCGAATGATTATAAGCGGCTGAAATATAAATTTCTTCTTTAAAAAAAAAAATAAATACAAAATAGAACATTAAACTCTCGTTGACACAAATGCAAAGTAATTACATACATACATGTATGAACTGAGTCCTCCTCTCGCTCTTTACTGCATTTGTAATTCGTGTGCAATAGAAGTTCGTGTGCAATAGAAGTTCATGTGCAATAGAAGTTCGCCTGAATCCCGTTAAAGTATGTAAAAGAAAGATAGAAAGAAAGAAAGAACGAACTTGTTCTTAAAACCGTAAAGAGAGAGAGAGAGAGAGTAGTTACTCGCTAATCTTTTTATTATAATAATTGTACGAGTAAGTACTCCTCGTAAAAATAAATCTATTCTAAATTATGCAATTATTTTATTATGTTAGTTAGTTAGTGAGTTGGCTAATGGGTCAGTTATTAACTTAACATTATTTTGGCGCATCAATTTCAACTTGTCCGCTAATGACTGACTGACTGTAAGACGACTATCAAAACGTCTTAATGCCGTTTGTTGGTGTCCAGCAGTGTTGCCACCAACGAAATGTTAAATTACACATGCATCATGCCAAAATTACACATGAAATTAGGAATTACACATGCCTTTTTTTCGCTTTGATTTCGTTAAATTAAATATTTGACCTTTTTTGGTGTAATTGCAAAATTTTTATGATGATGATTTTCAATACTTGGGCTTTCAAGGTCATCTAATAAAATATTATTTTTTACATATTATTCCGACGTATCGTTGATATTTTCCAACTTCTTCAGGAATTTTTTTATTTTTGTAGATATATAATTTTCTTTACGCCAATTCCTTAAAAATATCACAGTTTTGTTTTGTGTAAAAAGGACTATCACAAACAAAACCTTAATAAATTTAAAGCAAAAATACACAAAACAGGTTCATAAATAAATTAAAATATCACAGCCAATCCACACTTGCCGTCATCACAATAAAAAAGTGGTGCTCAAAAACGACAAAATTTTAAATTACACATGAGTTACACTGCCGCCAATTACACATGGGCTACACATGAAATTAAAAATTACACATGATATGTGTAATTACACCTAAGGTGGCAACACTGGTGTCCAGTCATCATTAGTGGTTTTGAATGGAGGAAGCATGTTATTTTATTTAAATATCATCATGTTTTGTATTAAATTATGATTCAAATTAGTTGCCACTTGACTGTTGGTTGCATACTGTTTTTGTTGTTGTATATTTTTGAGTGGCATAAATTATTTTTTATTGTTTTAAAATCTAGTATAGAAAAGAAGATTACATACAGCACGATTAATAAGACGACACCACTTGTAATGGGCGTTGCTCAGTGGGGCCGATGTTGGAAATAAATGCTTATGAATATTTAACTTCTAAGGAACTGGTGAGTTCTGCTTAAAAATTGCATCATTAATAGAGGAACAGTTGAACTTTCAGAATATTGCCTGTAAGATATGTACCGTTGGAGCTCTTGTTACTATAAAAAATTAATTAAAAAAATAATAATTTTATGGAAAAACTAGTACGTAAACGTCCTATTATCCCGACGCAAGCGTGATGTGATGTACATATCACACAGATCCACTTTATAGAATACAGAGATCCGCTTGCATTGGAACAATGGGATGCTTACGAACTAATCATTCGGAGGCTCTGAATGCTGTACTAAACCATATTCCGATCGACCTTCATGTATTGGCGGTATCCTCGAGTAGTACGGCAAGATTAGCGGCAAATGGCTGTTAGAGATCACGGTCTTATGGTCATGTCAGTATCCTGGATCAAATAACCCCTACGCTGAGGAAATCTACTGATTACATGGTGCCTAATTTGGACTTTGATAAAGTATCGAAAGTTCTAGTTGCATCCAGGCGGGAGTGAAAGGGAGGCACAATGGTAAAAAAAATACGACGTCAGAGTATACACTGATGGATCAAGAATGGTCTGCGGTGTTGAATCTGGAGCTTTTTGAGACAATCTTGGTATAGAACGCTCCTTCCGACTCCCTATCGAATCCATTGTATATCATGTCGAAACTTTGGCTGTAAGGGAAGCGGCCGATAGGAAGGTACAGGGTAAAGTCGGTATCTTTGTCGACAGCCAAGCAGAACTTCTATCCCTAAGATCATATACCATTTCCTCTATTCTGGTTGGGCAGTGTAAGAGTGTGTTATCTAGACTGATTGGTCAAGATGAACTCACCCTAATCTGGGTCCAAGCACATAACAATTTTTCAGGCAACGAACAGGCGGAGGAGCTGACTCTTATTTAAATACCTTCAACGCCGAATCGGTAGCCCTGCTGCTTGGTACTATTACAAACTGCATCTCTAAGCATTATCGCTATAAGGATGAATGCATGCCGCAATAAGGACACCTGCAAGGTCGTTAAGAATATGTGGCGTTGCTACAAATATAGACGTTCAATACAATTAACAAGTAGAAACCGCAGGGACAACTCGAGGCTTGTTGCAGTTATGACGGGGCACTGGACGGTCGGCAGACATTCTAATAGGACAGGCCTGTCCTATAATGCGTTCTCCCGAAGTTGTCGAAAAGAAAGCAAAGAAGAGACTATCTCCCACTTTCTTTGCGAATGTGCAGCTTTGAATCTCTCGAGACACAAGTTTTTAGGCAATCATGTACTAGAAGACCTTTCAGATTTATCAGAGATTGATTTGACTGACCTTATCAGATATCTCAATGCTTCGGGTTGGATCTAGTACCAATCGCCGTATCTGAGTACTTAGATACGTTAATACATAGTTTGACACCGTCGATTGGAGGCGTCTTTTCAAATAAGAATCATCTAGATTCTACTTGAATGCCTGCGTGAAGAGGGCACCCACGTAAACCAACCAACCAACCAACAGATATCCCACTATATAGAAAAATAATTTTGTTTTTAATTTAATTAACTTAATTAATTAATCTCGATTAATAAATAAAAAAATAAAAAAACTTAATTTTTATGTTATATTCATTATTTGTAAAATTCCCATAATCACAATTATCTTAAAGGGTCTTTCACACTATCACACAAGTCTTAAGATTTTCATTGGATTTTGTGTAAAAGAAATCTAAAGAGATTTGTTGCGACTGTCAAAAAATCTAACGTACCATTATATTTTGTTCTCACACTATCAGATCTCAAGTAAAATGAAAAATATGAGTAGAAAATAAACGGCGGCTGAGCAGTTTCATATAGCCGGTGAACGTGCCGACCTTTTAAAATGTTTAGCAGTTAAAGTATATGTACACTATATATCAAAGTACAACATTAAATGACAAAAATTTCATTAATTTTGAGACATGGTGTGATACACATTCCAAATTTCGAACCTGTGTATGCCAAAAAAATCCCATCAGAGACGGCACGCTATCGGTGGCGAAACAATGGACTGTTCAATTTGCTTTTATAAAAGTTCTACGAAGATAAAAAGAAAAATCTTATCGTTTAGAAAAATTTCTTAAAATCGCAAAGTCTTATGGCATGTGAAATTTATTATCGTATTATTTATCATATTAATAACATTTTGCTTTCACACGATAGACACTTGCACGTATTATTACAGTTTTTGACAAGTCTTAATACAAAATATTATAGTGTGAAAGGCCCTTAACCCTTTGACGACCAAACATTTTTGGATGAAGCGATTTACTTTTTTGTTATATTTTCAAGATCTATGGCATAGTAGTAGCTATGAAAAGAAATTGCCGTTCTGGGATCCCTTTAAGTTCCCCATTTCACTTGGCAAATATAGTTGCCTATGGGTTGAAACGAAATTTGTTATGCCAAATTATTCAATTGCAGAAAAGATTTAAGAATTGGTTTTTATTTAAAACGTAAAGAAAAATAGATTAGATTTAAAAAATTTTTATAATTAGTGTTTTTCCTGATAGATTCCAAAGCAAACACGGGACGTACTGAAGCAAAGGAACACATTACATTGAATGCAAATAACATTTGTGCGACTATACATACTTATTATTGGAAGCACAATGAGAGCACCGTTTCCAACCTTCACGTTTTCCTATTTTATGGAGAGATTTGGGCTTGCTTATGAAATGGGTTCCAGATTTTGTTGCGGCTGAAAAGGCATGCTTCCTTGAATTGAAGATAGTCGAAATTTAATGAAGGTCGAATTGAGGGGAGTTTCCCTAAGCTCTCACGTATGACAATGCCGGTATAAAAGTTAAACTCTGCCACGGTTAAAATACACAACAGGCTTTAAAATTTGGTAATGTTTGTATGCGCAATCTTCTTCAAATCCGGTAAAAAGGGGATTCTTATAAGTAAGAGTCTGTCTAAAGCGAAGGAATTTTCGTGTGGTATGAACAACGGTGGTCTTATTGCATATTGTAATTGGCTCATCTACTCCCTCAATGATAACTTCTATGGGCTCATCATCTTGAATATCCAAAGCGTAATTTTCAAGAAACAAGACAACTTCTTTGTCAAAGTTAGTAATAGCTTCTTCGTCGTCATCACTGAAATCGCAAAGTAAAAGTTGCTCGATTTGCTCTTGTCGAAGGAAAAAGAAGCGATCTCGGGCTGGTCCACTCATTCTAAATTTCTAAACAGTATACAAATTTCATTCACTTTTCTATACAGACTGATGCAAATAGTGCATTCGTTTAAAATTTCAAATAAGGACTGTCAAAATACTTACATGTGTTCGTATGTATGAATTATAATTTGGTGATTATCCTTTTTCGTTTCTGAACGCAAAATACTAAACACAGAAATGTTTAGTCAGTGCTTAACGTTAGTGAAAAAAGAGCTCAAAAGTTCGAACCTTAATTTCAATTTAGAGTTTATAATTGTAAAGTTTTTTAGAAACATTTATTTTCGTTTCAACCCATAGGCAAACATAATTGCCAAACATAATTTGATTAGCTGTAGGCAGCCTGAAGTTTACGCAAACTTGGGATTCGAGCCCACATCATAACATCCAGCATTTTTCAGATGTGCATTAGTATGCCATTGTATTTATTGTTGTCGGAGTGTTGAAGTGATGAAGGCATAGCAATGGTCACTGAACTGTTCTGGCAGCAATTGATACTGGTGTATACTAGCGGACATCACAGCGCCCTCCTTCGTCGGTATTGTAGCAAAATCGCCGGCGAAGTAAAATAATTAATAAAATGGCTACAACAGCTTAAAACACATTTAATGCGCCTACTTAACATCAGAGGCGATGCAACACTGATCTAAAAACAAACACAGCGCGCAATATCAGAGTTGTAAAAATTAAGCTTTCTCTCTTTCACCATCTGTCCTCCCTCACTATCCCTTTCCCAAGGAAGGTAACACACCTACGGGTTGGTAGGCATACTAATTGCCTGAGTGTTACTTCTTTAAAAAAAAAAAACTTATATCCATTATATTTTTGATAGATAAAGGTTGAATATCCAAGACATAACTAACTGTCATACCTTTGCGCCGTATTTTTACCCCGTAGCAGTCCTCGTTATAAATACTTTTTTTTTTGCTAAATTTGGAGCCTCGTTGGGAACAGTGGGCCCCGATAGGAACTCGCCCTCAACTACATTCTTGTTGCCCTAATCTTCTTCTAGAAAATTTTTTTAACAAATTTCCTGTATCTGTTAACTGGACAAATATATAGGCCTAAGGCTTATTTTCAGGACTACATGGCTGCAGGTTGTTGTCCCTGCTACTTTTGTTGTGTAGTCTAAGTAAACTCATTTCTATTTTTTGTTGCCTACGAGAAACAAAAAAAGAGTTGACAATATAACAAAATAAGTAAAGCGAATTAGTGCTAAGAAATATTTTTTTTATGTAAAATAAAATAAAATGCAAAAATTTCAGTTCTTTTTTTTTGGTATTAACTTTTTGTGTAAAAACAATTTTTGCATAAAATAAGGGAAATGAAATTCCTGAATATTAGATCAATATTCTGTGTTCATCTTTTTGAAAATCTTAAGAATTCAATGAAGCAATAAAAAGACTACTGAGTCAATCATATCGCGGTAATCGCGCAAATGCGTGAAATTTTCCAAAATTTTGAATAAGCCATAAAATCTTCTTAAACGAGCTTCAAATGCAAGGAATGTGAAAATCTCGCAAAAAATTCGCAATAACTTCCAAACATTAGGAAAATTTAAATGTTCAATATCATTTAAAAGTCGATGAAACAATGAAATATTGAAAAAATCTCCCATAGTGCAATAAACGCGAAATTCCGCAAAAAGTTGCAACGTTTTGAAAAAGCCGAAAAATCTTCTAAAATTTTTAATTTTTCAACACCGTAGTTAGATAAAAAAAAATATTTAACTCTAACATATGGAGCAACATTGTTCTGTTTGCACGCTGTTAAAGTCAGCTGATTATGTACCATACGTTTTGTGTGAAATTGGCGTGAAAAATTTTAAATTTTGATTGTTTGTTCTGGCGAAAGTTTACACAAAACTGAAAAGGATTAATATGGAAAGCGCTTGTCCAGGTATGTAAAAATATAGTTTACCAATGTTTGTGTCGTTGTTATGTGTTTTTGTCCAATTGTACCGTGTTTTTTTTATGTGTACATACATATATTTAGAATGAGCTTAACAAGTGTAGTTGTGTTTCGTGGATCATTACTTTTGCATGGCAAAGCGTTGCAAAAAGTTGTAATTGAGAAGTTTTTAAGCAAATTATGCAGATTAATAAGAAACTAATTTTTTTTGTCCGAATCCACACGTTTTCGAAAAAATCAAATTTTTCTAGTACAATATGTGTTTAGTCGTGCTGAGCTGGCTGACATTTGGAGCAACAACAATCTCTCAGGAGGCGCCATACCACAGCACATATTGGAAAGCATTGCACAAAAATATTTGAATAACGAGAACATTAAGTCAATAAATGAAAAATTGAAAGCCTTCGTCAATTATATAAATAAACACTTGCCGAAGTGTAATTCAACTCTTGGAAGATTTAAGGGAAAGCACTCAAAATGGATTGCCAAAAGCATATTCATAGAAATCACTGGTAATTATGCGTTAGCAAACAAAGTGGGTCGCCCAAAATGTGATTACGAAAGCGCTGGTCCTCTTCTGAAAAGAAATTAGCCGCTGAACTTTTAGAGGAGAATAACAACTTATCTCCCTTACTCATACATGGTGCCACAGTTTCAGCTAAAAAATCTAATGAAAAAGATTTGGCTGTTGTTTTGAAAGCAGTTGGGAGTTGTGACAGTATTAATGAAATAAAAAAGAAGCTTTTTGCGGATGAGCCCAAAAAAATGTCAGCTGACAGTGCGCTTGCATTTTTATTGGAAAATGGATTCACAAAAAGTCAGTATATAAATATACAACGAAATGCAAAAATTTACGGATGTGATATGTGTATGTATACCCAGCATATCCGGCCGTACTTAAATGTAATTATTATTTTTTATATTTTTTATGTATAATTATAATTTTTTTTTTCATCAAATATAATAGAAAATTTAAAAATAATATTTTTAATGGAAACGTCAAAAACCTAGTTGCGTGTCGGCCAGATCGGTTATATGGCAGCTATATGAAATAGTGCACCAAATCATATGAAACTTGCTAGGTCATCTTGGGAGCATAAAAAATGTATACAAATCAAATTTCAATTCAATAGCTTTAAAATTAGAGTTTATGCCAAAAAAACGAAAAAAATCTATAGTGGAATGTGAAAGTATTTCTTTCACATTCTTTAAGTTTTTACCTTCATTTAGGAAGTTTTACACCCATTTCAAAATTTTTCAACTTTTCGCGGTTTTTTTTTTAGCTATTTTTGCGTTATGAGTGATTCGTTGTCGTTTTATTGCTTCATTGAGTTGTACGTTTTGAAAAACGTAATTTAAAAAATCTAGAGATCTAAAGTGGCTGACACCTCTGAAATAGAAATGAAGCAGCTGTTTACTATGTAGCTGTTGTTTTCAAAATAATTAAGTAGCTGGCTACAGGGTGACATTTGTAGCCAGCGGCATTTCTAATCACGTAGCTGTGTAGCCTGCTGTCGTGAATGTGTTTATAGCTTAACTTTGCTTAACGCACTACTATAAAACTTCTTATTTTCCAAAATTCGCCGATCTTCAGTCTTTCTTGCAATTAACATAAAAAATGTATACACAGACAAAACATAAAAACAAAAAAAAAACCCAAAAATAATCTCACTAACCTGAAGTTGATATTGACTTTGAAAACTAAAATAAAAAATATTTTTACTGCGCGTAAGAAACACACCAAAAAGGGATTATGTATTTTAGAAACACGTAGCAGGATAACGGAAAAAACGGGGGGACTGCCGCGGTAAAGCTATTGCATAGCATTTTTTTATCAAGTTATGCAATTATAATTATTTACTTATTTTTTATTTATGCAGTATTTTTTTGACATTAATTCAAGTTTTTTCTTTGATATTAATTCAAGTTACACTTTTTGAGCGTGTAAAAACCGGTTCTGGCAATACTGTATGTTAATGAAATCAATAGCATATTTTAGGGGTTAACATACGCTAGGCGATTCAAATACTTAAAAAAAACAAAAGACTTAAGAAACAAACTTAGTGTTAAATTTTATTTTCGTTACGCAATTTCTTGATTCGGTCGACGCGCTCAAAGCCCGCGATAAAAGCTATGCAATAGCTTAAAAATTTTTTTGCTTAGTGATGTAGAATCTTATGTACGTTAACTTGGTACAAAAATTTGTGCTGTTTTCTGAATTTATTTTAATTAATTAATTACCATTTCTGGCATTGAATACCCCCATGTGCGTAGCCGTGCAATAAAGTCAAATGGCCTTAGATTCACATTTCAACATTTCTTGGAAAAACTCTAAATACAATAATTAATGATGCTCAGCAAGATGATGTTCAAATTTGTTGCACAGTGTAATCAGCCTATGATTAAGCAATTAATATAATTAATTTAATTTCGATTTATAAGCTTCTTACTTACCGTTGATTGATTGTTCTTTAATTATACTCGTGTCAAATCATAAGAAAGCTTCTTAGAATGCATCTGATTAAAAGAATAATTGCATTAAGCTTCTCAAACACACCGGAGAATGAATTTATAATTATTTCAATAAATGATACTTCTATAGAAAGGAGGAACTAGTTTTATCTGTTTTAAAACCTGCCGACAATATTAAAATATACGTTCAAGTTTTTGTTTTAATTAAAATTTCTAACCGGTTTAATAGTTTGCAATATTAAGATAAAGAAAATCGACTTTATAATTAGATTAAAAACGAAAATTTGTGAATTTTATTTCTGATTAGCATTTTGCAAAATAGATTTAAAACAAATTGCAAAAGGGGACATCATCATTAACGTCATCATAAAACACGAAAAGTTAAAAGGTTATTGACTTAAATCTTTTGCGTTCATTTAAATCAACAAGATATTAAAATTGCTATTCCTTTATTATTAACTTTTATTTCATTTTATAGTCTCTTGAAAATTATCGGAATTATTGAAACATAAAGTTATTAGACAATCATTAAAATAGTATCTTAAATATTAAAACGTGCTAAGTTTTTAGTTTTTGAATTTTATGTCAGCAGCGTGATTAATTGCTTTAATGATTGATTGTATTTTAAACAGCCAACATCATGATTTTATTAATTAATTCAGAAAGTTAAAAGCGGCTATGCCGGTTTCTTTATAGTTTCCACCAACGCATCGTTTTTGCAATTTGTTTGCTATTAAATATTTAGCTAATTTTCAAGCTTCCGAGTTTTCCACCAGTTTAGCTGTTTAAAGGTTTTTGCACTTTTCACCCTGAAAAGAGTTAATTTGCGACTCTAAGGAGACTTCTTTTTACTAATGGCTTTTATATCCACTGTTTTGTCCACTGTTGATACTTTTTTGAGCTCGAGAATTTTCTTTTCTGCTTTTGGTAATTCAATCTATGAAATGTTTTTCAGGCATTTTTAATCATGATTTCATTTACTTTTCTAAAGTAGTATTTTTCCAGCTTCGCTTCTTACTTACGGTTCCAGCGATTTTCAAAATATTTTCAATTTCTTCTCCTGTCTTAGCGATTTTCCGTATAATGACACTTTATGTGCTAAAATGGTATTTTACCGGATCTTTTTAGAGAATTTTAATAATTTTTAAAAGTTTTTGCGATTATAACGATTTTTGGTTATTTTTTAGTTCCAAAGTGATTTAAAATTGAACGATTTTTAATATAATAAGTAATTTTTTCCAGGAGTTTGGCACAAGTTATTCATATTAAAAGTCGTAAAATTTTAATTCACGCCCAAAACTCTATACCATTCCTGCGGTTTTCTTCGAGTTTTGAATCCGATTTACCGTTGCAGCGATTCTCGATTTTTCATTAATATTTTAAAATTATTATTAACAAAACAGTGCTAAAGTGAAGCCAACTACTTTAGCAGCATGGAACAGTACTGTTTTCGACAGTCGCCACAACATCATCATCAGCGGTGATGTGTTTGTTTTTATCACTTTAGGAACATCGAATTATATCTTCTTCCAACTCGATTCTAGTTGGACAAGGGTACTGCTAGTTAGACTTGGATCCAACTCGTTCAGTCGCTCGTTGTAGACAAAAATCTTTCTCCGAACCGATATAATTTATATGTGTTTGATCAAAGGTTTTTGTCTAAAAAGAACGATTGAACGAGTTGGACCCAACTGTACCAACTAGAGTTGGGTCCAATACGTTCAGTCGCTCATTTTAGACAAAAAACTTTGACCAAACCCATTTAAATTATATGGGTTCGATAAAAGGTTTTTGGCTAAGACGAGCGACTGAACGTATTGGACCCAACTCTAGTTGGTAAAGTTGGGTCCAACTCGTTCAATCGCTAGTTTTAGATAAAAACCTTTAATCAAACCCATATAAATTGTATCGGTTCCATGAAAGATTTTTGTCTACAACGAGCAACTAAACGATTTGGACCCAAGTCTAGTACTAACTATTGTGAATAGAGATGTTGGATACAAGTCTAATTTTATTATTCAGCTAGAAAACGAGTTTAATCCCGCTCTAGTTGGTGCTGGCCTAGTACCGGTTCATACACTTCAACTTTTATTGATCAACTCGTAGTTCAGCCGTAAGAAAGACGGAGACGGAAATAAAAATATCTCTTTTTCTTACAACAATAGTTGAAGTGTGTAAACCGGGACTTACATAGGACAAGTTTAGTATCTGAAATTTTAATTCAGCTGGGAGAAAGACAGAAAAAGAAAGTATTTGTCTCCCTGTCTCTCTCCCAGCTGAATTAAAATTTGACAAAGAAAACTTTTCCTGTGTGAACCAGCACTTGGAAGGACCGTAAGCAAATTGCGACCGGTAGTTGCTGCAACAACAACGACTGAATGCAGAACCCGGCTCGAAGAACAATAGATAAGTTGCAATCGTTAATTGAAGTATCATTACACACCAGCAGAATGGAATAATTATTTCATCTGCCAGTATAAATTTCGTCAGAACTCGCGGTGCCTTTCCGCTGCCCCTTCGAACAGGGTGAGTATTCGGACTAAGAAATGTACATATTTGTCAATTGAGGTGCTAATCAGGAAGATCATCAGGTGCTGCGAATATCGGCTTAAGGCGGCGTAATTAATTTATTTAAACTTACATTGACCCTTCTTTCCTGGCTTAGGAGTGCTGATTTGTTTTATAAGATAAATGGGGTTGTCAAAATTACTTTCTGCCACGGACAGATATAAATTACACAACCGACTACTGTCCCCATAAGGATATTGAACATTATGTAAACACTTTATGGGATCGAAAATGAATTCCGAGTTTTATTTGGAAACGAACCGAATGTACTTTTATCCACCTGTGATGCAGAGTATAAAACCATTAAGTATTTTTTACTACACTTTTGCTTTTCGATTTCGGTTATTGAAGTATTTTTTCTAAGCTGAATAATAAAATTAATTTTTATTACTAAATCGTTAATTTTGGGAAATCATTAAAAGAAGTAAGAGTCTACAATTTCACTATCAAAATGAAAACAAGTTTAGTTGTTAACGAAAATAGTAAACATACAGTAAAGCGTGCTTAAAATTAACTACTTGGTTCCAATAAAATAATTTTTTTTACAGACATTAATAATAATGATTTTTATTTATAGAGATTTTTATTATTTTGAACTATATTCGTTTGTAGCCGAAAGTTCTTAGATTTTTATTAAGAATACAGATTAGAACTAGAGAAACATTGGTTAATTCAGACTTGAATGGTAAAATATAATATTCAATCAGTGTTCATGTGAGTTTCAAGCCTTGATTGTAGAAATTATGTATGAGAAAAGAATACGAGAATTATTATTACTAGAGTTCGATGAGAGAACTTTTAGGGATATGCGATTTGATGTAATACACCGTAATTAATAAAAAGCGTGATTTTTAATGTTTTGCCAGTTACGTGGTTTAGCAATCCAGCCAACGAAATATTGGAATTTATTTAACAAAAAATTTTTTGACATCAGTGACTGAATAATAAACAATAGACGGAAGCCGCTGCACAGTGGCCAATTTGGCTTTGCTAGCGGCATTTAATTCAAATTTTCAAATTTGAAAAACCGTTAATTTTTTTTAACAATCGATAACAAATACATTCACTAGATTTGTATCGATTTTTAAAAGCTCAGCTTACAGCTGATGAACAGCTGTGAGCTGTCAAAGTCAGCATATGTTTCTGCAAGTGTTGTGCAAAATATTTCCGCCGTTTTGATCATCGTTTTGCTATTCGTGTTAAACTTGCAAATTTTATTATTTTCATTAAAAGTTTTGTTATATACTAACGCCAAGGTATGTATTATATAAAAAAAACTGTGGTTGTGATCTGTGTATACTTATGTTATTTATAAAACGTAATCGTGTTTAAGTGTATTAGCAACTCGCCCATTGTAACGTACACCTGTCTTTCGTGGAGTAGAACTTACAAAATTCACCTGCATTCAGTGTAATTGTAAATTTTCCTATATGTGTAAACCATTGTGTGTCCAAAATGTCCAAAATTTACTGCGAGTACCTGCGAGCCTTCAATTTATTGTACTGAAGAATCTGATTAATATTTCTTTTATAATATGGTTTCTCTTTGAGTTGACAATTTTTTTTTATTTTATATATGAATATATGGTGGAAAATGTTTATTGAATTAAAAACAAAATAAAAAAAAATTAAAAATAAAAAATTTAAAATTAAAAAAAAAAAATTAAAAATAAAAAAAAAAAAAAATTTAATTTTTTTTTCCAAAAATTGTTTCATTTTTTTCTGAACTGAGAAAAAAAAAATTTTTGAAGATATCTTCTTTACTTTGGAAGCTATGAATAAAATGCCGCTAGCGAAGCCAAATTGGCCACTGTGCGCTGGTGACATTTTATTGAAAACTCTTTATGAAAAATACGGCATCTTTGTTACCTTTTTGCCAAACTCCGGTACCGAACGCGAACATTCGGCGGTACACTACTAAGTAATGCGTTTGATACGCATTGGTTTTACCTCTTGTGATATTTTCCTAAATTTTTTTGGAATTATAATATTTTTATTGCAAATTTTATGAACATGTCAAGATTAAATAGTATTTTTTCACGTGACATCTGTATCTAAAATTATTTAATTCCCACTTTAATCGCTAATATTTTTGACGAAAACTGTACTTTTTCATAACAAACTTTTTTTTTATTTATTTATCTATCAGGAATAATTTAAATCTAATTTATACGAATTTATAAATTAATTTTTAATAAGAACAAGAACTACAAACCATCCATAAATAATTAAAAAATTTAATATACAAAATTTAATGTGAACAAAAGCTGAATTTTTAGTGAAACGTCTTTCTATTCAAATATGAAATGGTCAAATAGTTTTTTTTTTCTTTTTTCAATTTTATAAATAAACAGAATGAAAAACAACCGCAAGAAATCTTCTCTAGACATTTTGGCATCAGTCACAATAACCACACGACACACGAGTCAATTTGAATATGGCTTCCTTTTTATGTCTTTCTTTTGATTTCGTTTTGTTTGCAATCAAATCATCAATCAATATTATAAATATATATATATATATATTTTTTTCCATACTAACTGCCAAACCATTAATTAAATCACAAGTATTTGAAACAGAGATGAGATCGTGAGCAACTTTGCACTCAAGTTCATGCACGCTCGCTCATAAGCAAAAATCATGTGACATTGAAACTGAATTAGTTGCGATCACAAAAAATGCACGCTCACGAAGTACTCTCCGAAAATAATAAGCCATATCAAGGCAAACGCATTGGCAAATATAATTCTTGGATGTCAAAATAAACTGTTCAAGAGTAATTTAAAATTAGAAGAATTTACCAAAAAGCAAATTTTGACAATGTTAGATGACATAACACAATCAGTCGGCTTCGCTTTTGAGTTTGCAAACAAAATAATTAAAAAAATGTTGACAGCCAAAATACAAGCGAGTTCAGTTACCTGCAAGGCAAATTCATAACAGATAGACTCGCCTCAATTCGCTTTAAAAAATACCTGCTTTCTTTGTCAAAATTAACGTCAAACACTTTATATAAATCAAACATAAACAAATTTTGATAAATAAAGCAGATCAAAATGCAAGGAGATGCAAGAAGCAAAAAATAATCAGCTGAGCTGTCAAGACCACCTGTTATGAATTCGCCTTGGTCACCTGATCTCTCGAGCCACCTGTTATGAATTCGCCTTAAAGCAATATTTTAACATTTTCGCCTTTTAATTTTATTCGTGGTTTTTCTAAATTATATCCTTGGAATTTTAGTGTTCAATTTGCACGTTGTCAGACCCTGTTAGAATTTACACGAGGCTTGTATTCAACAAAACCATGGGAAAATTGGAAAAATCAAACTGAAAAATATTATTCGTGATAGAGGGAATTTAATTCTTCGTGCGAACATTTTGCGCGGGAATTATTCGCGATCGTCAAGGAACATCAGGGAAATGAGAAATACTTCGATTAAAAAAATTTCATGTTACTTATTGAGAAAGTTTGTTTTGCAAATTGGATTATTATTCTTCCAATCGATCTTGAAGTCACTTTTTTATAAAAAAAACATCCAAAGTTATTCTCTCTCAATATATCGTTACCCTTTGGGTAACTTCTTCAGGAGGAAAAAAATCGTTAAAGAAATTAAATAACAAAAAAGTTACAAATTACCAATTAACGATTTCTTTTTCCGTTTTGGTTTAAAAATTGGTTGTCAATTGAAAAAATTTGTTTGACTTTTTTTTTTAAATGAGGAAATGAACTAATTCTGAAAATTTGAAAACATTAATATGGTATTATTTCATTTTATTCTATATAAAAATTTACTCCTTTGGCCTTGTATATTAAATGACTGTAATTCTGTGCTACACTATCAGTATCAGCTCTAAAATTAGTTCTTAAATCTGACGATACGAATACGAAATATTTGTTATAAACTTTTACTTTTATAACTTTTATAAGTATTCAAAGATAGTGTCTATTAAGGATCATGAAATATTTCTCCAAGTCAAAAAAAAAAAACAAAAAAGCAATAACACTTAAGTATTAATCAAACCAAAAAAGTTTGTCTTAAGTAAAAACAAAAATTAGAAAGAAAAATGGTACATGAGATAAAACCAACATGTAACAATGGGTTAATTTAACGTTAATTAGTGATAATAAAATTTGAATATTGATAGTGGTAAAACAGTGTTTACTGTAAAAACAAATAATAATACAAATAACTCTCGTATGCTTTTTCTAGACATTATTTGTATAAATACAAATTTTAAATCACATTCAACCGAGCCACCTAAACAGTGGCGGATACATGGAAACACACATGAACACTGATGATGGGAGTGTAGCGGCTCCCGAAAAACAACGTTGTTTCTGTTCTGCCTTGTAAGTTGAAATTAATTGGTGTTAAAATTTTCCCTTGTTGCTTTGTTATCTCATGTCCAATTCTTTCTGACTAAAAATGTTACGAACTTTAGCCAAAAATAATAATCACTTTGGATTAAAGAAACCATTAAAAATAACATCTTTTGCATATACACCGTTTAATCTTAATTGATTTGTTCATATATTTTGATACTCTGTGATACTCTACTACATCGTTTTTTCCGATGTTAGAGAGGTAAATCTATTAAAAATCCTATTTCTTTTTTGGATTAGAAAACTAAAAAAAATATTTAATGTGATTATTTTTCGAGCAAAATTGATTGTTAGCAGTTGTTATCAAAAGAAGAAAGATTTGAATATGAGACATTATTCCAAATATTTGTTTCCGGGTCATAATTTGTATAAATAAAAATTTAAAATCACATTTAATTGACACCTAAACAATGGCGAATACATGGAAACACACAGGAACACTGATGATGGAAGTGTGGAGGATCCCGAAAAACAACGTTGTTTCTGTTCTGCCGTGTAAGTTGAAATTAATTGATGTTAATTTTTCGCGTATTCCTTTGGACTATTGCCTCATATCCAATTCCTTCTACAAAAATGTTATGAACTTTAGCCAAAATAATAATCACTTTTAAATACAACTACTAAAAAATATTGCCAAGTTAGAAGTTTGCCTAGAAATAATATGATATTTTACCTATCAAGATCTTGGTCCTCTTTTTGATCTCAATACTTTTAATGGTCGAAGTTTTTGGATAGAAAACTTAAGACTGGATTAAGTTTGCATTAAACGCCTTCTGAAAATTTCCTATATCAATTGAGGTTCACAAGATACAGCTCTATATGAACAAATAACACTTCTTGTCCATGCACCCTTTAGTTTTTAAGCAAATTAAATTTTTTTCATAGAATGTTATGTGTAATAAATAATAATACATATCGTGTGAGAATTTAAACTGTTCACCTATTATTGTTCTGACGTAAGAGCTTAATATCATAAATAACATATCTTGTTTATACACCCTTTCATTATGTTTAATATTTGTTGTCTACGATTCACGGGATAGAAGCGTTTGACAGACGGACAGAAAGAAATCGTAACGAAAACAATACGGTTACGTTTTCAAACTTTGTGTATGGAACGCTTAAAAAATGATTTTTAAAACGTGGATGTTAATATACATGATTTTTGATTTGAATATCAGATCTCCTTTATTGTCAAATTGTAATATGTCAGAAAAAAAAGAGTTAGTGAAACTAAATATATTTTATATATCAAATCAAATACTATACATAATTTATTAACACTCATTCCATACGATTTTCTAAGAAATATTTGTGGTGGTTACGTGATTGAAGAAAATACTTGATCACGCTAAACACATGAGTGGTGCCCATCTCTAGACAACTATCAAACCAATAAATTTTCTTTCATTTATACATAAAAAAAACTAAAGTTTTTTAAACAGATTGTATTAGAAAAAAAAAGATTCCTTGTGTTTTGATAACACACCGCCAGCTTAAATGTCAAACAGACGCACAGCACAGGCTGACTGACTCACTGACTGATATATTTTAAGACATTTGCTCACTTTTAGCCGTTTCGACAACCTTTAGCATCGAATTTAATAAATTTTTTTTGTTAGAGTTTTCTTTAAATAGCAACTAAAAATATGCAATAAATTTTATATTTTATTTGTTGTGTATGGGTGGGTGTGTGTGTTTTTTAGTTTGTGTTAAGTGGATTGGATTGGATTGTGTTGTATTTTGGATTGTGCGTTTGAGTTGGTTGGAATTGCTTGTGTTGCGCCAACTTGTGTGGGCTTAAAATTTTCCGTTTTACTTGATTGCGTTCCATTCCCCCCATCACACTTAACATCCTTTAATGTCCTGTCATCGTAGTGCTTAAAAATTAATTTTTGAAAAGACTGTCATAGATTTGTTTGGAGATAAGATGATTGCAACATTTTGAACTTTTTGTTTTTGGCAATATCAACAAGATGACTAAATTGTTTTCGAAAAATTAGAATTTATTAGTTAAAGTTTGAAGATTTCCAGAATTTGTTGTGTGTGGCCATCATTTTTTTTTATAGTTTTATTTTTTAATTTAATTGCCGGAAATTGGTTTCCTTTAACTACATGTTGCTAATTTGAATTTTTCCATTTATCTTGGGCAAAATATGAGGGATGTATATTGTTTATCAATGTGTTTATGAAATTACTTATTTCAATATAATTTGTGGTAGAAAAATATTTAGTCCCAATTCTAAATCAAAATTTCGGCTAATCCGAATTATTATATCATAGAGTTTCATTGAAAGGAAAGCAACATTAATTATAGAGTTCCTTAACTTTCATTTAATGCAAATATGCATGAATTTGAGTAAATATATCGAATCCTTTCATGTGTGTCTTAACTAGTTTTTAATCTTAGGGAATGACTGGCTCACCTTACTTTTTTATATAGACATTGCAGCCAGTAAACCGGTTTTTTTATGTGACCAAAACAACATTTTAAAACCCATGAAAAATATTTTATAGCGCAGCATATTGTGTTAGGTTTGTGTCTGACTTCACTTCCTATAATTATTCGTCGATAAATGCATCGAAGACTAAAGGTACTGTCACACTTGCCAAATATTTGCTTAAAAAATCGTGACCAACAGACAAGCTAAATTTGCATTATCTTTAATAGCAATATTTTTTTTAAATATGGGTTCGCATTTATTAAAAATAATATAAAAATAGCATTTTGCGGCATAATTGACTTTATTTTGTGATATAAAAACCAAGTTAAATCACACTAACCCTAAGCAAAAGTAGTGGTTACGTTTTTTTGGGCAAATGTTTGCC
Organism: Gymnocheta viridis; assembly: GCA_956483585.1. NCBI lineage: Eukaryota > Metazoa > Arthropoda > Insecta > Diptera > Tachinidae > Gymnocheta > Gymnocheta viridis. Next base: position 62,335,474 of record OY101443.1, on the reverse strand, counting down.
AAATGTGACCATACATTAAGCAAGACCTTTTGTTTTTAGTCCTTGTAACCGGTTTCTGTTGAATTTGAAGAGTTTTGCTAATAATGCACACTTGGCAATTTGAGCTACTTTTTAGGACAAAATTAATTTCAACCAAAATTTTAGTTACGCCGATATGGCTGAAATGTGGAATTTAAGAGTTTTATATGAGTGTGCGTCCTCATATTGGATTGTTTGATTTTTTTCATAGTGGAAATTTTTAGGGTTGCCATGATATGAAAAAATAAGTTAAAATACTAAATACTCGTATGTATCTCAAAAACGAACGGATACATATTTTTTTTTTAATTCTCACGATGAAAATAAATCAAATAAAAATAATTTTTCCGTGGACTACTTTCTCTTCATCATATTATGCACGATTTATTTCTTTTTGTTTAATATTTGTAACTGGTAAAAAATGTTATAATTTATACGAAAAATACACTTTTTATGCTGCACTGAGCACGTTGATTGCAAATCAGCTGATATTTGTGTTTTTACAAAAGAAAAATATTCATAATTTGTTTTTATATATTCTTAATCGAACGTCATTATTATTCTTATTGCGAAAAATTATTTTTGGTCAAGATTTCGGGTTAAATTGCCTACTGTGTAATGTAAGGATTGCATTTTCAGATGGGAATAAGTTGCTGAGAATTATCTTGGAAAGAAGGCCGTACTTTCTATAGGAAGAACATTGTCACACAATTTTGAAGATTTCTATTTATTTATATATTGAACTAACTGCAGTAAAATATTAAAACCGCTGTCGATGATTAAAATTCTACTATTGCACTTTTCCACCTGCATCTTAGGCTTCGGTTGGTTTATTGTCCAACGATGTCACATTTTCTATGGAATATACTGGATGATCCAAACACATTCACAGATCTGCTTATGTCATATATTACTTCGACTCTGACAGATACGAGTATCTTCTCTCTAGTTTAAGCTTTTAGCCTATTTCTGATTTAAGAAAGAACATTGATTTCGATTTCTCTAAATTATTTCTAAGCGAACAGAGACTCGATAGACAACTCGAATGAAAACGTAAATGTTTTCATATAAAATCCGATTTCTGTGCTACGAATGAGAATGAAATGTCGAAATCAATCACTTGTGGTTTTGCAACATCCCAAGTCTACTTTCTCAAACAAAAGAAAACAATATATTTTAAATCAAAAATTTATAAAGCATTTAAAAAGCATACCGTTAATTTTGCGCCACCCTGTATGTGTACGTGCAAGCGTGAATCCATGAGAAAAGAAAAGCCCAATAAAGAGAAAATTACAAAATAAAAACAAAGAAAGGTCAACAATATTAAAAAAGAAAAGGGATATTGTTTCTTTTTTTTTCGTTGCTAGAAAAGCATAACTGTGTGGTCTTGTTAAAGAAGTCATAGTTTATTTTAAACCATTGAAAAATTGTGCTCCTTCAGGTTGATTTTTTTTATTTATGTATAATAGTCGGTCATGGGGTCTAACGACGATCGCTCATGGGGTGGAACGCGTCTGAAAAATGTCTATACTTTCTTGAATTTTGTTTTTGCCAAGTCGACATATTTCGTACGTCATTTGAAAGGACTTATGAAGTCTATTTTTATATTTTTTTCTTGTCATCTGAAGAGCGAATATAAGATGATGCAAGGAACTGCACACAGTACTATTTGTAAGACAACTTCCAGCTCCCGAATGCACATCGCAAATGTTTTGGCAGTTGTCATAGAACAAACGAATATAAGAAATATTTAATATCTACTTAATTTAAGAGAGTCTAAGGCATATTTTTCATGTCCATTCAAGGTGAAGCGATGAAATTTAAATAGTAGCGGAAAAACTCTTCTCGATGCAGTTTTGTTACATCATTTAACCATACATTGGTATGCCGTTTTCTTTTCCAAAAAAATATGTAACATTACTTTTAATTTTATAAAAAAAAATCGCTTATCAAAGTTTTCTGAAGGCAAAAATGTTGCCTCGTAATAACTTCTAATAAACTCATTATTTCAAAAAATCATTAGAGAGCAAGCAAGTTTTCAATAAAAAGAACAAAATGTTTTGCACTTTTTTCTAGGAAAGAAAACGCAATTAGTCACAACGAGAGATGGGATCGTGAGTAACTTTCCACTAACGCTCAGGCACGCTCACGACCTTATATTTTTGACTCACAAGCATGCACGCTCACGTGTGTGAAAAAAATTGGTCTTATTCATTAAAACTCACGCTCATGAAATACCACGGAAAAAAACTATAAAATAATAAAAAAATATTTCAAAATTAAATGAAAAATATACAATAAAGAAAAAAAATCACGAAACAATAACGCATAAAATCGACTCATTGACGCACACTCACGGACAATATTTTAATGTTCACGTTCATGCACACTCACGTGATTGGAACAAAAAACTAATTACGATCATGCATGATCACGCACGATCATTTATGATTCATGCTAATCACTTGAACGTTGCCCATTTCTAATTGTTAGGCACAACCATAGCAGACAGTTGTCGTAAACATGACCCAAACATGTTTTTCTTCAGTGCTACTATAACGACCGCTTCGTGCTAAATTATCGTAAGCGACAAAATTTTAATTTTTCAGGAAAAGTTTTGTTTTTTTTTAACTATTTTAAAACATTTTTCTAAGTTATCAACAATTTTGACAATTTCAACCACCGATAGTTTGGTTTCATCAAATTTTAATACCAATAATAAAACAAGTTTTGTAATAACTGTCGCCTACGCAAATTTGACGGAAGGGGCAGAAGATGTTATTGTTGAAATTGCCACATAACGATGTTTTGTTAAGAATAAAAATGTATTTATAAATGTCATAATTTGAATACAAAGTGTTACATTTTGTTTGAAAATTGTGTCTAATTTAATCCATGTAATGTACCATCTTTGCCCAATCTATCATATACAAAAAAAAATACTTCTATCATCAACTGAATGTTGTGCGGATATTCAAATATTTTGTAGATACAAAATATTTTTTGTCAGTAAAAATATAATTTTATATGAAACCTTGAGACAAGTCTAAATTATGGCAACAATTTAATTGGCATATTAAGTAGAGATTTAGTTTTTGTCAAAACTTGATAATATCTTGATGGCTTTTAGCAAGTATGTACATTTATTATTAGACCTGGTAACGGAATCTTCTAATAAAATAATTGAACAAAGTTAATGTAAAACATTTTCACTCTTATTGTCCACTTTAGCCAATAATGGCTTCCATTCTGACATTGACATTTACTTGCAATATGAAACCGAAACTAAGTGATTCATACTTATTTGTACTTAAAAATGTATTCTAAAACAGAAAACAAAAACCAAAAAAAAAAAAAACGAAAAATAAAAACAAAATTATACTCTTGAAGTAACAAAATAAGTTTCATAAACATTACTTTTGTTCAAAATGGCAAAAGAATAATGAGAAGGAGTTGTAGTAAAATGAAATCATATGTCATCATCCCACGGTCGTATACATTATTTCGTCTTTTTTGTTTTTTTGTTTGTTTCGTACACTAAACAAAGGCTATTTAGACTTCATTGGCTGGGCCATATACACGTTCCTATAACCATTCATCCGTTCTTCCATCCATCCATCTATCCATCCATCCAGCCGTCTATTCATCCAAACCACCAACCACTCACTCAAGGGCCATTTAGTCTGGAAGAAACTTAATATCATGGTCTAAACTAAACAAATTGCAATGCGAGTATGTTGGTGGCATAAAACGTCGCTGTTGTTTTGACATCGTCAGCGTTGTGGTCAATGTGATGCCACCACCAAACACAAACATCACCGACTGACTACTCCTTCCATAAAATACAATTCATAATTTTTTTGGTCGCATGAAAAAAAGCTGCTTCTGCTGTTTGATTGTTTGTTTGTTTGTTTGTTTCTTTCACTTTTGTCGTTGTTTTGTTGTTTTGCTTTATGATACTTATGAGGGAGAATTATGATTCTTATAATTTTTTTGGTTCTTCAAAATTTTATTTTGACTCGTGTCGTGTACATTTTTTTTATTTATTTATTTTTTTAACTTGACAGTAGCATAATTCCCAGATATTTCCTTTAAGTTTGTAGTTGCTGTTCTTTATTGTTTTGTGATCTTAAATGAAATCGTAATACAAAATACAATACAAATGATGTTGTTATTGACGATTATGTGGGACAGTGGCAGGGAAAGTGATAAAAACTGACAGAGCAATTCTATTTTGTACTTCGATTAACTCTTTCAGACACGATTCATATACATAGATGACTTTTTCAATACAAAAAACGAGGATTTTTAGTTTAATTTAGGCTAATTTAGGTATTAAAAAAAAAAAATAAGAAATAATAAATAACAATTTTTTGTTTGTTCAATTCACAAGCTCAGTCGTATGACTTATCGTTTAAAAAAAGACGATATTTGTGAACAGACAAATTTGTTGTATCGTCATTTTGTCGCATTTTAAATCAATTCAATGTAGTCTGTGAAATTAGTGAATTTGACAACAATTTTTAATTATTATTCAAATTATGCACTTATACGTATAATTTTTGCAATAAAATTTATTAGTATAAATAAACATAAATGATGTCGGCGGAGGAAATATCACTAGCTATTGCAAAACTTACCAAGTACAAAATCGAGATAAATTAAGATATAAACACATTCACGACAGCAGGCTACACGGGTACATGCTTACAAATTTCTCTGGCTTTTTAAAAAAATTTGCAACTTATTTCGCGCTTTTTGCAGTAGGGGTGGTTACTTTTTCTATTTTTTATTGTTTCATCGAATTTTAAATGATATTAAACATTTCAATCTTCCCAATGATTGGAAGTTGTTGCGAATTTTCGCCCATTTTTTTAGTTTTTGGCGAGTTTTCCACATTCCTTGCATTTGTAGCTCGTTTTAGAAGATTTTACGACTTCTTCTAAATTTTGCAACTTTTGGCGGAATTTCGCATTTTTTGCAATGTGGGCGACTTTTAACAAATTTTTCAGCATAAATATGCTGATTTAACATATCGTCTAAACTTAGCTTTACAAATAGAATTTTTCCATACCTGTGTTCAATAAAACCATTTATAAACATATAAAATTCAAACGTACCAACAACAAAAATACAAATGAAGATGAAATGCCATTTCGAAATAATTGCCTAAAGTTTTATGTTGAGTTATGATGTAACAGCAAAAGTTTGATTTTTACAGTGAATTTTCAAAATGTGTTGAGTTTCTGGCACCAACTAATATTATGAAAAGCAATAATAAAAATATTTCCCAATTAACGAAATTCTTTTCAAGTGTCATCGATTCGAGTAATATTCAACAAATTGATGATGAATGACGAGAATTGCTCCACTTCAACTTTAAAGAATGTAATTTATTGGATGAAAAGAATATTGTAACATTTTGGAAAATCATTTTGATTGCAAATCGTTGCTTGAAAAAATTACTTTACACAGTTTTGCCAAAAAACAGCTAACGGCGAAAGAATTTTTTCACAAATCATTATCAATAAGAACAAACTAAGAAATAAATTAGATATACTACCATTGTGTGGTATTTTAAGGACCAAAGACTTTTTGTAAAAATCTGATCGTAACTGTATAAATTTTGAACAAACAAAAGAAACGAATAGCATGTTTAATAAAGAAATTTATAATGTAACCATAAAGAAATGTATGAATTTAATGTAAATCCGTTATTACTCGACTTATAGGATTTTAACTTCAAATTTGGTCTTTTCCAAATCAAATTCAGGGGACAAATTTTGGCATTCGATATAGAACACAATGCCATAAAAAGTTTTTATGAATTTGTTTGGAAATTTCATTCGATATCGAATGCCGTAATTTGCCCCTAGATTTTTAAAAAAGCAGTTTTTAATTTTCTAAAACAAATTCCGTATTTTACAAATCAATCCCAGCATTTTTCAAACTCAGTTCGGCATTATAAAAACCAAAATCAGTCCGTTTTGCTTAAAGTTCATTTGAAAAAGCCTGATCTTTAAATGGCGAATTTGATTTAAAAAAGAGAATTAGGTGTAATTGAGTAACTACGATAAAATACTACAGGCGGCACATATGTAGATCGTGCTGAAAAGTATGTTCTTCTTAATGGAAGTCATTACAAAGGTTTTTATAAAAACCGGTGTTAACCGAAGTTTTTTTTTTTGCACAAAACCATATAATTTGAAAATCGATTTCTTAAATAAGTCGGTTTTTTGAATACTCTGTTTGAATTGAGCATATAAATTTTGTGATAAGCACGCAGTTTCTTGAGAGAACTCCATACAAATTGTCTACTAAAATCAGACATCTGGACTGTGAAAATACAACTATAAGATTTTATCAATATGTGTAAGGACACATCATCACATATCACACATTTTTTTACAATAATGCAACACAAATCTACATCCAACTTAAAATTAACTTTTAACTCATATTTTTATGCCACTTACCCACTGTGCGCGGTACTGTTAGGCGTAGTAACAATTTTGCACAATCCAATAACATTTATGATTGTTTGAGTGTAATTCTATATTATAGAAAATAATAATAAAATAATAATAATAATGAAAACAAAAAAAGACAAAATTAACTTTAAATAAAAGGAGGGCGGGCGGCAAAAGATCCATTTTCAAATAAAAGCAAAAAAGAATTGAAATTTTCTTTAAAATGTTTTGTGATACTGTTATGGTAAATTGTGCGGCTGTCCGTCTGTCTATGCATTCACAAAGTTTTAATGTCATGTCAGTCTTTGGTTTGTTTAGCTGGCCGCTGCAATAACATAAAGAAGACATCATCATCAGCAGCGTCATCATCATCCAAATCCATATTAAGACATGTTTATGTACGTGCCAACGAAATCAATGCCATTCATGAAATTCTATATTTTCATTAAATTGAAGTTTATGATTTTTTATTTTGATGTTTAAGTTCACTTTTATACCTTTCACCGCCGGTTGAGAGAGTGGGTATGATAAGTTTATCGTTCCGTTTGTATTATCAACAACAAGATATATTAATTATAGGTATACTCGATACAACAACTTTACCGTCTAAGGATGTCAAAAACAGAAAACACAATTCACTTAAGTAAACACAAAACGAAAATTATTTTAACAATTTTGTATTAAAATAAAACAAATTTTGACAGCTCTGGGATATAAGCAAATATAAGCACCTGATCAGTTAAGACTACCCGTTTTTAAATATCTTGATCAACAATATGCATTCACAATTTAGTAAAGTATAAATTTCTTTGTCCTGCGAGAGAGCTTGTGACAATTGTTTTAAGCGCTGTCAGTGCCATGGCCGGAGAAAATGGGTGTTGGGAGTGGTACACAAACTTTGGTGACGTGAATGGTGAAAGGAGGAAATATTATGTAGTGAACAGGCTCGATAGCGTTAGATCTGAGACAAATCACATATCTAGTATCGAAATAATGTTAATTGATTTACTTCAATGACGACGTCAAGTAACTTGACACTTTTATGCATTTTGGTTGTTGGAGTTACAAGCAGGCCTTATCCCCCCAGAAACTACTCCCACAGTACCGTCTTTACCATAAGAGCACACGGGGCCTGTGTCCAGAGCCTCCGACGCACTGTGGCTGAAAATCGTTTTTCATTGGCCAAAACTCAAATTTTTTTTTGTCACCGATTTTTAAAATTTTTACGCCCTTTTGCAGCTAATATATCCAGATTAAGGTAGCCAAAAAATTAGGTTAAACTATTGATAATTGTGAGCGTGGCATGCTGTCAAACTCAACGGTTTTTTTAATTTCAGAAAAAGGTGTTTTTCTTTTGTTTTTTATAAAAAATAAATGGTTACTACTCGCAAGTTATCATCGATAATGGCCTGCGGTCTTTTTTATAATGTTGGTAGGATTATAGTCTTTAGTTTTTGTAAGTGGTCAGAGCTCTAGCGTTTAATATTAAGGGCGTTACGGAATATTTATGAAACTACTATATTTTTCTCAAATTTAAACTTTAGTGGAATAGAACTTCTAGGGAACAAAAGGGAACAAGAAATGTATACCACCCGGAGAAAGGTGAAAGTGTCCTCTTTAACGCTATATATACTTTTGCACCCGCCACGAGCCGCCTGTAGAACACTTTTTTCATTTTAATGAAATTACTCCAAAGTACTCGTATACAATGGTGTATATAATTTTCACTTTTTTGCCTAAAAGTTTATGTTTTTTACTTTAGACTACGTAAAACTAAAAAAATTAAATATAATACCTGCGAAAGGGGTTAATGGCTTTGTTTTGATCAGCAAAAAATAAGTCATAAAATTATCACAATACGTTCCACAGTAAACATATGATCTCTTTCTAAATTTACCTGTTATCAAATGTTAGGGTCAACCAAAGTCATAAGCAATTTTATAACAATAATCGCGACATTAAAGCACTAAAGAAAAAAAAATAACCCAACAACAACAACAAATATTGGCGAGATACTAATCAGTTTTACCTGATATTAAGGTCTGGACAACATGTGCAGTTTTGTGCAATTTAAGCACTACCTGCTATGAAATTAAAGATCAATGTGTGAATAACATGTATCTAAAAATGTATAAAACTACGGATTCGATAAGGGATTACTCAGTTAATCCTCTAAGTGTACGGATAAAACATAACAGACGCAAATAAAAATATTCAGAAAAATATGGAGAGCTTCAGTTATAAAGAACTGGCCGAAGAGTATTTTAGAAACAAAAACCAGGAAGATGTTCTTAGCTACGTTAAAATAAAATTAAACTTAAATTCGTGGAACACATACTAAAAATCAATTATGATTTGGATTTCGGGTCTTCAGGATCAATAAGAAACAACGAAACCAACAAAGAGTTAAGAAGTTCAAAAAAGAAACATGTTCAAGATGAATATCGCAAATTAGGATTGATTATAGATCAGCCAAAACAAGGGTCAGGCAATACAAATGATGGCAATACCGCAAGAAGATTCTTTTCAGATCCAGAAACAGCATCTGAAATAACAGGAGTGGATTTAAACCTCATTTTCAGATTTAAAATAATCCTAGAAGTACTTGCGTGCAATGAAGAAATTGACTCTAGAAAATTTAGAGATTATGCAAAGGAAACTGAAAAAATATATACAACCAACTACCAATGGAGAAATATGTCTGCAACAGTTCACAAAATCCTTTATCATGGAGAAGATGACATTAAATATCATTTGGTGCCACTTGGAGATCTATCAGAGGAGCCTCAGGAAAAAAGAATCAAGGATTACAGATTTTATAGAGAGCACAATACTAGAAAAAGTTCACGAAATTCAACAAATGAAGATCCATTTAATATACTATTGGCAACGTCAGATCCGTTCATCTCCAGTATTCGAAATCAATGGAAAGTGGAACATCGGGATTTAGATGAAGAAGCCAAAAAACTACTAAAGAACAGAGATAGCACAGAACAAAATATGGAATATTTGCAATCAATATTTGAGTCAAATGAATAATAATTATAATTGCCTTTCATTGTTATTTAAGTACGAAAAACATAGTATTAGTAAAAAATAATAATAAACGAACCTACCATTGTTACAAATGCTATTAAAATTTATTGCAGTTTTTATTTTAAAATGTTTTTAAAATTATCAAATTTGACAGCAAAAAATAATAAATTTTTCTGTAGTAATAGCAATATTTTTAGATAATATTATTAACGTTTTTTTTAAGTGTAACTATTCTTTGAGTGTAAACAAATTTGCAAATTTGTCAGCAAAAAATTTTAAATTTTTCAGTAATAGCAAAATCTCCAGTTGATTTTACTATTTTTTTCAGTGTACAATTTTTTTAAGTGTAACATAAAAAAATTCCATTATTACAAAAATTATTTATAATTATTATTAATTTCCAAATATTCAAATTTTTTAATAAATAAAAAAATAATAATTCCATATTTCACTCTAAAAGTTAAAAAAAATTCAAAAGTTCAACTTTGACCTAGAATTCCTTAAAAAGTCCTCAATCAATTTTAATAAAATTTAAACTGAGTCAAGCTGAACTAAATATCTATCCAATAAAAAAAAAATTACTTCAATATTTTGATCGGTTCAAAAGTTACAGAGTTTTGGCCAATGAAAAACGATTTTCAGCCACTGTGCGACGTCAAGGGGCTCCTAATAAGAAATAAAATCGTTCTTAAATTTAAATGTTAATTTAGATTTTTTTTATATATACATACGAGTAGCTACGAGTATTTCCGGCAATTTTTTATAATTCATTTCTTTAATTTCTGAAAAATATTTGAAGGTTCTTGCCATTTCACTCGGCCCTTTCCAAAATAAATTCAGAGTTTTAAAAAGCCAATTCAGAAATTTATAAATCAAATTCGGTATTTTAAAAATCTCGGCTTTGACCAAAAGATGGAAAATGATGACATCGCATTTGGGCGCATATATAAAGTTTTGAAATCTTTCGCGGATACAAGATGGTCTGCACGTGATTATGCTATCAATGCTCTGAAAAATGGCTATAATCATATTTCTGAGCCTCTGATATCACTTGCAAGTGACACCAATCAAGCAGGAGAAACAAGAAATTAATAAATTAGAGAACATATTTCTAACAGAGATATGGAATGATCTTTTGGATACTATGACTAAATCAAGCATAAATTTACAGAATAATACTACTACCATGGACTATTACCTCTCTGATCGATTATGGCTGTAATAATTTCGATGAGTATGAAGCGACTGCTGCTAAAAAAATCCAACTGCTGAATATAAAGATAAGTCTGAAAGAACAAGATTTCGTAGCACACGCATCACTTTTTATAAAGGACCATCAGAAAATGTACAGTTGATTGGCAAAGAAAAATTCCGATACGTAGATACGTTTATTCCATAAACAATCGATACATTATATGCTCATTTAGAAAACCGTGCAGATCTACGAGGGCAGATTGATATTGAAGCTACAAAAGTAAGGAAAAAATTTTTTTTTTCAAAAACCATTTATTTCTCAACATAGTCTCCTTTTAGCTCAACAAACTTAGGAAGACGATATTCCAAATTTTTTTATACCATCTGAATAATACGATTTTGGGAACCCCTCAAAATACGCGTTAGTTTCGGTAACCTCTTCTTCATTTGAGATGAATCTTTTTCCTGCCAGCCATTTTTTCAAGTTTGGAAACAGGAAAAAGTCACCAGGAGCTAAATCTGGACTATAAGGTGGATGATCAACTAATTCGAAGTGTATTTCACGTACTTTTAGCATCGTATCTAATGCAGTGTGAACCGGTGCGTTGTCTTGCACAAAGAACATTTTTTTCTTCTTTAAATGTGGTCGTCTTTTCTTGATTGCATCAATCAATTGATCCAATAATGCACGATAATACTTTCCTGTGATTGTGGATCCTTTTTCAAAATAATCGATGAGCAATAATCCGTGTGCATCCCAAAATACTGTGGCCATAACCTTGCCATCCGATTTCACTGTCTTCGCCTTCTTCGGAGCACTTCCACCAGCTTCCACCCATTTTTTCGATTGATTTTTGGTTTCAGGTGTATAGTGATGGACCAAAAATCAACAGGATTACGCTTTATCATGTCCAAACACCGCTGTGAAGTGGTCTGTCGAATTCGTTTTTGTTCGACACTGAGCAAACGCGGCACCCATTTTGCCGATAGCTTTTTCATATACAAATGTTCATGCAAAATGTTGAACACACGTTCATATGATATGTTTACCATTTCAACAATCGCACGTAACTTGACTCGGCGATCATTCATAACGATATCGAGGATTTTCTTGATATTTTCTTCAGTAACCACCTCTTTTGGCCTTCCTGCTGATGGCATTGTTGCAGTGCTTGTTCGGCCGCGTTTAAATTCAGCAATCCAATATTTTAACATGTAATCTGACGGAGCAAACTCACCGTAATTTTTATCGAGCTTTTCTTTTGTCTCTTTCGCCGTTTTCCCTTTCAAATAATAGTGTTTTGTTTAATCACTGCACGAAATTCACTTTTTTCCATTTTTCAAGAAACACAAAAGTTGCTTAATTCAAACGACTACAACAAATAAACTAATCGATGAATTTAGGTGAAATTTTAACAGCTGACATTTGACAGATCGAAATTTCTAAAAAAAAAGTTTTTGTGTTTGTGCTGCCATTTAGCGCCAAGTAACTTCAATATCAATCCGCCCTCGTATACCAGGAAATTGATAAGAATATTAGTTTTCTTTCTCAGTTAACAATAATTAATTCCGAGCAGTTGACAAAAAAAAATTCGAAAAATTTGCAGAACTGTATCCGGTAGATATTAATGCTTATGAGTTCAAATCAGAAAGTTTTCATTTGATGCAGTACTTCAAGACCATAGCAAAGGAATCAGCAGATTTAAGTATCTCATCCTTACATTAACTAATAAATTAGAGGAAACTTTTCCAAATGTTGAAGTTGCTGCATGATTACTAATTTTAGTGGACGGCATTCATTTTCACACCTTCAGAGAATAAAAAATTAATTACGAACAACAATGTTACAAGAAAAATATAAAAATTTTTTCCATTCATTAGTGGGGCCCTAATTCCAGAGTGCCCGGAGCCCTGGTATACCTAAAGACGGCCCTGCACTCCCATAAATATATTTAGATTTCAATTTTATTTTAATTGGTATTTATAATTTACAAATATGAGTCTAATGGTGGAGGTGGGATCTAGCTTTCATTTTAGTGCGGTCCCATAATGGAGGTTTTCTCCGGCCAGCCAGCATATTCAATTTGATTCCAATAATACTAGTGCTCGACTAGGCCAGGAGAAGGTGGTGGTCTTTGTCATAATCCGCACTTGTATGAGTATTCCTGTAGCCGAACTTTTACTAGCTGGCTAATTCGAATTTCGCAGGTTCGATTCCCACCAAGCACTCGGCTTAAAAATAAAATTTTAGGTTGCACAGGGTGGCACAAAATTAAACATACTATCGTAAGATGTTATAATTTTTGCAAATCATATTTGACAATTGTGAAATAGATAACTGAAGTACACTCAGTGGTGCCAAACGTGACGATTTTATGTCACTTTGACGATTTTTTCGAGCGAATTTCACAATATGACGTTTGACGATTTTTGTTTAGTATCCCTTATACATTGATGATTTTTTGACTTCACTACTTTTTGATCAACATAACCTCTAGCTGTGGCAAAATCTCAATCTCGATAGAAAAAAATATTTATATTGAATTGAATTGCTTGGCTTGAGTTCAAATCTGAGTTTACTCATTTCTTCTTAATTTTTAAGAAATTGTTTTTGGATAAATTCATTATTTTATTAAGAGATGTACTATTTGGAACAATGTATTGTTCATCAGACCAGCAGAACGGATCAGTACTGATTTCGTGGTCGCTACACCATCATCTCATCAGCGTTCCTTGTTCGATTTTACCAGTTTTGACGGTGGATACTAGTGATCAGGAATATCAACTATTTAACCGTATTATTTAACGAATTAGAATACGAAAAGTGCAATTTATTCATTTTTACAAGTCAAATAAATTTCAGTTAGTACAAAATTTCCATCACTGATGATTAATTATTCCATATATTCCATACTCTCTCGCTCTTTCCAGAGCCATTGGCTACTGAGATCAAGCTATTTTCCATTTTTGTTTACCTTGTTCTTGTCTTTTCTAGTTAACATTCTTAGTATTCAATCACCTGTGGCAATGTAAACATGAAGTTTATGACGGACGGGTGCCTTCGTTTTGAATAATTAATGTTTATGCGTAATTTGTTGAACTTTTTAGGTTTATATTGAAATTAATATTGAACTAAAATATAAAACATATCAAATAAAAAAATTAACGTTTATTTTGAAAAATATATTAACTGTTTCCGACACAAAATCTGTTCAAATCTTGCATTGAATTGACCAAATATGTTTAAGATATTGTTTAGTTTTGCTTTATTTTGTAGTTTTTAATAAATCCGTTGAATTGTTAATTTTCAAAGGAAAAATTATTTTCTTTTTGATTTTTGTGTGACGATTTTATTTTTAAATATTGACGATTTTGACGATTTTATTTCCAAAATTTGACGAATTTTCGGAAAATATTACTGGCAGCCCTGAGTACACTATAAGCCAAGAAATAGAGCGCTATGCTCCGCTATGGTTTTTTCATACCAATAACACAGTACAACAAGAAAAAAAATTACAGGGTTCTGACGATTGATTCTGGTAGAGGAGATTTAAAAAAATATACATGTGTCGGCATCTTAAAAGATCGAATCCGAATTTCATTGTAGTGACAGTTTAAGTCTTCAAGCTTTGGCTTGCTTTTGCAGCATATTAAGCTCAAGATTTCTCATTAAGGTTTGAATTAGTTACTGTTCAAATAAGTACGTCATCCCATCTCTGACGAGAAGGTTTGACACTCAACTACCGCATACTTTTTTCCCTGCTTTTTTAGTGTTTGTGTTAAGTTTTGGGTGTTATAGAAAAATTTTATGGTCAACATTTTTGTAGAACATTTCATCCCCTCGCTACCCCTTTTTAAGGGTGTGTTTTACGATTTGTTAGAATAAAGCGAAGGAATGCCGTCATGAGGAGCAGTTAGATGTTCTACAAAAATATTTGCCATAACATTTTCGACAAAGTTGCTGAACATACCCTACACCTCAGATGTAAAGAAAACAAAGTTTTATATACCGATTTGCTGCAATAACAAGCCAAAGCTGGGAAACTTAAACTGTCTATACAATAAAATTCCAATTTGATTTTTCAAAACGCCAGCACTTGTATATTTTTTTGTTGGTCTTCTCTACCAGAATCAATCGCCGGAACACCGTAATTTTGAAAAAAAAGTTTGAAATTGTTGTACAGTGTAATCGGTCGTTGGTGTTATTTCGTAAATTTCGAAGTCGATTTTGCCAGACTTGAACCACAAAAGTTTTTGCCGTTCTGTCGAAAATATCACTTCTGTGGCTGCCGATATCGCTGAGAACGAACTTATAAATGTCACTTTTTTATAAAAAACGTTTAAAAAATTTTATTAGTTAACCGATATTTCGCCACTTCCTTGTGTGGCTTCTTCAGGGAAATATAATTTTTTTTAATTTTTATATTTCCCTGAAGAAGCCACACAAGGAAGTGGCGAAATATCGGTTAATTAATAAAATTTTATAAACGTTTTTTATAAAAAATTGAACTATAGCTCGAGATAAATTAGATTCATTGTAAAAAACAAAAGGTCGAAAAAATATATAAGAATAATTTCTAAATGTCACTTTATTACAATTAATAGTTGAAAATGAATGTGTGCTTATAACAGCTTCATAGCGCTTTTGTACGTTTATGAATACCGGTTTTGCGACTTCTTCCCTATAAACCTTTGCTAATGTTCTTTTTTATGAATCAGACTGTATGAATTTGAGCCTCAATTAACAAAACTTTGTTTTTTTTTTGCCCAGGAACATTAGAAGCATTTTCTCAGCACCACATTTTATTTAATTTATATTTCAGTAAAGAATAGTATATATTCGAGTCAGCTTAATATTATTTGCTTACTTGCTGTTTTATTCAGTTGTGGCCTTATCTTGTTTCTACTGTATGAAAATAAAAGTCTTATTAATTTAATTTATTGCAATTTTTAAATTATCATAATAAGTTCTGTTCTGAAATAAATATTTTGTAGTGGGTTTTGTTCATGTTGCAACTATTATCCTATAATTTATGTTTAAGCATAAATACAATAAATGTTTATTGCTGCTATTCATATCCTTTTTTTCACAGTATCTACATAAATAAGTAGTTGAGTTCCTCTATCTTGTTGGCTTAGCAACGCTGCCAAAAAAAAATATTACTACAACAACATATAAATGGAAAAAGCTGAAAATTGTTTAGAATAATTCAAACACCCACTTGGTTGGCTGTTATTTCTTGGTTTGTTTTGCGAAACATAAATTAAAGCTCTTTGAAATCAGCGACACAAGGGTCATTTGCTGTTTTTTTTTTAAATAATTTTACACCACAAATCATAAGTATCCTTTCCTTGTTTTTTGTTTTTTTCTTCTTTTTTTTTATTAATATTAAGAATATTGTAAATTTATTTGCCTGATTATCGATACAAACTCGACTATTTGAATCACACAATTTTTTATATTGTGAAGAGGTATGCAGTGTGACCAGATTTTAAAATAATATAAAGCTAAATCATGTTTGAAATTGAGCTAGAAGGTGCTAATGAAGGAAATTTGATGTAGAAAAATAAAGCTAAATTGTTTTTATAGTTTTCCGATATTTTTTATAGTTTAAATATGTAATAAAAATATTGTTTTCGCTCATTTAAATAAAGGGTGTCCACCAGGAATGTATACTATTTAATTTTGCCGGCATTTTGGTAAATATTAGTCCTGACAGTTCATATTTGGCAGTCGTGAAGCAGACACGCGGCAAATTTATTATGGAAAAATATTCGATAAACCAACGTGTTTTAATCCTAAAAAATATTTTATCAAAATCAATCATCGATTAATGTGACGATGAGAAAGCTACGTGAAATTACTGGGAGAAACAACGTGAGAACAAAGCGCACTATTTATCGTGTACTGAATGATTTCGAAGGAAGAGGTTCTGTATGCGATAGGCCCAAGCATGGATCAGAACGTACTGCAAGATCGGCTGAAAATATTACTGCTGCTCAAGAAAGTGAATCCATCAACCTCAATTCGAAGAACAACTTTTGCCACAATTTTCACAATGAATTGCATTTGTTGCCATTTAAGATTCAGTTGACACAAGAGCTACTTCCAATAGGATGTTACAGCTCGCCCATGACAACCCCGATTTTCATGAAAAAATCATAATGAGTGACCAGGCATTTTTTCATTTGAATGAAACAATGAATGAATGAATAAACAGAATAGTCGGTTCTGGACAATGGAAAGCCCTAAAACTATTCATCAATCACCTTTGCATCCAATAAAAGTGACAGTCTGGCGTGCAATTTGTTCAGGACGAATCATTGGACCTTTCTTCTTTGAAAATGAAAACGGCGTAACGGTAACTGTGAATGGGGAGCGATATCGTGATATGATTGGAAACTTTTTAACGCCACAGCTGCATGCTTTCGGCTTGATTAACATTTGGTATCAACAAGACGGTGCCACATCGCATACAACCAGGATTACAATGGAATCACTGCAAGACCTCTTTCCACAACAATTTATTTCAAGAAATTGTGATTTGATTGGCTTCCACGGTCGCCTGAATTGACTGCTTCAGACTTCTTTTTGTGGGGATATCTAAAAAGCAAGGCTTATGCAAACACACCAGAAACACTTGAGCACCTCAAACAAAATATTTCTGATGAAATTAATGAAATACCGCGTGAAATGTGTGAGAATGTAATGAAAAATGTGCTCAAAAGGGCTCGCATTTGTGAGGCTAACAGAGGTGGACATTTATCTGATATTGTATTCCATACATAATTGCCGACATTAAATAAAACATTTATCAATATAAGATCCATTCTCTTTCATTTAATCAAAAATTATAAACAAACAAAGTAGTGTATACCTTCCCGGCAGACGTCCTGTAAAAAATATTGAATCAATAACAAAATAAAATTCTTTATTAAGCAAAAATCTCGTTCATAAAAACAAAACTAAACAGTCTTATGAGGGGGAGAAAGATCTTAAAACTATAAAAAAATAACAGCTTTTCAGAAGTATCTTGATTTTACACATCCTTATCAAATTTTGTTTTACAAAATTTATTTAAATTCTGACGTACAGAAGTGAATTCATGATGTTTAAAGTAAATCTCTTTATAATTTTACTTTTTATTATAGTTATACCACTGAATACGCTCTCAACTTCTGCGTTACTAAAAGGCAGAACTAAAAATTTCATCACAAAAGTTGAGAGACAATTCCTTAAAAGGGGTTTCATTCATTGCGTTTTTCATACAATTTGCCTTTTGCATTATTTAGACTATTTTCTAATGAAAAGAAATTGTGTTTTGTAAAGTTAAAAAATTATTTGGCAAACGTTGTCGTAGTTGACATATTAATTGTTTAATAAAATTTCGGCAAGTGTAACTAATTTCTTTACCTGTTAAAGAATCTATTATGTATTTGAAATCAAATATTGTTACAAATTTTAGTTAAAATACGGTGTTGGAATAATAAAATCATCTAAATCTGATTTTAATGGGTGAAAAATTTCGTACTTCAAAACAATTTCATTACACGGATTTTCCTTATTTTCATAAGATTATGTACATATGTTTGCTTTTTATATGGTCGGCAATCACTGAAACTGCTCTTTCGATTTCGATAATAACCAACAGTTTTTTTGTTTGACGATATTCTTGCCCATCTACATATTATACGCTTTCTGTGATATATGAATGTGTAAACTTTTGGTCCTTTGCGTTTTGTTAATATGAAAAATTATTATCCTTTCATAACTTTATTCTATTCAATAAAAATCGTCACCAATTGCTCTTCCTACTGCTTTATTTGCAATAATGTGAATTACAAATAAATCTTAAATTTAAGACGCATGAAAAAACAAAATCCTCCATGGATGTTGTCATCGGTCATTATTATATCTTTGCTGCCAAGTAACAACATTTATTTATTTTTATTTTTTATTTTTGAAAATATTACAGAAATAAATTTAAGAAAATTTTATTACTTTGCAGGCCAAAGTGAATGTCATTGCATGTGTGTGTGTGTGCATGAGTGTGTGTAAATTTAATTGTGTGCCTGAATATACGAATGTGTAATATTATTTATTTTAACTTAACTATTTACATCTCCTATCGAGATGAGATCGTGAGTACTCACAATCGTGGTGCCAGCTCACGAGCACTCTTTTATGTGTTGGTTTTAGCTCGCGCTCATGCAAACTCATTTTCAAGGAAATACATATGTATGAAAAACTTAAAAAGTTGTACTATTGTTCGACATTTTATAACTCGAGAACCACTCAACCGATTTACAATTTCATTTTTAATACAAAGACGTACAATGTCCAGCAATGGGAAATACAAAAACGACCGGCAAAGCTACGATTCTGATGAAGAACTAGAGAGCCTGGATAGGTTTTTATTTATAATCAATATTGTGGAACTTAATTTTAATTGGCTCGTATCTTATGTGATGTGATTTAATATGTATGATTTTAGTTTTACTAGCATTTGATTATTAATTAATTAAGAAGTTATATTTAGCTCATCGAGCATTATTTTTGTTCCACTTTCTATATGTTTTATTATTTATACATACTATTTCCTAGTCAGAGTTTAGACAGGCGAACATTTGGAAGAAAAACATCTGGAATTTTCTTTTGTTTTTTCATTCGTGTTCACACAGGCGAACATGTTGTCAGCAACGTTCCATTATTATTTGCAAAAAGCAAAGTAAATGTGAACAAAGCGTGTCGCTGAGTGCCGAACACAAAAACGATGCTCTCTTTTCCACCCGTAATATGCCATCAAACTAAATGTTTCCCTTCCAAATGTTTCCCTGTCTAAACGCAGACTTAGCGAGCTGATCAGATCATTCGCATACAACAAGTGAAATTCAAATATTATTTTTTTCAAAAAAAGTAATTTCATGCAGCCGATGGCGCTAGTAAAAGCGACGAGAGTAATAATATATTATATATTAATTGTAAGATGAAATATTGTAAGATGAAATATTCTATTTCGTAAACTAATTCGCTAAATAGTTGATATTTTTAGTTGCCAGTATCCACAGTGACAAGTACCTGGTTATAACTATTGTAATAAATTCGTTGGTGATAAAGCAGAATCGTCGGCGAAGTAAAAAAGTTAATAAAAAATTACCACTACTTGACAGCAGAGGCTGCTGATCGAAAAGCTAACATAGGGTGCGGGCCAAGGCAGATATATAAGGTAGTAACGATTCTATAACAATACAAAATTTGTTGCAAAAATACCTAACAAATGTCAAATACCATACAGATCTATGGTGTTTTGCATCAGTCATGTTACGTGTATATTATCAAGACAAATTTAATTCTACACAACTGACATTTAGTCAGGTAAATCAGCTGTGCTATCGCTACTACCTTGTTGATCTGCCTTGATAGGGTGCATGCCAATCGATAGCAAATCTGGTATGTAAATTTTTGACACTGCTGAGGTGAATAAAATTTCATTAGAATTTTTTTTCACTCGAATTTTTGACAGAACTTGTAAATTTTTGACAAGCAGCAAATCAGAAGCATGGTATCACAAAACAAAGTAAGCCACCGCCGCACAGTGGCTGAAAATCGTTTTTCATTGGCCAAAATTCTGTAACTTTTGAACCGATTAAAATATTGAAGTAATTTTTATTTTATTGGATAGATATTTAGTTCAGCTTGACTCAGTTTAAATTTCATTAAAATTGATTGAGGACTTTTTAAGGAATTGTAGGTCAAAGTTGAACTTTTGAATTTTTTTAACTTTTAGAGTGAAATATGGGTGATTATTTTTTTATTTATTAAAAATTGAATATTTGGAAATTAATAATAATTATAAATAATTTTTGTAATAATGAAATTTTTTTCATGTTACACTTAAAAAAAATTTTACACTGAAAAAAATAGTAAAATCAACTGGAGATTTTGCTATTACAGAAAAATTAAAAATTTTTTGCTGACAAATTTGCAAATTTGTTTACACTCAAAGAATAGTTACACTTAAAAAAAACGTTAATAATATTATCTAAAAATATTGCTATTACTACAGAAAAATTTATTATTTTTTGCTGTCAAATTTGTTGGTTTCGTTGTTTCTTATTGATCCTGAAGACCCGAAATCCAAATCATAACTGATTTTTAGTATGTGTTCCATAAGTCGTATTCTTGCATGTAGTGGTGATAATCCAAATTCATATGCATCGGTATTATCTAATGATTTTGTCGGGATTTGGTTTAATTGGGTTGATGTTGCTTGGCATATAATGCAGCTGGATGCAGCCTTCGTGTAAGTCAAAGCCTGACCTACTTTTCCATCTATCATTGTTAGCACTAATTGGTAGCTTACTTCAATTTGCTGGCCATCTAACTGTAATTGTAAGGGCTGTAGTGTTGCAATTTGGGCCTTGATATCACTAACTTCTTTGTTAATGGCATCATGAGTTTCTTTTTTGAATTCAAATTTGATTGGCCTGCAGTATTTCGTAGAAGATGGTGTCTCATTTTTCCAAATATCCATTGTTTGCGTTATACTAGTCGAAGGCTCTGAATCTTCCAAAATCTTTTTCAATCGCAATGGTACAAATGATACCATGAACATATCCGAGTCCGAAATATTTTCACATACAATTTGTTTGTATTGTTTTTGTCCCGAAGAACTATCACATCCCCATTTACAAAAAAGAATTAACTTTGTGGTTCCATATTTCTTTAACTCATTTCCTGTTATTGATTGTAGCAAGCGTTCGGCTGTGTGATCAAGTAGAGGTTGTAGTTGTACCTCTGCCGAAATTGGTGTGATTGTAATAGTGTCATTTGATGGCAAACAGTCCATTTTAGCAGCGGTTATATAATGATATGCTGGATACATATTTGAACCTTTTTCAATCGCACGCAGTCTGAGCTTAATATAATGCTGTTTTGTTAATTTCAAATCCAGAAATAATGCTAATGCCTCCTCATTTGTGTACTGTATTGCATCACTCGGAGTTGGTATACTTTTAAGAATCCGTTTTGTTCTCACTGGACTAGCTTTAACAACTTTTTCAATGATATCCACTTTTGTTAATTGGTTCTGTGATCGTAATTGATATAGGAAAGATTCTTTTATATTTGTACAACCAATTGCATCGTTAATATCTTTAATTTTCCGCCTCTTAGATCTATTGCTGCAGTTGTCCAATGATTTGCGTGGTCTTCCAGCCTTATCTTGCTTTGCTGTTTCTGCAGCGACAGTAAGTTGGCCCTCTAACCAGTTTGCACTTTTTATATAAAAGTTTTGTTTACTGTAGCGAACTCCTTTGTAGCGTTTTTTTAGTGCTTTGACGAAATTATATAATTGCTCTTGCATTTCGGTGCTACACGAATTTAAGTTTAATTTTATTTTAACGTAACTAAGAACATCTTCCTGGTTTTTGTTTCTAAAATACTCTTCCGCCAGTTCTTTATAACTGAAGCTCTCCATATTTTTGTGAATATTTTTATTTGCGTCTGTTATGTTTTACCCGTACACCTAGAGGATTCACTTATTACTGAGTAATCCCTTATCGAATCCGTAGTTTTATACATTTTTAGATACATGTTATTCACACATTGATCTTTAATTTCATAGCAGGTAGTGCTTAAATTGCACAAAACTGCACATGTTGTCCAGACCTTAATATCAGGTAAAACTAATTAGTATCTCGCCAATATTTGTTGTTGTTGTTGGGTTGTTTTTTTATTTTTAGTGGTTTAATGTCCCGATTATTGTTATAAAATTGCTTATGACTTTGGGTGATCCTAACATTTGATAACAGGTAAATTTAGAAACAGATCATATGTTTACTGTAGAATTTTGTGATAATTTGTAATAATTTTATGACTTATTTTTTGCTGATCAAAACAAAGCCATTAAACCCTTTCGCAGGTATTATATTTAATTTTTTTAGTTTTACGTAGTCTAAAGTAAAAACAAACTTTTAGGCAAAAAAGTGAAAATTATATACACCATTGTATACGAGTACTTTGGAGTAATTTCATTAAAATGAAAAAAGTGTTCTACACACGGCTCGTCACGGGTGCAAAAGTATATATAGCGGTAAAGAGGACACTTTCATCTTTCTCCGGGTGGTATACATTTCTTGTTCCCTTTTGTTCCCTAGAAGTTCTATTCTACTAAAGTTTAAATTTGAGAAAAATATAGTAGTTTCATAAATATTCCGTAACGCCCTTAATATTAAACGCTAGAGCTCTGACCACTTACAAAAAGTAAAGACTATAATCCTACCAACATTATAAAAAAGACCGCAGGCCATTATCGATGATAGCTTGCGAGTAGTAATCATTTATTTTTGATAAAAAACAACAGAAAAACACCTTTTTCTGAAATTACAAAAAACCGTTGAGTTTGACAGCATGCCACGCTCACAATTATCAATAGTTTAACCTAATTTTTTGGCTACCTTAATCTGGATATATTAGCTGCAAAAGGGCGTAAAAAAATTTGACTTTTGGCCAATGAAAAACGATTTTCAGCCACAGTGCGCCGCACTGTGGACCATTTTTGTAAAATGTTAAATTTCAATCGAAAGTAGACACTAGTGTACCTCGGGAGCCAAAAAATTAAAACTTTATTTCAACTATATATATCACAGTGAACAGGGTGTTTCAAAATGGTAATTTTCCGTATTTCGCTAAAATGAAAAATTTCTTATTAAGCTTTTGTTTTTGGAACACCTATAACTTTTTTGCTTTAAAAGATTTTCAAACGACATAAATTTTGTTTATTTGCTTAATTTGTTAGCTATTAGTACTAGAAAAATTAAGTGTTTATGCTTTTTAGAAATTAATTTTTTTTTGTCTTGTTCAAAGGCCCAAATTTTCCTAAACTCTCCCACTTATTAGAGCATAACTTCTAAAGTTCGCAAAAGTTCAAAAAGGCATTAGCAATCTTTTGTAGTCCAATCTCTTTTCTATACAGCTATACTTTATGACGAAAAATATTCTTGGAGATATATGCCATTTACAGTTCATAAAATTTTTTACCATGGGAAACAAATAATTCAACACAATAATCTACCAATAGGAGTTCTATCTGAAGAATGGCAAGAAAAAAGAAATAAAGACTATAGATTCTTTCGCGAGCACAACACAAGAAAAATTTCCAGATGTTGTACTAATGAAGACCTGATTACTGTTTTATTATGCACATCAGATCCCTCTATATATGTCCAATATCAGACAAAAATGGAAAACTAAATCTATTGAATTAAACGTAGAAGCTAAACTACTTCTAGAAGATGAAAATCAATACGATTTTGAAAAAAATATTTACTAAAATTGTTTCATTAATAGTAATTTTTCAAAACACTAGAGTTATCGTTATTTTATCGTTTTAACATTTTATTTACTTTAATCAATTTTAAATTTACAAATTTATAATAAAAGTTTACATATAATTTTTATAATGTCTATTTTGGACTTAAATAGAAACCTACGTCTCCTTCATTAAGACCTCTTTATCTGAAGTAAATTTGAACCAATGTTTGCAGTTTGTATTTTTGCTACTTAATAAACTAATTTTTAAGCCAATCTGCTTCAAAAAACCAACCTTTGGCGCTTCGTATTAAAAATATCATGGGAGCCAAAGTTTGGCACTTTCTGACAAAATTTAAGTTTTTAATAATTATAAGTTGTAAAGGAGACTAAAAATATAAGACTTTGTGTAAAACAAACTTTTTTAACAAGTTTTAATACTTCTATTTTGCACCAAAATTCAGCTAAAACTTAAAATGCATTCTAAACCCATCATAACTATTTTTCTAACCGATCGATTTTAAAGTTTTATATCTTAAACTTAAAGCCTATAGTCTCACCTAGGCAATAAAAAAACACGTATCGAAATTTCAATCCAACCAAAAGTTATAAATTTTTGACCGCCTTCTCGCGAAATGATCCACTGTGCGCCGTCGTTTTTGAAAATACATTGAATTTTAACGGCTCTTAAATGTAGTTAGACTGAAAAATGAATTGTTTGTACATCACACTATACAATTTTTCGCAACAGCAGAAAATAATTATTGTAAAAATTTTTTGGTACCCGACGGATTGCAGTCAAATATTTTGCCCCGACGTCAAAATTGTATGTTGTCAAAATAGTTATCATTTGCCACAGCAGTAACATGAAATTTTTTCACCATAGTACTTTGCTACTGATTGGCACACACCCATAATGCGCAATATCAGAGATGCAAAACAATTAAGCTTGCTCACTTTCACCATTTGTCTACTTTCACCATCCCTTTTCCTACAGAAGGTAACACGCCTGCTGGTTGGTAGGCGCATTAATTGCCTAAATATTACTTCTCTTAAAAGAAAAATAACTAAAAAAACATATCTTCGATATTTCAAATTAAAGTACACAAATCTATAAAATTCTACTAATCCATGCGCTCATGCACGCTCAACTGATTCAATGACTCTGCAGGATTACGAGTAATTCACGCCCATCACCGCAATGGTGGTCGTCTCTAATTTCAATATAATAAAGGATGTGTCTGTTGCGTTTTCTTTATTTATTTATTTGTTTTGCTAAAAATGTTATTTAGTTGCGAAAGCTTTCAAAGTTGAGAGCGTATAAAGGGGCATATTTATTTTAATAGTAAGTTCAAGGATTAATTGTTTAATTGAGTGAAACATTTTTAGTTCAGTTATTTTGTAAGTTTTATTAAGTCAAATATTAAGTCATGTGGCTTGTTGGCCAAGATTCAAAGTAAATGGAAGACCTTAAAGGAAAATGTTGTTAGAATTGTTTTCCCTCTAATACTCTTTTAGAATTTAGGACACATCATGAGTATAATTACAATTATAAGATATTAAAAGAAAATATTTAGTTTCAATACTTATTTAATTTTCAGAACAATGAGAACCAGATATAAACACACATCGCTTCTTTATTGCAACCTAGTCTTATCTCGAAAAAGGTGATTTTTAAGTTAAGAATGCAGAATTATTCATTGTATCGTCCATCATCTTGTGTGAAAAATTCATACAAATATCTTGTTTACTTCGAGCTATTGATAGGAGAATACTTTTTTATATTTAAAGCTAATCTGTCAATGATTAATGGACCCCCAAATTGGTTTAAGTTTCATAAGTAGATATTTTGTATTATCATAGAGCATGTCTACATTGGGGGTGATGTCCCTGCGACATGTCGCTTGCGTCTCGAGTTTGTGGGGAGATTTTTACTTGTATTTGGATATTTGTGATTATGTTATTTTGTAGCAACGTTTTGGTTTTAATAATTACTTTTACTTCTGCTTTATAAATTATTTGCAGTATTGCCTGTAAGCATATTAATTTTATATTCCGCAAAATAAGAAATTGTTCCTTTATGGCAACACTGTTACGAATGAAAGAATAAGAAGAATTGATCAATTAAATTTATGAAAGTGCCCTGACGCTTGCGACCAAACAGTCTTTATATAAACGCGTGCGGATTTAAGAAGGGACTGCAAAAGAGAGCGTAAATTGTAAATCGGGTTTTAGACTAGTTTCTGTAAATATCATTATTACTCGAGAATGGCCTGTAAAATTTTTTTCAAATAAATTTAGAAAAATTACTAATTGAAATTCCTCTAATCTATTCCCACATTATTTCCAATAATTCTCTTTAGTTTAGGAGTAATAGAACAAATTATGGTGAAAAAAACTGAACTTTCGGTTTAAAAATACAAATCTTTTATCTTCAAAAGATCACGAAACATTGAAATCGGCAAAATCTTTCAAATTTTTTTAACTTTATCGTAATTACACTAATTTTAAAAATGGCGAAATCACTGGAATCGTCAGTGAAAACTCGTAAAGTTAATGAAAAACAGCGACAAGCGGCGTGTATCACATCAAATTGTGGGAGCCAAAGTGTCATCAAATAGACAAGTTGTGATTATGGTATATTTGCTCTTACATATTTATTAGTTTTCATGCTATGTTTTTGTCTTTAATAAATATTAGCAAAAGTCTTTAATAAATATTATTTGGTTGGTATCTAAGAAGTGCATTTTATTGTTATTTTTAATACAAAATACCAAAATACATTTTCCATCTCTGGATCCTATTGATATTCAAAAGTAGGGAAGCGACCGTGAGTAAATTGTCACCCATTTTATTGTTTTAATTGATACAAAACAACAATATGCGTTTTTATCTCTGGATCTTATTCAAAAATAGATGGGATCGAGAATAACTTTTCACTTATGCTTATGCATGCTGACGATAAAAAATTTTACTCATGCACGTGCATGCATCATCTTATATTTCTGGCTTACGTTCAGCCACGCTCACGTGAGTGGGAAAAAACTTATTCATAATCACGAAAGCTCACGCTCACCAAATACTCATGAAAAAATTTTTAATTTTTTAAAAACAAAAATAAATTATATAAAAAATAATTGCAATAAAATAAAAAAAAAATTACAAAACAATCATGCAAAAAATCCATTCATGCAGGCTCACTTACGCTAAATTGTTTGTGTTCTTTCGTTGATGCACGTTCACGTGATTGAGCCAGTCTACATCTGTATGTACAAGTCTAGTACGATTATAATTTTGTAATTTTTGAAATTCTCCACCAATGACATGCATGTATGCAGACTAGTTCAACCCACAACAAATAATGCACTCTTCGAAATTACTAAATAGACTTCATGTATTTTAAAGTATTTTAATATATGCAGTCTTGTAGTTATGTATGACTAACTTCACAATTGAGGTCTCATATATGAGTCAAAGTTTTCATATAGCGATCCAAATATGTATTCATCAACGAAAAATGGGTCCGTGTATGACAAATACGTCAATAATCAACAAACTGTGGCATCGCAACCGTACGTGAGCTGACTGCTGCAGGGTTTTCATGGAACGAGGCCCACAACAGAGTCCGTCGGAAGTCATTCATTGAGACAGTTTGCTCCTCTGGTGGATAATAGCAGAACATCATCACTATGACAAATACATGTCGCTCAGGCCGACCATTACAACCAAGAAATGCGCGCAATTTAAGGCATAGGTGTCTTTATCAGGTTACAATTCCACGGGATGTCTTGCAAGGAATTAGTGCATTTTAGGTTTCTACAGAGGGCTGCAAAATGGACGCTGATGATCAGACATGCCTGTCATATCGGAAGCTGCGAAATGAATTAAAAAGGTCAGCTCAGAAGCCAGTACTATCAAGACTTGTTTGAATAGTCTGACTGCAGGGACCTCAACTAGAAGACGCTAAAGTTGATGTCAATATTTGCTATTTGTCTGAAAAAAGTCCAATCTCTCTGAATGGATCTTATTTGTTATATCACAGGCTCCGCTTTATTTCTCTTTCCAACAACTTTTGCACACAATACATACATACATACATATGTACACTACGGGTATAACCAAATTTTGGTCCAAGCACTACACGATAGAGAATATTATGTTATTTACGAAAACAATATTTTTTGGGTTGTTTGAAAATAAAAACCTCACCCACAAAAGCGATTTTCTGAAATCCCTAAAAAAAATTTAATAACAAAATTTTTAATAATTTATTAATAAATATAAAAAAAAGTTAAAAATTGTTTTAAGTATTAAAGGACATGAAATTCAAATTTAATGTGTGAGTGTGTGTGTCTGTGTGAGTTTTTAGATAAATGTATAAGTACAAATAAAAATAAAAAACAAATTTTCCAACTGCACCGCGTTTTGTCAATGGACTATTCGAATTGGCTAGGGCCATTTTGAAATTTGCAAAAAATGGTAATAAGATATTATTCCACACATATATGTGTGTACATAGTATATGTGTGTATACGCATGTACATATGTACGTAAGTATTTACCAGAATATCAGATGTTAACACCATTTGTCTGCGTTATTTTCTTTTCCTTTACTTTAATTTTTTTTTCTGCAAGTTGTTATCGTTATTTTTGCAGAGTCGTTGGTTGCTTTATTGATCACAACACACGGTATTTAAAGAATATCTGACATGAAACGTGAGTGAAAAGTGAATTAATTTATGGCACAATCAATACAAAAACTACAAATATGGACATTTTATTCATTCGCATTTGCAACAGATAAAAAAAACAAACAAACAAACACGCTTTTAAAGCGGCATCATGTCTCCTCTCCTTTTATGCAATTCAAACAAAATCAAATCGTTGCACGCGTACGCATGTTGTTGGCTCTTAAAGATTGACTCGTGCCAATTCTACCATCATGTTCAAGAATTCTTCGTTTTGCTTTTGATTTGATGGTAAAGTGAAGAAAAGTCTTGAAGAACAAAAAAACCAGACGAAAAAGATAAAAGACATCGCATCTTTAAATGATCATGAAGAACATGAGCTTGAGCTTTACATTGGAGACGTTTTTGCTGTTGTTGTTTTTGTTGTTTTTGTTGTTTTTGCTTGGTTTGTTTTAATTGAATTCTCTGAAATATTATTTATGAATGTTAGAAGAAAATGTAAAGGGTTGCCAAAGGGTAATGCATGACAATCAGCATGAAGGAAGGATGAAAAAAAAAACAAAGTTTTTGACTATTGGATTTCGAGATAGCGGTGTTTTTGGGAGGGATAACTAAAATTTTCGACCACCGAATTTCAAAAATCGAATCATTAGCATGAGTAGCTTAAATCATGCTTGATCACGTACAATTATGGTTAACTATTTTCTTAATCACGTGCATGAACATGAGCAGAACACGAGTGTGTGCGCATGAGTAGATTTTTACCGTGATTCTTGTGTGATTTCTTTTTGCTTTATTGTATTTTTTTTTCATTGTATTTTTTAATTCTTTTTTTTAATTATTTTACAGTATTAAGTACTTTTTTTTAAATTTATTAATCGAGATTGCCTCAATATCTTATTTCAAAGATTTTCAAAAACTTTTGTTTGTTGAGGGTGTTTTAGTTAGTCTATATACATGTATTTCATTGGTGCAAATGCCAAATCATCAGTAGACCTTAAACCATATTTTTGAAATGTTTCAAACCTCTTTTCTTATACAAAAACTTCTAAGAGGAAGGGATCCAAAAATTTGTCTTTGCATAAATAATGTTAAAAAAATAGACATACATACATCCACACGTATGTCATAGCGAAATTAGTCAGCATCGACTTCTAGGACCTCAAAAAGTGGAAATCTGATGAAAATGCGATTTTCGAAAATTGGAGTAAAATCAGTAACTTCTAGAGTTGAGCAAAATTGTTCATTAGTAGGAATCGTTGCGACTGATCCTCGTTCCATTTTTGACTTTGAAAAGTGTAGGAACGAGGAAGGAGTGAAATTCTCTGGCACTTCTAAAAACGTCAGCAAACATTGGTTTTTGTTTGTTTACATTTTCTGGCTTTACTAAAAAAGTTCTACAGTAAACTCGCGAAAACGTGAACACTCGAAAGTGTGAACGTCTCAGATACGTGAACAAATTTATTTTTCAATAGAGTATTCTAAAACGTGAACAAAATCTGAAAGCTCTATAACGTGAACATTGTTTTTCAATTGGGAAATCCCTGAATTACAGGTTATTTAAAAAAAATTAATTCGTGTAAGTGAAAAATGTATTTTAAGAGAGAAGATATCTCATCTAGAAATAAGGTTCTACTTCTTCAGGCGCTGAAAATTCTCAGGTTTGTTTTATTGTAGGTTTTAGTGTTTTTAGAGAATTTAATTAAAATTTAATTACAGATGGATGTTGCTCTTTCCGCAGTCAAAAATGGGAACAACAATCCTGAAGAAAATTGCACAGAAGTATTGATAATTGATACCGTCAATGATGATCATTTGATTTTATTCCATCCAGAAGTTACAATTAAATCCAAGGAAGCTGTGCAAGCTTTGGATAAGGATTTAATATGGACTGAAAAAACGAGACAGCAAACCAACGTTATATTAGAGTGCTGAGAAACCTTAAAGACAAAGCTTTTTTAAAGATGGCAAACCAATAAACTTACCAAAAATATAATTGATTTTTTCCTCTAAACTTTGTGTAACTGACTCTTAATTATCCCATCAAAAAAAATATTCCTATTAGTTTTAGTTTATTTTTGTTGTTTTTGTTAATCAATTATCAATTTCTTATGTCCTTTGTTTTATATATTTTTTGTTATTTATCGAATGCAAAGTGAAGTAAATATATGACATTTTATTTTTTTGTCATTAAGAATCAATAAAATAATTTATTTCAAATACTGTTTAGCATTTTACTTATTAAAATAACATTTTTTATATTAAATAGAGCCATTTTTTGTTTTAAATTTGGATACTCGATAACGTGAACAAACTCGAAAATGTGAACTGCCTTGGTAAAAATTAGTTCACGTTATCGCGAGTTATATAAGTACTTTTGTAAAATATTTGTAAAAAATAATAACTGCTATAAAATAAATTCTAAATATAATATTGTCCATTAAGTCTTCAACACTGATCTCTATACAAAAAGTCAACCTTGTTCTAAGTGTACAGAATATGTGAACGAAATAATTGTAACAAACAGTCTTGATGAGTTAATGATTGTTCAAAACGGTTTGCAATTGCGGAACGAGGAACAACAAAAAAAGGGAACGTTTGGACCGGTCCGCATCGATCCAGTTAAGGAATTGTTCAATGATCGTTCCGGAACGACACAACTCTAGTATCTTCCTATAGCGGCAAGTTAAAAAAAAATTTATAAATTCAAGTATTGAACGCGAGCCAAAAAAAACTTTTAAATTACAAATTAAATAATTATTTTAAAGAAATAAAAATCATAAAAAGTATATATGTATACTGAATAATTTAGCTCAAGTTCAAATCCGAGTTTACCCATTTATTTTTTCTAATTTTTTATTTAATTTTTTATTAGAAAAAAACAATCATAAAAAGAATAAAAATCGCTGCTTCCATCCGGAGTCCTACCCCGATTTGTCCAAACAATTTTTAATTTGGCAATCCCACTCTATCACCAGCACTTTCAGTTCAGTTGTTCCCTTTCCTTTTATGTACATTTTACAGGTTCACAAAAATCTACTCCTTCGAGAATAAAATCTTCATTGTTGCTGTTGTTGTTGTTGTTGTTGTGGCTGTTGCTATAGAATTTATCTGGCAAATAAAAAATTTTATATCAAACGTATGCCAATACGCGCACTATAAGTACAAACTATAAGTAACAAACTTAATTGGCGCTAACATACACACTCGTACGCAAACTTACTTATCGTACTTCCATAAACATACGACAAGAATCGATAGTAACCATGATTGGATTGCGGATGGATGGCTGCATGGATGGATGGATGGATGGATGGCTGGATGGATCGTTGGAATGGTGTGTACTTGTGCCATTACAACTAAAGAAGACATACACACTTTCTTATTAAAGCGGTTACTGACTGTATGACTGACATTGTTAATGGCGCCAGTGTTTGCCAAATTTGGGCGTATTATTTTCTTTATTTTCGTATTCGTATCAAAAACTAACAACAAACGCCATAAGAACAAATCAAAAGAATAATAATGAAATTCATAGAATTTTTATTTATTGAAAATAAAAACACATACACACACATGCACACATGCACACACGCCCCACACACGCACACATTGTCTTAAATCAAATTGATGGGGGGAGCGGCTGTCCAGGCGGAAAGAGGAGTCAACAACAACAATAACAACAACAACTGTCATAAACAAGTAATTTTGTACAAATATTTCCTGGTAGCCAACTGATATCTTACAGCAAACAACTTGGAAATATTGAAAAAAAATTTATTAAAATTCTAAGTACTGGCAGTAGTGTGTTTCTTTACAAAAGTTAGAATTTAGTAACTTGTGAACTACAAAATGACCGCAGCGCCTGACAATTTTGTGACACATGTCTGTCACACGTCAGTCTTGTCTATTGTTTACTACGCTACACTGCTTGCTGGCTTGACCTTTTCCATATATTTCGCGTAACTTCAATTCAAGTGCTTAAATGACATTTTAATGATTTGGGTTGGGAGTTTATTTGTTTTTTTTTTGTTTTTTTATGTTTTTGGTAGAAAATTTCATAAAAATATTATGTGCAAGTTTTATTAAGTCATTAAATCGTATTCCTGTTTGAAAAAAAATATTTATTGATACTGATATTGATATTAAATATGCACACATGTGCGAAAAAGTATATATTTCCTTCAATTTATGTTTGGATTTTATAACCCAGCAAAATTTTTAGTTTTGGCCACACATGCGCCCAAAGTGTCAAAGAGAAAAAGTTTTTATCCTTCAGAAAAAAATAAAAATAAATTAACAAATTAATTTATTTTTATTGTAATTTTAAACGCTTTTCTAATATTTTTGCTTAAGTTTCGGAATAAAAACCCGAAAACTATTCACTTGGTTATATTAATTCTTATTAATTGCAGTATTTGATTTTATTAATTTTGTCAGAGGTTGTATTTTTCCTTCTCTAAATTAAAAAAAATCGCAAAATTCTAAATGGAAAATAGCTTAATTTCCCTCACTAACTTTTAAGCTTCTCCACGTTTTTTTGATCGAGCAGTAATACGAATTCAACAGCTTGTACAGTCTTTATTACCAAATTTCGGAAAAAAGTTTACGGTTACAAAAAAAAACATTTTACATTTTATATCCTTAACAAATCGTCGTCCCGAAGTTATCTTCACGTATATCACAAAATTAAAAAAAAATACAAATACAAAAAATGAGAGAAGACCGCTTCTTCAAAAAACTCAAGACTTGACGAGTAAAACCTGACGTGTGTGAACCAGGTGTAAGATCCTGAACTAGAAGTAGTGCGAATTCAGATCATATAATAATTTTTTTTGTGCTGAAACTTCAAACTCAACCTCCCGAAGAAAAATTGCTTGGATATACTTGACGATAACTTCGGGCCGACGAAATGTAAAGGCCAATCAAAAAGACAAAAGAAGAGCAATGACAAACTAAGTAAGCAGTCTTATTACATTCGGTGTATAGATTAAAGATCATACCGAATTATTCATGCCGATAAAAGCTGTGGCTGGATGTTATTATCAGCAGCAAAGTTTTATTTTATGGATTCCTTGTTATTTTTCTAGCTCTTTTTTTCTATCAGCTTGCTTCACTTTCTTTGTTTTTTGTGAATTGTTCATTTATTTTTGTTTAATTTAACTTCTATAGAGTTTAGTTTAATCACTTCAAAATACAAAAGATATTTAATAGTTTATTTTGCTCATAAATTGAAATGATTTATAATATATAATTTTTTTTCAATTCCCGGGATGTTTTCTTTATTTCCCGCGCTCCCGGGAGTATGAGTATTTTTTAATTTATTTTAACGAATATTACTCATACGTCATACTTAGTTAATGAAGTCATTTTTTGGGGGTTGTATATTAGAGTGGTCGTTATTTTATTTATTTTTTGCTTTCTTATATTCCCTCCCCCGAAATCGGTTCAGTTTTACGTAAACAAAAAACACAACAAGATTTCATAAGTTGTGTTTTAGTGGGTGCGCCCGCCACTCAAAGTTGGCCTTCAAACCCATTTATTTTGCTTGCATAAACGTAATTAATTCTCAATTCGAAGATACAAAAGTGGATCCTTATGATCTGATTGCATTTAATAGTGGCTAGATATTGGTATTTTGTGGCATAATAGCCTTTAAAACAAAACAGCCAAGTGCGAGTCAGGCTCCCGCTTCATTGCATTCTGAAGATTTTCAAGCACTTTCCTAAAAAATTTTGTTTATTTTTATTAAGAAATTTTTGCAAAAGAGAATTAGATTATATTTTTAAATAACTGACCGCTTTTTTAAACCAAAAAATTAAAAAAAAATAGTAGCAATCAACTGAACTTTTAATATTTCTATGCACAAACAAATTCTATAACTTTTGATCTGGTCAGCCCACAAACAACAAACTTTGACAAACAAAATATTTTTCGCTTTATAAGTAACAAAAAGGAAACCAAAATTTCACATGTCGAAGTCAGAGTCAAAAATCCTGTCGACCGCTGTAATTGATTAAAGGCCTTATTAGTTTTTACTTTTCGTTGTCGTTCTGAGCCGTTCTTTTCTGTAGAAGAAATTTCTCACTTACCTGTTCTGTGTCTGAACTTTCGGATGTGGAAGATGTAATTATAGGATTGAATTTTGTAAATGTGTTCAAATTGGTTTTTTATTTGGCAAAAATATGTATGTACGAGTATATAAATCTTTAAAAATTTTAATTAAAATAAAATTTTCTGACTTTTAACACAAAATTTATAATGTTGCACACCACAAAAAACTAATCCATACAAACTCTTGGCTGTCACTTAACGTTGAATTCTATTTACTACAGAATAGTCCGCAACAAAACAGAACAGAACAGAGTGTGGCACTCGGGTACTGCCGCGGCAAAGCTATTGCATAGCATTTTTATTAACTTATGCAACTATAATTATTTATTTATTTTTTATTTATGCAGTATTTTTTTCTTCGACATTAATTCAAGTTACACGTTTTGAGTGTAGTGAACTTCTTGATTCAGTCGCCGCGCTCAAAGCCCGCGATAAAAGCTATGTAATAGCTTAACAACCTACGAATTGTCTGTTTGTTCGTGTATATCATATTTTGTCAATCACGATTGCTCGTAAGTACGCCATTTTGTGTTTTCCTACATATAAAAATCTGTTCTGGCAATACTGTATGTTAATAAAATCAATCGCATACTTTAGGGGTTAACATGTGCTAGACGATTAAAATACTTAAAAGAAACAAAAGACTTAAGAAATAAACTTAGTGTTAGGCTTTATTATCGTTACGGAATTTCTTGATTCAGTCGCCGCGCTCAAAGCCCACAATAAAAGCTATGCAATAGCAACAAACCACACATACAGTTGTTGAATTCAACAGAAACAAAATAGCTGATCCGTAACAGAACAGAACGTACAAACTAATTCTGCCTTAAGAATAACAGGCCAACCTAAAGAATTTTAAAAATTTTCGTACAAAAATCATCATTTGAACATTTTTAATTCCCCTCCGTGTGTTGTGTGTGAACATCTGTTCCTTTTTCATATTTTTTATTTTCTTATGACCGTTTTGAAATTTTCTATAAATACAAAATCGATCGTTGTAGCAGGACGGTCTGACTACAGCAACGTTTGCCTAACGAGGACTTAAGAGGGGCACTTAACCGGGAATCAATTTACATCCTCAACTTCGAATTTATTAATATTAAAAATTTTCTTTTTCTTTTTTTATAATTAACTATTAAGAAATTAATCAATCAAGAAAAATTTCCACGCAACATTCGCTGCCTGTTTTATTCCAACAAAATTAATCACTGGGTTGTCTTACTGTATCTGACTTTTGTTTTTCTATTTTATTTACTGACTGTGTTAGTAGGATCATTTATGCATTTTTGACTCTCTCAGTCTTGGTGTTCAGTCGTTCTCTTGACCATTTGAAAGTACTTTTTTCTTCTTCTTCTTCTTATGAAAACCGTCGCATATTGTGTATGTGTGTGTGTGTATGTGTGTGTGTAAATTTCTCATACTTACAAATTACGTGATTTACATTCTAAACTTTGGTACTTAATATTTTGTTTTTGTTTTTAATAATATTTCAATGTTTATAAGCCGCTGTTGCATGTACGTACACACGAGTAATCGGTCAACATACATACTTACACATGTGCTCGTAGTTGTTTTTTGTTTTGTTTTTTTTTGTTTTTGTTCAGTACGTCTTTGGCCATCATAAGCTGTCATTTCAATATTGACTTGACACATTAATGTCTGTATAAAAAAAACAACAGCAGTTTAACACAAAACTAAAGAACTTAATAAAAAAAACACAAACATAAAAAAATAAAAAATTAAATAAATAAATAAATTAAAAAAAAAACCACAAAAATAATATTTAAAGCTGCTTTTTTTATTCCCGTGCATTCGTATGCATTGTAAATTTTACTGTGTACATACGAGGCAATCTCGCTTTTTGTTGCAAGTTTGTACTCGTAAGTATTAGTTTTGTTTTGCTTCTAGAACTTCCCATAATAAATTATAATTTCCCATTTGGTTGATTGAAAAATCAACTATTCCTCACATACTTGTTGATTCCCCGTGTGTTACTTAAATACACTTTTGTAAGTTTGCCATTAAAATTATTCATAGCACCTAACAAAGTATTTAGGCGTCAGCACAACTGTGTAATGCCCTACACTAAACATAATTTGGTTGTGAAATAAATTATGAAGTGTTTGGCATTGTTGCTAATTTTTAATGTGCAGTATTGCCAAGGCGTTTCTTTTTGCGCCAGATTAAGTAATTTTTTCTTTCCAATATTTTAAGACACGCAGGCGCAAATAACTGTAAGCACACATATCCTTGTCATATCCTTGCAAACTTGAACAATTTTTTTGTATTGTTTGGTGTCCGTGTTTCCAATAATAAATTGGTGCCCTCTAAGATGTGA
This sequence comes from Gymnocheta viridis, assembly GCA_956483585.1. NCBI lineage: Eukaryota > Metazoa > Arthropoda > Insecta > Diptera > Tachinidae > Gymnocheta > Gymnocheta viridis. The sequence continues at coordinate 62,298,304 of OY101443.1, read as the reverse complement.
ACATAAGAACAGAATTTTTAAAGGAGAAATTTTATGACTGGAATAATGAAGGGATGTTTGAGTTATCCCTTACCTTACTCGGCTGCTAACATAATAAAATTATTTGCAAATGCCTCTGATTATATAATTTCGGTTTTAACTCTTTCTTTTTTTTTGAGTTCTTATTTCATTTGTTGTCAAGTGTTTTAGTCACTGGCACAAATATTTTATTACGCGCTAAAGATTTCAATTAAAAATAAATTAACTTTGTTTCGCGAGGGGTTGAACCGTTTATCTAATTTATACCAAGTGCAAGCTCGACTTCCGGGCCACCCAGAGAATCAATTTTATCATTAAATACTGCAAACGGCACATATGTACGAGTATGTAGAAAAGTATCTATGCCGTTCCAAATGGAAGTCATTTCTAAGCTTTAGACGGGTACTTTTTGTAAGCACCGGTTAAGCGAGCTTTGCAAAAACCCTTTTTCAAATCAGATTTTGAAACAGCTCATTTTTGAAATAATTTGAAAACCGCGATTCTACTGTATGATATTTATGTTGCAAAGAGAATCAGCAAATAAATATGCATAAAGTTTTTGGTGGACGGGAGCTACAACAATAAAAACTTTAAACATGCTACCTTATTATTGTTACTGTTGTTGTTGCTGTTGTTGTTGTTAGGGACACAGTTACAGCTGCCAGATTTGAGATTGCAACCCTAAGGTTGTGGACTGTTTCACGCATGGTAGAATAATACAGGTAGTGTCGAAGGTACAACAACACTGCTTTTAGGTTCGAAGCTGTCAAAGAGCACAAAAGAAAAATGGCAAAATGATTGCATTTTCTGTTCTATAAAGAATTTTGTTTCTTTAGTAATTAGTAATACATAATCAAAAAAACCAAACGAATGATGCAGAAGTTCTCATTTTTGGGTCTACTTTCATGTGAAATTCTCACAATTGATTTGAGTGTTGTTTGGTGTAAAACTGAGAGAGTTGCATATTTTTAAACGGCTGCTGTTGTAATACCTGACATTCTAATACAAGACGAATTGTACTTAAGGTTGCGTTGTTGCAAAAAGCGTAAACAAGGATCTTTTGAGATCAAATATTGGTGTATGAGTCTGGTGTGTATTAAGCGTCAAGCATTAATTTTTATGGCTGTTTGTCAAATTTAGAAGGATGACTGGTATTCTATTAGGGTTTATTCCTTGATAAAGATGAACTATATCTGCTCCCTTTATGAAAAATGAATTCTAAATTTTTTTATCGTGGATCTTGAGATATAACTTTTTGTCTGGGGTATGTAAAGGTATGTTGGTTGAATACTATTATTTTTTGCTACATTATCTGCTGCCTCGTTTAGTAATACACCAATTTGATTTGGTATCCATATGATGTTTACCATATCCTTTAGTTGTATTAGCATCTGCTGTATAGTGATAATTGTTGCCTTTTTTATTTCGGACATTGAGCGTGACGTCAAAGACCGAGCGGCTATCAGTGCCGATAACGTTTTCGATTCTAGAAAAGATTTCGCTTCGGCTTCAAACATGTTTGCGTTTCGTAGTATTAGATTCCGGATATTAGTGTTGAACCAGTTCCGTTTTGGTAACAGCAAAACCAAAATGATTTGTTGTTTTAGATTCGCCTGTAAAGGTGAATTCCGAATTTTAGTTTTTTTAATTTTTAAAAGACTTCGTTGATAAGAGATTTAAAAATATGAAGTGTTGTATTGTTTTTATTGAATATTAAGCAACATTTGTAATTCATATTTAGATGATGAAAACATCATATATGAAACTACATAAATCTATAAAAAATAATTAAAAATAAATAATAAATTTTCTTTAGGGTATTTTTCCTTGCCCGGGTCATTTCTTTTGATTATTTTATTCTCTACGTTGGGGAACACGAAACAAATATCTGGCAGCCCTTGCCACAGTTGCTGTTGTAGCATTGACTGTTGTTGCAGTAGTTGTTGTTGTTGTTGGTTTTTCTATTTTAATGAAACCAATAAATTCGAACTAAAATAAATTAACAAAAAAAAAACTAAAGTTGTAAAAATCATTTTGCAGTTCTTTTCAGTTTGTGTCCGTCCGTTCGTCCGTGCGCTCGTCCGTCCGTGCGTCCGTACTTATGTTTGCTAATATGAACATGTGTAAGTATTTGTTTTTTGTTTAATGGCATATAATTTTGTTTATACATACTTACACATAAATATATTTATTTTTATTATTATTGTTGCATTGTTATTGTTATTTTGTGGTTGTATTTTGTTAACGCTTTGAGTTCGCATTGAATTGTGTATCGCATTTGCAAAATTTATATTTTCTCATAAATTAGAAGGGAGCACCTAGAAGTTTTTATTTTCTTTTTATGACACAAAAAATAAAGTGCGTTGGTTGCGCGAGAAGGCAATGAATAAGTACGTTCGTTGCCAGTCATTCAATTGAAGGTGAAAATTGCTTTGTGAGCTAAATTCATTATTCATGTGTCAGATCTTAATAATGACAGCACAAGACAGAACGCTATGAAATTTGAAGTAGAGCATAAATATGTCATAAATATGCATGAGTTTTAGTAAAATTAAATATTTTAGTTCTAAACAAATTTAGCGAAACAGAAAACAATAAAAATTTACATTTTTAAATAATTAAATAATTTGTCTGAACCATAATGTTATTTGACTTCTTTGCCACGCACAGTGGGACAGTTTTACATAACACAGGTTTTTTAAATACTGATCGGATTGCTTGTTAAGAATAAATTAGTTGATCCCTAATTTGCATTACATGAAGAGTTACAGGGTGCCAAAGTCGAGCTCATATACATAAACATACAGATGTATGTACAGGTAGACCTCGCTTAACGTGGGGGTTACGTTCCAAGAAAAAGCCGTGTTAAAGAAACCAGTTCGATAAGAATGGTTACGTTCCGCGATTTACCAAAAAAGCACATTTCAGCCATATAATTCATAATTTATCTACTCAATTTTACATAAAACAACAAAAAATCTTTCCTCATAAAATTTATAGAAAATATTAACAATTTTAAGTAAATGAACATACCTATTACTTCTTTATATTGCTGTTAGCTCTTTTCGATAATAAAGGTAAAAATAGGAAAAACAAAAAATCTCTTGGTTTTGTAGTTGTAGAAACAAACTTAACTGGTTGGAAAAATATAAGGGGTAATTTTTTAAGAGCTTTCAGATTTTATTTGAAAAAAACCACATTAAATTTAGACAAATGTGTGAAATCTTTATTCGAGTCGATAGAACGATCTATCTAATTCCTTGTTTAAAGATGATTTCATGTAAATGTTGACCGCGGCTACGCCTTAAATGGTTCATACGATGGGTCCAATTTTGGCATATTCTCTCCAACATATCGGCCGGTATCTCACGAATAAATTCATCAAAACTGGCTTCCAGTGCGTCAACCGTTGTGGGCTTGTCCCGGTAGACATGAGCGATCAATTGACCGGCACCGAACGTGAAATAAGCTGTTAACAGAACTGGCCACTCAATCGGGCCATTGTTTCGCGTGCTGTGTGGCTGTTGGTTGGTGGTTTAATGTGAATGTGAATTCGGTGCGAAATTTAGTCGCAAGATTCCACATAGCCGGCTGAGAAGGTCTCCCAAACTGACCATAAAATGGAAGTAGTGCACGATGCACTTTCTTAACCGAGCATGAATTTTGATAGTAAAATTCGTTTAGAAGTCGATTAGTGGTCAAATTACAGACCAAACTGAACATGTTTAACAGTAACATCCCTACAAGAAGTTGCTGATGGAAACTAACACATACAACACTTTTTTTCTAACACACTTGCATCAAATTTGTATTTGATTGTTGCTGTCGGCGTTGCAAAGTGGGGTTTTTCGTACCAAATTTCGATAACATATTTTAACTTTTATTTTTTACTTAATCTTATTTTGGCATCACTTTTATATGCGTATTTGATCATCAGAGTATGTTTTTGGAAAGTTTTAGTTTTTTGCGCTTTTTTCACATAAAATTTATGCAAATATTTTGATTTTGTAAATTATGAAATTGTGGAGATTATTCTTAAAAAGATTTTGTTATTAAAAAATTAACAAGTGAGAGAAAGACAACTGCATGGTTGACATGCAAATGTCATATTCAGTTTTGTGAATCATACTGAAATAAAATTTACAAATTGAAAATTTAATATTCGTGAAAAACCAAGAAATAACTGAAAAAAATTAAATTTTAAAAAGCAACACATTAAAAAAACAATGGATCTTTCAGAGGACATTTTTGAAGAAGCTATTGAGCTTTGCTAGAGTAGAGACTTCTTTTAAAATGTGCATTTGTTGTTAATGTAAACCTATATCCATCATTTTAACTTTTAGCCAACCAGTCTGCATTACGACGAACAAGAGGAACGGTTTAAGGAGGCCAGTGGACGAAAGCCACCGCAGGCAAAAACAATTTAATAATTTGGTAATTTAATATTATTTTTTTTAATTAACTTTTTAAAATGTTTGCATAAAAAATTAAAAAAATATATATTTTTTTATAAATGATGTATCTATCAGTCAGCTATGACTGGTTTATACATGAGTACTGAGTAGTCAGCTATGACGATGTTTCCATCAGTACTGATAAGTAAAATACTGTGGAGTTAGCAGTTCAGATATATGTTTTACTAGTTCATGAAGTTCACATGTATGAGAGAGAAACAAACTCACACGTACACGAAAGTTTACATCAGTTTTTTCATATTGCCCTTAATAAAATGATAGCAACTTCTGATGTATATATCCATCAGATGCTGCATCAAATGACCGTCATTGTTCTTGTAGGGATCTAGCACGAAACCAGATAAGATGAAAGAACAGTGTTGCCAGCAAGAAAGTTGCTAAATAATCATCCCCGTAGACTAGTAGATAGCGTACTAGACTTTTAGTCGGGGGTTGCAGGTTCGATTCCTGCCTAGACCGTGGGTTTTTCCGCAGACAAGTCAAAATGGCTTCGGGGTTTGTGTTTGTGTTTGTTCTATATTTTGCCTATTCCTGCATTAAATTAAATTTGCCTCAATTTCCATTTAATGCTAATAGACAAATCCTCTCCATAAAAATAATATATAAATAAGAGAAAAACCACATATTTTTTTATATTTTTAATATTGTTTGTTTTTATTTAAATATTTTAAGTAAAATAGTTTTTTTTTGTTGGCTTTAATTTTTTTTCTTTAATGTTGGTATTTTATATTTTTGAACTTTACAAGTTGCTTTTTACTTTTAGTTTAAGTGGAATTATGCAAAAATTTTTTTCTTTTGTAATATATAATTTGTTTTAAGTAATATGGCTGATGTTCTCTTTAATTAAATTGTATTTAGTAGTATGTATTTTATATATTATAAGAGTTAGATAATTAAGTAGTACAAATTTGTTTATTAATATTAATTTAAAATTAAAAAAAAGTATTTGCTAAATCTTAGAAAATAATAAAAAAATATATTTATATATAACTAAATATAAAATACGTTTCTTTAAAGTATAATTAAACAAGAAAAAAATACTGTTTGTGCAAAATATTTATTCAAATGGAAAAAAATGAGATTTTCTTTTTAAGAAAATACATAACTCGTACATGTAATAGAATAAACCTATTCGAAATTTATTTTATTCAATACATTTCATAGTTTTTATTGTTAATTATAGAAATATTTTATTTATACCACAATGAGAATGTTTAACTAAGTATTTGATTTTATTTTGCAAATTTCAAGGCGTATTCTTTTTATTATTTTTAATGTTTTTAATTTTTTATATATGTACGTATATATATTTTTAAGTTTATGTTTATGGCTTAATTGCAAACCGAAAATAAATAAGGCTTATGAGGTGTAGTTATTATTATTTATTGATTTTTTCATTTATTATCTTTTCCAAAATAAATGGCCTATTATTTAAATTGAGTCTTGGTCGAGTAAACTAACACATAAGATCATAATATGAGTTAACGATTTTCTTTTGTAGAGCGAAAAAGTTTGGCATTTTTAAGACTTAGAGAAGTGAGTGGGCTTAGTAAATTCCATTTCACTATTAACAAGAAGGCGAGACATGCTAAACTCAAGCTCGCCTGGATGAGATAATTATCACTGGAACAGAATATTTAAAAAAATCCCTGGCCATGTAGCACTTGATCTTCAGTCTGTTCAATTCAAAGTATGAATTACAAGCTCATCATTATTTAAAATAGAGTATGATAACGACACGCTGTTTATTATTCAGTCACTAATGACTAATAAATTTTTTGGTTATATAAATTCCAATATTTCCTTAACTGAAATGCAAAACCACGTAACAAATAAAAAATTTAAGATCACAGTTTCTATTAATTATCTACGGTGTATTACACCAAACCGCATGTCGCTGGAGGCTCTCTCATACAAAAACAGCCAAAGTGAAGACGAAACGAAACAGAAGACGTTAGTAAAACTATTTTATTACGTTTTTTGTTCCTTTCTAAAGCGTAAATAAGTTTAGTTATGTGATTTTGCATTTCACCTAAAGATTTATATGTGCAATAACGATTGAAAAATGTTTCCATAAATGTTTAAATTAATTAATTTAAAAAACAAACGAAAAAAATACGAGAAAAAAACTCTTTGTGAAAAATCATAATACTCGTGGCAAAAAAATAATATTTTTCTAAAACTTATAAAATGAAAATCCGCGATTACACTGTACAACAAAATCAAAATAATTAGGTTCTAATAAATAATTTTAGTAGAAGGCACCGAAAAAATACACTTGTATCGGCGTTTTGAAAATTTACATCATCTTGGATTCATATTACCGGAATTTAAATAAGTTTAAAGATATTCACTTGTACATGAGCAAAATCTATATTTTATTAAGATCGGTTCAGAATTGTGAGAGCTATGAGCTCTTAAAATTGCTACCAATCCACGCACTCTTATTTCACATGCGTGTATCAGCATCATGTTGAATAACAAACAAAACTTGCTTGTGTGTTTGTTCAATTTATTTTTGCACAGAAATGAGACAGAGCTTTTTCCTCTACTGTGTAAAGAAAATAGTTTTTGTTTCTGTATTTTATCGTATGTAAGTAAATATTTTGTTAAATATAATTAGAAAATGGTCAATTGCGTCGGCCTACTACTATAATGGCCTTATTCATAAATAATTAATAAAGCTATAATCAGGGTTGTCACAGAGTCCCATGTAGTCGGAATTGGATTTGAAAAGACGACAAAAATACTTTTGCATAATGAATTAAGCCGCTTTCCCAGAGCTTCAGAAGAAGGAAAGGTTGATTGAAAATAACAAAAAAAAAAAAACAATTTAGGGCCGCAAAAGTTTGTTATTTACTATTTGCATTTTTTATATTTTAAAACTCTTTTCATATATAATAATAAAAGCTTTTCACAGACTTTTGATGGATGGATTCCTTATCAAGGGTCGCTTATATTGTTGGCATTTTATTTGAAAGGTATCAAACATCATGACAGTGACTCTTAACTGATTCTGTTACGCGCACGAAATTCATGTGACCATTTAAAAACGACCATTTTGACATTCACCGATTTGCATCACAAAGCTGAATGGCCTTGAAAGCTTCACAACTTCATAGCTGCCAGTCCTCAAAATATTTTATTTCATTTAACTCAAATTGTACTCTCAAGTTTAGTTTACTTGTATTTTCGTATTATTTGTTCTATAAAATGTAGGATGATGGATGGATGAACTTATTGCATGCTTTTTAAGTCATAATTTTATAATGTACTTAAAGTAAAATTTAAAAACATAAATAACAATATTTTTAAATAAAATTGAGATCTATTTTAGGTATGCTTTTTCAATATATTTTTTGTTGTTGTTGTGTTTTGTATTGAAAATTTGAAAATTCTTATGAATCAGTGGCGAATGAATGAAACGGAGAAATGGCTCTCATTTGAAACATTGATAAAAAAGCTTTACAAAAAAAGCCAAGAATAAAATTAATAACTTCAAAGTTGTTTAAATTCTCGCCAAATAAAATCGATAATATTAGAACAGTTAGAAACAAAGAAAAAAGCTGGTCATTTTAAAAGATTGGAGACGTTTTAGTACTGAAGTGTAAGTGCTGTTTATTTAATCCACACGATCAGATTGTGTAGAATTGTATTTAATGACGATCGTTAAGAAAACTTAGTGGTTTTCATATAAATTTTCTTCATAAGTGCATTTTAGTTGAGCTTATTAAGCTTACATATGTGCTAAAAGCCTACTTTTAGTACTCTTGGCAAATTCTTAAAACGTTTTTAAGCAAATGAGAGCCATTTAATAAAAAAAATATGTACAAAAAAAATATTTCCTAAAAAAAACTTAAACGAATAATTACAATAAATTTATATAAAAATATATAAAACAAAAGCAATATGCTCTTAGTAGTCTGGTTATAATAATAATAATTTCTCTTTTATAAGGACAAAGAGAGATATGGTTTAAAAGCACAAAATTAAACTTGTCAAAGCTTTTTTAGTGAAAATATCCCGGAACATAATAATTATCAGTTTCTACAGAAAACAACAAAAAAAAATAATCTGCCAAAGGACTTCGTTACCAAGCAATGGACAACCATTTTCTCTCTTTCTTACCCGTTAAATCAAGAGAAAATTAAAAAAAAAATTGATCTATAGTTATTTTCTTTTCTTTTTTTTAAATTAAAATTATTACTATAGAGTATAGTTAACAAAACCGTAACGCTTAGAACTTGTAACTGTGAAAATAGTGTTCACATCTTCTATGCCTCTCTTTTCCTCAATGTAATGGCAACGGTGTGCGATCTGGAGACTTTGAAGCTAATAAAACTTTTGGTACATGTTTATCAATGAAGTTCCTTTGGATTTCATTGTAGTTATGTTGAGCTTTTTTATGTTTTCGCTGTGCCCTTTTGTTGGCCAGAGGCTTGCGTAGAAAACTCAAGTCCCCATAGAAGGGATTGTCATGCAGCATATGTAAAGTGATATTAAAATCCCGTTTCCACATGCCGTATGGACACATAGTAGCCATGCGCCAGTCGGGCAAAATAACACCTAAACGCTGACACTCACGTGCATAAGCAGCAAAACTATCACAATGGCACATGCCATCAGGACACTCACACACGTCCATTTTGCAGGAATCAAAGTAATTGTTGGGATTCAAGCGATCATTGCATTTTCCAAATACTTCAGCTATGCGCAGGGGACGACACAAGGCGTTGGTTTTTCTCTGCTTGCACATGGGATGTTTGGCAATATTCTCCCTTTTCCTTGAACAAGCTTTTGGCCCACCAACTTTCCACGAGTTGGCAAAACGCCATACCTCTGTGTGATTGACACCATCACGGCTCGTTAGATCATCCCGGGCCAAGCCATTGTAATTTCCGCACAATCCACACAGTCTACGCTTAAACGAGGAAGGAGCCATAATTTGCAAATAATTGTTGCCATCCCATTCTATGCTTATGCCCAGTTCCGTTTTCAGTATTATACTCTCCTTTAAACGTTCTATACTTGTTATAGGCCCCTGGCTGTAGGGCAACATGACCCGACTACCATTTACTTTGACTCTCATCTTTTGTCCCAAATTCACTCTTATGCCGCGCATTTTTAACGTTACCGTTTTCGTCCACGACGAGGTGTTCGTGCCACGTGCATCATTTGTTAAACGTATCGAAAAGGTATGATCACGACAATCTGAGGCCAGCAGATATTTACACGAACCTTGGAAGCTATAGAACTTGCCATCAAACGTTTTAAAATGGGGATCCCCAAACACCGTGCACGTGCCCGCCGTCTCTATGCACTTGGGACAGCATTCGCCGGGCAGCACTTTCAGTTCCTCATTTGAACGGCATTTAATGGCGGGACAACGCATTTCGGAACAACGAATATTACCTGCTGTACAACGGCAGGAGCGACAAGGACCCAAGTTCCATGTTTCGTTATTTTGATAACTCACACCATTCGAAATGCATTCACTGCGCACCTCCGAAGTAATACAGCGCGGACAGCAGCCGTCCAGTTCTTGATATTCCGGTGAACATTCGAGTATGGGGCAGGTTTTGCGTTCGCATATGCTGGTGCCATTTGTGCAGGTGCAGTTTGTGCAGCGATCGGGCATAAATTGTATTTTATCATTGAAGATTTTATGATTGAAAATGCATTTTCCTGAAACGAAAAGAATGCGAATTTTTTATTATTGCATATTTGTGTAGGTAAATGCATATTTTCGGAGTTTTCAGAGCATATTTATTGAATATTTAATTTTATAAAAAATAATTGAAATAAAAATCCAGTGAGATAAAGAACGCCAATCAAAAAATTAAGGTTGTTTCTAATGTCCACTGCGTGGCATTTGGCGAATTTGAAAATGTGTATTTTTAATTTTAAGGTTAAATAGAATTCAAAGTAAGCTCGGCTTAAAGTTGCATTTGATTTAGAGTTGAACTGGCCTTAAAGTTATTGCCAGTTTTAAGTTAGCCTAGTTCAAAATGAACTCAGTTCAAAGGTAAGTCGACATTACTGTTAAACTTATTTTAAATCTTAACTGAGTCTCAAGTTGAACTTCATTTAAAGTCTAACAAAGCTTAAAATTACATTTGGTGCGAAGCTAAGTCTAGTTGAAAGTTAAACATATATTAACGTTAACCTTTGCTGAGGGCTTGAAAGTTCGACCCAGTTTAAACTTAAACTAGCTTAAGGTTAAACCTAGTTAAAAATTAAACATAGGCGCTATTAAGCGTTTAATGCAAATGGTCTGCAAAAGTGCAAATACGAAATACCGATACTTTTTCATGTACTTTGTTCTTGGATTTCATAAAAAAGCAACGATATTATGCATTTGCACTTTTGCAAGACCATCTACACTACCGCTATAGTTTAAAGTTATACTTAGTTTAAAGTAATACTTAGCTTATAGTTAAACTAAGCTTAAAGTTAAACTAAACATAAAGATAAGCTAAGTTAAAAGTTAAACTAAACATAACGTTAAAATAAGTTAAAAGCTAAACTAAACATAAAGTTAAATTAAGTTAAAAGATAAACTAAGCTTAAAGTTAAAGTTAAAGTAGCTTAAGGTTAAGCCTAATTAAAATTAAACATAGTTTAGAGCTAACCTAAGCTCAAGTTTAAACTAAACTTAAAATAAAGTTAAACTTTGTTAAAAAGAATATTAGACTAATGGCCAGTTTATGACTTCATGTTTAAATACGCATTTAGTTAATTGTCATTTAAATTTAAGTTGCATTTAAATACAGTTTCAGTTTTTCAGTGTTAAATTATTGTTTGTATTTAATTTCGATAAAAATGTGGCAGCATCACGAAATTCTCTCAATTTTTTTGGAGAAACAGCTGTTGAACAAAATTAAAGAAAAATTTCTAATGTGAATTCTTTTTCAGGCAGAAAATAACAACATTAATAGGTTGCTGCAATGTTTTAAAAGTGTAAAACAATTAAGAAAGAAGAATAATAGAATAATATTAATAAAAGAAGTCCAAATTGCACCAGAAAAGATGTTGATTTTTCAATGGCCGCAAATTTTTTGTTTACTTTGTTGCGGGAAACAACAACAAGGTAGCAAAACCATATGTTTGTGTATGTATGTGTGCACAACTTAAATAGAACTTAAATCAGCATGGTTGGTCATTTAAATATTATTTAAGTTTCATTAAAGTTTGTACTGCAAAACTTAATTTCGTATTTAAATAGAACTTAAATATAAATACCATTTAAATACGAAGTCATAAAATGGCCCTAAGAGTTAAACTTTGTTATAAATTAAAATTAATTATTGTTTAACTTTCAGCCTTATTTAAGGTTTAAAGAAAGTTAAATAATGTTTCAAGCTATAACCAAACTTGAAGTTAAACTAACTTCAAAGCCGGTTAAAATGGTTTAAAGTTACACATTGCTTGAAGTTAAACTTAAATTAAAGTTTAACCTAGTTTGAAGGTAAGTTAAACTTAGTTTGCTGGAAAAAGTAGCTTACGGTTAAGCTTACTTTAAAGTCGAACTTATTTTGAAGTTCACGCTCGCATTCAGGAAAATAATAAATTTTCTCTTCATAAAAATGTATACACTCCTCGAATTTAATAATTAATTTGGAATTGTTGGTGGAAAACTTTTAGTTTTGTGTGAATTCTATTGAAGCAGCTTTTAGTTATTTTATTTTAATAAAACTCTATTTTTGGATCCCTGAAAAATGGTCCCAATAAAAAATAGCCCAAAACTGAAAATGGCACCAATTATATGTCAGTCCCTCAAATTAGGAAAAATTGACTCAAAAATGTTGTTGCTATTATTAATAGATACAATTTGGGGCCATTTAAAATTTTTCAGTTTAGGTCCAATTTTAATTTTCTATTTTTCCTCAAGCGTGGTACCGAATTAAAAATGAAAAATGATCCTAAAATTTAGGAAAATTCCCTTCAAATTACAAAGTAAAGCAAAAATAAAGCCATCGAAACATTTTTATTAAAAGTCGTTCAATCTTACCTGGTAGCGGCATAAATTCCCTTTGTTCAATACAACGTGGACAGCATTCGTTGGGATGGAGTTTTTGTTTCGAAATGGGACACTGTAAAACAGGACATGTTTTTTTGGCGCACTTTAATTGATCTCCCGTACATTGACACACCAAACAACGATCGTCGATTGAGGCGACAACCTCTTGGCCTTCCAAAACTATTTGCCCATTGATCTTGCAACCTTTTTTTTAAAGAAAGAAAGAAATGAAAACAAGTATTAAAAATAGAACATTTAATTTATTTGAAAAATTTTGGTGGTTAAGACGAGTTTTTAAAGCGTTTTAGGAATCAAATCTGTTCTTGTTTAACTTTAAAGTTAAGGAATTTTATAAATTTTAATACATATATTTCGAGATCCGAAAATACAAAAACAACTATTTGAAAAAAATATGTAAATGCTTGAAGCTCATTTGAAATTTAAAATTTGAACGGTATTTCGAGTTTTTGAATTCATGCTGCATATCAGTTTCAGGGCCTAAATTTTATAGCACTTTTCTTAATATGCTAATGCTGCATAATATCTTAGTTTTATCACATTTAAAAATTCTAACTTAATTTCGAAAATGCTAAGTACAGAAGAATAGGTATTTCAGATTTGAATTAATATGAAAAAGAAATGTTTTTTATAAACATTTTAAGAAGTTATTTTTAATATCATTTTTAAACAAAAACAGCTAAATTATATTGTGTTCGAAAATTCGAACTTTATTTAAAATTTTAAAAATACTGAAGATAAATTATTTTTAACTCAAATTGGCATGATCGAATAGAGGTTTTTATATAAGAATGTGATAATATAAATTCTGGAATTATGTTGAAATTTTCGAACTTTATTTCGAGTTTTAGAATGCAAGTTACTTCTCCATTTAATATTATAAAACTTACGATATCTTTTGTTTTAAACAAAAATTGCAAAATATTAAATTGTTGATATGTCCGAAAATTCGAACTTTTACTTAAAAACTTTAAAATACACAACAAAAATAATTTGAAAGTAAAGTAAATAATAAAAAAAATTAAGTTTCTTGTATGAAAATTACAAATTATTTATTCTTTTAGTATATTCGAACTGTTGAAGTTTATTTCGAATGATTAACAATTTAAGATCCTAAACTTTACATTATCCTCCTTTTCCTCCTGGAAAATTTCCTACTGTTATTAATTTCTTGCTTTGGTAGAACTTATACAAAAATTTACAAGTTCATTTTGAAATTTCGAAAATAAAAATTGGCTTGAAAAAAAGTATGAATTTGGAACTATAATTTTCGAATTTAGGGCTTTTGTACAAAAATTGCAACATTTTTTTGGATAAAAAATAGTACTTCACAATTCGGACTTTCATTTAAAATTTCAAAATACTGGAAAACTTATTTGAAATTGTAATTCACATTGAAAAACAAAATAAGGATTCTTTATGAAGATAAGAAAATGTAATTTCTTTAAGTATTTTGAAATATTGAACATTCGATTTTTTAAAAACTTTTCAAATTCATGTTGGATATAAATTTTCCAAATTTAATTTTATAACATCTTTTATACAAAGGGAAACCTAACAAAGTTTCTGCTTTAGCAAGTTCGGGAATTCGAACTTTACTTTGAAATTTTAATAAATAGATCAAAAACTATATTAATCTCAAATTGACATAAACAAATTAAGGTTTTAAAATGAATCTGATAAGAAACATATATGTTAATTTTTAAGTTAACTTCGAAATATCGAAACTAATTTCGAATTGAAATTATAAAAAAAAATACTTTTAATGCGAAAAGTGGAAGAAAGATTTTCTTACGTTGAAATCTCGACAATGGGACAAGCAAGAGCACTCAAGAAATCAGCCAATATGCTGTTTTAGTTTCAAATGTCAAATTCACAGAAGTTGTGGGATATTCAATGAAATAAACAAAATCTTGCAGCCAGCAAGGAAACGTACTAAAAAACTCTACAACAGCATTATGTCTGCTGTTGTTGTTAAGTTAATTATGAGTCTTTTAAAAGAGGGATAATAAGACAACAGCAGCCACCACAAAGCAAAAAAATAAAATAAAATAAAATCATGTTTTCAATCATGTTGCATTCAATGGTGAAATCACGATTTCATTGTTCTTTCATTTTTTATTAAGTTTTTTTCTTCTCTTTATTCTGTGCAACATGTCTCACTCCAAAGACCACACAAACAAATTTTGTATACAGACAATATTTTTGTTAATTTTATTTTCTTATTCGTATTGTTTATTTAAACATGAATAAAAATTAATATGAGAATAAAGACAAGACATGATTAAGAACAGTGGTGGCAGTTGTAGCTGTAGCTATTACTGTTTTGATTTTGTTTGAGCAAAACCACTACAAGTTGCAACATGTTTCAACATGACTTTTATAAAATTTAACAATAAACAACTGTCTTAATTGAAAAGGGGGAAAAACTTGTATGTGTAACAAAATAAATAAAACAAAAATCATCTTTCATAATCACAAGAATGTTTGTGGGTACAAGGTTATCTACATGTGATAGTATTTGAATGACACTAAGTTGCTTGTGACAGATATTTGTTTCCTAATTTGAATTGAATCAATTTATATAATAAAGAAATAAATGCTATACCGCTGTTTACCTTGGCATGTTGGACAACATTCTCCTGGTTTTGGTTTTGTCAATTGACTGTCATCACACTGTGTATAGCATTTCATTATTGTTTCAGTAACAACACTGCCAACGCATTTGTATGATTTACATGGGTCTTCGGGGTCCGTCCATTCCGAGCCACTACCATACGGTACGCCACGAAAAATGCAACCTGAAATAACAATTTATTATGATATCAATTATGTATCTGTCAATTTCTCGATCAAATAAAAGTGATCCAAATACGAGTATCTTTTTAAAAATTAAACTAACTGAACTCAATTCAAAGAAATTATTTTTGGTTTATTGTGATTTTAATAGAAATAACAAATATTTCCATTACATATTTAAGGAACAGGATTTCATGACTGCTGCGACAGGCTTCGCAGTAGCTTATGCGTAACGTAGTGTGACGCAATTATACTTGACGTAACGTAACGTAACCTAACGTAACGTAGTGATGTAATTATACATGACGAAAAATAACGCAACCCAGTAGTGACCACTGTAGTGTAATACACTTGTGTTATTTTACGTGTCATTACGTCACGTTTTGTCACGTATAATTACGTCATAGTACGTTACGTCACATAACGTTACGTCACATTACGTTACGTCACATTAATATACATCACATTACGTTACATCACATTGCGTTAGGCCACGTACAATGACGCCACACTCTGCCAGTCCAATTTTCCAAAATTTTCTTGACAGTTTCTGGTTCGTAAAGATACGATTATCAAGTGATTATTCAACGTACTCCATAAGAAAAAGTCTCCGAATTTGATATTCGCTAACAAGCTTGCAATATTCCCCAATGCTGTTCAACCTTAAAACTAAAAATTTTTCTGCACGGAGTTATGATAATGACTGATAACACTGTGCAACAAATTTCGGGTTATCGCCGCCAGCCTCAACAACTCCAATGGGAAATGAAAGTTCACCATTAACTTAACAAAACTGACAAAGGGGTTTGAAAAGTCAGCTCGAATTTAATTGTTATGGCCTCGTGAAGTTGAGGCATTTATGACCGTTTTTGGACAATGAGTGAAAATTGAAAAAAAAAAAATCGAGCTAACTTTTCAAAACCCTTTGGCAGTTCTGTCCCATTGGAATTGTTGATGTTGGCTTTTCTTGTTGCACTGTGTAATTAATATTTCGGATAGAAAAAAAACCCACGATATAATATGATACTTGCATTTGGACCACTCGGTTTATTCATACAGATATAATTGCACATATCCATATGAATACATATTTACATGTAATTCTGCAATATTGGAATTTTAGCATCTAAATATTTTTTATCAAAAGTTTTTTAATGCAAACATTTGACAGTGCTGGCATACATTTCCGTAATTACTGCAACATTTTATTTACTGTTGCAATAATTTTCATACAGTTTGCACAAATTTACTGCATTTACGAATCCATCATTTGCTTCAATCATTCGAATATTTTGTTTATTAAACTTTCTGTATGGACAACCTGTACCCATGTTCTGTAACTTTAGCGTCGAGAAACTTATCGATTGAATTGTGTGAAATGAAACAAAAATGCCGTAAAATGATACAAACAGCTGTTTTTTTCACTAAACTGTCCGTAACTTTTTTTTACTCGTCACGTAAGCAAATTAATCGCCAATTTACAGAAAAACTGTGTCTGTAAAATTTTTGCGAGAAAAGCTGCCGCTTTCAACTGTCAAATATACTCGCAAACAAAAACGCTGTGAGATAAAATTGTAATTATACAAAAAATATACTCAAAATGTAAAATTTATTTAATAATAATACGGAAAATGTTCTTAAATGATTTAATCATTATGAAATTATTTTATAATTTTAGAAAAATATGCGAATTTTTAAGCATATTTTGCAAACAGCAAAAATTAAAGTCGCACCATACATTATTTTGTACAGCCGACGGTTGTATTTTTGCCGCCGTCGTTGAAATTTTTATAATGTTAGTAGATTTTGGTCGTCGTCAACGATATTTGTGACTAGCGTTCTCAACGTATAAAATTTCTTCAGCTTGGAGTTGTATATAATGACATTTCTAACGTAACGACGTAAACTCTTTTGGTTGTTTTCGACATGAGTTACATACACACTTTTTTCTCACTTTTCGAGAAACAATGGAATATTTTGTTTCACATCTTTTCGACTCGAGAAATTCTCGCCAAAGTTACAGAACATGGGCACTGAATGACTTTTTATTACAAACCTTAAGAAGCAAATGATTCTTTTTTTTTCTTTCTAAAATTAATTTTATTGCTAGAAATTTCATTTCAACCTACCTTTGCACTTATTACAGCAGGTATCTGAAGTCTTCTTTTCTAACAAATAACAATCGTCAATGGGAGGACAACTTTCCTGATGGCACTTCACGAAACCATTCTGAAAAGAAATAAATAAAAAAAATATATTATTAAAATGTAGTTTGTATTTTACTGAAAAAATTTTGATACATAAAATTATTTCTACTTAGAAAGTAATATTGAAATATTTAATCATCAGACTAACTAACGAAATGGATCAGTACTGATTTCGAGATCACTACACCATCTCATCAGCATTATTTGTGCGAATTTAACACATTTGACTGTGGATACTAATAACTAGAAATATCACCTACTTACAACAATACCCCGGCTTGTGTCGCTTCGGTTTGCGTCGTTTCGAAGATGTGTCTTTTAAAAACTTTCCGTGATTTCGAAGTTGCGTCGTTAGTGGCTTCGATTTGCGTTGATAATATGAAAATGTTTGTGCAAAACTAAAACAGAAAAACGGGATTTCCCGTTAAATCTAATTTAAATATGTATGTGAAGTTTGTCTGGTGGTGGTAAGTTGAAGATCGTCAATTATAGTCCGAAAATATTGTCAAAGATATGGAAGATATTAGTGATGTTCCACACACATGTAAAGAACTTGCAGAATCAGCTAGAAATTCAAATTTTAATGCGATAAAAGATATAGTTGATCAATAACGAAAGTTTGATTGCAGTTCAGAGTAACAATGCGAAAGATGATGAAACACTGCTGCTAAAATTTCTGATGCGATACAGCTGATGTCGCAACTAATGGATATTTTTGAAAACAGTGACCTGGACGAAGATGGGAGCTTAAAAGTATATAGAAATTCAACCGACGCTATCAGTTGTTATAAGGAAATTTATTTGAAAAAAAAAATATGTTACAATCCAACAAACTTAAGACAATCAAGCAGATTGACAAATCAAACAGTAGAAACATTAATCGATAAAAAAATGCATTCTTACTGAGGCACCCTTTACAAATCGCTGCTTTATTGCAACGTAGGCATGTCTTCTTTTGAGTTAAGATTGCAGAATTATTCATCGTATCCTCCTTCATTTTGGGTTAGAAATGTATACAAATATCTCTTTTACTCACCTTTTTTTTGGGTAGAATATTTTTTATTTTTCCATTGAGGTATTAAAAACTTTATGATCGTTTTCTGGATGACGATATTTTTTTTTAAATATGACTACATTAAACAATAATTTATTTTGTAATTCTAAAATACAAAATATGTACCCATTTGAAAGTTTTTAAATAATATATAAAATACATTTTTATTCAAGTATTTAAAATTTCAAGGAACTTTTTATTTTGTAAATTGTATTTTAAATAAATTTATTTCATGTTAAATAAATTTGTTTCGGCAAACTCTCCGAATTATCCTATAATTTATTTATTTTTTCGGCCAAGTTATTTATTTCAAATAAATCACATCTCTGCCCCACCTGCATATAAATTTAAATCTTGTGGGTTTTCTGGGACACCCTGTGTCACTTTTTTTCTGGTGCAAACAAGAGAAACAAACAATTTCTACAGTAAGTAAGTGGAAGTAAGTGAAAAACTTTAAAATTAATAATCTATTTTTTTCCATCGATATCTAAAAGTAAAACTCGTTCTTCAGAAAACGAGTGTAAAGATTTTAATTTAATTGCACATCAATGGACAAGACTACATTTTCTCCACTCAAGAGATGAAGAGCCAGATATAGATAGATAGATTTTTTACGCAAAATAAAGAACTATACGACGAATAATAATGCATGATTAACTCAAAAATCAATATTTTTGAGATACGACAATGTTACCATAAACTAGCGTCCAAGTTAAAAAATAAATTAAAATTAAGAAAATTAGTTTTTTACTAAAAATTAAATTCAAACTATTCAACATTCCACCTAATTTTGCTGCAAAGCATTTGCGTTTATAAAATTTAAATTAAGTTTATTTGCAATGATTTTCTTTAAACTAAATCCTTTTTTGTCCATCTCAATTTATATTAAAAACCTATCGGCATTTAACTGCTCAAAGCTATTGAGCAGCCAAATGCTAATCAGACTTGTCATGAAAAAAATGAATACAAACCAAACACGAACGTCTTTGCATCTTAACATTAAATCGCATTTACATGCATAGAAAATTTATTTCTGCATTTATAAATTTAATATTAATATTTTTTCTTTCTATTTGTTAGAAGTTTCATATAAATGAATTATTTTTTTGGTATAAATATGAAACTTTATTAAAACTTTATTGAAATCTTGAAGCCAAAACAAATGAAATACTCATAAGTTTAGTTGTAACATTCATTATAGAAATATTGTGCAACAATATTTTGGTTGCTATAAAAAAAATAATAAACAAAAATGTTCAACTACAACACTTTATGGTTGGCAATAATTTAAAATAACAGTACGTACAGTGTGCGGCAAAACTTTGTTGTTAATGTAAATTGAAAAGAGATTTGAAAGTCCTGTTGTTGCCTTATGACAACGTGCAATATACTTTAAATTACATGGACGTTATTTGTAATCTGTAACACCAAATAAGAGAATAACAACCATTTTGATAAGCAAACAGAAAGAAAGAATCAGTTTCGTTGCTTGAGTGTTGCATACAGGTTGTTTTAAACAAGCAAAAAAAAATATTATGTTAAGAGTGCTACTATGAATTGTATGAAAAATATTTTTTTTTGAATGATAAACAAATTTATCCGCCACCATGGCCTCGTTAGCCATATTCTTTGCTTCCTTATAAGAATGATTCTTTCATTTTTATCTATTATATAAATAGGCAGAGACACATTTTCTGATCCTTTTTTATCCTTTTATCCAAGTGGTACTATATATTATTTAAATCGGATTAAACGGCTTCTAAAGTTGTCACCACTACAAATGCACGTACATTCAGTTATATAAGTTTTGGTGCAAGAAAAAGCATAAGCAAAGCAATGAGAGTGTTGAAAAAGAAAAAAGAGATCAGAATTGAAAAATATAAAAATTAAATACGGATGAACATGTTCCTTACGTATGGATGTGTTAGCTTCCAGCAAAACTTAAAAAAAAATTAATTTGCGTATTTTTATGCAATTTTATTTTGTTTATTGTTTTTTTTCCATGGGGAAGGGAACGGGAAATTAGGTAGTTTTTTCTCTTTGAATGAGTGCAATTAAAATATGTATACGTTTATACTGGCGACCAGTAGGCAAACTCTAGTTTAATTAAATTTCTGTTTATTTTAATTTCAAAATATTTTTTTTTTATTAATTAGGCTCTAGGTCATGTGTAAAAATAAAAAAACCATATTTACAACTAAGGTCGAATAAATCAAGAAAATCTTATTTAATTTCAAATTTTTTGCAGAGTGTTTCAAAACCTTGCCGTAGAAAATTCTGGGTGTCAGCGCTTGTGGGCGCTTGGAATTCGTCTGCTTATCTTAATAGTTAAATTGAAATTAAACAATAAGTTTCCAGCTTCCACTTTTTGTATCTACGAGGGCGGATTATTATTGAAGCTACTTAAGTAGGAAAAAAATATTTTTTTTTTCAAAAACGAATTATTTCTCAACATAGTCTCCTTTTAGCTCAATAAACTTAGTAAGACGATATTCCAAATTTTTTTATACCATCTGAATAATACGATTTCGATAACCTTTCAAAATTCGCGATATTTTCGGTAATCACTTCTTCGTTTGAGATGAATCTTTTTCCTGCGAGCCATTTTTTCAAGTTTGGAAACAGGAAAAAGTCACTAGGAGCTAAATCTAAACTACAATGTGGATGATCAACCAATTCGAAGTGAAATTTTAGCCCTCGTAAAGCGTTTGTACATTAATAAAGAAAAGAAAAAAAAACAGAAATACAGTGCTGGCTCGCTAAACGCAAGCAATAGAAATTTAGGATGTTGCGAAAACCGATTTAAAAATTTCTAAATCTATCGTTCTAGATCTTATTTCAAACCAAATAAAAGCTTCATTTGATAAAAAAAATTTCAACATTTAAAATAAATACATTTGTTTTGATAAAATCAAAAAAACAGCAATAAAAAACAAAAAAGGATTAAAATTAAATATAGAATTAAAAATACACATAAATACTAATTTAAGTTATTTTTGTACTGATAGTTTTCATCAAGTTTTTAACGAAAAAAAATTTCAGACTTCCGATTGTGTTTTTTTTAAATGAAATATTTTTTTAACACCGATTTCTTAAAGTTTTTGCGAAACACATTATGTCTGCCAAAGAGCTGCTGTTCGCCTCCGCTCATTGAAGTTAAAGCTTTCGATAGCATTCTGAAAGTATATTTTCGAAGGTATTTGACCGCGAAAAATATTTTAATTTCCTTCTTCGGCCTCACTTTATTACAATGTAATTTTTTTTCTGTTGGAAAAACAAACGGAATGAGAATCACAAAACTTTGTTTGTAAAGTTGTTTTAATTGAGGTTTCGTTTTTCGAAAAATTGTGTCAGGGTTATATTAACCAAGTTTGCGCTGTAATAGAATTTCATATAAAATTTTCTTAAAAATTCATACAAATTTTGCTTCAAACTTTCATATTTGATACAAAACCGAATTTCCATAAAATTTAATTAAATGAAAAAAAAAACTATTCAATTTCATTAAATAATTGAGTTCATTACCGATCTAATAAATAGAATTGGTGGGGAAGTCATAACTCTTAAATTATTGCTGGCCCTTGACTTTACTACGGGGAGGCCCCGTAGACTAATAAATAGCGTAATACACTATTAGTCTGGGGGTCGCAGGTTCGATTCCTGCCTTGACCCTGGGTGCTTGTGTTTGTTCTTAAAAAAAATAAAAAAAATTAAATTTTCCTACACTAAGCTAAAAAGCAAAATTGGAGGGGAGGTTATAACGATTAAATTGGCCCTTGACTTTATTCTTACCTAAGTTTCCTTCCTACAACAGTAGATTGAAAAACATAATTGTAGGGAAGTTTTAACGCTTACATTTTTGTTAACCCTTGACTTTAATAATCATCTAAGTTATCCACAGCAAACTGAATAACTAAATTGGCGGAGAAGTTATAACTCCTTAATTTTTGTTAATTTGTTGACTTCAAAATTCTTACAGAGTGCTTTCAGAAAATCCTTTTCAATTTGATTTAATTTTAAGAGTTGATTTCATAAAACTTTGAATTAATTTCCATCCCACTGTTAAAATTGAAAATTTTAATATCTTCAACCACGAGTTACAGCAGCTGTTGGCCTAACGCACTTCATTTAATTTAACTCTGCAATATTTCTTTTCAATTTCTGTTTTTATTTCGGTTGTTTTTCCAACTAGAAAAATCCATTATGGTCGACAGTTGATAAAAATTATGTTCAAGTTGGTTAAAAACACATCAGTGTAGTCTTAAAGTACCAACTTATCTACAGAGTTTAAAATGTTCCCATGTGTGCAACGAGTTTTATGAGCAGAATAATTTTAAGCCTGATTTAATAGGATTTATGCAAATTACAAATGATTTGCTTGAAAGCAAATAAATAATTACTTTGAAATAATGAAATTAAAGACAAACATGGACTAGCAAACAAGAATTGTTTATATGATAACGGATTGATATTCGTGGTTAAATGGAACGCAGTGCCACAAAGACAACAGAATAGTGCAACTAACTATACACGACTCTTCATAGTCATATTTGACACTTTGTTAAAATTGTTGAGAGTTTGTCGTTCCATCAAATTATTCTTCTTATTAGCTTTCACTTTTGACATAATCGAACACACTCAAACTCAAGCTTTTTGCTATTTCTGATTTCAATCACTCAATGCATTTTTGCATACAAATTTGACACTATTAAATCATTTTTGTTTCTTTTTGTTTTTGCATTATTCAAGATCACCGTAATAAAATTATTTTTTATTACTTCAAAATACTTACTCGTATAATTTATTACCGTTGATTTATGAAAATTATTACAATTAACAATTTTTTTCTGTGTTTTATGATTATTCAAAACTTTTTTTTATATTTTTTGGTTGAGGTTGAATTTTTTTGTTCTCTTTTTTATATCAATACAAAGTAAATCATACAAGGTGATCTACATTACAACAATTTGAAAAACACAATCAAATAGAAACTGTAACAAATAAAAAACGTCAAAATTAGAACATAAAAACAAAAAAAAAAACATAAAACCTCAACCATCAACAGTAAAACATTTCAACAAATAATTTTTTGTTTTTACAATATTTTGTTCATTTCGTATCTTTGGGCTGTTTCCAATAATAATTGTATGTTAAATTATGCATATTTATGCTTTTTAAAAATAATAACATTAAATATGTATTTAATTTTTTTTGTTCAGCTTCTAAACTCATGATTATGAGTTTTGATATAAAGTTTATCAAAAATAAAGTAGATATTTGAAAATGATCTTGGTGTTTTGTAAACAGGAGTTTAATGTGACCATAAAAGCACTTTATTATAAAAGTAATTTAATTTATTAATTTTTAAACAATTTCATAAAAAAACTAATACAGGAAAGGATTTCCAGCAAAAATTTAATCATGATTTCTATGAACAACAAAATACTCTTTTACAGAAACTACATACTGTGTGCATTACTTTACATTGGTTATATAGCTAATTACTAGTAATTAAAAAACTGAATTATTGTCTGAGTGGTCCAGTATTAGAGCGTGTGCTTATCATGGGGATGATCTGCTGTTTGACTGCAGGCGAATGCATGTATCTTTTTTAATTGTGTTTTTTTTGTGAAAACTATTTTTTAGCTCATAATAAAATAGTTGTGCAATAGAGTGAGTGAGTAAAACACTTTATTCTCTTTAAGAGCACAAGCTCAATACTCACAGCAGACATAATTTCTTTTTTTTAAGTTTTGTATATTCAATGACTTCTTAGTAATGACTCTTTTAAGTCAGTCATTATTTGTAAGCGTATTTAAAGCTTGTTGCGTATTTAAAGCACGATGATATGCGACGAATTCATTTATATATTTATGCGACCATGAAATTCAATATCTGAACACTTTTTGTTATTGTGGATGTACGATGTCAGCGAGCGGCGGTATAGGAAAAGAGATGTGTTCTAAACTAGGCAAAGCTAGATCTGCATTTGGGAGACTAAACCATTTACGGTGCTCACCGCAATTATACATTCAAACAAAGATACGAATTCTAAGCGCATATATAAAATCCCTGCTACTACATGGAAGTGAAACATCACTCACAACAAAGACAGTCGTGCAGGGGTTTTTGGCCGAATACTATTTTCAATACAGAAGAGTGGAGAAACACAAATGAGACGCTAGTTAAAATACAAAGGAGAAGAAGGAAGTGGAAATAGATTGAACATCATCAGAAAGCATATGCAGAGCAGCAGCGGACAAACCTAAATAAAATATACAATTTGAACAAGTCATGGGAAGAAATTAAAACTCATTGTAATGATAGAAATGGATGGAATAATCTTGTAGAAAACAAAAAATGCAACGAGAGGGAACACTATGAAACAAGTCGTTCCAATAAACAATATTATTCCGGTGTGAGATAAAAATCGATCGAATTCAAATCGAGCAATTTCAATAAACAAATTCTACTAGAAGCGGATTAATTTATGATTTTTTTATTATTTTTTTAGATTTTTATAATGTTTTATGCGATCTTAAGTTCGATTCCACTGCACGTATGTGGCAATTATTGCTTTTGCGAAATCGATAGATTCTCACTAACAGCATGAAAACAGCACCTGTTTGTTCGCTATTCGCAATTTCATTCGAAATTGATCTTTAATGAATGAACCTTAGAATACGTTCACGGATGAATTCGCTCATGCTGGTCTATAATAAATAAGTTTTTAATTTACATGCAACCCGCAGTTCCAAAAAAGTGGTGAAATACTCGAAAAACACATGAACGCTGATGAGGAGATGTTGTGGCCTCCGCAAAAAATCCGAAGTTGGGATGAATTGGTATTTTTATGGTGTAGTAGTAGTAGTTATTTATTTTCCATTTGATTATGTTTCACAATGTAAACTTCTATGAAACATTATAAAATTATTTAACAAATATGTACTATATCCCTCTTCATGGGATTATTTAAAATTAAGAACTTAAGACTATGACAATATGTCGTCAGTCTATGAAATGGTTATATTTTCTCAAGTTGAGTATAGATGTATACATATGGATTTCTAAATTTTTTATTTTTAATTTAGCTTTCTACTGGTCATTAAATTCTTTTAATATATCTTTTCTGTATGCTAGCGCATCTGTAATGTAATGAATCAAATTTTTCCAATCATAATATACATTATTTAAAATATTCATGAGTTCCATCCACCTCTGTTAGAAATGTTTTTCCGAAACATCTCTTTCGTATATGACGCAGAATGGGACAGATGGCTACGAAATGAGGCAAAGTTTGCGACTGTTTCAAATTACATAGGAAGCACAATCGATTTATTTGTTGAATTTTGGTTGCATTTAGCTCAATTAGATCAGCACTAGCTTTAAACACCCGGCTTACCGAATTTATATTAATAATGTTTTCAAAATACAGTTGATTACTTCCAGGTATTTGTAGAATCGTGTCGTATCCGCAGCTTTCTGTAAAAGTGCGGCTTTTTCATTGGCTTTTAAAGTTGATATAATACCGTATCTTAACTGCTCCCAATCTTCTCTAGTTAAGTTTTCCGATATTCTTGTTGTATTACAATCTCTGCACAATCTATCTATATACTGGAACCAAAACTATTTTTTCCTTATTAAAATTTTGGTGAACTGATTTGTTAGACGGCTGCTGTTGTAATTAAATAGCTGTTTTATTATATATCTTAGATGCAAGTCTAAAGTATATATATGTCCATTTTCTATGCCTGTTTCTAAAATCAAAATATACGTTGGGGTAAACGAAGGTAGTTTTAAAACCTTTAAAAAAAAGCGTTGTAGCTTGTCGAATTCCTCGAAGTATGTGTATCCCCAGACTTGAGCACCATATGTTTGTATTGCCCTACACACGGACTGAAAACGATTCCATTTTGCCTGTAATGTAACGTTACCCTTTCCGAAGAAGCTGCTCCATGCCATATTTATATTGTTTTTGTCTGACGTGTTTCTCTTCTCGATGTGCTTACTAAATGATATTTTTGGTGTAAGTGTCACTCCCAAGTAGGTGTATTACGACGAGTTTTTAACCTGATTACCGTTGTACCAAAACTGCTCTTTCGCAGAAATTTTGCCACCTTTACGAAATATCAACATTTCCGACTTGCTTAAGTTTATTTCTATTTTCAACATTGTACAGTAAGTTTCAAGTCTGCTGATCGTTGCTCGCATAGTGGTTGTGTCATCTGCATATAATAATAGTCTTATGTTTATATTTGTATTTGCGTTATGTATAGTAACTCCTCCTTTTAAAACATCATGCAGATCATTTAGATATAGTGCATAAAGCGTTGGAGACAGAAGACAATTTTGTTTTACTGCTGATTCCGTGCTAAACTTTTCGGATAACTCATCTCCAGTCCATACCGCGAATTCTGTCTTGCTGTAAAACTTTTCGATTAAATTAAGCATTTTTGTAGAAACACCAATGTTATGTAATTTGGGTATAAGTGATTTTCTAGAGATCTTATCGAATGCTGCTTTAAAACCTACAAAGAACGCTTATAGTTTACGATTTTCATTTTGCTTAATATTGGCAATTGCAGCTAGATTATATATATATTATCTGATGTAGAGTAACCTTGGCGGAAACCTGCTTGGTATTCCATGATAATATTATATTTACTGCGCCAATTATTTAACCTAGGATGAATTAACTTTTCTCTTTTTGCTTGGAATATCTTGGTGTCAGGTCCATTTCAATATGAAATAAATATTACAAATATATAAAAACCTTTTGACAAAACAGCAATTTATATCCTTTTCATGAATTTTATTTAATGAATTGTTTGTTATTACTTT
This sequence comes from Gymnocheta viridis, assembly GCA_956483585.1. Classification (NCBI taxonomy): domain Eukaryota; kingdom Metazoa; phylum Arthropoda; class Insecta; order Diptera; family Tachinidae; genus Gymnocheta; species Gymnocheta viridis. The sequence goes on along the minus strand of OY101443.1, from coordinate 62,270,872 downwards.
TCTTTATTGAAAACTTTGCAATTACACTTAATACTTTATATGAATTTCTAACGAGTAGCATCTTTGAACGAACATTTTATCTTAACGAAATAATTTTATTGTAATTGAACAATATCCTGATTGTACTAATTTTTATATTTTTGGGCAGCATATTGCTTTAAAAATCAATTGTAACTCTCCATCTTGAACTCAATAAATTACATATCGATGTAAGTTGGTTTTGAAGACAATATTTGTTTTATTTAATTATTCCCAGCGGATTCAGTTATCCCCCCTCCTGAAGATCCCTCTCCTTGCCACCAGCGACTGTAGTTAGAATATTGGCAATGGTCAATTTAGTTTCTGCCAATTGATTACACCCGCCACACACATACCTAAGTATACCGATTTAATTCTCTAAATAAATACTCACTTATTCCCCTCTCCCTACATAAGTGAGTACCCATTAAAATATATGCACATATGTACAAACCCACCTAAAGATATATGTACATAAATACCCACAAGATTCAAAACTAAACAACGAACTTTAGCCTATTTATTGAATTATTTAATACAGAACAATTTCTTTTGTAACATGTGACAGTTTTTAAGAAACAAATGAAACAAAAGAAAAACAATTTATTCCGATAATACAGAAAATAACATGACAGGATGTTTTCGAAGGCCGCTACAAACACTCATCAGTGCTTATGCGTACTTTCACTTCCATAAAGTGTTTTAAGCTCACGATTGCATGATCATTCTTAAGCACTAAAAATAAACCGACAAATTGTAGTAGGGCATCGAAGAATTCTTAAAAAAAAGCTTAGATTTCCCCCCCCCCCCCCCCGTTGAATTCTCCTTACCATTAATAATTGTGTGTTACTTTAATAAATTGTTTGTAGCAATAAAAAAAAATATAAAAAAATAAGAAATACAATGATCGCAATACAAACAAAAATATAAGAAAAAACTTCATAAATAAGTAACTCAACATTTGTTAGTTAATATCTTTCAGTTGATCGATTACTGCAACAAGTCAAAATTATAGGAAAAACATTGTAAAAAAACAACAACATTTGCGTTTGCAAAAAAAGTTGGCTAAAAACATTGCTTTGTGCCAAAAGCCATTGATTTGTTATACAACTGCATTCAGACATGTAGCTAAATCTAAGTTGATCTAAACTTGAGATTTATATTAAGAAACAAAAAAATTGTTTGCACCTGACTGTCGATCCAAATACACCAAAATAAAAATTCCATAAAAAAAAAATAAATAAAAAATAGACTCAGACCAAACAAATGCAGTTCGGTTGGCGGCGGCTGTTGCGATTCAGGTGATTTTTTGTTTCTATTTTATTTTTATTTTTTGTTATTTGTAAGCAGTGAGACAGACCATAATTAAGCGCTGAAATTCATAGTAAAAATAAAATAATAAATTATAAACGACAGTTGTTTAAGATTATTAAACCAAAAGGAGAAATATTGTAAAAAAATAATAATAAAGACACCCCAGTGGATGGATGCACAACAAGTATTTAGTGTCACAAATGCAGAGTTTCTCAAATAGGTTGTAAAAATCAGCAACTTGTGAACAGGATTAACAAATTTTCTATGAGAGGGTTAATGAAACTACTTCATTTGGATTCTTATTAGATGTAGGATCGTGAGTAATATTTCACTTACGCTCAGACACGCTCCCGATATAAAAATTTTATTGCTGCACGGACTTATAGTTCGGGCTCACGTTCATGCACGTTCATGAGTGGAAAGAAGTTAGTCACAATCACAAGAATTAACGCTCACAAAATTAATACAAAAAAAATAAATAAAAATTAAATTAAAAAAATTACAATAAAGCAAAAAAAGAAACACCAACAAATCCACTCATGCACGCTTACTCACGGTAAATTTTGCTATGATCACGATCATGCACTCTCACTTGATTGAAACATAAATCTAATCACGACTGACGAATTATTTAAAATTGGGTTAAACTCCATTATGCTAAAAACCACTTAACTCACATATTTAAGCAATTGTTACCAACTTAGTGAGTTACATTACACTCACGATCATGCTGGTAGGATTTTCTGAGAGCTTATGAGATTGTAATGAAATATTAATGGTAAGAGTGATTTAAAAATGTGGCCTAAATTGACGAAATTATTCTTTTGATTTTTATCAATAAATATCAACAACAGGGAAACCGCAAATATGCAATTTAATATTTTTTCTTGGGCAGCCTCTTGAGGCGAACATAAAATATTTATCGGTTTCAGCAATTTCTATCGATTTTGGCATCGATTTTTAAGTGCATATTTTTGCATACTCTACCCTTTACAGTATTTAGTTTTTCGCACATTTCCTTTTTAAGAGCATATTTACAATATTTTTGAAATTCTTAAAACATATTTTCGACACTTAGAACTTATTTTTATATTTTATTGATTTTTTTTAATTTTCTTGCAATAACAATTACCAATAAAAAACTCGTTTAATCTTTCCCAAAACTTTTAATTCTGATATCCAGAAATTAAATTGCAATTTTTCTGTTTTATTTCTTCTTCTGTTTATTTTTTTTGCTTATTCGAAATGCAAATGGTATTCAATTGTTGTATAAAAAATATATATTATTAGAAGATAAAGTAATAACTCAGACAATTAATGTCTAGCAACCATTTTGATGTGTTTCTTTCTTTCGGAAAGGGAGAAAGCTTAATGAATTCTTTTACAACTCTGTTAATTTTTATTTTTTGCATATTTAAATTTTTTTGTTGCATATTTAATGCGCATAAAATGCTTGCTTTAGAAAATATTTCCTTGATAATAAAATACACTAGCGATCAATCTGCAGATAATAACACAAAATTTCTACTTGTATTTCAAAATTTATGAAAATATTTTTTTAGATATGCCTGATTTTTTAAAATTATATCTCAGAATTCTTTCATATTGCAAGCGTCAAAACTGCAATCACGTTATTTTTGGTCAGTACCTTTTGGTTTGAAATATTTAATTTTTGCTTCCAACATGAGATTGTATAAAATTTTTACTTTCAAATTTATATTCTACTAAAATGTTATAAGTTCGAAACATAAAATGCACTTCATGAATAATATTTTTGTATTTTTAAATTAAAATATCTGCATGAAAATATTTTAGGTGAAGGGTCCTCAGAATAGATTTTCTTCTTTGTTGTTTTAATTTGCAATATTTTATTGAATAAAATATTGCAAATGGCTTAAACTCCTGTGAATGTGAAAGTTAACTTTTCAAGTACAATACTTATAAAATATAATTATAATTCGGCACAAAAAGGTTTCAATAAAAAAAATGAAAATGAACGCCAAATAGAAATACTAAATACAGTGCGCGGAAAAATGTAGCTAGACTATGATTTTATGTGTCACAATGGAATCACTAGAATGTATGGGTACACGAGAAGTGTTATTCTGTGTTCAGATATTAATTCAGAACTGTCGAGATGCCCAGAAAAATGTTTTCATATGTTTTGTTGATCATAAGATAGCTTTCGATACGGTCAAACATGATAAAATTATGGAAATTCTAACTTCTATTGAAATATCCCGATTATTATTCAAAATATATTCTGAAAAAAATATTCCAAGAAATACTTGAAGGAGAACATATAGAGATAAAAATAAATGGGAAATAAATCAATAATATAAGTTATGCTGATGATATGACACCGTCGTCCCAAAGTTATCTTCACGTATATCACAAATTAAAAAAAAAGAGATAAGACTGATTCCCGTGGTAAATTTTATAGATCTATTGATCTACGCCATCCCCAGATCTCTATTTCTTATGGGGTTTAAGATATTACGGAGGCATTTTATATTATATCCGCTTTTGATAAAAATTTAACGCGTTATAATACCGTGTGTAACATTATTAAGGATATACGATAAAAAGTATATGAAATTCTTTAGGAAGAAAAACAAGGGTTATCTTCACGTATTTTTGTGAAAATAAATAATATATGATAAAACTTAAAAGGTAAAAGTCCTTATTTTAATATAAATACTCTTTCCTCAACTATTTTATGAAATAGTTACAGTACTTAATTGTTATTTTGTGTTTATATACATATAAAGTAGATTCTTAAACGATAGAGGTCAGTTTTGCTTAAATTTAAATTATTGTAATTAAATTAAAGTACAATTCTGCAACTAAAATAAAATAAATTAAATTTTCAGCAGCGAAAAATAACTAAGATTAATGTAAAAAATTTACAAAAAACAATATAGGGTATCACTCGAGCATAATGTTTCGTTCAGAAAACTTAAATGAATAATTAAAAAAAAACCTCTCTATTTATCTTCAGAAATAGTTATCTTTGTGGTTGTTTTTCAAAAATGCGCTCTAAAATAGTAAACACTCCCTTTCAAGCTTGTATTTTTAAACTTGTTGAATGAAATTCATCTTCACTCGCAGATTATTAAGCTATCGCGGGCTTTTTAGCGCGGCGACCGAATCAAGAAATTCCGCAACGAAAAAAACCTGACATTAAGTTTGTTTCTTAAGTCTTTTGTTTTTCTAGTATTAGAATCGCCTAGCGTATGTTAACCGCTAAAGTATGCTATTGATTTCATTACCATACAGTGTTACCAGAACAGATTTTTACATGTAGGAAAACACAAAATGGCATACATACGAGCAATCGTGGTTGACAAAAAATGATATACAAAACAAACACACAATCCGTGGGGTTTTAAGCGGTATTTTCCAGATATTTAGAGGATATCAAGTCTCAAACTTATGTTTCTTATTTCAGTTACCATAAACCTTTAGTTTCAATGAAAAAAATTCCTGAATAACCTACATGTATTGTAAGATAATAAAAATATTTTAAACGATATTAACTTCTCATTTATTCAATAAAAGAAAAAAATTGTTTTCTTATCGGTCACCACGCTCAAAAAGTGTAACTTGAATTAATATCAAAGAAAAAACTTGAATTAATGTCAAAGAAAAATAAATATTGCATAAATAAAAAATAAATAAATAATTATAATTGCATAAGTCAATGAAAAATGCCGCGGCAGTCCTCAAGTGCCACACGTCTTTTTTTATATTGTAGAGATAAGTGACTGAATTTATTATATAATATTTCTTTTATTTTGGTGAGCGGAATATTTTGGAAATGTAACTGACTTGCTAAAGAGGAATAAACATTGAAAACTGTCGGAAGCATTTCTATAATCTTTGAATTTATATTTCTAAATTAATAATTTTTTAGGTTTTTTATCAAATCTAAGGGAATATTGTATAAAAATTTTAAAAACGTAGTGTAAAAGGGGGAGGGAGCAGCTGATGGGAGCGAAAACTTATTTCGCAAAAACACATCAATAGTATTAGCTACGCGCAAAAATAAAATGAAAATAAACAAGAAATAATGATAATACGAACAATATTGTTTGTTCAAGTGCTTACAGATGGGCTCCTCTCACGAGATTTCCGTGTTAATGCAAATGCAAGTAACGTGAGTGTAATATGCTTAGTTTTTTGGTATCGTTAATGCGCATCTACGTGAGTAAAAAGTTGTTCACAACCTCATCGATAGTGCTTACTAATTGTAATATTCATACATGAAGATAATTCTGGAGATAAAACACTAGTGCGGTTTTATTCAGTTTATTTTCACCATAAAGTAAAAAACATTTTCAAAAAAGTGTCATATACAATAATATGCAAAAAAATGTTGTGGTTCAAAATGGCTATAACTTAAAAAATTGTTTCTATCACTTTGGGTATTTTTACATAAATTAATAAAAAACTTCAAACATAATATATAACTAAAATATTGAACCACTTTTTTCACGTAAATTTTTTTGGTATGTAATTTTTTGTTGAAACTTGAAGCTCAATTTCCCAAATAAATTTTTTTTTTGGAGATAGGTACGTGAAAATGTCTTCGGCACGATGATATGTCTACAGAAGCTGATGGAAAAAGTTGTACGTATAAGTGAGATGCTTGGATTAAAAAAAAATACATGGTTATTAGTAAAAAAAATTCCCATCCCAACGCAACGTTGAATATATGAAAAATAGAAAATGACCAGTGGGATCGATCAAAGGAATTTAAATGCCGCAGAGAGATGGCGACAGATGGGAAAACATCATACCTAGAACACGTATTAAGAAAAAATAAATACAAAATTTTACAACGAATCCTTAAAGGAAAAATTGAAGGAGGCAGAAGAGAAACATCATGGCTGAAACACATCCAGGACTGAACACCTTTCTACACGCAGCTAAGAACCGAGAGCTGACAATTTTCGCATAACATCAAACAATAAAGTGTGTACATATATTTAAAAACATAAAATTGTACGATCATTAATATTCGAAGTAATATACTATATTGTGTTTTCCATATTATAAAGCATTTAAACCATAACGTTAATTTTGCCAAAATAAATTTATTCAAGTGTATGCAACTCTTCAACAACATATTTATGATAAATCGTCTGTTTGTCAAACTCCATATAAAATAAAATAAACAAATATTTCTGTATTTTCTGGAATTTGTTTGACAGTCAAGCGAATTTAAGTTTTTGTTGCACAGATGCATGGAAGTTTATATGTATGTACTTATATAACCTCATATAATAAATCTTAGTAAAAAAACAGGCAAACATTGTTTTATTTTACTCCTTTTTTACTTTTAGTTGCACTAATAATTGCAAAACAATTTGGAAAGTTTATAATCCATAATTTAGAGCACTTTAATCCATCTATCTATCTACATTCAAATCTAAAGTATTTAAGTAATCTTCATTATAATAACAAACGTTTAAATTTAAAGCTTTCATGTTACAAGTTTATTAGTTTATTTCTTAAAAGCCCCACATTAATTGCAACAGGAAACTTTTTAATAAAAATGAAATAAAAATTTTCTTTTATATACAAAATTTGTAGTATGTACATGCAAAAACTAGTATATGACTTTTTACATTATAATTATCATTAAATTTTTATATTAATTGTCGCTAATAACAGTAATAATAAATTAACGTTAGCATTTTTCTAAGTGTATTATTAGAAGCGGTTTTTAGTTGTTTTGTCTTTTTGCTAATAAATAATTGATCTTATGAGTATTTTATACAGTTACGCATGTTCTTTGTATTACGCGCTCTTTTTGTTTTCTTCTCTCCATCGCTGTTTCCCAATTCATTATTGATTGGCTTCTCTTTTGCTAATCTACTGCTACTTCAGCGGAGCATAAAAAACTACAGTTAAAATTTGTTTTTGTTTTGTTTTTTATGCAAACGGCCTTTAACGACCTTGTGTGTAAAAGTGTGCGTGCATATGCATGACCCAGTTGGCCAAATATTTGTAGACAACATTGTCTTTAACAACGCCTTTAAGCCATTTTGAAATATTTTTCGCACAATCATTGTCTATGCATTTTTCGATATCAAGGAAACGTTTTTGTACAAAATTTATCGATAAACAAACTATTTTATGTATAAAATCATTTAATAGTAAAACAAGAATTTTCTGGTGACAAAAAAATTTTATTTAAAAATTGTATTGAAAAAACAAGAAAATGTTCCATAGAAAAATTATTGATAAGAAGTTTTTTTCTATTGAAAATTTGTCAATAACAGCTCAATTTCCAAAAAATATTTAGGTTAAAAATTTATCGATAAAAAATATTTTTCATTAGAAAATATTTTTCCTTAGAAAATATTTTTTATAGAATATTATTTGTTATCGACATCAAAACATTTGTTTCAGAAAATACCAAAAAAAAACTGAAATCGGAATTAGGGCGTAAGTTGTCTATAACATATTTATGAACTATTGAAACTGTTATAAATAATTTTTTATTCCCTAATATAACAAAGGACATTTTATTTATACGTTTAATTGACTTCAGAGCACTTATCTAAATTTATAGATAAAATTATTTTTATTTAGCAAATTTATCGACGATACTCGTTTTCCCATAGTGAAATTTCGATAAACATTATTTGCTGTAGCAAATTTTTCATCGGTAAGAGCCCTTTTATACGGACAAAGTTTACTTTACAAAGTCTCGTGTTTGTTGGTGATAAGGGAAATAAGAAAGGGGTTAAGTACACACTTTGCTGTACTCGCAAAGTTGCTTTGTACTTCGTTCGTCATTTACACTTACTTGCATTTGGTTGCATGTATGTGTTTTGTTTGCATGTTCCAACAAACGAACGCAAAATTTTTCAAAGTAAACTTTGCGTGTGGAAAAGCGAAACAAATTGAAAAGACTTTGTCAAAGTGAACTTTGATCGTGGAAAAGGGCTCTAAATGGAATAATAGAAATATCAAAAAAACTAATCGATAACAAAAAATTTTATTTACGATATTTACCGACAATAAGAACTATATATTTATAATAATAAATATTTCGTACCATTTTCTCTATAGAATTTAGAAATATTTTGATTAAAAATTTTAGAAAAAAATCTATAACAAAAATAAAAAATTATTGTATAATAAAATTACGATATTGAAAAATGTTTTTCTAGTAAATTGATTGATAGCAGTAATTTTAAATTTGAAAGCCGACTGAAATGCACCGTATTATAAAATTTTTAGAAAAATTTTTATTTACCATTTTTGGAAAAGAATTTGTGAAAAAAATTACAATTAATAAAAACAATTTTAAATAGAAAATTCATTGATTTTTTATAGAAAAGTCATAAATTAATTTGATATTTTCTAGCAAATTCATCCATAAATATAATTTCACAGATTATTTTTGGAAAACTAAAATTTTCGTTGAAAAATTTATCGATAAAATTTAGTTTTCGTTGCAAGATTAATTTTTTGTAGACAATGTATCGATAAATTTAGTTTTTATAAAAAATTTAGTTAGAATTTTTTTATTTTATATACATTTTTCGTTAAATTTAGATTTTTATAGAAAATTTATTGATAAATTATAGAAAATTTATATAAGTTAAGTTTACTATAGAAAATTTATCGATAAATTTAACTTTGAAAGAAAGCTTATCGATAAATGTAGTTTTACATGTATAACAAATGTATCAATGAATTTTTTTTTTGGAATATTCGTGCATAAATTTCAATTTGTAGATAAATTTTCTAAATGCTAAATTTATTTAATTTAAAAAATTTATTGATACATTATTTTTTGTACAGTAAATTTATTGATGTAATTTTATCTCAATGAAATTTTGTCGAAAATTAATCGATAGCCAAAATTTTCTATAGAAAACTTATCGATAAGTTAAATATTTTATAAAAACTTTATCAGTAGCTTCAATTTTCTGCAATATCGATATATTTAAATTTTTTATAAAAAATTTATTAGTAAATAAAATTTCCAATCGAAGGTTTTATCCACAAATTTTGTTGTTAGAATGTATTTAATAAAGAATTTTAATCGATAACATTACATTTCTGTATGAAATTTCGCTAAAAACTTATCGATAGCTTTAAATTTTTATGAAAACTTTACTGATAACTTTAATTTTCTTTTATAATATCGGTAACTTTAAATTTTTTATAAAAAAAATTATAAATAAAGTGTATTTTCATTTGAAATTTTTTTGTCCATAAATTTTGCCGATCAAATGCATTTTATAAAGAAATTTAATCGATAAAATTACATTTCTATTTCAAATTTATCGATATATTTTCTAAAAAACTTGAAATTTCTCTAAAAGTTTATCGATAGCCTTAATTTTTTTTATGAAAACTTTATCGATAACTTTAATTTTCTGAAAAAGTTATCGATAACTTAAGATTTTCTATCGAAAGTTTTGTTAATAAATTTTTTGGATAAAGTTTACTCAATAAAAAATTTTAATCGATAAAATTACATTTCTACTTCAAATTTCTCGATGTATGTATTTTCTTTTCAATATGCAAATTTTCGATAAATCGCATGTTTATAGAAAAATATAAATTTACTTTTCATTGTAGAACTATTGTTAAATTGTTTTTTAAGAACACTTTTCAATGACATTTTTTATTTGTGTATCGATTGGCTACATTTTAAATAAATAACTTTTCGATAGCTTACCCGGTAGACCCAACATTTATCGTTAGTTTAACATACATATATGAAAGATATTTAGCTAAAACTAAAGATTGTTATAGATACTCGTTATGTAAATTTTTATTTATAAAAATATATAATTTTTTAATTTTTTAAAAATGCAATCGACAATTTAAAAATTCTTTAGAGAACCATACAAAGAATTAAACATGTATATATGTATGTACATGTTTATATTTTGATAAATTTTCCTAGTCTTGATTGTTTCGAAAAAATGAATTAAAACCGTATTTGTGTCATTCTTAGTTTATTATTGTAATTTAGAAAAGTTTTTTGTATACTTTGATGCCATTCAGCTTACTGATCATTCTTTATGTTGACATAAAACTAAAATTTATTTTTTATTTAATTTTCTTATGAACAAAGTTGACACATTTCTTAAATTAAACGTTCGCCAAATCGAAACTTTAAATTTAACAGAGATTTCTGTCAATTTCAATTTAGAACAATTCTGAGCTAAAATCTTGTGGTTGTCTTTTCTTATTGTCACATAACGATCGTGTGTAAATATTTTAAAATCTTAGTTTTTCGACAATAAAGAGAAAAAAGATTAAGTTCAAAAGGAGATTTAAGACCAACAGCAGCCCCGAACGAACGAGCGGGCAAATGTGGCGAATGTGAGAAAGAACAACAACAACGACAACAACTACAAATCCGAATAAAATATTAAAACTTTTGAAATTGATTTACGACTCAAGGTCGTCAAACGAGTTATAAAATACTCTGGGTGATGGATTTTTTTAGTATTATTTTAGTTTCTATTTATTTTTTTTAATTTGGATTTTTGTTAAATACTCGTAAACATCATTATACATATATTGGATTTGAGATACGGCTTTAAGATGTTAAATTGTACAAACATACATACATGAGGCAGATCGAAATACAGACAGACACATGAACGAATGAACGAACGGTCGCAGCAACCATGCGATACATTCTCTAGAAGTGACAAATGTTAAAATTAAACAGCACTAACAACAAGCAAACGTACTAATCTTTTCTTTCTACGACTATTGAAAAAACCACAAAAATCCAACAGTTAAAATCAATTTTTTTGTTTAATACTCGTATGATCATTTGGAACACTTGGCGCCGGCCGCATTAGAAAATTATTTAAACCCAAACACACATACAGAGAGAAAATACTTATTTATACGATTCATCGAAATAAGCAAAGATATCGAATTAATGCGTTATGCAGTTAAAGGCGGCTGCAAAATATGCACTAGAGTGCATATCAAAAATGCAAGTGACCATCTTTGCAGCGATTAGTTTCATTATCAAGTTAATGGGACAGTAATTGGTGACAAGAATTTGCCATGAACGCTTCTGAGCTTCGGAAGGAAATATGATAAAAGTTGACATTTTTTGTTATACACGTTTACTTTATGTCTCGTATAATCTCCACGACGAGTCACTGAGATAACAGATTTAAAGTTGCAGAGAATAAAATTTTCCAAAAATTTCGTAGAAAACAATATTTAGTAGGAAAATCATTACTACGATTTCTCTAAAAGTCGGAATTTTTAGTAGATTTACCATCTTGATATTATGTCACCCACCAATAGCTGAACTAATAAAGCCTTCACTTCAAATTCAAAAGTACTCATACGTATGAATAAATATGTACATATGTATGTGCATATTTTTGTAATGCTACCAAACACACATTTAAACCTGCATAACTAATGACGCCGTCTAAACAATCCACTTATTTTTGTTGTTTAAAAGCACAAATAATACAAACAATAATGGAAATGGTAAAAGAGCGTTAACATCAGAAGCCGTTAATACATTTGAATCTGTCGTAGTCGATGGCAAAAGCATGGCAAAATAAACTAAAAACTAAAACTTAAAATTGTGTTTTAAAATTAAAGCTAAAACATGAGTTTGAAATGTCTCTAAGCTGCATCGGCACCAGCTTTAGCTCCAACGACAACAGCAGCATCATCATCATCATCATCAGTCGCAATCAATATTTAGCACAACAGCTTTGAAAATAATTGCTGCGGCTACTGCTCGTGTGTGTTGTGCGCATGTGTATAGTATACTCGTAGTTACAATTAGCTTGTACTAGACAGCTTAGTAAACGTACCCAGCGGCAGTGATGGCCGCAATAACAAGAGTTTTGTCTATTTAACTGTCGCCAGCCAGTCAGTCGGCCCTCGGGCCACAAACAAACAAAAAAAAAACACAGACAGAATTAAGGTCTGCCTCTCAACATCCCCACCTCTTTTTGAGACCCTTGAGTATATAAAAAAAAATAACAACGTCTAATGCAGTTCGCACACTTAAAAATAAAAAAAATTAAAACTGTTTTAAAGAGCAGCGGAGAGTGAAAAGTGGAGGGTGAAAGAGCGTTCATTAAAGAACATTAGCTTTGTAAGAAAGATTAATTAGCTAAAATGATCTTCAATTGATTTTGAAATATTTTTAAATAAATCACGATAAGATCATAATGAATAAAATTATAATAATGTTAGAAAACAAAAAAGAAAAGAAAAAGAATAGTTATGTACTAAAACCAATTACAGTTTAATTTATTGTTTTTGTCGAGGGAGCACAGAAATAAAGGTAATAAATTATTTAATCAGTTATGAAAGAACGTGTTCTTGGTTATGGATTTGTTAACAAATACAATTTGTTAAATTGCACAGAAGAGCAATGGAAAAATTGAAATTGCATTAAAATTATAAAATTACACACTTAAACGATTGTTATTTTCGAAACTTGTTTCAAAGTTCTGTAATTTTAAAATGGAATACTCGGTAGACGTTTGCATAGCATAAACGCATACGTGTTTGTGGTTGTGGTAACCATTGATCCACAATCTCCAGATAAAACTAATTAGAAACTGATTTATTTTCAGTGTTTCTATAGCCATCATAAGCCCATCAGGTTTGACATTGTTGAAGGCTTCCCCATTGTCCAGAAAGGACATCAAAGTAATTTCCTTGCGATTTATGGATTTTTCAATGAATCCAATAAGCGAATAAAGCGCCGTTTCAACATGTTTAGAGGTCGATATCAATTCGGTTCGCATCGATTCTTTATCCAATTTTTTTCAGTCGAAAGAATGTTAGATTTATGGGTTTGAAGTGTTTATGATTACTCTGTCCCCAGGGGTGGTTTATTAAAAAAGCATGGAGCATTTGTTGCATGCTACCGGAATATATCAGCTAACATGGCAGACTGAGTGTTTCACTGGAGGTCAGCTGGTATAATGCCTCGCTGATTTAAACGGATCAAAATTTTTAGAGTTCATGTGGTTTTCTCCGGTTCCGGGGAGTCGGAGCAGCTGTGGGACTATTATTCTATGCATGGTGTGCAATCGGGAAAGTGCGTATCCATTTTAGATTCTCTTGTCCTGTAGTACTACAACTATATTTCTTAACCAAACTGGAGACGGTTGGTAAGTAAAATTGTTAAGATTTGGTGGAGTCGGCTTGTTTCAGAGCCGCTTTCTACATCGCTATAGAAAGATCACTAAAACTAGCGATTTGCGTTCTTGAATTTGTTTGCAGACGGATCAGTCACCCAGTCTTTTGGCCTCATTAAAAAGTGTGCGACTCTCGTCGTCGGTATTCGGGATTTTAGAGCTCCACCAATTAAATTAATAGAAATTTAGAACAAAATATGAGACTTTGCATTAGCAAAATTTGTTTAACTCCCAAGAGCGCAAGAATCCACAAGTACAGATGGGTATCATAACGAGGAATCCTGTATATGAGATTTTATAGTAAGTTTTATTTAACTAGATTTAAAAGCGTGGCCATAGTTGAGATATTTTGCCATAATTGTATAATATGTACTATACATACGTACATATGTATGTATGTATCTGCGATCGCTAATGTCACAGAGATCAGTTTTATTTTTTTGGAACTAAGAACAAAAGGAATTGATAAAAAAAAAAAACAAAATCAAAACTGTTTTAAGAATACAAACTGAATATTAGGCAAATACATTCGGAATTGATATGGAATTTATCAAAAAAGAGATTTAAAGTGCTGAATTTTGAGGTTCTCAAGTGTTTATGTTCATAAGAAAACTTTTTCTTAATTTTCAATTGGAGACAATGAAGATAAGAAGCTGGTAAGCAGAAGATTCAACTTAAACCGAAAAATACTTCTAGCGGTCTGCGAGATAAACAGGTTTGGGGACCTCTGGTTTAAGCTTCGATTATTGTTGTTGTTGTTGTTGTTGGTAATGATTCGTTATTGTTTCTGTTTATGCAGACGTCTACATGTTTGATTTGTGTTTTAAGCTTCGTGTTAAATATTTGTTGTTGTAATTTTATTATTTTGTTTTTTGCTGTTGTTGTTGTTTTTGTTGAAGTGGGCGTGACCAAAAACTCTGTATTGGCGCCACCTTACTTTAAAACTCATCGATTGTTATTGTTTTCATTTTTGTTAAAATTTTGGGGGAATTTGTTGTTTGTTTTGGTTTTTGGTTGTGTTTTTGTTTTTGTTTTGATCAATTATTATTGTATTGTATTGAAGTTTTTGTTGTTTTTGTTGTTGTTGTTTTTCTTTAACTGTTTCATCAGTCTGCTGTATTGATTTTTTGTTTATTTTATTTATTTTTTATATATTTTTTTTGGTATTTCCACTGTCGTTGACTCCGTTTTGTTCATTTATATAGTTTTTTTTTTTCTTTTATTTATTAATCTATTGCTTGTTATTTAATTCATTTAAATCATTTTCAATAACATTTTTTATCTCTAATAAATGAATCTTTTTGAAATAATATTTTCCATTAAGATTGTTTATTTCTTCATTTTTATTTTTTAAGAAGGGATTATGATTACAAGCATCAACGTATCTACACCGCCGAACAAATGAATAAGGTACATATACTATTTGATAAATAGTAGATAAGCGAATGTAGTAAGATTATCAAATATCAGACTAAAAGCTATGATTTCTGTTTTAATCTATATATTTGTATAGACTGTAATCACTTTATTAGTTGAATTCGCAGGATCATCAACAACTTCGAATTTTGGAGTCACACAGGCAAGCTGGGATTTTTGCTCCAGCTATGATGGGGGATTGCACTTGGTTCCATATGGTTTGACAAGTCGATATGATAGAAGTTAAAATGATTTTTGGACTATTTATTTAACTTTGTTAACGTTCTTAAATCATTATTGCTTTAGTTATTTTGAACTATATTCGGTTTTTTAATTCAAACTAATTTATGAGGCTAAAGTTCGCTGCGTTTTTATACAGAGAGAAATGGGCAGGAGACAATTTGCTTTGAAATGCAATTTTTGTGGGATTTTGTTAATCTTGCAGCATTTGTACTGTGTGATCCACTGCAACCTTTTGTAGGACATGCAGAACGCTTTGGTATTCACTATGAAAATATGAAAGAAACTCACTCGCCTTTCTGGTTGTCGTCATTACTGGATGGGCACTCTGCGATCACACGGAAATAAATGTTGACACAATTAAGTCCTTATTCATCTCACCGCCGGTGTATTTCGCAATCGGTTTGAGCTTTTTTTACAAACTACAACAAATTAATTGAATTTAATTTCTAGTTTTGAATTTAATTGATAAATCAAGGTTAAACTTTGGCTTGAACTTTGAGGCTTGTGTGTCTCACAATTTAATTAAATACCGAAACTACATATTTACGAGATGAAGCCAAAAAAAAACTTGCGAGTTTTATAAAAACTGACAACATAAATTAAAGTTTTTTGTTTTCTAGAACAAAAGGAAATCTCCGGTTTGGGGTCAAAAGAACCCAAAAATCGTCAATATTAAGAAGAGATAAAAACAAAAATTGTGCTCTTTGAGTGGGAAACTTGTGGGAAGAATACGGTTTTAGTTTAGTAGCTTCACCAGCATGTCACCAATTGATAATGAGGCAATAAAAGTTTTGCTACAAATGATCAAAGCGGATTTAAAATTTTAACTTGACAAGTTTCTTTTTAGTTTGCAGTTTGAAAGGAGAGGAAACAATCTGAAATATGCTTCATATAAAGGAGATTACTTCATGACAGGAACTAAAATGTTGTATTGCATTTATGTTCGAGAATACATTGCAAGATGTTCAAAATAAATATGAAGTGTTTTCTTATAAAGGAAATAAGCTGAGAGTAAGGCGTTAATGAATTATTCGTTTTATTTAAACGCTCATGTATTATATTTATCATGTTTACAATATGACGTCGATCACATGCGTCCCGCTACCTTTCAATATCTCACGGGCCCGAGAAGATCAATTTGAAATGACTCTGTCACATGCATTTGGCTGTACTTGGGCAAGGGCCTGGATCAAGTTGACTTTCATGGCTTCAGAATGCTCTGCAAGAAAAAGTTTAATAATAATTTGATGACCAATTCACGTCATGCCCGCAAGTATTTAGATTGAGATATTTGCAAGCAGTATCGTCCTGCTGGAAAGCCAAATTGTAATGTGATTATTGATCACATCACTAATAACAAATTGAAAAGTGTTTTTTGATCGCAAAGAAAGCATGTTATGCTTCTCCCTCAGGTGAAGAGTGAGAAAAAACATTTTTGATATAATAGAATCGTAGAATTTAGTATGACTAAACTGCGACTCTTTCCAACTTTGTTGTGTGATATATTTTCCGTTGAAGTATAATTTTTATGGAGGAGTTAGCTTTCCTTTTCCATTTCCTTCTGTCGCTAATTTAAACGTCTGGTGTACCTCAGGGTAGCATACTTGGTCCTCTCTTTTTTATTCTATTCAAACACAGAAAAAAAACATCAATGTAAAACCAAAATTAAACAATGTTGATTTCTTGTCATATAATTTTTTGCAAAAATATTGCCTATGTTGAAAGCAAACACATATTAGGATATTGGTTCAATGTTTAAAACTTTAAATGTGAACTAACAAATAGAAGATTGAACATTCTTCGTAGTTAAAATGACATTGTGCAATGTTGAATTTACGCACCTCAGCTTCGTAGTAAAATAAAAAAATTAATACGTTAAATTAACTTTGGATTAGATGAAATCAACATTGAGTAGTGTAAAGACAACATTTCTACATTTTAGATCAACATTGCTAATAAGTTACAAATTACAAAAGTATTAGAAATTCTCATCGGTTTTTTAAAAGTTTTTTTATGAGATAAGAGGTTTGAAACTTTTCAAAACTATGGTTTAAGTTCTACTGGCGATTTGGCGTTAGCACCAAAAATGTATGTAAATAAAATTAATATTCAAAAGTAAATACATAATAAAAATAGCGCTGCCAGTAATATTTGCCGAAAACTCGTCAAATTTTGGAAATAAAATTGGTAATAAATTTAAAAAAAAATCGTCACACAAAAATCTTCTGTTTTATACAACAACTAATAGTATTTTATATATGTAAATAAAACAATCTTTCTCTGGAAAATTAATAACTCAACGGATTTATATAAAAAAATTCAAACATAAAATAATTGAAAACTCAACAATATCTTAAACATATTTGGTCAAATCAAAGCAAGATTTGAACAGATTTTGTGTCGAAAGAGTTGTTAATACATTTTCCAAAATAAACGTTAATTTTTTTTTGATTTTTTTTATATTTTAGCTCAATATTCAACAACTCCATGTTAACATTGTCACAGGTGGTTGAATACTAAGAACGTCAACTACAAAAGACGAAAATAAAGTGAACAAAAAATGGAAAATAGCTTGATCGCAGCAGCCCGTGGCTCTGGAAAGAGCGAGAGAGTATGGAATATATGGAATAATTAATCACTAGAGATGGGAATTTCGTACTAACCGAAATTGATTTAACTTGTAAAAATGAATAAGTTGCACTTTTCGTATTCTAATTCGTTAAATAATACGGTTAAATAGTTGATATTCCTGATCACTAGTATCCACCGTCAAAACTGGTAAAATCGAACAAGGAACGTTCTGCTAGTCTGATGAACAATACATTGTTCCAAATAGTACCTGTCTTAATAAAATAATGAATTTATCCAAAAATAATTTCTTAAAAATTAAGAAGAAATGGGTAATCTCAGATGTGAACTCAAGCCAAACAATTCCTTTCAATATAAATATTTTTTTCTATAGAGATTGAGATTTTGCTACTCGTAGAGGTTAAGTTGAGCAAAAACTACTGATGTAAAAAATAGTCAATCGTCATTTTGTGAAATTCTCTCTAAAAAATCCTAAAAAAGACATAAAATTGTCATGTTCTCCAGCCCTGAATAGAAATAGTTTTTATTAAAATATTTAGTGTTATTTTAATATGACTATCGCTATAATTTTAAAAGAATTTCGTGTTATATCAATCATTGAATCGTATTAACTCAACAGTATAATTATTTACATATTAAATGGATTTCATGTTGCTTCAAACTGAAATAATTTTGATTCAACAAGATTCGTCATGTTATTTTAATGTGGAATAAATTTTCATTCCATTAGACTCGCATGTTATATTGAAATGGGCTGCTATTGTTTGAAAGTTATCGTAAAATCATGTTGATTTAACACGAAACGACTATGAAGCAAAATCATTGAAGAAAAATGTAAAATTAACCTTGTTTTCGCTACTTTTACATTGAGTATTTTTCTGTGTGCATTAACCATATTGGTTATTGTTTTTTGATCGTGATTATGAAATTATATATTAAACTTAACTCAATTAATGATGGGTATGTTTTGCAAAATTACCTTAATAATCGAATTGATGGGTGTCAACTTAATAATTTGCGATTGAATATTAATAAATGCTTAAATGTTTCCTTTCATTGATCTCAAACACCCACTGCTGTATTATTTTATATTAATGGCATTAAATTAAACACGTGTAAACGGCAGCATTTACAGAAGCAATAACAAAAAGTTTTCTATGATATTTTTCTCGCAATAGAAACAGTTACCCTCGCATTTGATTTGTTCATTTTTTACGATTCATAAAATACAAAAACACCACTTAACTACTTTTAAGCAGTCTTTTTAACGACTTCAACTTTCTTTAAGAAAGATTTTCTTGCCAATAATTTCAAAACTCATACAGATAAATTATTAAAATTTGTTACTTTATTTCCACTTAACTTTTTATTTTTTTAATTTGGCATCATTTCGGTTCTGGCTTAATGGTCAGTATCTGTTTCTTTAGAAGCTTTTTTTCTAATCTAAAGTTTCGCCAATGTTATTGACCCGCTTTAAGTAGTTCAGAAATAAACTTTACCATTGAAATATGCATCTTCGCTCGGATGACAAAAAACCAAAACTTTTGCAATCATCATTGCTGTTAAAACTATAATAATTTTTGTATAAATTTATTTTCTTTTTTTTTTTTGTTTTAGCAATTTATTTTTTTACATACAACTTTACGCATTTCTTTTTTTTTTTAATTCGATTGTATTCTGTGTTGCAGCAACATCGAAATTGCATGCACCCTGACTTTCGTATTTGCAACAAGAAATTTATAAAAGCAGAAAATGTCAAAAAGGTTGTCATGTTAGGCGCCAGTTTATGTCACTTAACAAATTCCATTGTGGTGAATCAGAGAGCGTGAGTGAGATGGGTTTAAAAGAAGACCCGATAACGCTTTAAAAATGCTTTTTGTGGAACTAAAAAAAATGGGCTTAAACCGACTGACAACATCCCATAATTTGTTTTTCTGTTATTTTTGTCATAATTTTTATTGTTATTATTATCGGTGATTTTGTTGCGGTCCGAACTACACACACACACACTTTGTTCATCCTTAAAATGTGAATTTTTATTGGCTCACAAATTCTAAAATTGCAGGAAAAAAATCCAAACAAAAATCATAATCATTTGGCAAAATTATATTGTAAATGTGTATTTTATTTTCATTGCGAGTCTTCTGTTTTTTTAATAATATTTGAGACATCACTAAAAAAAATATGAAAAGAAATTTAAATTTATGAATGAAACCTTTTCAGCGTTCAAGTCAGATACTGAAATTTATTTTTCTTGTAAATCGCTTTATATTGAACTCATCGTTTCGTCATCTCGCAGACGAAGAAGATGTCTTAATGAAATAGAAAGCGATTAGCTGCTTAAAAGAACACCTGGCAGACCTAAAATTTTACTTCCTCTAATATAATTATTTCAAAATCGGCGAAAGAAAAATGCTTTTCCATTTTAAAAGTTTAAAGTTCATATGTTGTTGTTGTTATTGTTGTTATTGCTTTGATATTTGTGTTTATACATTACGATTCTCATAAATTTTTTAAAGATTTTTATGTGAATATAAAAATTGCTTAGCTTTTGTAAAATATAGTTGAAGGTCTACTGATGATAACAATTAGGCTTGTGCCATCTTAGTTCCTTTTAGTGATCGATCATTTTAGTTCCATCTTTAAATTTGAACAATGTCGATCAGTTAGTTCAATCGCTCTTTTTAACGTTGAACTGATTGCATAATCTTTGTCGAGCCATATGAAAACTTGGTAACCTTAAATGCTCCGGTGAATTTTAATGGTATGGCGAAGTTTGTTTACATTTCATTGTTTATAACTAATTAATATCTGAATTCAATAAAAATAAATTAATGTGACTTGTTTCGTTTTTTGTTTAGAAAAAAAAAACAAAGATAACAGTGATTTTTCCTCCTCGTATTTCTCAGCTACGAAAACAATCTTAAGTCTACAACAGGCAAGTCTTCACTACAAGCGCACTTCATACGAAATGGTAAACGATAAGGAAGTTGAATTATATTCTAAAAGTTATTTCCACGGCGAAGGGTGTAAGTTTGCCTTGTATAGATGAGTGATTAAACTTTAATCTTTCAAACTATCTGTCGATTTGCATACTATTGAGTTAAATAAACGTGATGATGGTGGTAAAATCCAGTGAGTTTTAGGAATGATTGTTAGTAAAACGGAAAGGAACTACTATTTACTATTTGCAATTTTACTGACGTTAATCAAACACACGAACAAGGAAAATTTCGATTAATATAAAATATTAATTAAATAATGTAAAAGAGCATAAAAAAGTACTTCAAGTGTTCCCTTAAATTTGTACATAATTTTAAATGAATCTTTAATAATGACAAAAGCGTTCATTTGGTTCACATTAAAGTGCTCATGGTATGACACCAAACCAAAGAATCGCGGCCATCTAAGCCCGCTTTGCCCACGCAAAACCAAACATTTATATTGTAGCTAAAATTAAATTTTTCAATTCTCCAATCAAATCATAGTTCAGCATATTTCGGATGATCGCAGCACGATTATTTGATTTGAAATACATGCAACAATTCTTTCAATTTGGCAAGAAAATCCAAGCAAAACTCATTTGACTTTGGATAGCATAAGCATTTTTTAAGCTGAATTTCGACAAATCTCATGGACATGTAAAGAATTATTGTTATCAAAAATACACTTGCATCCGTTGCCTTTCAAATTCAAATTCAGCAAAAGAGAATTCCAAAGGAGAAAGGAGAATCGGCTTGACACAGCGATGCCAAGCCGATTCATACAAGTTGTTGTGTATGCCATCATAATTCAAAACTAAACTATTAAAAATGAAAATTTCATCTAGTTCGACTAGTTCAATTCATTGAATCGTTTAATTGAACTAGTTCGTTCGTGAACTACCCAAGACTAATAACAATTAAAAAAACTAACATTTTTTCCTGTTCTTCCGTGTAACCTAAATTTAATTGCTGTTGATTTTTCCTTTGCGCCTTTGAAATATTGTTTCATATCTAATTCTTTCTGACTAAAAAGCGTTACAACTTTAGCCAAATAATAATCTTTTTGGATTAAAACCCACTAACAAACAATTTAATTTGAAATATTATCATATATAAACAAATATGTTGTGATAATAGAATATTTATTTTATTTATTTTTTGGATCAATAAAATGTTGTTATTTTCCTAAAGGACCCAATCGAATAATTAATAAAATATCTAGTTAATCGAATTAAAAATTCAATTGGAAACTGAAAAGTATTTCTATTACACTTTTAATCAAAAATAAATTCAATTAAATCATGTACAGGCAAATCACGGTATAATGAACGACATAATGTCAGCCCCATTTATTATGTCGCGAAGTATTCTTTTAGATTCTTCTTTTCATATAAACGAAAAATCATTCAGTTCATACATTTAATAAAAATAATAAATGTGATTTTTAATATTAAACTCAAAAAAAAAATCCACAGGTAGAGGAATGTTATTGAGTATATCAGATATTAGTGAGAACTTTTATACCGATTCCTTAAGAAGTCCGATTACGTATCCTTTTTGAATACAGATAAGCACCATGAATACCATCATTATAAATTTTTTGTAGCATTTCTTTGGTTTTTCATTTTAGGGCAGTTTCATATTTTTTTCTGTTCCAGAAGACAACCGTAGAGCTTCTTTTTGATTCCGGTATACCCATAATTTCTCAAAGATCGCTTTCATGCATTCATCCACAATATTAATTTTTACTTTCAGCGAAATTATTCTTCTGTTTCAGTTTATATTTTTGTTTCATTTTGACATTTACACCGTTTAAAATGTAATAAAAAGAATCACATTTTATTTAAAATTCTGTTTTCAAATCAAAATGAACAGTGCCTTAGATTTTGGCCTTCATTTGCTAAAATGAAACGTTTCCAAACGTTTGATAATTGAATGGAGATATTAATTTGTTTTTGGCATTTTTCATACAAATTTGAAACGTTTCAAAACGTTTCATTTCACAAAATCCGGCCATTAGTTTTGTTTTTTCTTACCGTTTATGATACAGGACACACGATTTTCAAAGCTTTCGCTACAGAAGTTAATAAAATGTTTTAAAAATTGGTTGCTTGTGTGGTTTTTGTTTTTCTTTTGCGATTTATTTCTTCTCGTTCGTTTTATCGAGCATAAAATTATTTTAACTTTCGCTTTATAAAAGCCTCCCAGTTCAGCAGTTGTCTTGACTCTGTCTGTAACTATTTGACAGATGACAAACAAAAACTGCGCTTTTAATAAAAAAGGAATGATATACACTTCAGAACGCTTTGAATTTATTAAAGTTCACAACAAAAATGATGAAAAATTCGCGATTACAGTTCGCAAGCCTAAAGCATTTTTCAGTCGTCGTGAAGTGAAGCAAATGTGGAATTTTAGTGATGTGAAGAATCGCACTTGTGCCAGAACAACTAAGAATGTTGCTGTGTTGTGGCTCAGTAGAGTTGAGGAAACGGCAAGTTTGTCCATTTCTTGCCGATCTCTGAAATTGGGCATTCGACAAACGGCACTACAACGTATTTTGTATAAGAGTGGATGTGGATGATGTTTATTTTAAAAAGGACGACGTTATGTGCCACACCAGTAGCGATAACGTCACTCTTTTGCGTGTAAATTTTCCTGGCCGTGTGATTTCTGAGAGAAACGATCACAGTTGGCCACCGAGATCTTGCGATTTCACTTTTAGAGTTTTTTTTCTTAGGGTCTAAGCGAAAGAAAAGGTTTCTGCCAATGACCCACAATCGAAAAAATACCTCAAAGATGGAATTCGTGAAGTTATTGAGAACTTACAGCCGCAAATGTGCGAATTAATGATGGAAAATTTCTTGAAAAGGATTTGGTAGTGTAAACGTAGCCATGGCGGTCATTTAGCTGATATTATTTTCCATTATTAATATCATACTCCCTTCTCTTTACAACTTAATAAACATCTCATGATTTCACTTAAAAATACTCAGTGATTTTATATATCAAAATTAATCCTCTTATTGGAAGACCCTTTATAAAAGAGTTATTTTTTCAAAGATTTTTTTGGTTTCTTTTCAATTTACTTACTATTCAAATCATTAATATTTTCATTATTCTGTAAAACAAAATTCGTAACAATCCGCTTTTATTCTTTTATCTTTGAGCTCCTTTTCTCACAACCCCTTTTACATTTCACTTGAAATGCAAAGTGAATTGAAATACTATACTGTAATTAGAATTAAAATATTTTTATAAAAGTTTCTTTTCTCTCTCAGTTCCCCTTTACAAATCAACAACTAAATGCGAAAATAAAATAGACAAAAAAAGAAATGAATTATTGATTTATTTCAAAAGCATTCCAAACCTTTTGCCCCCCTTAAATAAAAACCTCTCTACACTACATGTTGCCGGGGTGAAAACAAAAACTCTTTGTGACAACAGCAAATGGCACACGGCCAGGTCAAATAGTTAAATGTCAGTTATTGCCAAAAAAAAAATACAATATTTCAAACAGCAACACAAAATGTGTTTTTGAGTGGAACACGTACAAAAAAAATATTTAAAAAAACTGTTAGCAACAGCCAGATTATGTTGCGATTGACAATTCATAAAGAAGTTCTTTAATTCTATTCAGGGGGTCCTTCTAAAGCGAAATATTACCGCCATAGAACATGACAAACATTTTACTTTAGTTTAGTTGTAAAACAACCCTCCTAAATATTTTTTATATTATTATTATTTTTTTTTGTTGCAAAATTACAAACGCCGTATATGTTTACACTTCCGGTACACAATTTCAAAATATGTATAATTTTACAGCATAAATTATTTTTATATTTTTTTATTTTCGCAATAAAAAAATCTACAAAAAGAACAGCAATTGCTGTTATTGGCGTCTCGTCTCACGACTGAGAGTTTTTAATTGTTGCAAATTTTTTTCTTAACTTTCTTGTATATTATATTTTTTAATTATTTTTTAATTATAGTCACATACCTCACAAGCACATTTAAAGCATTTCGAATTTTTTATGGCAATTTGAACTTCTTCACCTTCATTGGCACACGACTGCAGAATACCTGTAAGAAAGAGTACACAAATAATTTAATCATAATTTAGGTTAATCTTTTTAATTTTGTTTGATAACAGGATCAAATAATAATAATGTCATAGTTTTAAATATTAATGTCTGCGCGTAGTTAGTTGAACTGTTTTTGGTTTATGCTGAAAGGAATTGTTTGGATCAAGAAAAAATTTGACTTTACACATTTCTTCTCTGATTAAAATTTATTTTTTGATTAAAATATATTTATCTAGAAAGTATTATTGAAACAATTTATTTATTAGACAAGGACAACGGACCAGTAATAATAATTTTTTTTATAATCTAAAATTTTTTTCGTGAGTATTTCGTGAGCTTGACTTTTCGTTATTATGACCAACTTTTTTTCCACTCACGTGATCGTGTATGAACGGGAGCCAAAAATAGATGGTCGTGAATGAGTAAAATTTTTTTATCGTGAGATTGCATGAGCGTGAGTGAAAAGTCACTCACGACCCCATCTCTAGCATATATAAGCGCAACTTTTGAAATTCTACAAGGAGTCAGCCATTAAAAAACACAACGCTACAAAAAATCAGCTGGATTATTAAACAGACCTGTATTTTTGGATCATGGTTTGATAATAAAATAAAGAGATACAATTTAATAACAGATAAGAGAAATCCAAAATTGTCTATTTATTTTCATTCAAATCTGTATGGAAAGTACATCTGCGAATAGAAAAGCATTGTTGCTTGAATCCCAATATGTTCAAGTTTTAAATAAAATTTTCTTTCATTTTAATTTGAAAAAATTGTAGATCGAAACCGAAGAGCTTATTCTCAAGTATTGCTTTGCTCTATCTATGTAAAGTATTTTGGGTATTTTTTTTCTAATCTGAAAGTTTTCCATACATATAAGGATTAATCGGCTAATCGATTAATTACCACCTGATTAACTGTTTGATTAATCAAAAATCCAGTCGAACAATCGATTAACCAACCATGGAAAAAAGTAAGAACACCTGTTTAAATATGCCTTGTTTTGGACGGAGGTATCAGATATGAAAAATGAACTAAATGAATTGTGTTAAAATTTTCCCTTGTTCCTTTGGAATATTGTCTCATGTCCAATTCTTTCTGACTAAAAATGTTACGAACTTTAGCCAAAATAATAATCACTTTGGATTAAAAAAACCACCAACAACAAAAATTGTTCGAAAAATAATCACATTAAATAAAAATTGGCTACTGACATGAGCCTTGCAATGTTCACTGTCACATAACTAGTTAAAATGTATCAAGTAAATCAAAAAAAAAACTCAACTAGTTGACAAAAAAACAAAAAAGCAATAATACTTAAGTATTAAACAAAACAAAAAAGTTTGTCTTAAGTAAAAAAGATATTAGACGCTACTATTGAGATTGTCGACAATTTAAGGTGCCTTGGCGTGATTCTGGATAATAGATTATCGTTTACACACCACATTGATAGAGTCTGTTCTGGGGTTTGTTTTACGTTACGAAGACTATACCACTTAAACCTTGTTCTTCCCCTACATATAAAAAGGATTACTGCCCATTTTCTGCTGCAATCGCAAATAAACTATTGCTTGGAAGATCACTCGGGCTGCAGCTTGGGAAATAGAAATAGGATAAGGCTTATTATTAACAAGGTGGTGAGATTAGTTTATGGACTTAGAGTTGGTGCACATGTGTCCAACTACTTTAAGGATTTCTTAAAACTCTATTTTGATGACTATCTAAAATTTCGATTACTACTATATCACTATAATATAATTAAATTTCAAAGGCCTACTTTTATAATCGATATGATTGCATTTACAAACTCGATCAGAAATCCCCAAATTTTCATAAATCGTATAAGAAATTCAATTTTTGAATATTCTTTCGTTGTACGTGCAGCTCGTTTATGGAAATGCTTACCTAGAAGTTTACGTCATTTTAATATGTCAAGGCCAGCATTTGAGCGGAGTCTACTAGTATATTTAAATACTTCAAATGTATAACTATCATTATTGGGCTATATTATATTATATAATATTATTATACTATTATATATTGTTATATTATATTGTTTTATATTATATTGTATTATATTATTATGATATATATTATATTACATCATATTATATGGCTAATATTTAAATTGTTAACCCATAGAATTTTTTTACTATTGATCTCGCTTTCATTTTATTTATTTATATGTTTACCTACATTTAAAATATCTTTATCTATATAAGTATTCTTTCTTTACATGTCATATTCGTTGAAATTTTGCATCTTGTAATATCTTATATTGGCCAATAGGCCACATGTATTACATAAAAATGAAATAAATATGAAATGAAATATGAAAAACAAACATTAGAAAAAAATGGTACATGAGATAAAAACCAACGTGTAACAATGGGTTAATTTAACGTTAATTAGTGATGGTAAAATTTGAATATTGATAGTGGTAAAGCACTGTTTACTGTAAAAACAACTAATAATACAAATAACTTTCGTATGCTTTTTCTAGACATTATTTGTATAAATACAAATTTGAAATCACATTCAACCGAGCCACATAAACAGTGGCGGATACATGGAATCGCACATGAACACTGATGATGGGAGTGTAGCGACTCCCGAAAAACAACGTTGTTTCTTGTTCTGCACAATATTTTTCTCGATTGCCGTAGGGGACAATAAAGGCCTATTTCTGATATAAGAAAGAACGCCTTCATTCGCATTCTATGAAAAAGAACATTGATTTCGATTTCTCTACATTATTTCTAAGCGAACAGTGACTCGATAGACAACTCGAATGAAAACGTAAATGTTTTCATATAAAATCTGATTTCTGTGCTACAAATGAGAATGAAATGTCGAAATCAGTCACTTGTGGTTTTGCTTTCGCAACAAAATTTTTGAGTTTAATAAAATTAAAGATAATTTAAAAATTAGCTGGAAAATGCTGTCCAACAATTTAAATTCGCTTGGGCCTCCCACTCGTACTATTTGTGAATGAAAAAGGTTATTACGTTTATTTGTATGCTATAGAAGAAACCTATTGAACATTTTATCTATTGTGTAAGTTCGGCTTTTGTGGTGTAGAACTAGAAGCTGACAAAATCAAGCTTGCTGAATTCTAGATCTCAAAATATTAATAAATCATAATTCGATTTGCTTTTTGGAAGTTATGCAAAGAGGTAGCAATAAAAAGATTTACTGGTCTTTTTTTTGGGTTCACTGAAAAATGTCTGCCATTAAACTCGAGTTCGGCTAAAGTGGTATTGTGGATTACATACCAAAGAAAACAAGTATTTCATTGGCCTGAAAATCCTTACGAAGTACTCTAAGCAGTTAAGCTTAATTGCAAGCCCAGTTTAATTTCAGAAACGAATTTGAGACATTTTTTTAACTACCCGAAGATCACTTGTTATGGCCATATTTCCATTAAAAATCACCATCGCCCACGCACGCTAATGTACATAAACAGAACAAAGTATTACCTGCCAATTTTTTCAATGTCTGGTTTATGAGTTTTTTCACTATCTCTCAAATATCTCTAAAACTTGGGCTCCAATCGAATTAAGATGCAAAACATTATAGTCAAATAAAAAATAGGTAATCCACATTACCGGAAATAACTCTAGACCTGGACAGATTTATAGTCACGGACTAAAAAAATGGGGAAAACCAAGAGCCTTAGAGAGACGGGTGGTGGCTTTTACAAGACGCTATTTCCATCGTTAGCTGTAGCACCCGGCGGTAAAGAGTTTTCTGCAAAGCCCCAATCAATTGAAGATTGTTTTGTTGCACTGGTGGAGTCATCAGCTAGGTCCACTAAAGCTGTTACAGCGGTTACACGAAATATAAACCCGGAAACTTCCCCGCACCAAAATAAACTATGTACATATTATGTGTGTACATATGTAACAATGAATGCTTTTCACCCCAAAATGACCAGCAAATATCCAAAAATCAACAACAACAAAAAAATGCCACTGCGAGAAAACATAACCAAAATTTCTTGAGTACCAGTGAGCAATCAATCTGCCATTCGGCAAAAAATGCGAAATCCGCCGACATTTAAGAGTAGCGGAGAAAAATGCGGCCACAGCTGCAGACAAAAGCTGATGCTGCTGAGGTGCAAACTGAATCAGCAAAGAGGATGTCTAACGCCTTTGAATCAACAGCAGCAGGTGTAAATGTATTGGTTATATTTACAATAAGGAAGAAAATATTAAAAAAAATTATTAAATTTTTTTTATTATGAAAGTGAGAGCCAATGTGAAATACAAATTGGTTCGAATTTGAGCAAGTGCCTTCCTTTCATTCGCTTAAGTTTACTTTCTTAAATCAGAAATAGGCTATAAATTGTGAAATCACACGATTGACATACAAAATAGACCGATAATTGATCCTACCTTAAGAGAATTATATTAAAAAGTAAAATTTTGTATTCAGATCTCAACAACTGATTGTCTTTTGCGTACCTTTTGGAATTAAGCGTTAAATTTAATTGTTAACTTTGTCTACATAATACATAATGTATATAAGTACTTTTGTTAATTGTTAAGTTTTTTACAATTTGAAAATTTCATTTTGCACCACTGAACCAAGTATTTGCTTTATTAACTGTTTATAGCTCTTAAGGCTTTTGATATAAAGATAGAACTTAACAGCTTAAGAGGTATTTAGCAGATTAAAAAAGTCCCTTATTAATTCTTGAACGATTACTACAAGTTTATTATTCAAAAACCGGTGTTAATGCACCACATATCTACTTTATTAACTATTTATGAATAAAGCTGCGAAAGTCGTTGAATTTTTTGGGCTTTGAACCCGTCAGACTTTATGAGAGAATGCAAATTTTCCCAATGCTACTTTTCCTGTCTTTTCCGTCACAAAACAAAACGAACAAAATTAGTTTTGAGATAAAGAGCAGCATAATACAAACTGGATAATAAAGTGTGATTTTTTCAGAGTTTTCGGATTTGATAAAAAAAATATATATGAAATTAGGAGAAATCTATGAAATCTTTATTTGAGTCGATAGAACGATTTATATAATTCCATGTTTAAAGATGATTTCATGTATATGTTGACCGTGGCTACGCCTCAAATGATTCATAAGCTGGGTCCAATTTTGGCATACTCATTCCAATATATAGGCCGGTATCTCACGAATGAATTCTTCAATATTGGTGTCCAGTGCGTCAACCGTTGTGGGCTTGTCCCGGTAGACATGAGCGATCAATTGAACGACACTAAACGGGAAATAAACTGTTCACCGAACTCACCTCTCAATTGGACTATTGTTTCGCGTGCTGTGTGGCATGTGCCACCGTCTTGTTGAAACCACAAGTTCAGCTCTTGCTGTACCAGGGGCCCAATTGCTGCGAACGACGCTGAATCGATATTTCACGGTCATTAATAACACTGGCGGATACAGGTGCCGCACTCTACGCGGGTTGGTGGTTTAATGTCCAATAACGTAAATTTGGTACGAAATTTAGTCATAAGATTCCAAATAGCAGCAGAATGTCTCCCAAACTGTCCATAAAATGGAAAAAATCACAATGCATTTTCTTAGCCGAGCATGAATTTTGAATTCTGTTATATGATTCTGAAGCATGGCTATTTGTGAAACCAGACGAGGCAGGACATGGAGTGTTCGAGGTAAAATTTCTTCTTAAAACTTGCGTTGACAGAAAATTTCGGTGACGTATGAAGCGCGAGCTGCATGAGCCGACATTGACATAATTAAGCGTATTAAATTTCAACGATTACGTTGTCTTGGCCAGCTCCAGCTAACAAGTCAATTTAATACGAATATGGTGATGGATCACGCAGAAGGGGGAGACAGAAACTCCAATGTGTAGGAAGACATCTCGAAACTTGGTGTCAGAAATCAGGGAAGAAGCTCAGAAGAAGTGCTTGGAAATCTATTCAACGTTCGGCTTTAGGAACAAACGTTCTGTAATAGTCACCGGAACCGAAAAAAAAACTTCTGTGTTAATAAAAGTATAAAAAAAGAAAAAATAAAAAATTTTCATTCTCTAATAATATCAAGTTCGCATGATACTTTTAACTTCCGGCCACCAAAAAATGGGAATTTACTGATTTCATCGCGTTTATCAAAAAGCGAGTTTTAATCAGACCTCAAAGCTTTTCCAAATAAAAACTACCTAACAATTAACTCTGTATGAACAAAATATTACGAACATTAGCCTAATAAAAACTGTGTAATTCAAAACGGAAATATATTTATTATAAGTTTAACAAAGTAAAACAAGACTACCGTGATCGATTAATTATTGTTGAGTGAATGCAAGTTAAGCAGTGCGCAGCGTAAAATGTGCTAATTAAGATTTTTTTTAAGTTCAACAGGCACCTTTAAACGAAATTAACTTTTGTTTATTTATATATATATATATTCGTTCGAAACCCGTGTTTTTTTATTTCTTATTAACAATTAATTGGGTTAAATATAAAGACGTTGGAAGAATTCTTGGAACAAAGAGTGTGTTGAAGTTAAGGAACAGCGTTGGAAGCAGTGAATTGATTTTAAATGAGATTAATTTTAATATAAATTGTTTGTGGTTTCCTTATTATCACAAAAAAACTCTAGTCGCTTAACTTCACCACTGAAAAATCGATTTTTGATTTAAGTCTTACACTTCAATTTATTTCAATTGAAGATCTCAATATGGAAAACAGCCCTCTTAGGTGGTCCCCACCACATTTTGGCATACATACTTTCTTAACATATCACTTCATATTCATGTTTAGTAAATTAAAAAATTTTTAATTTCTTTCCATAATAAAACATGACAGTTTGATTTCTATTGTAATATTTACATGAAATTTGTTGCGCTATTTTAATAAAAAAAAGAGAGAGGGGAATAAAAGAAACAAACATGATTACAAAACACTAAATCAACACGATTTATATTAAGTGGAGTAAGTATTTTTAACTAAAATAACAAGAAGAAAATAAACAAGAAAGCACATTGAAATACATTCAATGTAACCACTGTCTTAGATTGCAACTGCTGCTACAGTGAGAGGCAAAAGGTGGTGAGCAAAGTTTTAGTGCAAAGATGCCAAATGATGTCATTCCTGATTATTCTCGATCATTCTAAGGCATTTATTTGACACTGTCTATCATATTATTTTAGGCCTTAAATTAAAATATATGTGCGATTTCTCTACAACTGCAACAAAAGTACTCTCATATTATTTAAGTGATCGAGGCCAAAGTGTTTTCCATAAACACAATATATCGAGAAGTTGGTATATGCCAGGAGCTGTATCACAGGCAGTGGTGTTATACCTGCGGAAAAACCCCTATTAGTAGGGATTTTCTTCAAAAAAAAATGGCAGTAAGGAAAAATGACAGACTTATTGAAATCAATAAAATTTAGGGACTTTTCAATAATGTGACAAAAATATGTATATTAATTTTGCAGACTTATTCAATTTGTGACAACATTTTAATAAAATCTTTAATACGGGAACATTACAAAATGTCATATTTTTTTAAATGATCGCTTGCCGCCATTTCAGTTTTGATTTTAAGGTAAATTTGTGAAATATTGCCTGTTTTATAATTATATTTAATTATTATACACTCATATAGTCTGCAGAACGAACCCTTCGTCTTTTTCAGACTTTTCGGCATACTTAGAGGAAACCGAAAAGTACTGGAAACAAAATGTGAATTCTGTAAGAATGGCAAACAAATGGATACCTTTTTTTTAAAATAAAAGCATCAAGTCAGCTGGTCGACCATGTAATGCCACTTGTGAAAAAAAAGAATTGATTCATTTAAAAGTTGTAGGGATTTTCGTAGAGACAATTTTTTGAACGAGTAGGGAAAAATAGGGATTTTTTTTCGGGCTGCATAAAGACTTCTCAAAAAAGTATATAACATCAGTGATCACAGGGTTAAATTTTTGGGCCTCTTATATTCTATTTAACTCTGCACACGAATTTCCACTACAAATAGAACAAGGTAAGTTACAAATATATGCTGATGATGTGCAATTATTTATATGTTGTTACACTTCAGATGTAACAAATTTTATAAAATTTAAAACAAAATCATTTATGTGCATCTGCAAATGATTTTAGCCTAAATCTAAAAAATCAGTTACCGGAATAATTGGAAAACCAAAAATCTTGCACATAAACCTACCAACAATACATATTAATAATAAACATTATTCCAGTAGTCAACATCGACGTCACGTCAATACAATACCAAAAAATTGGGCTTTTTCTAGTCGTTCTCGAGAACAATTTTGTGCTACTGACATTCTATTTCTCATCTCTAAGGTCTAGAAAATAACATGAGCCTATAAATAGGAAGCAGTTGCTTTCGACAACCTGTAAACAAGCCCCAAATTTTGGTATTGTATTGACGTGACGTCGATGTTGACAATTGGAATATGGGTGAATGTAATTATTAATGTCATAGAAACCACTAAAAAAATCTTACATATGTTTTTAATAAGCATTTAAATTGTTTGGATCACATTAAAGCAAATTCAGTGGTTTTCATGAATAACAGCGCATGTCTAAAAATTGAATTTTTCAGGAGAGCTAAAATAAGTTATTTTTGAAGTTACGATCTTAGTAAATATCGAAAATTTATATTTTTTGCTATACAGTGCAAGCTCGGTTATTCACGACCACCCATTATCGCGACGGCCCGATTATAGCGACGGCTTAATTTTTATAATTGCAAGTTCTATAATCGCGACAGTTTGAGAAATACGGGTTCTATTCTTGTGACTTTTATCTGTTTTTTGAAATTTGATTACAAAGTCTATAAACAAAAATCGGAAATCCCGTCCTTTGGGTGAGTCATTTGTTGTCATTTGTTGTGTAAATATGTACATCTCTTAATGTGGAAAAAGTTCCACATATTTTAAAGCCAACGATTTCTCAAAAAGTAGATGGGACGTAGAGAGCCCTCGTATCTACGACCTGCGCGTGAGACACGCAACTCGAAAAGAAGAGAAACCAATGGCTGTTGCTAGACCGATATCTCTCGAGTCCGGCCATACAAGAGTGTGCACTGGTGTTCTACTTAAGCCTGTTGAGTCACTGAACGAAACGTGGGGGCATGTGTCCCCAAGTCACTAGTTCTGTCTACTATTTTGGTGATTATTTGGCGTCATTGTCACTATGACAAAACTTAAAAACACTGAAATTAATTAATGCCTTATTTTTAGTATCTATATTTTTCAAATGACTGCAATGAATTAGCGTCTTTTAGTCTTTTATTTTTTTAAATTAAACTGCCAAAGTTAACAAAACTTACATTCTCATTATTGACATCTACTTCAGAAAAGTACCCAAATTTTACACTAGAATTACTAAAACGTACAAGTGAATCACTGGTTCCAATGTCTACATATGGTCCCAAAAGAACTACATAGTCAATAGTACCAATGTCAGTAGTGGATTTTCAATGACACGCACATGTCTATAGTAAATAGCATTGTCTGGGGTATTATAACTCACTAGTACATCCAACACTTTTTTTAGCCAATTTTCTAACCAATATTGTAATTTAAGATTTATTTTTGTTGTATTGTATTGAAGAAATAAAAGAATAAATAAAATAAAATAAATAAATTAAGTTCAAATTCTCGAGCTAAAAGGGGATCATCTTCAAAAACATTTGCATGTTTTTTGCAGAGATGGATTGTCGTGTAAGTATATTTTAAGTCACCTACTAGAGAGCCGGACTGACATTATCTTGGCAAAGATTGTCTTAATAGTTTTTTAGAAAAAAATGTCTCGATGACAGCGCCACCTCATCTATTGGATCCAAAAGTAGTTTATCCTCGAATTGGAATCAACCATACAGATTAACAAAGTTTCGTTGAAATCGATTATGATGTTTCGGAGATCAACGTAAAGAAACCCAGAGACACTTGATTTTTTATATATTAAAAGAAAAGTGAAGAAACTTTAGTGAGTTAGAAAATTTCTTATTCGTACTTATGCTCGACACTGTAACCCGTGTACCTAAAGTGTTGTTGCTTATTATACAAGTATACCAAGTATATACCAATCTTTCATTTCATTCGTACATTAACTTCCACTATTTACTTAAGATTTCTTCAGTTCAGTTTGTAATTTGTTTTTGATCTTTCTATACGATCGAACGAACGAACGTCTTTCATTTCATGTCTGCCAGTGCGAGTGCATTGTGTGACTTGTTAGAGGATTTATTTCTTTTATTTATTCAAGAGAACAACAACAAACAGTGAAATGTAACGCAACGAAATATGGAAAAAATTAAGCGCCACTTCAAAGGCTAAAAAAAACCGCATCAACGTACAAAAGAAATCTAAATAAATAAATAAATAAATAAAAATTTTAAGAAAAAAATAAATAAATAAATCGCTGTGCGTTGCTTTGTTGCGTTTCCTTCATTGAGTTTTTGTTTTCACATGATCAACAATTGTGTTCGTTAAGAAATTGTAGTATGTACTTCAATATTGAGATTTTGAAAGCCCGCCTACATGTCTGTACACTCAGCGAAAGGAAAGTTTATATACGAGTATGTTGCAACTCTGAAGATACCACAAAATCAATACAGTACAACAGACGCCACACATTACGAGCACTCTACACAACTAAACCGGTAAATATTTGTTAATCCAACATAATTGTTTAATGTGTTGCATGCCACAATAAAAAAATCACTAAACGAAACATGACAGACAGACAAACTTCATAAAAACGACAGAATTTTCTACATTAAACTTCTTAAGAAAGAAATACCCTACAGTTTTAAGTTGGTTAATACCGAGTATCAGACAGGCAAGTTCTAGTAGCCTTATTAACGAAAGAACGCCTATGATGTCTTCAAGGAGAGATCTGTGGCAATTATCACATTTGGACTCGATTCGTTGCTTCACAATATAATTATAAAACAAAGAATAAGAAAACTTAACAAGTTCAAGAAAAATAAATGAACTTCGTTCTTCGTTCATGATCAATGAAAATAATTATTTCTATTTTTATACTAATGCTATTATCCATTGTTGGATTAAACAGATGATATTTTCCTATAATATGTTGAAAGAAATTTGCTTTGCACCAATTGGTATAATTTACGTTTCTCTTTGTGTTCTTAAGCTTTTACCCAAAAAACCCACTGGTTTGAACTCAGGATGAGAATGATTTGAATTCAAATTGTATCTCAAATAATAAGCGTTTGAAAATGATATAAATGTAATTCGATAAACTAAGCATTCTCAACAATAACGGGGAGTTTTTTTTATAAAATTGAGAAATGGTTTGATTCAATATCAAAGATCTTCAAATGTGGATCGGAAATAAATCTGCAACATTAGTTCATTTCCTTGAAGCTTATATTTTTCATACATTAAAGTTGTGAAGTTTTAAATTAACTCAATTCCGATACTCTAAGCGAGATCTCGACATGATGCAAATTATTGGTTAGATGAAATAGCGCCCAATAAAACATGAGATAATTTCCAATGAAATGAAACCTTAAAAAAAGAAAAAAACCGCAACAGAATTTTTATAAAAAATTAAATAAGTCCCAACGATGTAACACTAAAAATATATTAAATAAGTCTGAAATATATTATGGGCTTATGGGATATAAGAAAAAAATTTATGGACAAGCGTAGTAATTTTTCGAAATACAATAGAGTAGAAAATCATTGCGGCCCGTTGAAAACCGTCCATGCGGAATGCTTTACTAAGTGAAGGCAGTTTTGGGCATACCGTGGAGGAAAAAAAGTAATTGGTCCCGATCGAAAGTCAACAATGCAGAAAAGCATTAGAAAGCGAAGCCGGTTTTGAAAATACCTCAGAGTTGAAAATCCTTGCGACCGGTCGAAGGCTTTCAATTTATAAAGGCCAAGGAAAGCCAAGATAAAAAATTCTTCCGATCGCCCGGAAGCCAGAATAGAAAATTCTTGCGACCGCCCGGAAGCCCCCAATACAGAAAGACTTTAGTAAGCGATGTTAGAGTATAAAATCCTTGCATCCGGCTCAATGTCAACAATGTAGAAACTTACTGAATATTTAAGATGTTTCTGAGAATCTAACAAATTAAAGAAAATGAA
This sequence comes from Gymnocheta viridis, assembly GCA_956483585.1. NCBI lineage: Eukaryota > Metazoa > Arthropoda > Insecta > Diptera > Tachinidae > Gymnocheta > Gymnocheta viridis. The sequence goes on along the minus strand of OY101443.1, from coordinate 62,233,938 downwards.
ATGAGTCCCAAGAAAATCAAATAAACTCCAAATTATTTTCTCAACGAAAATTTTTTTCTGCATATAATTTATTTTTAATTTTTTAACGAAATGAAATAATAATTAATATTTATACGCAATTCTTGAACTGTTTAAGGTAATATATTGAAATAAAAATTTATGGCTTGAGTTCAAATCTGAGTTTAACCATTTCTTCTTAATTTAAGAAATTATATTTGGATAAATTCATTATTTTATTGAGAGAGTACTTTTTATTTGAAACAATTTATTCATCAGACTAGCAGAACGGATCAGTACTGATTTCGATTTTGCACTTTTTTTAGAAAAAAAAAACAATACACCGTACGTGATACAAGTGTGTTTTTATGTTTTTTCAAACTCAATTTTTTTATTAAGAATTATCCTTTATTTAATAATATGTTTATCCCTAATAGATACTGAAAAATCGATCCTGAGTCTGAGTTTCAATTCAACACAATTTGACAATAAACCAAAAGGCAAGATTGGAGTTCTTAATAAAATATTTTCTTAATACAAAATAGTTATGAAATTTATATTAATCGAGATTGCCTCGATATCTTTTTTCAAAGATTTAAAAAACTTTTGTTTGTTGAGGGTTTTTAGCTAGTCTATATACATGCATTTCATTGGTGCTTAAGCCAAATCATCAGTAGACCTTAAACCTAATTTTTAAATGTTTCAAACCTCTTTACTTATACAAAAACTTTTAAAAACTCAATGAGAGTTATAAAAATTACAATAGTATAAGCACAGTACGCTTTGAAACTTATTCAAAAATCCCAACAAACAAATTATTATATTCGATATGAATCTATTTTATTTTCTTTACAACCTTTTTTACAATTAGATGCCCTTTGGGTGACAATTAGGTTTAAGGTCTACTGATGATTTGGCTTAAGCACCAATGAAATGCATGTATATAGACTAGCTAAAAACCCTCAACAAACAAAAGTTTTTTAAATTTTTGACAAAATAATTATATTAACTTACGCAGTACATTTTTAGCTCATTGGTCGCAAGTCAATTCTGAGAATTGCACGTGAAAGTAGAACCTAAAAATAAGAACTTCTGCATCATTCGTTTTGTCAAGTTGGCTGCATTAATAATTTAATTTACATTTTAAAACCAGAAAGAACATTGAATATTTCAATATGGAAAATAACAATAAAATACGTGCGATATATCCAGATATAACCGTGTTAATATATGTATATAGAAAGAGTGATAAAAATCCACATTGAAGAAAAAAATTCATATGACCATTAAATAGTTAATGCAACCAACTTGACAAAACGAATGATGCAGAAGTTCCAAAATCATGTGTTGTACTGTGTTGCTATACGGCAGGGTGTTTACAATTCGCATTATTTCTCAATTTAAGTCTTTACAAATTTATTACATTTTCTTCATGTGCTTAAGTATCACTTAGCCAGCCAGTCAGTCACTCTTCCATAAACTGTAAGAGGCCCACTTAATCTGTCATTTTAAATTCGACATATTTTGGTATAAATTTATATAAAACTTATATTTTTTTTCTCTTAAATTTCTTTCATTCCTTAGAACGTGTGTGTGTGTGTAAGCATTTATTTTGTTTATTTTCAGGTTTTTAGTTTTGTTTTTGAATTTTAAATATTTTGCTGGCCCCTTCGAAACAAATTTACAATTTTGATAGTGTTTTTATTGTTGTTGGTTTTTTTTAATTTTTTATTTTTATTTATCTTTTTTTTATTTTTTTGGTTTTTTTCGTTTGTTAAATTTATTGTTTAAATTATAACTTTGTTTTCTCTCTCTCAAATGTTTATTGTTGTTTAATCTAAGATTTTGACAGCCAGTTTAAGATTTAGTATTCATAAATTTTATTTGAAATCGACAAATAAGTTTTATAATTTTTTTTGTTGTTTTTGTTTTTGTTTTTTAAATTTATTTTAGCTCTTTTTCGAAAATGTTTATTGTAATGAATTGTATTTTGTATAATAGCTAAAGAATATGCATTTTTATATGCATCTAATATGCATATATTATGGCATACAACATTTTATAATGCATCTGGTTAAAGTTCAAATAAACACCTATTTGGTCGGTGTGTGCATGTGTTGTTTGTCCGAGGCACATTATTAACGAAATGGAATGGGAAAGAAAAAAGGTCCATAAATTTAATTGTGAATAAATTTCAAACTTTTAAGGAAATCCAATAAACACATGTATGGAATGAAGTGTGTTTGTTATAAAAAATGCTAAATAAAAAACTTACAGTTTGTTAATAATTTGTAATTTAAGACAAATAGACACAAAATTAAATGTTATAAAAAGAAAATTTATATCCCGGAAAGTAAGTTTGAGCGAGCATAACAGCGACATGCTGTCTAAATAATCTCTAATTTATAAACAATTATGCAGTATCAATTTAATTAAACATATGACTTTAATACAGTAGTGAAAGTTTATCATAACTTTGGTAAATATAAAGTTATGTGAGTAGAGTGCACATTAAAATGCATTTCTTTTTTCAAAAAATATCTGAAATAATTTAGTTTTGCAAAGTTTTGTACCCAACTGCCCAACATGCTGAATTGCTGATTAAGCAGCGAACACATAGTCAAACAAACAAACATACACATATACATAAAACTGGTTCCTTTGATAGCAAACCGCGAACGGGTTGGCCAAAGAAGCTTTCCAGGAGAGACATTAGTTCTATCTTAAAGGAAGTGAATAAAAATCCCCGAATAAGCGCTCCAAAATTAGCCGATCATGTCGCCCATGTCTCCAATAAGAGTGTCCATCCAAGAACTGGCAAAAGGGCTCTGAATAACAATGGATTTTTTAGCAGAACACCGCGGAAAGGCCTCTCATATCAGAAAAAACCGACTTTTTTGACTTGATTTTGCACGTGCTCATATTGACAAAGGGATGAATTTCTGGTCTACGATTTTATTTACAGACGAATCAAAGTTCAACATATTCGGGAGTGATCGACGGGTTAAAATATGGAGAAAAAGAAATTCAGCTATGCAGCTCGAAAACTTAATACCAACTGTGAAGAAGGCGGTGGGAACGTTATGGTTTGGGGAGCTATAGCGGCGTCTGGCGTTGGAAAGATGGTTTTTGTTGAAGGTATTATGGACCGATACCAATATAAAAGTGTATTGGAACAAAATTTTAAGCCATCTGTGGAATGCTTGGGCCTTGGAGAAGGTTGGATTTTCCAACAAGATAATGACTCCAAGCATACTGCATTGATTGTTAAGGAATGGCTTCTGTATTACGCGCCCAGGCAACTCAAAGCCCCTCCGCAAAGTCCAGATTTAATTCCTATAGAGCACGTTTGGGAGCTTTTAGGGCGAAAAATCCGACAAACCAAAATTACAGATGTCCAATCATTAAAAAAAGCATTAACGGAGGCATGGAGCAAAGTGACTCCGGAAGAGATGATCAATTTGGTTTCATCAATGCAACGATGCCAGCAAGCAGTAATCGATAACGTTGGTGGACAAACTAAGTACTAAAACTAAACAAAACATCATGTATTTAAATATTATTAGGAACTTTTTGTTAAGACTGAGCTGTATGCACACTTTTATCATACCATATTTTTGTTTTTTGTAGGTTTTTTTTAAAGGACAAGTGAATTAATTTAACTCTTATTTTTTATGAATAAAGATGATTTTCGAAAAAACAAGTATATTTAATTTTTCTAATAAATACATATTTTCTTCAGAATAACACTTTACGATACTGCATGTAGACTTTAGTCCTTCACTGTATATATAATTTCAAGAGCTATTAAATCTATTACATTAACTTTAATGACAAAATTTGATAAGATTACTCTCAAGTCACACCCAGTTTTTGGTTGGTTTTTGTTTTATTTTACAATTACAATTTTAATTAATTTTTTATTTTTTGCTTCTCCACTAAATATTTTAACAAAATGTCATTCAAGCAGCGGCCTATCAAAATGAAGTTTTTCTAAAGTTTTTAGCTACTTTTTTTGTTCTCTCATGTCATTTATTATCTAAACAAACGCACTTGTTGGTCAAAAGTACAAGAGAGAAAAAACTGATAAATTGATTAACTGTCAGTTGGGCATGGTGTTTGTAGGAGGTGACAGTCTTGGTGTTACAATGTTGCTGATTGATGACCATTAAAGACACACCCTGTTTTAGTGAAATTGATTTAAGACCAAAAGTGGGAGAAAAAAATTCATTTTTATGATCGTAAGTGAATGAGCAGTCAGCCATTTCAATTCTATTAAATTTCAATTGCTTTTGCTATCTAGTAAATAATGTTTTTTTTTGTCTATTTGAGGAGTTGTAAAAAAATTAAAAGCTTAAGGCACGCGATCCATTTGATTTTTTGACATTGAATAGTAAAAAGTAGCAACTAGTATTTAAGTGTTATAAAACAATTGTTTATTTTAATATAAATGTTAGATATTTGTTTGTTTTTTTTTTTACTGCAAACTAGAATAAATTTGTAAGTAATTTACTCCATGCTGTGCTGAAAACAATTACAGATTTATTTTTATTAAAAAACAGTTGAAAATTTTTTCTTTTAATTGCAAAGATAGTGAGTGGCACGTTTTAATAGGAATATTAATAACAAATAAATGTTTACAATTGAACACAATGGAAAGGGCAATAAAAGGTTGGTTGCCACCGGTGCTCAGCAAGTGCAAAGTGTTAGTGATTTAAAATTTTATTAATGAATTTCAAATTAAGAGCCCTATGATTTTTAGCAATTACCTTAGATTTAGCGTTTCCTTCGACCGTAAGAGGCACTCAATGCGCATTTAAAACTGAATTTACTGTACAAGTGGCAAAAGTGTTAACAAGTTTTCAATACACTTTTATTTGCTTCGCTTGCAACTAATGATGCGATACTAATTTAAACTACTTTTACTCAATCGATTCTTATGAAACCTTGCACACACATTGATATATTCAGGCAATATAATTTATTGAGAAGAAAAGTAGGCAACGCCACGCCCGTTTTAAATACACTAGAGTTTGCCAAGTGCTCGAAATTTGACCGCCAGCTTAAACGTATACATATTTTAGTTCAATTCATTTAAAAAGAAAAAACTAACAATTAGTCGGTTCTCCATGGAAAAAACAATAAACTCATATGTACAGGGTGTCCGCCGGAAAGGTATACTACTTTGTTTTGCCGCCATTTTGGTAAACATTAGTCTTGACAGTTCATATTTGGCAGTCGTGAAGTAGACACGTGGGAAATTTATTATGGAAAAATATTCGATAAACCAGCGTGTTTTAATTGTCAAAACATTTTATCAAAATCAATCATCGATTAATGTGACGATGAGAAAGTTACGTGTCAATTCTGTTAGAATATATTAAAATATGCTCAAGAAAAATACCGAATTTTGTAATTTTCTAAAAAAAAAAATTTATCGGTTCCATGAAATAACTCCCAAATGTAAGAAGTTCCAAGTTAAATGAAAAAAGACCCAAAGGAAAAAAATTAAGTAATACCCAATTTTTAGCGGACAACTAAAAATAAAAGGTGAAAAAACTTCCAATCCAATTAAAAAAAAAATAATATTGAACCATATACATATATTTTGGGTGACGTATGGGCTGTGCGATGCCAAGCAACGGTCTGATCGGTTTTAACTTGACTAAGATCATTCATTAGCTATCTTGGTCTCTTCTTCGTCTCTAGTGGACACAGACTTTCTTGCAGTGTCACCTGGGGTAGCAGCCTTAACCAGCCGCTTGAATTAGTGAGTATTATTAGTGTCGCGCTTTTACCTAAGAACGTAAAAAATGGTTGGGGCGTTGGATTTGTAATTCACTCCCACAAAAAAATGCCCTACAATGAAAGATAGAAAGAATAAAAAACTGCCCCCTACAAACGTTGACGACCACCGCAAACGAATAAAGGACCATGATTTACGGATCTATACATGGAACGTACGATGTATACAGCTGGTGCAATGATCCAATTGGCGGACGTATTAAATAAGAACAGATGTGATGTTACTGCCATCCAGGAAGTAAAATGGAACAGACATGGTGGCGCCAGAACATCACACGGTGATGACATATACTACAGCTGCAATGATTCTAGGCACGAGTTTGGATGTGGATTCGTAGTCAGTAGGAGGATTTTTGTTGGATATTTCTTTCATGGCAGGGAAGACTGAGGCAGCTTCGGCATTGGGGCACCTTCGGCAATGACATTTTTTATAAGAATCACCCGTTGAATATCTCTAGCTATTAATGTAAATAAATAACGCTGAAGAAGTTTTCCATTCCCAGCTTACGAACTGACTGAGGCTGCACGCGTTTTAGTAACTTTGCAATTTTTTTATAATATTTTGATTATACTTTGTGAGTATTTTGTATATGAAAATTTTTAATATTCAAAGTGGAATTTACAAAACAACATTAAAAATTGTTAGTGGCTTTTAATTCAAAGTGATTATTATTTTTGCTAAAGTTCGTAACATTTTTAGTCCGAAAAAATTGGACATGAGGCAATATTCCAAAGAAACAAGGGGAAATTTTAACATCAATTAATTTCAACTTACACGACAGAACAGAAACAACGTTGTTTTTTGGGAGTCGCTACACTTCCATCATCAGTGTTCAAGTGTGTTTCCATGTATCCGCCACTGTTTAGGTGGCTCGGTTGAATGTGATTTAAAATTTGTATTTATATAAATGTTGACTCTATTTCTTATAAAATAAGTGAAACCTAAATCTTTATTGAATATTAAAATAAAGTGTAAAAAGTGCTTTCGGCTTAGATTCGGTGTTTGAAATTGTGGTACAATCGGCATCTGCTGAAATACTGAGCTTAAGGTAGGAGATAAAATGGGTCAAAATACATTCAACTTCACGCTGTCGCACTAAATACTTATTTGAAGTTCATTTCAACTCTTATTATATTGAATAATCATTAATAATGCAATAGTTTTGTTGTTCGTTCTAAAAGTAAAAAAAGAAATGTGTTTATTTACCATTCATTTTATGCAGGTAATAAATAAATGAATGGCTCATTGCGAGGACTTTCTTTTTTTCTTAAAATGCATTTAAAAATATGACAGACGAAAGGGCCTCGTCAAATGCCGCAGCTACCCCGACGTACTACACATTCGGCGAAAATAACATTTTCTACTAATTTTCAAATTTTTGCTGTTCGATATCGAAAGACAATAAATAGCAACCGATAACATGTTTAAATCTGTTGAATATCTTCTTAGATTCAGAGCTTTAAAAAAAGTGCTGAAGCTACCCCAGTCTTGTCTACTCATGATGTCATCTACACTTGTTAACATCAAAGAAATGTTTACTTCTTCGAAGAAATTATTGCTGTCAATATTTTTATGTTATTTTAATAATTTTTTTTAATTATTATTAATTTTTTTGTATTTTCCTTTACCAAGTATTTACAACCAGTGACTGGTAAAAATTGTGCTCATTATTAAACACAGAAACACACACACACACACACCCAACCGCAAAAACATTTATTTGTTTTTTTTTAATGTCCTGCTGTGTGTAAATTATTTGAACGAGCCCTTAAGGCGGCTAATTAATGTACATTGATTAAAATCTCTCTTTTTATTGTTTTATTTTATTATCATTTAAACAAATGTTTTTATGTACCTTTTTATGCACTCAACAACTAATCGAGTCGAGTAATTGAAAATCATCAAAGAAATAATTTACACACACAGTGGGTGGGATGAAAACAACTTTAAGAAAAATAAAACACATAAACTAAATTTATTTGAAATAAATAGGTTTCGATTACACTTAAAAAGAATTTGTAAATGCATTTCAATAATGGGATAAATATTAAGGAGATTCACAACCTTTACCTAAAATTCCAAATTCCAAAAATCGCCAATTTTGTATTATTGTTGTGTTTGTGTACCATTTTTTGGTTCATATTAAATATATGACGTGAATCAAATAATCGCTTCTTATTCACGATAAGTGGGAATGAACATTACGTGTTTCAAGCACTGTCTTCATCTTTTTGTGAACAACAATTCAACAAAATCTAATAAAATTTTCTTATTCCTTATATTGGAACCGATCTTAAAATAAGGGATAGTATTCGAACTCAAGATCCAAATTTCATATAAAAATAACAAACCTTATTAACAATATTTCGCTACTGTCTTTGAGTAACTTCTTCAGGGAAATTATTAATAATCGTAGAAAGCTTTATGAAATCCGTAATTGATTCACCATGTATATGGAGCAGTAAATGGGCGCATTTACAAGACGTAGCTGTTGAGCTCAACTGTTGTCAACTTCAATTAATTTCAACTTACACAGCAGAACAGAAACAACGTTGTTTTTCGGGATCCTCCACACTTCCATCCTCCGTGTTCCATGTGTGTGTTTCCATGCATCCGCCACTGTTTAGGTGGCTCAGTTGAATGTGATTTCAAATTTGTTTTTATACTCCCGAAAAACCACGTAGTTTCTGTTCTGCCGTGTAAGTTGAAATTAATTGATATTAATTTTTAGCGTATTCCTTTGGAATATTGTCTCATATACAATTCCTTCTACAAATACAAAAATGTAAGGAACTTTTGCCAAAAAAAGTCACTTTGGATTAAAAACTACACGCAAAATATTCTGTATTAACTGAAATTGTAATTTAAAATAAATGAAAGTTCACTTAAAACCGGTCTACTCATTTTTCATTTAAATTGAATAAAAAGTTCATTTAATTTTTAATGTTAAAAAATTAATTGACTTAAGCCCGTAAAAATAAAAGATTTTTCCTTTGTTTGTGTAGGAGAGGAAATCTCAAACAGATCAAATAAAGCATGTAAAGAAAAACAGCACTTGAAAGAAAACAACGGACAATATTGAATGTAACCGAAAATCCGTATTAATATGTCCTTAGTTTTCTGAATGAATGTTAGAATCAGTTAAAAATAAAATGTCATACAATTTTAAATGTTTATTCTTTTAATAATTACTGAACGGATTACTTCGTGAATAACGTACAGTCCGTTACTGTAATAATATTGTGAGTGTATTAATAAATTGTTATTATTAATTTTAAATTGTTATTATTAAATTGTTGTACAATTTTGAGTAATTTCCGTGAAATTATATTATCAAATATATTAGCGAAATATTGGAAATAATTTTTTTTTATTTTAATATAAAATGGAACTTAAGCCCGAAGCGACATAAATTAATAAAGTTCAGTAAAGTCGAGGAAAAAATACTCTAAAATTGGATCTTCTTCTTAGTTCCTTTAAATCCATTGAGGTTTCATTTGTAGGTATAATAATTTTTTTTGCACCTCCAAATCAGATGTATGTACATGCTGCCTGTGATGAATCACAAGTATGTGGATTAACCGCTGAAACGCGGCGACCACTTGAAGACTCAATATTTTGCTGGTTTGAACTCATCGTTAGACACACCATAGACAGACCGTTCCTTTGGTAACAGATGCTTTTTTTAGCCGCTCAATACGAGTACAGACGCTACGTTTGCATATTTTCTAGGTTCACATCGCATATTTTATTTTTTGCGGTATCCGACATATCAGTCGATCGTTTCCCTACCGATCACCCTGGGAAGGCGCCCTATGCGAGATAAATAGCAAAACTTCACAAGAGCTAAAATGTATAAAAACTAGAAATTACTTGAAACCTGGGTCTTCAATGTAGGAGTAGTTAAAATTAGAACATCTGTCGGCAAACCTGATTGAAAGAGAGCACGAAGACACAAAATTATGCGCCTGTTGACAGGACACGTTTTGTGTGTTTTCCTCACCTCATTGCTTCAAAAATCTAAACCAAAAATATCGTCAAACAGTACAGATCGTATGGAGTCATCCATAGCAAAAATATTATAGAACAAATTCACACAACGCACTTGTTCAACAAAACTGTATTAACTCGAAATTTTTAATTTTTCACTTTTTTTTTTTTTTTATCAAAAATTCTTATTGTTTTTTTTTATTGAAGTTTTAGTAGCAAAATGATAGTTTTTAAAATAAATTTTCATATATTCTCAATGTAAATTCAAAAAGTATTTTTCTTTTATTGAAAATTTCGAGTTAAACTCGTACAGTATTTTTAAACAAGTGCGACGTGCGGTGACGACACTATTTTGTGCATATGTGCTTTTTAACGTTGTTAATTATATTTTAAATAAATTATAATTTAATCAAATAAATTTGGAATGTTTTTCTTCTAGAAATTTGAAAAAATTAAAATTAGAAATTTAGTAGGACAAGTGGTAACGCGCACTATCTTCACTTTACAAGTGCAAATGGGTTTTTGATTGGGGAATATGTATTACTTAAATGCATTGCATTCTAATCTGCGTGTATTTGTTGGCAATTCATCCAACTCGCCTTAAACTTACACCTTCGATATACATAAGTGCAATGTTAGTGACCTCAAACTGAGATTGTGGCTTACTTTGTAAGTGAGTGTTCGCCGATTGAGCGGCATGTGCCAGCATTATTTCAACTCTGAGTAAAAAAATAAACGAAAGAATTCCCATGAACAGAAAATGGTGACAAAAAAAAACTAACAAAATAGTACACACATGTAACAATAATACAAAATTGGCGAACGCTTCTTTTATGCCAGCGATTAGGTGATGCATATTTTTACCACTGGGCAGTTCGTTCTTCCTACAAATCTGCTCTCTAAAAGGAAGTATAATAAACAAACTTTGCCGGCAATTTGCCTTAATAGTGTAGAGAAAAATGTCGGATTATTTTTCTTTTAGCAATTTCTTTGGTTTTAAGTGTTTTTCCTTTCCAGACATTAAAAATGATGCGGCCACAAAACTTCAAATAAGTGTTGGATTACAAGATTAAAAAATAATAAAATATGCTGTCTTGCCAATAGAGAATTATATTAGATGAAAATGAAGAGGGGAAAAGTCAGATAAGTGAAGCACTTACCAGTTAAACTGTCAGCAGCCTTTACTGATGAAGTGTTGACAACGCAGACAACTAGTAAAAGCATCAAAGTCAATAAAAAATGCCGTCTATGATTGTGTCGTCTAAGACTTTGACATCGTTGATCATCGGCAGCATCATTGCCACCATCGCCACCCCAATCATCGCAATAATCAGCAGCACAATTATTTAGACTTTTAATGCTGGCAGCATGTGGCCATAAAGATGATTTTGTCGATGTTGTTCTTGTTTTTCTTGTTGTTGTTGCTGTTGTTGTTCTTGCTGTTGATTGTGCGTCAAAAGTTGGTATTTTTCTTGTGGTTGTTCTCCATAAATTCCTCGATATTGTTTTACCAGTTATAATCGAGGAGGAACAAGGCAACGACCGCAACGATGATGTTGATACCGACAGAGATGGAGATACAGATGCAGATGATGATGTCGGTGGTGGTGTTGTCGAGGCTGTTGACGGGGACGTTGGTGATGGAAATATTGTACAATTCATAGAGAGATTTTTAATACTTTTCATTGATTTTCTGGGTGACGTTAGTGTTGGTGTTGTTGTTGCTGTTTTCAAATGCCGTCTGGGATCGTTTTGAAATGAAGACAATATGTTTATTGCTATTGTTGTGGTTTGTGCTAATGACAATGATAGTGTTGTTGTTGGAGTTACTTTTTCTAATGCAGCTGCTGCTGTAGCCTCTTTTGTTAATTCGTTTTCCTTATCACATTGTTGAATTCTATTCCGTCGTCTTTTTGAATTTTTATAATTTTCCAAAGTAAACATTTTTGTTTTAAATTTGTTATTCTTGCCGCAGTCGCTGCTGCTTTTGTGTGGCTGCCACCAAATTGTTTGGTCACTGCCAAGTTTTAGCACTTCGTCTTACTATCGTTTTGCCTGCAAATTGAAAGAAACCATATTTTCTTATAATCATTAGAAATTTTAAGATTGATTTTGCCTGCAAATTCTTTTTTTCTTTTCACTGTACAAAAAGGCGGACAGGCGGACAGGCAGGTGTTTTATTGTTAAAACAAATGAAATGTTACCTCTAAAAACGATAGAAAATACAAAATAAATTCCATAAACAATTTCGAAATGAGGAAATATTTATAGTTTCAAGTTTAATTTAATATATAATTTTAAGGGGAATTTGATGTTGGTCAAAATTTTCACGATTTAATTTCTCAAGCAATTTTATGATTTAGATATTTTTTAAGGAAAACTATATTAGTTTAAATACATTTTTGTTTGACCAGAGAAACATGAATAAGTCATTGTAATGATTTCTTAGAACTATATAAATACATGAGTATGAGTATGTATGTAACTCAGTGTAAGCTAAACAAATTTTTAAACTGAAAAATAAAATCGCACAAACGAAGTCTAACCTGCAGAGAACGTAATATTTCGTTATTTCCTATCACAGAATTCTTTCCTAAATTAAAGAAAATGTACGAAACAACAATTTTTATAAACGCCTTAGTTGAGGTTCGAACTCACATTCTTTGGATAGACACAAGTTTTCTACACACTTAGCTTTTGCATTGCTTTATATTAGTTGCGTTCGAGTACTTTTACAGTAAAATGCAGTAAATGAGTAATTACTGAGCAAACTGAAAAATTTACTCTCAAAAAAAGCAGTTGTCCAAAAGAGTACGCGACCGGAAAAATTGTAAAAATTAGTAAGATTAAAGAAACAGCTGCTTGCAAATAAATATAGTGTTGAACTATATATACACTTTGGACTACTCAACTCTTTCTCTTATTGGTAATCGATGCAATATTTATTATAACACGAATATTTTAAGAAAATATAAAAAAATTATTTTCTGTAATCGTTTCCATGTGTTTATTTTTATTTAATTTGATTTTCCTAATTTGTGTCTGATTAAATTTATTAAAAAGTATTTGATTATTTGTTTTTGCTATTGACTACCTTAAAAGCAAGTGCAGTACTAAGTAACCATATACTTAGCACTTTCACAGCTGCAACGAAATAACAAAATAACAACGAAAATGGCCATAAATGGTTTCTACAACATTCCTTTCCTTTTAAAAGAAATATAAATAAATGTTTAACGAAGGAATAGTTTAAATCTAATTGTTCACTTATTATTTTTTATTACTTTGCTTGAGTTTTTATTTTTTTTTAAATAATTTTTTCACAAATTGTATACTTTTTAATTTCTCACTTTTGTTTGTTCACCTTTTGAATCATATGTTTTTCAGTTTTACTAAATTTTACTACAAGAAATTTCTGCAGTAAAAATTTGTAAATTCTCAGTCATGAACTGTCACTTTACGCTCTCAATTTGTGTTCTCATTTACTGTAACTTGAGTAAACGAACGCAATTTAGTAAAATGCAGTAAAGTTCAGTAAAAATTTGTAAAAACTTTTGGGTTCTCGAACACACTTATTATCAAGACACAAAAATTGTTTGAAAGCACTCGCGACTTTAAAATGCCAAAAAGTAAGAAAATATTAAATATTAGTTTTAAAAAGTCGTTTTGCTAAAAATAAAGAAGTCTTTTCGTTAATTATGGAAAATAATAAAGAGCTAGCATAAAGTTTTGTTCGTAGTAGGAACGTTAGTTTAGTATCATTTTCGTAAAATGTTGCAAGGACTTTTTTTTAAAGAGAAGCAACACTCAGGCAATTAGTATGCCTAACAACTAGTAGGTGTGTTACCTTCTTAGGGAAAAGGTATAGGGAGAGAAGACAGATGTTGAAAGTGTGAAAGCTTAATTTTTATAACTCTAAGATTACGTGCTGTATTAATTTTAAGATTAGTGTTGCAGCGCCTCTGATGTCAAGTACGCGCATTAAGGGCCGTTAACAATAAAAAAGTTAACTTGAAGTTAACACTAATCTCAAAACTTTAACTTTGGCAAGTGAAAATTCATTAACACGAAGCTGTGTTAAGATTTAACTTTTAAATAAAATTAACTGAAATATTTTTATATATTGAAACTTATAAACATTAATTATTAACTGAAATACTTTCTGATTTTAAATTTTTAACTTGAAAAAAATATGACATTTAAAAATTTATTATTTTTTGTTTATTTTAAAAATATTTTTCGTGAATTCTTAAAAAAAAATTGTGCTTTAAGCTTTACCATTTGAAAAATGCACATCATTGTGCAGAAATCGTGCTCAGGTGTCCTTGGATGATGGTATTATTTTCTTTTTTTGCATTTACCAAAAATAAATTCCTGGTGTGATTCACAATAGTTGATAACTGTAAGTTAACTAAATTTTTTTATTATTAATGAACATTTTTAATTTCCAATTAAAATTTAAGTTCAGACAAACTGAACTTTGTGTTAATGGCCCGAAATGTATTAAGCTGTGTAGCCCTTTTATTAATTATTTTACTTCGTCGGCGATTTTTTACAATACTGACAAAAGAGAATGTTGTGATGTCCGGTAGCATACACCAGCATCAATTGCTACAGTGGAGTATAACTAGTGGCGCCGAAAGACGCTGTCCCGCCACAGATTGCCTTCAAAAATATCTAGAGAGTTGAGTGGTGAAAATTTAGGACTGTAAATATTTTTGAATGCCGAAAATATATTTAAAAAAATTCTTTACATTAAATATTTTAATTAGTGGGCTCAAAAGTATCCTATCATTCAACCTGCAATGCACCATACATTTCATTAGATGAGGGAATCATAGAACACTTCCGGTACTTTTGTCTCTTGAATTCAATCATCTATCCGAGGTTGCACACATAGAAACGAGTTTAGGGGAAAGGCAACTAAAAGTAGTGACACCACTGGTTCCTAAATGTTGCGAAAGTTTAGGTGGAAGGAGCCTGTACCACTTTGATACTATTTAGATACTATGCGATAAGTTTCAGAGTTAACTTGCACAGTGCTGGTTACTATAATAATACTTTCCCTTCTTCCAGTTATATTGACCAAGTCCGCAAATTTTTTTCTGACCTGATACATTCCATTATCATTGATCAATATTCCTAACTTCAGTAACACTCCCATTTACACAGGTGATGAATGGAGTACCTTTATAGCAATTAATACAGGCTTTTCCGTAGAGTTATTTTGAGTTTACAACAAGATCTGATGGAGACTCCGCATAAGGCATTGATTGACCCCACATAAAATTGGGGCCGAAAACACAAGAATTTGCACAAATCTTTAAAATTATGCACATGAAACACTTTAAGCTTAAAATTATTATTTTGGCTTCAATTCAATACTTGAATTTGCAAACCACTTTTTCTATTAAGAATTTTGACAAAATTCGAATATAAATAGATCCCCGGTAGAACGAACTCTACGGAAACCGCACTAGCGATCGCTAAGTAAACTTTTGAACTGCAGATGGAAAGTAATCATAATTTCCATTTCCTTTTGAAAATGCAGAACTAATCGCAGTTGGGCGGTATTTTTCAGGGTTTAAAGCTTCTCCCTTTTTGGGGATTGAAGTTACATTACTTGTTGCTCTTTTGATGCTTTAAAGTTATTAAAATCAAAATTATATAATAAATTTTATTCTCTGTATTTTAATATTTATATATAAATGTAACATCAAAGAAATATTTGTATCCTTTATGCGTTTTTCTTTTGTATTAATCCTTGTAAGACTTAAGAACATTTTTTTTTAAATATTAAAAATTTTTTCAATTGCTTTCTTATTTATTAAAAACTGTATAAATTTACAGAAATCTTTTTACTTATTTGGCTGATGTGAATCTAATCAATCTTTCGAGTTATAGCCAATATTTTTCTTCTCTTTTAATGGGTTTCTCATTAATTTAAACAAAAAATAAAAGAAAGAAAATAGCGACACAACCCAACCAGTTGTCTTTCCACAAATACAAAAAAAAAATAAACATTTAATGTGATTCTAACAAAATGTTCTCTTTAACACTATAATTGAAATTTTCTTTAACGTTCGAACTCTTCAGATGTCAACATCAAGGGCTTTAAAGAACAATAAAAATAAAGAAACGTTTTGCAAAAACAAAAAGTTTTCTTGCGATAAATTGGCGTTGTATTCGTTTATCTCTGTCTCTGCGTTTAACCGATTAAAACAATAAGATTTATTAAGCTGTTTATATAGTTTATATATTTGCTTCTTCGATTCCATGGACAAGTACAAGTTTATGGCCAAAGAATGTAAGAAAACTTAAAAATAAAGTAACAAGAAACAAAACGAACAGAACATCAATCGTTTTTATAGAGGACATATTTTATTTTGCATTTTGTTACTCGTAATTTCGTTATTTGGCATCTTGCTGTAACGACTCAGATTTGTTAGAGCCAAGGCAACACAAATAAAATGTGTCGTATGTAAATCAAAGATCATTGATTTGTTTTCGTTCAATCGTTTCATTTACGACTTGGAAGATCGATTTTTCTTTGTGTTTTCCAGTTTATTTTTAGATGATGTCGCCTGGTCTTGTCTTGTCTTGTCTTTGCTTCCCTCACAACTTAAATATTTTGTTTTGTTTTCAAGTTTGAGCTAGAATTGTTTCTTTTTTTTTTGTTTGTGCTTGATCTGTAAAAGACTGAGATGGTTATGTTGTTATTATCGGTACCTGTAGATCAGTTGCAGCGTTGTCAACTTTTATTTGTTTTGTTTTTTACGAAGGAACAGCGTTCCCTTTATTTGATTTTTATAGTTAATTTATATCTTCTTTTAAGAGTTTCTTATTGGAAATACATATTTTACTTACAATTCATTTTAATTTGTAATGTACTTCTTTCCAAAATATTATTTCAATTATTGATTAAATTTTTTCCTTTCAAAATGCGTTGAAGTTTGTTACTGAGGTGCTATTAGCGTGTCCTTATATGCAATTCACGATTGCTCATGCACATCACCAGGGAACTTTTGGCCAAAAATTCCTTTCTATTGTACTATTCTATTTATATTATAAATTCTAATCTATAAAACTATTCTGTTATAGGCAGCATTGTCCGCTCTTCCGCAATAGACATTGTAGTCCTCCTTAGAACTTTTTGAGGTCCCACTTTTTCCTTGGAGACTTTTTCAGTGAAGGTTTACTGAGTTTCCCAAAAAGGTCGTCACGCCATAAAAAGCTGATAACATCCATTGAAATGGTATTGGACGATCGGCGAATGAAAGTACATGAGCTGCCTGAGGCTTTAGGAATCTCAACCGAATGAGTGCATCACATTTTGCATGATTATTTGGATAATTACAGCCATCTGCGCGATGAGTGCCGCCATTTCAAAGGAGTCTTTGGCGAGGTTCAAGCATAAAGTAAAAGAGTTATTGCACAATTTTGTAACTGTAGACGACACATCGGAACTTACAGTAGAGAATCAAGATTTAGCAGCTTGTTTACAAGTTTTGGGTGGGTGGTAAGAAATTTGGATCAAACGAAGAGGTTGTCATTGAAACAAACTTCCATTTTGAGGGCACTGAGAAATCGCATTATTTCGAGGCAATAAAAAAATATAAAGATGCTGAACGAAATCTATCGAGTTCAAAGAAGATTTTGGTGAGAAATACGACGCTTTTTTGCGTAAAAAAGTTGTATTTCATCCGGAATTAACAAACTGCCCTCGTGTGTTGTGCCCAAAAATTTTTATGACTATCAGCTCACAGATATGGTGACATTAAATAACAAGGAAAACTAAATAAAGCCTCAAGAATTAGGGGAATTAGTGATGGCAACTTCTTTAAGGTCTTTCGCACCGGATTGTGATTTCCGGTTTTCACTTCAGGTGGGTGAGTGCCTGCATTCCTCACACGATTTTCCAATAATTAACGTTGTTTTTTACTTATCGTTTCTCACTCTCGTTTTTCATGTTCTCCAAATTTAACTCTGCTGTAAAAAATCAGCCAGCAAAAACTTTGAAGGCAAAGCAATGACTTAAAAGGTTAAAAAAATATACGAAGTACGAGTACATACTTTTCATAAGTTCTAATTTGGGCTTTTGAATTATTCCTTTGGCAATGCGACGGCAAGTACTTACCACATCGGATTACAAATAACGACTTAAAAATTTCAATATTTAGAAGTCCTTGAGTGCACTGACTTCTTGTATCGTTTAAAGCATGGTACTCTGTTCATCATTACGTGCGAACTGCTGTCAAAAGTCCATATAAACAAAATCGTGCGAAATAATTGTAAAATAAGATGGCCGAAGTTGTACTCTGTTCATCTTGTGGAAACATACGAAATGTTTCTGGCAGCATTATTTTTTCAACTACAACATGTTCCTGGCAACATATTTTCCAACTGCGAAATAATGTAAGCACCACTTATTTCGTGCGGAATTGCAAACAACAGCTGATCAGATATTTCTGTGCGTTGTAATTTTAATTTTAAGTTTGCTGTCTAGAAATAATTAAAATAATGTAAATATAATATAAAATGAAAGTGAGTGCTTTTTGCAGAACGTGTGTCTTCAATGAGTTCCTCCGCAGCAGCTGCGATTTGCAGTACAAACTCCTAAAATTATTTTGTTGTACAAAGAGGAGGATACTGGCGACATTTGGCTTCAACAGGACGGCGCTACGTGCCACACAGCCGAAGCTACACTGGATGTTTTGCGCCCTGTTTTTGAAGATCGCATTATCAGCCGCAGAGCTGATGTCGTTTGGCCACCTCGGAGCTGCGATTTGACACCGTTGGACTATTATTTGTGGGGTGCCGTCAAAGATAAGTGTTACGCCGACAAGCCAGAGACAATTGACGCTTTAAAGGACAATATTCGTGAAGCCATTGGTGAAATACAGCTGCACACAATCAATAATGTGCTTAAAAATTGGACCGATCGTGTAGGCTACTGCATGGCCAGCCGAGGCAGCCATTTGAATGAAATTATTTTACAATATTAACCGGAAGGATTGTACTTTCAAATAAAAAAAGAAATTTGAGAAAATATTCAGTAGTTTTTTTATAGCATTTTCAACAAAAAAAAGTTATCTGGCGGACCCTTTAGAAGTCGTAAACAAGATTTTGCTGGAGGGCTTTGTTTAGCTTTTAGTATTAGAAGCATGGTCGAATATGATTCTGGACGATCTGTCTATTTATCGTTGTATAATGTGTCCCATGTAAGTCGATGAAAATATCTTGTTTACAGCCCTAGGCTACGAATAAAGCCACTCCCTCTGCTCAGTGGAAGATCATACACTTTCCTTGCATTCATGAAGCCAGATCGTAGAGCAGGTAATTTCGAGGTTTTGTTGCACAAAGAATAGAACATACACTGTTTGATATCGGTGTTTCCAATAGTGAACTGATGGTATCTAAGACCGCAATGTACGACCCGCCGTGAGCGTTTTTTTTTAAAGAAGCAACACCGACAATTAATATGACTACCATTAAGCAAGTGTGCCACCTTCTTTGGGAATGGAATTGTGAGCAAGGGCAGATGGGGAAAGTCGAAAGATTAATGGTTTTACAATTCTTAGGGCACTCATATTGAGGGTCAACAGCTTTTGGGATGTCATCCGAATAACTTAATGAATCGCTTTGACTGTCTGAGTACCTTCAAACTTCCAAACTGCCGGAGGTTCCGAATCATCAAAGGAGGTAATCTTGCCCTCCAATGAACTTCCGCCTGCATCTCCGCCCCCTGTTGATAAGTAATCAGTGCACTCGTTGCCACAGTGGCCCTCATGACCAGACACCCAGCAGAGTATCAGCTTGTTATGAGGCCCAATTTAGAGATGTCTCACATTCTGCAACCAACGTGACCTTATCTCGAAATCACTTAAAGTCTGTAGCTCAGCTTGACTGTTGGACATCCAGTATCACTTAGCACCCGTTGATGTTCTTCTGAAACAGTTTGTGGTATAAACAAGGATGGCATAGACTTCCGCCTAAAAGATCGTTTGGTATTTTCTCATAGAAAATATGGATGGTCATCTTAAAGATTGGATCAAGAATGCCAGCAGCAGTGTCACTCTTTTCCTATTTGGAGCCATCGCTGAACCTGACCTGGTCAGCTACACCATGCCACCACGTCTGCTTGATCCATTGGTCTCACTCCAGCAAAAGGACCTCAAAATTCTTGTGTAATGTTAGAGCTGGTAGCACACGAGTCGGTAACCAAATATAAGGATAGTGTGTCCGAACGATATTGGTCTGCTTGGAAATCGGATCCTTCCCTCTTCACACTTCGTCATTGAAACCGTGTAAGGAAAATACATCGCTCGCCTCATCGCCAGAGGGAGCACTGTTTTCAAGTTGAGCTAAAAGAAAAGGGATTTATCCATTTGCTTCGTCTACCGCTTCTTTTTTTTTTTTTTCTTTAAAAGTTTATGACTTTTAATTTTATAATTATGTGTTTGTGTAAGTATGTGTGTCTATTCGAATATAAAAGTATGTATGTGTGTATGTGTTTATTTTAATATAAATATTTGTTGGTTGGCGCCGTTTGTTTATTGTCGCTGCTACTCCAGGGATTAAACCACACACTCTCTCTTTTTCCATTTTTTTTATCCATTTCTTGTGATCGTGGTGTAATGACTTGTTTTTCTTTTAATGTTCTGTTGTCGTAATTTGGCTTAATTTAATGCTTAAATGTATCTTTCTTTGCCGTTTTAATGCTGCTTTTTTTCCTCTGTTTTCTTTACATTTAAGACAAAATTCTCTTTTGTCGTTTCTGTATTTTATTTGTGCCTGCAACTTGTTAATTGAATTAAAGCCAAACAAAATGATGTGGCAGGGAACAAGCAAATGAAACAGCAACAAATAGAGTGCTTTAAAGTCTCAGAAAATCCTTCTTAGCAAACCAATAAATGATTTTTAATGGTTGCTTTATAAGTGAGGTCGGTCGTTCGGTCAACAGTTTTTTTAATGTTTTTATTGTCTGCTGTCCACAACAACATGATTTCATTTTGTCTTCTTGTTTACTAGTCACTAGTTCAAAAGGTATTAAAGGAAAAGTTTGGTAGATTTTTTCTGTCACGTTGCTGATAGCAATTAAAAGCCGGAATATTAGGGGCATTCACTCACAAAGGTGCTTAATAGATTTTTTTCACTCCAATTTATATTTCTTTGATTAGAAACTTTTAGCTTATTTGGATTTTTTTGTAGCTCATGCATGATTTTTAATATTTTTTGAACAAGCGCAGCGGACAAGCTAGAGAGTCGTATAGATCTGGCGAGCTTGCAAGCAAAACTTAACTTCTTTTGAACTTCACGTCTGACAAATATCGTCATTGTCAGGATTATGTGACTACTTGCACCATATTTCAAGCGAAAATCTACGCTGAGGTTGAAGCTGCGAAGAGGATTGAGGGGTTACGCTTATCGACACTTTTGTTATAGTTTGTGTTACTGCATTCGAAGTTGGTAGAATTTAAAATATGAACTGGCAAGCATTCAATCTATGTCCCGACGTTAATGACATTGCGTCAGACTATTCTAGACTGCAGGCCATTAAAACATCCGTGGTGAAGAGGTCGTCAGCGCAAGCACTCAATCTTAACAATACACAGAATAATATGTAAAAAAATGTATGAGATTATGATTTTGGATACTTCTCTACAGTTACTCACATGCCCTTCTTTTTAATGGAGCAAATTGTGGATTTTGCCACTTGATATTTCTTGGCGAGGCCAGTTACACTGCAACCCTTATGCAAAAGGTCAACAATATCTGCTTTGTTTTTCAGACTCAAAATTTTTGGTATTTTAAAAGACATTTTTTATTCCCTTTCACAATTTATATTTGTACTTTAGCAAAATAATTTATATGTAATTCTTAACTTAACCGTTAAATGTTTAGATATCAGACGTCAAATACCAACTAAATCAGAAGAGGTACAAAAATACGTATGCAAGAAACACTCTAACATAAACACGAAAATATATCTACTAATAAAAAAATGCAACAAATAAGACGAAAAAATATAGAAAATTTTGTTTGCATTTTTAGAGTTTTATAGTAGTAAATGTGAAAATAAAAGTGTTCACGTTTCTGAGCAGTTCATATTAACGGGTGTTCACGTTTTCGCGAGTGCACTGTAACGAAAACGATATGTTCCAAATTCAATTAACTTTAATAAGATCACTTTTCAGTTTCACATTCAAAGTCGGGCACTACATAAAAAATCAAATATTTTATAAAGCATCCAGTTTTTTACATTTATTTTTATTTTCAAAAAAGAAGTTTGCTAAAAAATCGCCGTTTTTCCGTGTAGCAGAGTCGCAGAGAGGAGATATTCATGTTTCCTTGGAACAATATGTGCTGCAGATGATGGCGCAGGTGTGTTCCATAATAAACACTTGGAAGATGATATCAAGATGCTGAGCAGAGGCGACTAGAAGGTGAACTATTTAACACGTAACGGTACAGGATTGTATTCCAATATGTCAGTATTGTATTCCAGGCTTTAAATTTGCTCTCAGCCGAATCTGCGAATAGCGTTGAGGCAATTTACTAATGTGGATAGGTTTGGGTTCATGATTTGTAGATGATTAAATAGTCAAAATATGTGTTGATCTAATCTTGAATGAATAACACTGTATCACAAAACTATAGTTTTTTCGGCATGAAAGCATACCTGGGACACTCATGTTCCATGAAGATGACAGACACTACAAGGTTGGTCCATGTTTATCACTTGAAATTCTTCTGATTTAAAGACAAGCGAACAATTGTCAGTTTATTATTTTAAGCAGCAAAAACTTGCATTCATGTACAAACACGAGTTAACAGAAAAAGTTGTAATTGCTTACTTTATTAATGACGAAAAACTGACAAATAACTGCTTTCAGATAATGATATCACTAAAAATGCATTCATTCTGATACCTAACAAAATAATGAAATAAGTAAGTACAACTCATTACTTTGTAGCCCATTAAAATATTACTACCCATCACCGAAATCCTTAAAGTTTTTGCTCGGACTTTGTGTTGCGGTGGATGCTTTCAGACAGCTAAAATTTCTTTTCAATACGCAAAACTCAACGCAATAACTACTCTGCTATCATAAGCTTTATTCGAATTTTATGTGCTTATTTCTTACTTAACATTTTTTCACTGATAAATCAGAAAAAAATATGCTAACAACCAATAATTTAAACAAATTTATTAGCACTAATAATATTTCTTTAAACATGTAGATCTATTTTCCAAACCATTTAACTGCGTCCCTCCCCTCCACTTTCTTCACTTTATAAACCCAATAAAATCCTTAAATCAATGAATGAATGCCCATAATTGCACTTAACTTAAGTCATAAAATGTCGATTTTTATGTCTTAATACTCGTGTATTTTTGCTCAATAAGAAATCATGTTTTATGATCATAAATGTTTTAATAAACAAATAAAAAATATATAAAGAAGAAAAAATAACAGCAAATCTAGTAAAGATTTCCATGTTTATTTTTATGATCTTTATTACGAACGATGATTGTTGTGTTTTGATAAAAACAAATACAAATAGTTTTACAACCGCCACTTACTTTACTCAGCAGCTTGCCAGCACGTACCAAAGAATTTTATGACATCTTTAAGGCGCAATGATTTCAGTGCTGGCGAATGTTAAAGGTGTTTCCTAAAAAATATACTAAAAGATTTTTATTCCTTTTTTAATTTGTTTGAGGGGAGCGAATTTGGCACTAAAAATTCGAAATTCCAAAGAGTAAAAAAACTCAAGTTCAGATAACTAAAAAATCTTATATTTTCATATTTATTATATCAACAAGAAATTAAAACTAATTACAGATGTTAATACTTAAGGCAGCCTCCCATTAAGCAAATATTTGACGTTTTAATCGTGAAAGTTGTAAATTGAGTGTTCCATAAAATAGTTTAATATTTTTACATGACAAATTTACAAAAAAAATGTATATACTTATAAATTTATTAAATATATTTTATGTCATTCAGTCCGGCTGGATCATATTGTAATTGTGGTTTCTCTCATTTTTATGAAATGCTGACAGTGTTTGCGACCGAACCTTACAAGTATGTACACATGTTTTATTAATATTTAAAATTTAATTTTGTTTTAATTTGAAAATAAATAATCTAAAGCCAGCATTAGCAATTGCTCATATCAACTCATAACAAGTAACTGCTTGCCAATACAATCAGTGTATCATGTTGCGTCTAGGTGGCGACGACAATTGTTATTTATTAATATTGTTATTATTATTATTATTATTTTATTTTTTTAATTTTTGTGTTCAACACGTACTTACTTGTGTTGTTCTGGTATTTATATGGTATTTATAGCATGCGCGTCAAAGTGATAAAGTCGCTTTATGTTTAACATTCGCTTTCATAGTATCTACCGAGGTAGATATTTTTATTTTCAGTTGTTAATAACTTATATAGTTTTTATCAACTTTCAAATTGCTTTCAGCTCAGTTACCGAAATTTGGCGAATTTTTAGAAAATAAACAAATAAAGCATTTTGATGTAAGATTAAAGAAGTTCTTTTTATATTTGCACGGGCTTATAAATATATACGGTGGTAGATATACCAAATTTTATATTAATTTATATTGGTTTTGTTACATAGCCAGCATATATTTTTTTCGTAAGCCGTATTTTCCGAACTTGAGTCCTTATAGCAGCATTGCCACTTGGTTTTTGTAAGACAATGCGCAGCACATATTGGCTTTTTATATTTGATGCATTCTTGGCGACAAGCTTGCTTCCTTTTAGACTCTCTGTAGCACTTGTAGCAACCACCCTCTTTGGCTTGATGCGACCTGTAGCATCCCATCGGGACTTTTTGTTTGCTTCAAATTCATCATCATGGCTGTGTGCAGGAATGGGTTCACCTAAAATATTAGTATTGTATTAGTTTAGACTATCATCAAGAATTATTCAAAAGCTGTCTTGATAAGAAACTTACTAACTAAAATCGGCTTTTTGGCTCAAAATTTTATTTGTGCAATGCAAAGATTTATAGCCAAGGAGCTTAAGAATAATCTACGTCCATATTTTTTAACAGTACTTTGTGTGCTACGGCGGAAATATCCAATAAATTAAAAAACATCGCCACAGGCCAACGTTTTGTTTTTGTTGAGTATTGAGGCAACATTATGTCCATTGTGTCATCGCCTCCTTTAGTTTTATTGTAAAAATGAATGTTTTTAGGCTTCTGTTTTACACCCGAAATAGTTGAATCGCGATGCATAGATGATAGTAAAACTATTGCTTTTCTTTTTGCTCAGAGTACCGACAATAGTCATATTCCATTTTATAAGTTCTTCAAGCAACGACAATGAAGTAATAAAATTATCTGCCGTCACGTTTCTTCCAGAAGTTTTGTAAGGATCAATTTTAATTGATCTCGTCTCTACAATTAATCTCTTTTCCGATGTGTATTTGTCCATTTAGGTAATACGAAGTTAGTGAATCGCAATCCCACCGAATTTTCTTACCATACTTTGCGGTTTTTGAAGGTATATATTGAGTGAACTTTGTGCGACCTCGATATCCATAAATCTGCTCATCTACAGTTATGCATTCACAAGATCGAAAATTAGTTTTCGAAGGGGAAAAGCATTTGCTTTTCATGGCTCAATATTAATTAATGTTTATAAGTAATTAGTCGAACTTTTTATTAATATTTTTATATATTGAAACGATTAATTTTGGCTCAAGTTCAAACCCGAATTTACCCATTTATTTATTCTAATTTTTTTATTTTTTTTTTAATTTTTATTAGAAAATTTTTTGGATAAATTCATTATTATTTTTTTATTAAGAGAGTACTATATATAGAACAATTTTTATTATTCATCATACTAGCAGAACGGATCAGTACTGATTTCGAGGTCGCTACACCATCTCATCAGCGTTCTTTGTTCAATTTTACCACTTTTGACGGTGGATACTAGTGATCAGGAATATCAACTATTTAACCGTATTATTTAACAAATTAGGATACGAAAAGTACAAACTTATTCATTTTCACATGTCAAATCAATTTCGGTTAGTACGAAATCCCATCTATGATGAATAACTACTCTATATATTTCAGTCTCTCTTGCTTATTCAGCGCCATTGGCTGCAGAGAAATAAGCGGTACTTAATCATGTTGTTAGGTTTCTGTCATTTGTAGTTGAATTTCTTTTTTAGTATTCAACCAACTATGACCAAGTAAACATGTAGATTTTGACGCGTGCCATCGTTATTTATAATTAATGTTTATAAGTAATTAGTCGAACTTTTTATTAATATTTTTATATATTGAAACGATTAATTTTGGCTCAAGTTCAAACCCGAATTTACCCATTTATTTATTCTAATTTTTTTATTTTTTTTTTAATTTTTATTAGAAAATTTTTTGGATAAATTCATTATTATTTTTTTATTAAGAGAGTACTATATATAGAACAATTTTTATTATTCATCATACTAGCAGAACGGATCAGTACTGATTTCGAGGTCGCTACACCATCTCATCAGCGTTCTTTGTTCAATTTTACCACTTTTGACGGTGGATACTAGTGATCAGGAATATCAACTATTTAACCGTATTATTTAACAAATTAGGATACGAAAAGTACAAACTTATTCATTTTCACATGTCAAATCAATTTCGGTTAGTACGAAATCCCATCTATGATGAATAACTACTCTATATATTTCAGTCTCTCTTGCTTATTCAGCGCCATTGGCTGCAGAGAAATAAGCGGTACTTAATCATGTTGTTAGGTTTCTGTCATTTGTAGTTGAATTTCTTTTTTAGTATTCAACCAACTATGACCAAGTAAGCATGTAGATTTTGACGCGTGCCATCGTTATTTATAATTAATGTTTATAAGTAATTAGTCGAACTTTTTATTAATATTTTTATATATTGAAACGATTAATTTTGGCTCAAGTTCAAACCCGAATTTACCCATTTATTTATTCTAATTTTTTTATTTTTTTTTTAATTTTTATTAGAAAATTTTTTGGATAAATTCATTATTATTTTTTTATTAAGAGAGTACTATATATAGAACAATTTTTATTATTCATCATACTAGCAGAACGGATCAGTACTGATTTCGAGGTCGCTACACCATCTCATCAGCGTTCTTTGTTCAATTTTACCACTTTTGACGGTGGATACTAGTGATCAGGAATATCAACTATTTAACCGTATTATTTAACAAATTAGGATACGAAAAGTACAAACTTATTCATTTTCACATGTCAAATCAATTTCGGTTAGTACGAAATCCCATCTATGATGAATAACTACTCTATATATTTCAGTCTCTCTTGCTTATTCAGCGCCATTGGCTGCAGAGAAATAAGCGGTACTTAATCATGTTGTTAGGTTTCTGTCATTTGTAGTTGAATTTCTTTTTTAGTATTCAACCAACTATGACCAAGTAAACATGTAGATTTTGACGCGTGCCATCGTTATTTATAATTAATGTTTATAAGTAATTAGTCGAACTTTTTATTAATATTTTTATATATTGAAACGATTAATTTTGGCTCAAGTTCAAACCCGAATTTACCCATTTATTTATTCTAATTTTTTTATTTTTTTTTTAATTTTTATTAGAAAATTTTTTGGATAAATTCATTATTATTTTTTTATTAAGAGAGTACTATATATAGAACAATTTTTATTATTCATCATACTAGCAGAACGGATCAGTACTGATTTCGAGGTCGCTACACCATCTCATCAGCGTTCTTTGTTCAATTTTACCACTTTTGACGGTGGATACTAGTGATCAGGAATATCAACTATTTAACCGTATTATTTAACAAATTAGGATACGAAAAGTACAAACTTATTCATTTTCACATGTCAAATCAATTTCGGTTAGTACGAAATCCCATCTATGATGAATAACTACTCTATATATTTCAGTCTCTCTTGCTTATTCAGCGCCATTGGCTGCAGAGAAATAAGCGGTACTTAATCATGTTGTTAGGTTTCTGTCATTTGTAGTTGAATTTCTTTTTTAGTATTCAACCAACTATGACCAAGTAAGCATGTAGATTTTGACGCGTGCCATCGTTATTTATAATTAATGTTTATAAGTAATTAGTCGAACTTTTTATTAATATTTTTATATATTGAAACGATTAATTTTGGCTCAAGTTCAAACCCGAATTTACCCATTTATTTATTCTAATTTTTTTATTTTTTTTTTAATTTTTATTAGAAAATTTTTTGGATAAATTCATTATTATTTTTTTATTAAGAGAGTACTATATATAGAACAATTTTTATTATTCATCATACTAGCAGAACGGATCAGTACTGATTTCGAGGTCGCTACACCATCTCATCAGCGTTCTTTGTTCAATTTTACCACTTTTGACGGTGGATACTAGTGATCAGGAATATCAACTATTTAACCGTATTATTTAACAAATTAGGATACGAAAAGTACAAACTTATTCATTTTCACATGTCAAATCAATTTCGGTTAGTACGAAATCCCATCTATGATGAATAACTACTCTATATATTTCAGTCTCTCTTGCTTATTCAGCGCCATTGGCTGCAGAGAAATAAGCGGTACTTAATCATGTTGTTAGGTTTCTGTCATTTGTAGTTGAATTTCTTTTTTAGTATTCAACCAACTATGACCAAGTAAACATGTAGATTTTGACGCGTGCCATCGTTATTTATAATTAATGTTTATAAGTAATTAGTCGAACTTTTTATTAATATTTTTATATATTGAAACGATTAATTTTGGCTCAAGTTCAAACCCGAATTTACCCATTTATTTATTCTAATTTTTTTATTTTTTTTTTAATTTTTATTAGAAAATTTTTTGGATAAATTCATTATTATTTTTTTATTAAGAGAGTACTATATATAGAACAATTTTTATTATTCATCATACTAGCAGAACGGATCAGTACTGATTTCGAGGTCGCTACACCATCTCATCAGCGTTCTTTGTTCAATTTTACCACTTTTGACGGTGGATACTAGTGATCAGGAATAATACGGTTAAATAGTTGATATTCCTGATCACTAGTATCCACCGTCAAAAGTGGTAAAATTGAACAAAGAACGCTGATGAGATGGTGTAGCGACCTCGAAATCAGTACTGATCCGTTCTGCTAGTATGATGAATAATAAAAATTGTTCTATATATAGTACTCTCTTAATAAAAAAATAATAATGAATTTATCCAAAAAATTTTCTAATAAAAATTAAAAAAAAAATAAAAAAATTAGAATAAATAAATGGGTAAATTCGGGTTTGAACTTGAGCCAAAATTAATCGTTTCAATATATAAAAATATTAATAAAAAGTTCGACTAATTACTTATAAACATTAATTATAAATAACGATGGCACGCGTCAAAATCTACATGTTTACTTGGTCATAGTTGGTTGAATACTAAAAAAGAAATTCAACTACAAATGACAGAAACCTAACAACATGATTAAGTACCGCTTATTTCTCTGCAGCCAATGGCGCTGAATAAGCAAGAGAGACTGAAATATATAGAGTAGTTATTCATCATAGATGGGATTTCGTACTAACCGAAATTGATTTGACATGTGAAAATGAATAAGTTTGTACTTTTCGTATCCTAATTTGTTAAATAATACGGTTAAATAGTTGATATTCCTGATCACTAGTATCCACCGTCAAAAGTGGTAAAATTGAACAAAGAACGCTGATGAGATGGTGTAGCGACCTCGAAATCAGTACTGATCCGTTCTGCTAGTATGATGAATAATAAAAATTGTTCTATATATAGTACTCTCTTAATAAAAAAATAATAATGAATTTATCCAAAAAATTTTCTAATAAAAATTAAAAAAAAAATAAAAAAATTAGAATAAATAAATGGGTAAATTCGGGTTTGAACTTGAGCCAAAATTAATCGTTTCAATATATAAAAATATTAATAAAAAGTTCGACTAATTACTTATAAACATTAATTATAAATAACGATGGCACGCGTCAAAATCTACATGTTTACTTGGTCATAGTTGGTTGAATACTAAAAAAGAAATTCAACTACAAATGACAGAAACCTAACAACATGATTAAGTACCGCTTATTTCTCTGCAGCCAATGGCGCTGAATAAGCAAGAGAGACTGAAATATATAGAGTAGTTATTCATCATAGATGGGATTTCGTACTAACCGAAATTGATTTGACATGTGAAAATGAATAAGTTTGTACTTTTCGTATCCTAATTTGTTAAATAATACGGTTAAATAGTTGATATTCCTGATCACTAGTATCCACCGTCAAAAGTGGTAAAATTGAACAAAGAACGCTGATGAGATGGTGTAGCGACCTCGAAATCAGTACTGATCCGTTCTGCTAGTATGATGAATAATAAAAATTGTTCTATATATAGTACTCTCTTAATAAAAAAATAATAATGAATTTATCCAAAAAATTTTCTAATAAAAATTAAAAAAAAAAAATAAAAAAATTAGAATAAATAAATGGGTAAATTCGGGTTTGAACTTGAGCCAAAATTAATCGTTTCAATATATAAAAATATGGCTCAATATTTTTAACTTCTGTTATTAAGTTATCGGTAATTTTAAAACTGCACATAATTTCTTTTAATATGTATTATAAATTTTGATAACAAATTTGCACACATATACAAAGCGTAACACAATTTGAAGCCATTATCTACACAGATAGATACCAAGAGTTCACGTACAAAAATGTCTTCATGAAAGCGAAGGTTAAAAAAATAAATAAAAAAAATTCATTAGTTTCGCAATTCTAATTTATATAGTGTTCCGGAATTCGGCCAGTTTGGACTGGAGATGATCTGAACGTGAGTATAAAAAAATTTCAGCATGAGTGAGTGTGCATGATTAGATTTTTGGTGTGATTGTTTTGTGATTTTTTTAATTTATTGTATTTTTTTATACCATTTTTTGATTAATGTGTACACGTAATTGATTGAACTGTCTTAGGTTTATGCTGAAAGGATTTGTTGGGCTCAAGTTCGATTCTGACTTCTTTTTAAATTTTAGATTTTTTGTGAGATATACAAACTATTTTTATTAGGAAAGAATTACTTGAACAACTTATTCATCAGAGTAGCGGAACCGGATCAGTAATAATAATAACAATTTGTTTAGTTTATTTTTCATTATGTTATAGATTTTTTTGATAGCAGTTCGTGGGAGTGAGTTTTCGTGATTTTGACTTACTTTTTTTCCATGCATGAACGTAAGGTCGTGCAAGAGCGTGCATGAGTAAAAATTTTTTATCGTGAGCGTGCGTGAGAATAAATCAAAAGTCACTCACGATCTCATCGCTAGTTTGGTTTTGAGCTGTAAAAACTCCTAGCAAGGGAGATGCGTGTACTAATTATTTGTTCAAACATTCTCCGTAATCTTAATTTGATTAATCAAATTCAGCAATCATTTCTGATTTGGCCGATACAAATTATTTTTGCGAATCAACGACTTTGCTTTAAAATCGCAGCAAGTCGTTGCTGAAGATTTTTGCATATTTGGCTTTAAATGCATATTTTTGTGTCGTATTGCTTTTAAACATGAAATTTTAGCATTTTAAAGCAACTTTTTTGTGGCAAATTTTTGCGCTTCTTGGGTCAGTTTGGTATTTGATATACGAGTATACTTGTGATATGCCTTTGAGCAGCAATATCCACACATCAACATTTCCCGCTAATTCAGCCTGCCTTAGTATGCACGAAAACCCCCACGACTCATCTCGATATCTTCAGGAACATATTACCCAGCTGGAATTATTGTTAAATTTATGAAGAATTAACGTAAACGAACAAAAGTTCATTCAGGTAACATTTATCCTGCGAAGAGTTATTTGTTCCCCCATTAGAATCAACAATGAAATTGGTCCTCAACATTCACAAGTGAAATACCTTGGTATTAGGGTGATCGACTTGGTTTTTAAAACCGGGTTTTCTACAATACGGTTGCCGGGTTTTTCAAAATGTTTATTTTTCGAATTTCGAATAGTCCGGTTTTTTTACAAACATAAAACTGGCTCAATCGAATTCTTTTCGATTTGCATATTTTTTAAATAAAATTACTTTTTACCATATAGGAATTGATTATCCAAGTATTTTTTTCAATGTAAAAGTTCTAGATGTTTTTTGGTAGCAGCGGCTAATTAAATTGACCTTGTTGCGTGCAATGGATATCAAACTGCATATTTGAAAATCGTTATTTAGTTCTGTTGACATTTTGCTTCATATTATATGTCGAGGTAGACATCCATGGCAGACCAAAAACGAATAAATCAACGTCGCCTAAAAGGTTTGAATACTTTAATACTATATATCAGGGCTGGAAGCTTCCCCAAAAGCGAGAATTTTATTGAATATTCTTATATAAATGAAACAAAGGAATTTCCAGAATAACGACAGAACTGCACTTTTATTCAATTTAAAGGAGAAGCTGAATACGTTATAAAGTCAACAGTAATAGAGTATTCCTTGCAATTCTTTAGATAATTTTTTTAATATAGAGACTCATTTACTTTTGAATAAGGCAACTTAACACCTTTTTGTACCAGGGTGTATGTAGTTACACCTTCTTGTATAAAAAAAATTCATGCACTCGTATTTACTCCTGTTTAATAAAGGGGATGTTTTTGATCGTAGGAGTCCAAAATTTTCGGTGAACATGTACTAGTTTGACGAACCATAATTAACCGAAAACTCTATTTCGAATATATGTGTAGTTACACCCGTCTGCATTTAAGGTGACGATGTGAAGCTAATTTATATGTTTACATGAACTGTTAACTCTTTTTTTAATAAAGCAATTGAAAATCAAAACTTTTGTACAATAATTTTTTTAAGAAAAAAAAAACGGTTTTCCTGAATTTTAAAAACCGTAACCGAGGTTTTTAAAATTTCAAATATTCGAACTATTCGAAAACCGGTTTATGAAAAATGCCGAATAATCGATCACCCTACTTGGTATAGACCTTGATCGACGGCTTACATGGAAACACCACATTGATTCAAAGCTAACACAAATGAAACATAAATTAATTCATATACATTGGGCTGACTGGTAAACTTTTAATGTACCGCTTTTGAAAGCTATATGGTGCTTCGGAATTCAGCTATGGAGTACTGCTTCGGCTTCCAATGTAGAGAGAATCCAATGAAGGCAAAACAACATTTTGAGGTTATTAACATCGGCACAAAATGTCACTTTGAATGCTGAAATTGCAAAATACGCAGGCAAATATTTAACGAAACTCAAGTCCTATCCTAATCGCCTTGCTCGTAACATCTTGAACTTTACTGGACACATTCGCTTAAAAAAGTGGGACACTAGGGCTCTAATACGCAGCACTCCAGATGAAAGTTCTTGAACATATTTTTGTGCTTAATACGACATTTTTGTATTATTAATTATTATCACTAAGTTTATGTCCCACACTTGTTAGTTAATTTTTGAAGATACAATAAATAATTATAAGTGTGTAAAAAAAAATAAAATCTATTTGAACTTTAAAAAAGAATGCTAAAGCTAAATTGATGACTGACTGCAGTTTTCTTAACAATTTAAAATGAGTTAAAATAAAATGAAAAGAAACTAACTTACAGAACATGAAAACGTAAGTACATATGAATCAAAACAGAAGTTCTTACTTAACGTAGTAGAATTAGAATTAGACACAAAACCACGCTGAGTTTTTTTTTTGAATATTTAACGATTTAAATGGATTATTGACCAATAACTTTAAAGAAAAAATAAATAGTAGTATAAGTGCCTGATTTTTTGTTGCTTATAAACACAAAATGCAAAAGCTGTTTGACATGGTTGCGTAAAATCCAGGGTCTAGGCAGGAATCGAACCTACGTTACGCCGACTATTAGTCTACTGCATCTCCATTTAACTTTATAAAAAAGCACTATTTAAGTAATTAATTTCATGCAACCGTTTTTATATTTCACACCAACATTATAAAAACTTACTTTATCATTTTGTTGCGCACCTTAATCTTCAAATTTGTATTTTTTATTTTAGTTAACAACTTGAATGGAAACGTATTTTTTTTAGACATAATAAGAACAAAACCTCTAATCAAATTCTTAACTATGTTTACTTTTTTCTTATAGTTGACAAGTAATAAATTTTTTTTTAATTTTGTTGTTCTTAATTGACCAAAAGACACCGACTGCAATTTTGGAAGGCAAAAATAGACAAAATTATTTTTTCTACAGTGTTTTAATGGATGCTTAGAAATGGTGGGTGGTCAAAACTGGTAATAAGTGAGAAAAAAAAAACGTTAAACAACATGCAATTTAATTAAAATAATTAAAATATTTTAGTAAACGGTGTTAATTTTATTTTTGTTAGTGAGTGTTTAAACGCTGCCGATATACCCACAATAACAAATCTTGCTTAAAAGTTGTACATAAAAAATAAACAAACAAAAAAAAACCGCTTCGTTTTTTTTCAAATATTTGTTGAATTTATTTAATGTGCAGAGAACGTAAGACTAAAGGTCCAGGTGGAAATCACCCAAAAACAACACTGAAGCTGGCGCTTTGTTTGACCGATAGCTGCAGTCGGTCTCTCTATACCATTTGCTTCACGTTTGGGTATGCGTCTCTAGATATCTTAGATATCTCTCGACCTCTTCTTTCGCTGAACTACAGCTATGGATGAACAGAGGTTCCACTTCCTTGGATTCTCTAGTAGTAGCAAAGAACCTCAAAGTTAAATGAAAGGCATAAGAGCCAGTGGTTTTATGAATTTGTTCAAATTAAATGAAATTATTTAATAATTCTGTTTTAATCTTATGATGCGGATTGCTTTTTCATGTGTAGTTTGTGTTAGTTGTTGTTGGGCTGCGAATTAAGCTTTGAAAATATTTAAACATTATAAATTTTAGATATTTTTGATAATATGAGTATTTCCTTCAAAGATAGACCACCGTGAAATCACATACTCAGAAAGTTTAATCTCCCTTCTACTGAAACCAGCTTAAAATAAAAAATCGCTTCAAATCTAAGTTAATTAAAAATTAATTTTTAACCACGAAGTGTCGAAAGATCGTCTTATTATTGATAACTTCCCATGCTGAGGGGGTATAATGAAGTATCTATAAACTGGAAACGGCCTACAAAAGTATCTGTGGCACTGTCACACTGTCTTATCGACGTTCCACAAACTTTTCCCGGTTTAAGCATCAAATTCACGAAAAAAAAATATCTCCAACAAGGTGTTCATAATTCCTAATTTTCTGTAACTCCACCACAAACATGTCAGCTTTATTAACAAGCGTTTAATCTAGTTCGTTATCATTATTACGGTTGATGATGTTTGCTTTTGGTAAATGTCTTTATAGCCACGTTAAAGACATGTTTTTTTGTTACATATTTTTTCACTGGCCGTTTGTCGCCTTTAGGCCATATTCTCATATTTAACAATAAATTGGTTGTTTTGATTAGTCGAACATGCGGTGACACCCCCATATCATACAAAATACATAATTTAATTAAAATTTATAATTTATTTGTATACCAGTACGTATTTACAGGCATAACTATGAGTGCATTCAATAATTCTTTGCAGCAATATGAGCTTTAAGCTGTGTGAAATAAGAGTTGGGAACAAACAAAAACTCAAAAGGAAACAATAAGAGTTATGGAAAATCGTTAAGAAAATATAAATATTGAGGCAATTGTTTGGCTCAAGTTCAAATATGAGTTTACCCATTTCTTTTTTAATTTAAGAAATTGATAAATTCATTATACCGGCCGACAAATCTAAAAAAAAAATGATTGTGTTTTTATTTTAATGAATCACCTAAATATCGATTCTTACCTTTTAAAGTTTGCTTTTATCTGTTTTACATCGACAACAAATTTGTTTAATATTTGAATTAATTTTACGATCAGCAGTTGTTAGCACTTATATGAATACCATTCATACCGTCTGAATGGAGACTTTTTATCGACAGCTCATCAAAAAGCTTGAAGGCTGCCCTTCTTCGCAAGGGAAACCAGTTTCCTAGTCTTCCCGTAGCACATTCTGTAATGCTTAAGGAAAACTACGACAGCGTAAAAATTGTACTGGAGAAATTAACATATTCGGAATACAACTGGCCATTATTAGGAGACTTCAAGAGGTTGCTTTTCTGATGGGAATGCAAGGCGACTATACAAAGAACACCCGTCACTTTTGATTACGGGATAGTAGAGCAAGACCACATTCCAAACACTATCAGCAGCGTACATGGGCTAAAAGAGCCGAATTCCAGAAACGAAACCATAACATTAAATGGGAACCAATCGTAGACCCTAAAAGTATATTAATGCCGCCGCTGCATATAAAACTAGGCCTTATGAAACAAATTTGTTTTTTTATTGTAAAGAGAAGTAACACTCAAGCAATTAGTATGCCTACCAACCCGTAGGTGTGTCACGTTCTTTGGGAAAGGGATAGTGAGAGAGGACAGATGGTGAAAGAGAGAAAGCTCAATTTTTACAACTCTGATATTGCGCGTTGTGTTAGTTTTTAGATCAGTGTTGCAGGGCCTCTGATGTCAAGTAGGCGCATTAAAAGTGTTTTAACCTGTTGTAGCCATTTTATTAATTATTTTACGATTTTGCTACAATACCGACGAAGGAGGGCGCTGTGATGTCCACTAGCATACACCAGTATCAATTGCTGCCAGTACTGTTCAATGACCAGTGATATGCCTTCATCACTTAAACAGTCCAACAACAACAAATACAATGGCATACTAATGCACATCTGAAAAAATGCTGGATGCTATGACTTGCCTGAAGCTGGGCTCGAAGCCACGTTCTTAGACATTATTTGCTTTGTAGTCAACGCGCTAACTACTTCAGCTAACAGCAGCCTCAATTGTGAAAGGTCTGGATCAAACTTTTGAGGGTTGAAAGCATTCTTTCCCAAATTATCCGAAGCGAAGATAAAATCAGGTATCTTCATAGGACCACAAATAACAAAAATTATGAAAATTGATGAATTCACACAATTACTTACAAATAACGAAAAATAAGCCTGTTACAGTGTTAAAGCGGTAATTAGTGCTTTTCTACGAAACAACAGATATGATAATTATCAAGATTTAATTGAAACTATGAAATCATGGGCTGCCGAATGTCTCGTAAACTTCATATGCTACATGCTCATCTGGACCAATTTGAAGATAATATATTATTTTGATCTTTATAAGTAACAAAAAAGAAATCAACATTCGACATGCAGAAGTCAGACTCAAAAATCGTGTCGAACGGTGCTATTTTTTATCAAGAAGGAACGAACTATTATAACAATTTATTATTCATCAGACTGGCAGAAAGGATTAGTACTGATTTCGATATCGCTACACCAGTTTTTAATATTCCTACTCACTAGTATCCACCGTCAAAAGTTGTAAATTCAAGCAAAGAAGACTGATGAGATGATGCTATTCGACAAATCGGGGTTTATTTTTTGCCACGTCTCATTCAAAAAAAACGTATATTTTTGTTTTTATTTCTTTACTTGTTTTTAGATTTAATGCGAATACTTTTAATAACCAGGCAATAAGCCTGCCACTAAGAAATCAATTTACTAAGAACATGCATCGGCGAATTCAAGCCAATTTGCTGTCGCTCTGTTTGATAATCATAAAACATGCCGAATTCGATAAAATGAGATCCTGCATGTAGTTGACATGAACACAAAAGATTAATACATATCCGTTCCATTGATTTGAAGTTTTGTGTAATTTTTATTTAAAATAAAATGTTGAATAAGTAAAAATTTAAGTTATATTCTAAATCTAATTGTAACATTTTTTTTATCTGTTTTACATAAAAAATACAATTTAAAATTAATTTACAACTCAATCCTTAAAATAATAAAAACCCGGTTATTCGCACCGGGTTTTACTAAAGAAACCCATTAACCGGTTTTCAAAAAACTATGCTTTTTCGAACTATTCAAATATCGGCTTATTGAATATAATAACTCTATTATTTAGCAAACGAGAACATATTGGGAATACACACATTTTCCACCCGTATTCAGTGCGCTGTAATAAATATTTTCTATCTCTCAGACTAACAACGAACCGTATTTGGAGCCTGTCATTACGACTTTGTATACATAATTGTACGAATTCACCGAAGCACACCTCTACTGCACGGGACCCCTTTACAATTTATACTTTTTACAAGCGAAGCAACATCTCGATTGATCCTTGTTCTCTTAGTTTGTTATGAAGGAAGTTTCTATAAAATGTTTGTTTTTTTTGGTTCTTCTCAAAAGACAAAAAAAAATTAAATTATTAAGAAATTATGAAATAAAATTTGTTTATATATCCGCAAGAAATAAGTATTTATTGCTATTTAACACCTCAATAAATACATAAGGTAACCAAATCAATAAATTATTTAAAAACCATAAAAATCATGATTTATACTCTTTTCAGAGTGATATTTCTACGACATCTACTACATCTACTTCAGCTACTACAGAACAGCTACAACTTAATGCTTATTGCTATAGACAGAAAGACAGTCTGACAGACAAACAGATAGACAGACAGATAGATAGATAGATATTAACGACAAATGTCTACTACTCGTTCTTACAAAATAATTTCATGATTTTAAATTGATATTTTAACAAATCTCATAGAATATATAAAAATAAAAGAAACAATAAAAATATACCAAATAAATACAAATAAAATACTATTATTTAACATTTCGTAGTCTATTAAATTATAACAACAAATAAGTTGAAAAAATAAATATAAAAAAACTAAATACATTTTTGTATTTTTATACGGAGGCTGGCTGTGGTTACTTGAGGCCATAAAATCGCATAAAATGAGCTCAGTGCTATAACAAATGTTAAATTAAACAAAAACAATTCAAAACATAAATGTTTGCGGTCTATTGGTCGGTTGGGTTGGGTTGGGTTTTTGAGACTTTTATTTTTTATGTTTGGAGAAATAAATTTGTAATAAAAGTATTTTTTGGTGAAACAAAACAAAACAGAACTTGCAACTTAAAACTGCCCTGCAAAAATTCAGTAATAACTCCCAATAAGAATTACATAGTTTTCGATCATAAACTGCATACCATCGGCATTACTTTGAATTAATTGCATAATTACTTACTTCACAAATTGAAAAAAGTGTTCGAAATTTGTATTTAAAAATAGTTTTCTTTCAATTTATTGCCGATTTCAGGAATAATGAAGAAACTTCAATGAAATTATAAATCATGGCCTTGATATAGATTTTCCATTTTGTTAAATAATTTTTCTAAGTTGAATGGGGTATCACTTAAAGGGTTGACAATAACTTAAGAGTACAGGTAGACCTCGCTTAACACGTGCTTCCTTCAATAAGACTTTGGTATAACACGGTGCATATTTTGTGGCACGTTCTTTGATAACACGGAAAAAACTTCGGTTTTACACGGTTTCTACAAACTGTTTTTCATTAATTTGTGTACTTTTTTAAACTTTACCCATCTTTTGAACGGCGAACAACATTTAAAAGAGAGTTTTTTATTCATGTATGTATGTACATTTTTTAGCCTTGATCCATCTTCTGAACGGCGAAAGACATTTAAGGGAACGCTTCAAAAATGTATTTTACCATACAAAGAACTTTACACAGTGAATACAACTGGTTTAGTTGCGAGGGTTCGCAATTGAGGTGGTAGCCATTCTACAAGGGTGAATTTAATTATAATTATTCTCACAGAAGCGAGAAGGAAATGATTAAAATAATTTGGGTTGTTCGTAGGCAGGTTAATAGGTAATATCTAGGACTCACCTTTAGAGGAGATTCCAACAGGGAATGAAATTCGGAACTTTAATAATTACTACAATTAATTTTACTTTATTAAACAATTAAGTTAACTTCAAGGGTAAGTACTAATTAATTAAGTATTCAAATATATATGTAAGTAGATTTAATGGTAAGTATAATTAGTTTACGTTTAAAATGGTGATCGGATAATCGTAATATGTAACTTGACTTTAAATCTAATAAAGGATGTTAGTCGGGCGACTGATGAAATGCACCATCTGTCCTTTCTCACTATCCCTTTCCCAAAGAAAGTAACACACCTACTGGTTGGTAGGCATACTAATTGCCTGAGTGTTGCTTCTCTTTATAAAAAAAAACGAGATTTAGTTGTATCCTTCGTGTTTTTATACAACAAGGAATTAACCGCTTGGAAGTTTTAATTCCACACATCTGGTACTAAATTTTTAAGTGCTGGCAAATTTGCATCTTGTACACTTGAAAAAACTACTTTAAATTATAATTTATAATTTTAGTCTCCAAATGAGTTTGGACACACAGATCTTTCGAATGACCAAACGAAAATAACACAAACCAAAAAATTTTGTCTTAAGTAAAAACAAAAATTAGAAAGGAAAATTGTACATGAGGTAAAAACCAACGTGTAACAATGGGTTAATTTAACGTTAATTAGTGATAGTAAAATTTGAATATTGATAGTGGTAAAGCAGTGCTAACTGTAAAAACAACTAATAATACAAATAACTCTCGTATGCGTTTTCTAGACATTATTTGTATAAATACAAATTTGAAATCACATTCAACCGAGCCACATAAACAGTGGCGGATACATGGAAACATACATGAACACTGATGATGGTAGTGTAGCGGCTCTCGAAAAACAACGTTGTTTCTGTTCTGCCGTGTAAGCTGAAATTAATTGGTGTTATAATTTTTCCTTGTTGCCTTGGGATAATTGTCTCATGTCCAATTCTTTCTGACTAAAAATGTTACGAACTTTAGCCAAAATAATAATCACTTTGGAATAAAAAACCACTAAAAATAACACATTTTGTTAAAGACAAAAATAACAATATGAAATGACGAAGAATAAAAAATTTAAGATGAAAATTTTGTTGTTATTTTTTGTAATACAGTGGTATATAAAATCGAATAAAATACAGTGCAACCTCCATAAGCCGGAGAGATATATATTTTCAGCTACTGTCCGGATTAGTGGATCGTCCGGACTACAGTTAAAATAAAATCTTTAACGCAACATATAATATATTTTATATATATATAATTTATTTTTATTACCGAAAAGAAAAATAAGAATTCATTTGTATATAATTTATTAACAGAAAACATAAAGAAACATTCTAAAATGACCAAAAATATTCATTTTGAAAAATAAAAATTTTTATGTAATTTGTCTGCTCTATTTATAAATTTTTTTAAAAATCAAATATCCTTATCTGTCGCTTTGGTTTATTCAGCGAGGACAGTTCGCCACGCAAATTTTACTGAGGATAAGGAAAACTTGTCCAGACTATAGAGGAAAAGTTTCTAAACTGTCCGAAAAATTTAAATGTATGGATTACTGGATAGTCCGAATTAGCGAGTGTCCCTATCAGGGAGGTTGTACCGTACAATATTACCTTTTTAAGAAATCGTAGAACGTAACTCCCTTTTTTTCACTGGTTTTTTGTATCGCTTGACACGGTTTATTTTAACGCGGCATTTTCCTGGAACGTAACTACCATGTTAAACGAGGTCTACCTGTAATTTGAGTTATCAAATTGAGAAATCAAAAATTTATATTCAAATAAACATCAAATTACATTAAAATTATAGTCTAAAGGACCCTGTCAATGTTTGAAAAGGATTTGAAAATGAGATTTAATATCAACTCATAAAATCATCATGTATCAAAAGTTTTATCTTTAGTTTTAGTATTGATAAATAGACGACATGAGATAAATTTGAGTCAATGGCCAAATTAGTAATTATTTTGTACAACTTTTAACGCTTTACAGCTTTAAATCGCATATGAAATAACAGCTTTATTTAATATATTTAATATTTTCTTACAACTATAAGAAACACATTTGTGTTTTAAGTTTTCAATTTTCGCAAATTTTTTTCATTTAATATGCAGCTTTATTATTTATGCGTGCCAAGTAATAAATTATTTAAAATATAATAATAAAAAAAATCTAAAATAAAAATATTGATAATAAAGTTTTTCAATAAAATATTTATTTCAAAACCCAGTATTGGTGCAAATTACTTCATTAGTTACACACACAAAGTAAAACTAATTTTGAAATAAAAAGAAAAAAAATTGCAAACTGGGTTTGGTGGATTCAATGTTTCATTTCGGGTTTCTTGGTTGATTTAATTGTAAAAAGTCAACAATATTAATGGATAAGAAATATAATGGCGCCAGTCAAAAATCATTAATTTTTGTGTTAGTATTTATTAATATTTTTCTTTTTTTAAATTTATTTACATAAGAATTTTAACCTTGTTTATTTCTTTTTTCGTCTCTTTCTTTTCGTTTCTAATTAAATACAATTTATGTTTGAAGTATTTCTTAGAATAACAACTAAATATGATAACTTAAAGATTATAAAGATTATCATTTGTCAGATCGGTCACATTATAAAATTATGCTGGAGATATTAAGTCTGACAGTTATTGTGTTGAAACTTCTATACTAAGAAACGACTGCTCAGTGGGGTCCATTTCCATTTCAACATCGACCTGCTTTTAGTGGAAAATAATTTACTTGTTTGACTGTTGGGGATTTATTTCGATTCAGCTTTCCCATTGCTTTTATAATCAAAATCTTTGATTATTCGATTTCTTATTCTCAAACTCATAATTCAAATTAGTTTTAATTAAACATTTTTAAGTTCTCAAGAAGTCAAAGGTTACTTCATTAAAAGATTGTTGACATTTTTGTTGTGACAGCTATAACAAATAAAAATTATTTTGCAATTTTTAATATATTTCACCATAATTATGATTAACAACAAACAATCTCCATTCAAATCAAATCAAATTACCGCAATAAATCCATTGAAATAAATCCTTTTGCATGAAATAAATTAAATAGAAAATTTTAGAAACTCTTAATCATACACAAATAATGATCTTCATTTAAAAAAGTAAACAAAATAAATTACAAAAGAAAAAAAATTAAAAAAAATGTCAAGTCATGTCTGAATTTCAAAAACGACAACAAGAAATTCCAAAATATTATTCAATGACTAATAAACAATTAATTTGGCAATTGTCTGGCTGGATGTCGAAGCGAATGATTGAAATTTAATGTCTGAATTAATCATGATGTTTTTGTATGTTTATTTTTTTAATTTTTTTTTATTGAAACCCCCGAAAAAAAGTAATGATTTCAATATGAGTCTGCAATATAAACAAATATTTATAAAATAAAAATGCTATTTTATAATAATAATCAATATCTACAAGCACGTACAAGTGATCATATCGCAAGCAAGAGCTTCTTTCTGTTCATGTTTTTGAAATGCTTTTCAGATACTAAAACGTGATAGTTTTATGCAAATTTCTCGTTATCATATCTAATTTTTATGAGAACTCTTATTTTTCTTAATCGTTAAACTTACAAGGTGTATAGTTCATTTGAATATGTCCCTCGCAAAAGTTTAGACTGAATCCGCGCCTGATCATATAATATATAATGTTACTTTTTCCACATGTTTATTTTCCAGTTTATTTCATGTAAAGTTTTAATTACGTTTGTTTGTATGTCAAATAAAAATATCTATTGCCGTTTTCTTTTCTAAAAAAAATTTTGCCTTTCTATTACTTTAATCAAAAAAATTGCCATTCAAATTTTTCTTAAGACAAATAAATATTTGGCCTCGTAAGTGATGATACACTAATTTCTAATAAACTCACTATTTCAAAAAATCATTACATTGTAAATTTTTATTAAAAACGGAAAAAAAAGAAAACGCCAAAAGTCATCACTGTAATTTCTTAAGCACCTTGGAATACATTTATTATTTTTTGCCAGTGCAACTAAAATTATGAAGCATCAAAATGTTTTTTTCTGTACACCGGACAAACATATTAGGTATTTATTTATACATTTCAGAGCTTTTTAAGCATTTTGGCATCTATTGGTTAGGGCATATTTTT
Source organism: Gymnocheta viridis (assembly GCA_956483585.1). Classification (NCBI taxonomy): domain Eukaryota; kingdom Metazoa; phylum Arthropoda; class Insecta; order Diptera; family Tachinidae; genus Gymnocheta; species Gymnocheta viridis. The sequence continues at coordinate 62,190,106 of OY101443.1, read as the reverse complement.
GCATATTTTGCCTTTAAGAGCATATTTTTGCATATGTTATTTTTAAGAACAAGTTTTATCGTAAATGCGTTTGAAGATAATTTTGTTACTTTTATATTGTTTATTTTTTTGATTTTTCATTTTGCCTAAACTATAAAATGTAGCCAAAGTTCTGGAATATAAAGATAGTTGGAAAAAATTTATAAAACTGCAAAGAGGCTTAAAACGTATCAAAGATTGCTGGATTGTAAGTAAGGGCCTAATGTAAGAAAAACGTACACTGAAAAGAAAAATCAATCCATCCGTACTTAAATCAATGCCAAGCGGTGTTAAAAGTACGGTAATCCCAGATTTACTAAAATCAAGCACAGAAAGATTGATTTAAGTACGGACGGACTGAAATGCTCAATTTAATTTAAGAATTTTTTAGTTGATTCAAGATTTTTCACGTGATTAAAGAATTTTGTACTCATTTTAAGAAACTCCAGGTTTGGTTATCTAAAGTAACCCCATTTTCGGCTTGATTAAAAGACATTTTATTGTTATTTGTACTCAAAACTTTTAGTACGACTCGTACTCAAAGTAAGTAGAAAATACTTGAATTTAATACGGCGTTTTTCTTTCTGTGTACTTATGTATTAATTTAACTTGTATAAAATTTGTCAAAAGCAGAAATAAATAAAATTTAGAAATCTTTTAAACTGTAAATAGAAACAGTCCCTAAAAAACAGTTGCGGGCGAAGATAAATTCTGAAAAATTCATTTAGATCAAAAACCTTTAAATTTTTCCTAAAATCACTAAAACTATTAATAAAAGCCGAAACTGAAAAAATTTCTGAAGCCGAAAGAACTACAAATATTAAAAAAAAAGCATAAATGGAAAGCTCGCAAAAAGCGTTAAAGGATAACTAACAACGGAACAACTCCCAGATTCACAAAAACGAACATAAACTTCTTTATAAAAATTTGTGTGAAACACTCAGTTTTTTGAGCATTTTTTATAAAATTTTGTTTAAAAACTTTTCTTTTTCCTTCTGAATCGGGCGCCTTAGTGAAAAATTTGTAAATAAAACATATTTTAAAAATAAAAAAAATTATAACAGAATTGATTTAAAAATATGGGAAAAGAATCAAAATTATACGAATAATGTGAAAAACAACTGTAGTAAAGAAATCAAAAATGTAATGAAAAATTGATTGAGTTTAATTTAATTACTTCATATCTTGATGCAGATCATATCTTTATCGATATGATTCGATACAGCATATATTAAGGGCGATTCTATTCTAGACAACATTTAACATTAATTTTCAAATCACACTATATGATACTTTTTTTGATGCCAATTTAAAGTAAAATATCTATATTTTATAACAATATAATGTTTTCAGACGTAAGATTAAATATAAATTTGTTGAGCACTTCGAAGCATTAAGATTTATAGATTTGGCGCGAACAGAAAATTCATACGTGGTATACGATATAAAAAAATGTAACTAAAAAGAATTCAGTTCATCGGAATTATTGATTTTAAAAATCTAATGTTAACATGTTGCACCCGTCATGCAAAACGTATAAAAGTCTACTTTTTCATAGAAAAGAAATGCCAATGTTTTGAAACTTTGTGAAAGTAAGAAAAAGTCAAAGACAAATAGAAATCTATTAAAGTGAAGTGTATATTCTGATTAGTGTTGAAATTAACGTTGATTCAAAATGGTTGCACCTGTCATCACAATATTTGAATGACGGGTGCAACAGAAATTACTTTTAGCATTATTGTATAATTGATCATATTTCATGTTTTCACATGGCAAAGATAGACTAGGTGGAAATATAAAAAGAACAGTGTGGACCGCTGTAAAGTTCCGACAAGCCCTTGATGGCGCGCGCAGTCTTTGTACAAATATCGTTTTTTATATTCGTACCAAAGGAAGATATTGACGCAGTGTAGAGTGTGGTAGATGATGAATGGAAAATGTTGAAAAACATTCGTGGATTTCAAGGAAAACACTCATTCCAATTTGAAGAGGGCAATCGAGTTTCCATGGAGCGAATTTCCAAGTCCAACATAAGAAGCACGATGGTTTTCAAAACTACAAACGAAGCAGAAAATAGTTGGGATGAGGACGTTTAAAAATCGATTTCATGCTTGATTCATCAACATGCTGATGTATCTATTGAAATAACTTAGATGCTGTGTAACCGCTATAATTTTCGTATTGAAAAGTGAATTTTTTATTGTTTATTTTTAACTTTTCTTTATAATTTTAAAATATTTGAAAAAATGAATTGATTGAGTACTTGTTGATTTTTAATTAATGACAAATGAGTTTTTTATTGTGAATTTTTATTTGTTGCTTAATAAATAACAATATTTTGAATACTTATGTGAAAATGAAGAAAAAAAATGGATTTTTGTTTAGTTATTTTAGACGCTTGCACCCGTCATAATTGCATGTTGCACCCGTCATGGCTTAAAGAGCCAATTTCTTATTATTGGATTATATTTCTCTATGATGTTTGATTTGATAATCAAATTCTGATATCTCATTTCACAATAAAAAAGAATAATACAATAAAAGTTTAAAAATTAACAGAGTTTTGTGTTTTTTTGGTATAATCTTATGAAAGTTGGGCAATTTGGTTGCACCCGTCATGCGCTTTAAAGCGCTCTCGTGGCTATTTGATCGTTTCGTATAAATTCTTGTAAATAGATAACAACAGTATATAAAAAAATTTTACCCCTTCTAGAAATAACTTAATTGAAAATGTGTTTCTTTCTATTAGTAAAAGACGTTTAAAGCATCTAAATGTTGCACCCGTCAGAATAGAAGGTTAAAACCTTTTTTTGCTTATTTCAAAATATTTTTGAATTTTAATTTAAGAGCATATTTGTCATGTTTTAAAAGCATATTTTCCAGTTTTAGATGAATTTTTATGCGTATAAAACACTGTTGTTAGGACATCTTTTTGGTTGTCCTGACTATAACAATTTATTGTACCTTAAGAAATGTTGTAATATTAATTTAATTATTTAATTTATTTAAACTTCAGTCGTCTATCCACTGGAGTGGATTTACCTGCAAACATCATATATTCCACATCGATAGTTATTAAATTAGTCTTGAGTTTTTAATTAATTGAATTAATTTTTAATTAAAAATATTTATATTAAAAAAAGGAACACAACAACGATCCAGAACATAAAATATTTGTATTTATTTGCTATAAACAAATATATGTTTCCTGTAAATTTCTTTGTTGCATATGGAACGACGAACTTTTTATACCTGCCACCCACACCTCCTGCAATCAATAAAACACATCATGTCAAAAACACTTATATTTTCATTCGCAATCACAACTGATCACTCATCATTCACAAGTTTATTGACATCGATTTATGTATGCTACGAGTGGCTTTTTTGCGCAAACAAAATGTCAATAATTAATTTTCCCGTCAGTGTATGCAGTAGAGAAGTGTGAGTGTGTGCATGTGTGTGTTGTTTGCAACAGATACAATTTGAATTAATTTGAAATATTTGCAAGTTAATCTTTTTTTAATGAAAGAACAACAACAACAAACACACACAATCGAAATTAAAATGCATCTCAGGTGATTTTGATTAAAATGAATACAATTTTAATTTATTTATTTTACATTTACTTTATTTTTTTTATATTTTTTTTAATTTAATTTAAATTCTTTGATAAAACTGCTGGCATGTCTTCCTTGTGCCTCAGAGTGTGATCGCTGATCACTTCATGTTCATTTCATTAAAAATCTGTACATTTATTTCTCTATCTGTCTGCCTGTTTATCCGTTCACTCATTCATTCATGCATCCATCTGTATGGACTGATTATCTGTTTCTCTGCCTGTCTGTCTGTCTGTCTGTCTGTCTGTCTTTCATATGTCTGTAGATTTTTGTAATTGTTGCCATTGTAAAAGTGCAAACGAGTGTCAATCATTTGCTCTGTTGCTCCATTGACCCCAAAATGGGGCGAGCTAAACTCAAGCAGATTTTTAGCGATCAGCTCTCTTAACAAATACACTTTAATAAATTTATTTATTGTTATTGTTTGTTATTTTAAATATCATCATACAGCAATGCAAATCAATTCAATAAAAAAACTAATTATTCAATTACTCTTGTTATTAAATCCATGACGATATTTTTCTTCTTATTTACGCAAAACTCACCACAAGTGTTAAGACAACTTTTTTTATAGCTAAACTTTAATTTTTTTTCTGTGTACTTGTAAATTTGTATTTGTGTTCAATGTTATTTGCCTGACTGCCAATTGTTTTGTTTTCTGTTTACTATTCATTTCTCTGAGTGTTGGCGTAAATGTTAAATGCCAACAAATATCTTTAGCAGATGTATTTTACAATTAAGATTAACATCTGGTTTGAAAACTATTTAAATATTTCTTGATTATATTTGCCACTTTGGCAAAGCTGAATAACAAAGCAATTAACTAAATAGAAATTGATAATCGAAAATTTTAAAGTAATTTAGTTTTGGGGAGTTGCGATATTTTAAATGGACTTCATTCAAAATTAACCAGTTTTAACCAAAAGAAAAAAAACAGATAAACAAATTCAGAGCGAGAAATCCTTAAACAGTTTTGTTGACCTTTTTTCTTCTTCAGATATTTGTATAATAAACTAATCGTGTCATCAGTGGAATTGTAACAGGTTAAAATAATTTATCGATGTTGTGCTATTTATTGGTCACAAGGGGAAGTCAATAAGTCTTCGCAACAGCAGAAGAAACAGATTTTTTTTGGCTATTTGTTTCTCAACATGCATGAGCTCGTTTTACCTCGATGCAGTTCATTCAGTGATTCTCAAACTTTACTAGAACCCCTGCCAAGTGAGATTTCGAAAGACTTTCAAAACAAGCTACTGTTGCAAAGATGAGGAGGAGAAGAAGGAGCAGAAAGAGTCAAGTTCGCCTAGAATAGGTTTCCAAATTTAATTTGGTAACATGAAGATGTCGCTGAGACTGAAGCACATGCTGGGGTCCCAGTTCGGAATTTCGGGTATCTATATTTAAGTACTGAACCCCAGTATTTACAAAAACTCACCCGCTTTAGCATCTCCAGTCTTTTAGCTTAGAAGTCGAGATGAAAACGTAAATGGCCAACGTAATAAAAACGTTTTAATAACATCTCTAAAGATTTTTTTTAATCCGATTTCGGAACTTTTTATCACATTTAAGATTCACTTTTATTGTTAATTTTTTACAAAAATTCAGTGCAGAAATAAAGGAAAAAGTATGCAGCAAATTAAAGCTAAATTCAGTTTTTTTTGTGAGTTTTCTTCTATTTTTAGGGCAAATTATATATTCGTCAAAGTTTCGATGTAATTTCTGCTGAGTTTGAAATTTTTTTATGATTTCAATTCAAGATTAATATAATGATTTTAATTAGCAGCGTTCTCAGTTTTGGGGATTTGCCCCCCAAATAGGGGATCGCTTTGTGATTGGGGATATAATTTCGATAACACACCCAGGGAATTTTTTTGGGAAAAAAGCTCTTTTTTCGCTGGGGATTTTTGGCGATAATATATTATTCTAAATCTTGTTATTTAATTTTTCTTTTTTGTATTCAAATTCCTGTACATATTAACAAATGATATTTTTCTGCTTGATGTTGGGAACATTCAAAATATTCGCAACAGAATACAGTATGACCTATTAGAAGCTCTTCTTAGAATAAATATATGTACACTTTTAAAATTATGCAGTTTGCTGTGCCGAATTTATTCCATCTTCTCAAATGCTAACACTTTTTAATACAAGCAACATATGCAACAAAATTGCATTGCTTGATGAATCTGAAGATTTTGATTCTGAAGTTTTTGAAATGATAAATATTGATACATAATTGTTTTTTTTGTGCGCTTTTTACGTTAACCTTTTTATATACAGGGTGTCCGCCGGGAAGGTATACTACTTTGTTTGTTCATAGTTCTTGATTAAATGACAGACAATGGATCTTATATTGATAAATGTTTTATTTAATGTCGGCAATTATGTATGGAATACAATATCAGATAAATGTCCGCCTCTGTTAGCCTCACAATTGCGAGCCATTTTGAGTACATTTTACATTACATTCTCACACATTTCACGCGGTATTTCATTAATTTCATCACGAATATTTTGTTTGAGGTGCTCAAGAGTTTCTGGTGTGTTTGCATAAGCCTTGCTTTTTAGATATCCCCACAAAAAGAAGTCCGGAGCAGTCAAATCAGGCGACCGTGGAGGCCAGTCAACATCACCATTTCTTGAAATAACTTGTTGTGGAAAGAGGTCTTGCAGTGATTCCATTGTAATCCTGGCTGTATGCGATGTGGCACCGTGTTGTTGATACCAAATGTTAATCCAGCACAAAGCATGCAGCTGTGGCGTTGAAAAGTTTTCAATCGTATCACGATATCGCTCCCCATTCTCAGTTATCGTTACGCCGTTTTCATTTTCAAAGAAGTAAAGTCCAATGATTCCTTCTGACCAAATTACACACGAGACTGTCACTTAATGGATGCAAAGGTGACTGATGAATAGTTTAAGGGTTTTCCATTGCCCGGAACCGACTATTCTGTTTATTCACGTATCCATCCATTCAGATGAAAATGTGCCTCGTCACTCATTATGATTTTTTCATGAAAATCGAGGTTGTCATGGGCGAGCTGTAACATCCTATTGGCATATGTACGTCGGCATAAATAGTCTTGAGGAAGAAGCTCTTGTTTCAACTGAATCTTAAATGGAAACAAATGCAAATCCTTGTGCAAAATTGTGGTTAAAGTTGTTCTCGGAAGACAAAGCTCCTCAGCACGGCGGTGAGTTGAGGTTTATGGATTGTTTTGAACACTTTCTTGAGCAGTAGTAATGTTTTCAGCCGATCTTGCAGTACGTTGTGGTCCATGCTTAGGCCTATCGCATACAGAACCTCTTTCTTCGAAATCATTCATTACACGATAAATAGTGCGTTTTGTTGGCCCGTTGTTTCTCTAAAAAATTTCACGTAACTTTCTCATCGTCATAGTAATCGATGATTGATTTTGATAAAATATTTTAACGATTAAAACACGTTGGTTTACCGAATATTTTTCCATAGAAAAATTGCCACGTGTCTACTTCACGACTGCCAAATATCAACTGTCAAGTCCAATGTTTACCAAAACGGCGGCAAAACAAAGTAGTATAACTTTTTTAGAAAAGAAAATGCCAGAAGTAAATAAATATATGCATGTGTTTCCTTTGACACAATATTATTTCATTTTTAAGGATATTTATAAATTAACAAATCGTCGTGGTGAATGCAATATGCTGTATGTCACTAAATCATACTTTTGCAGGAAAGACAAAAACTGAATATTTCTGAGAAAAATTGTTTTTTTTAGTTTCGCTGGCTAGAATATAATAATAAATCGCCACGATTCACACTGTATCCAATGTTAGTATCCAATGCAGAATGACACAATTTATAGGTTTTATCTCGAAAGAACACTCCATGCCACTGCCAAATCAAGCGTGCGATTGACATACGTCCTTTTGCAGTAACCAAAAGAAGCGCGCAAAAGCTCTCTTCTGATTGCCTGAACGGCACGAGATAAATGCAAGTTGTAGGAGCCCCAATTTTGGTTACAACGCTACAATAAAACCAAATTCAATTTTTTTTTGACATACAGCCTATTGCATTCACCACGACGAAATAACAAAAAGCTTATATTCAATATTTTACAAATTTTGTTAAGAAAAAAAGTTGTATATTGTTCAAAGAACTTTTACAAATAAATGTTTAGTATTCCAGAAGAATCTATCTATTGTGACCGAGAAATATTGAATATGATAAAGCTTCCTGTTATTTGTTAATTTATAAGCTTGAAAATTCATATTACAGATCTGTGGGGATTTCGGGGATAGGAAATTAGCTATTTTGGGGTATTCGGGGAATGAAAAATTGCAAATTGAGGATATTGTATAAAATAAAACTAGGAACAGTGTTAGTAAGTAACAAAATACTCTTCAACACAAAGTGCCTATCATCTGCATTACTTTGCAGTTGTTTTCCAATGACTTATTTGACCCCATTTCCACAGGCAATGTTTGAGGGTGAGAAAGGAAGGAAGACTGGGGGTGAGTACAGGAGAATTTCTATCTATTGCGATGCGAAAGTCGTTTCATTGCAACAAAATTTCGATTTTGTACCAATTTTCTTTCGCATCGCAATGGACTTTATTGTACTCGCAAAGTTGCTTTCTTCTTCGCTCGTCGTCAACACAAAGTTGTATTGGGTTGCATGTTTGTGTGTTTTTGGTTTGCACGTTGATCCAATAAAAGAACACAAAATTTTGTAAAAGTTAAGGTTTTTTGTAAGCAGAAGTGAGATTGAAAAGACTTTGGCAAAGTAAACTTTGTGTGTGGTAAAAGTGGTGTAGAAGATAAAAAAGCCATTTATGATGTGACTGTCGCAGTTGTAGAGCGTCCGTTTATCATACGCACAAGATAAAAATGTAGGTCTTTTGAAATTGTTTCTGCGTGTGTGTGTATTATAATAAAAATTATAAGTAAATATTATAAGTAAAATAAATTACAAAAACTCGTTCAAAAGTACGAGTTCAATACTCAAAGTAGATTTAAAATTTTTTAGCGTATTTTGCGCATTTAATGAATTCTAAATTGTTTACAGTGCCAAAATTAAAGAAGTGAGAAGAAGTATGTACTTCACACTAATTCAGTACTTTGCCATCAATGTTTTTTTTTGCTGGAACGTTGAACGATGACCTTACAAATTACAAATTTTCAGTTAAATTTTGTTTATATTTTTTTATTCCTCATTCTACCAACTAAAAGTCTTAAGGTCCTACCATTGTGAGTCCCTTGTCAGAGTTTCAATAATAAGCCGCTTAAAGGCTTCTTATGGACAATAATATTTTTAGATTTGTGTTTAATAATTTCAACACCTCTTGATGACTTTGAATTAATAAAAGAAACAACTTTTGTTATAAAAACTACCACAATAGGTTTTGTCAAAGTATTTATAAAGATTATGCTGTCCATTTGTCTATCCGTCTGTGTCTCTGTCTGTTTGTCTGTCTGCCTGCCTGTCTATCTGTTTGTTTCTGTTATTTATGTCATTATGTCTATTTAGCTAATCAACCCAAAAACCTGAAATAAAATACAGAAAAAATAACAAAAAAAAAAAAAAATAAAGGAAACAAAGAGCCCAGTTTTACCACGTGTTACTTTTATAATTTAATATAAAATTTATGATTTTTCATCTGACCATTTATGGGTTTTTAGACAATTATTAAAATCAAGTCAACAACTACTGCTTTCTGCTGCTCACTTTATTTACATATTTTGAGACGTTGTACCAAATAAACTCTAAATTTTTAGAGGCTTAATACCAGTTCGAAATAGGCAGGCTGACACTAAATATTGTGAAATTGTTTGTGTTTCTTTTTTATAAATATTAAAAAAAAAATTAAGAAAAGACAATTTTTGAAACGAATTCAGTTTCAGACAAGAGTAGCAACAGTAAAATCAACGAAATAAAAATGACAATCAAACGCTTAAAGTTTGTCAAAATCTTATCATAAAACTCGCATATGTGTCAAAAACTATAATTTTAAGTATAAATAATATAACAAAACACAACAATGGCAATAACAATACGAATAAAGACACAAATTTAATGGACATAGGCAACAAACAATGTCATAAATATGGCAACAACAACAACAACAACAACACAACAATAACGATACATATTAACAAAACGTATAAATAATTAATAATTGTTATTAATATATTTGAAATAACACACTTAGGTCTAGTTTATTTTTATTTTTGTATAAGTTAAACTTAGTTTAACACAGACAATTTTAAACGCACCACTTTAACTGGTTCTTGGGTAGTACGAGGGGAAGCCAAGAATTGTGTGCAAAATCATATGATAAATTGCAATGCATATCTGACATACTTTTGGGGAAATTCATCATTCAGCTTAATTTTTTATTTTATTAATTTTGCCAAATAGAGAAAATCAATTTTCAACTGTCATCAAACACTTGGACCAAAAAAGCAAATTGTATCAAAATAAATCAGCAAATAACAACCAAACTTTCAGGACATAAAAATATAGAAATAAGATTCGATTTAAAATAAAATTTGACTCCAACCAATCACGAAATTGTTATTATTAACTCAACAGTTTAATTGATTTAATTAAAATAAATGGTTTATCAAAATTAACGCAAGATTTGAATTAAATAGAAAACAATGTTTTTGACTTTTTCATTATTTTTGAGATATGAAATTAAATGAAAACACGTTGTTCTGTGGTGTAACGCTTAATTTTTGCAAGCTGTCAGCTGTCAAATTATTTTTTTAATGCTTACTAACACTTTACTGCACAAATGGCGGAAAATTGAAATCTTGCGTTAATTTTGTGACACCCTTTGCTATACAAATCAGTTAACAGTTTAATTGAAATATTTTTAAAAATTCATCTGTAAATTAATTTCAATATTTGAAGACTCAATAGTCTTTAAAATTATAGAACGCCTTTCACAAAATTAATAAAATAATGTGCTGTTCATAGAATCCAAGCAATCAATTTGAGTAGAAAATATGTATGGAAACCACTCGAATAACTGAATGGTTTTCATACAAATTTTTCACTCAATTTGATTGCTTGGATTCTATGAACAGCACATAAGATTTTTATTACTTGTTTCTGAAAATTAAACTTTCGACAAAAATTTTATATTCAATATGACTCAAACTTCTTAAGAATTTTTTGAAAATTTATAATATTAATTTTTTGAGTAACTACGAAATAAATTAAGCTTAATTTAAATATTTTGTTTGCAATAATTTTTTCCGTAATAATGACAAATAAGTGCACTTATTTTTAATGTGATGGGCATTCTGAGATACTTTAGCAAAAACACTACTACACATCAGAAAATTTGCGGGGCTAAGACTTCTGTGATCTAGGACATCATATTGCTTTGAGCCGGTTTACATTGAGGGTGATGTATCTTCTTAAGTCCTCATGCGTTTACATAAAGACTTTTTTGTCGCAAGAATCAGGGAACTTTTACAAATTTAATTGATAAATTCTTCCTATTCCTTCATTCGCAGCAGTGCTGCCATAAAAGGACAGTTTCTTAGTTTGAGAAATATAAAATTAATATCCTTACAGGCAATACTGGCAATAATTAATAGAGCAAAAGTAAAAGTAATTATTAAAAACAAAATGTCTGATTTAACCAAAGAAGAAATTATTGAATAAAGCAAGTCAAAAATTGGTTTCACTGGCAATACTACCTCATACATAACAAAACAAAAATACCAGCGAAAGAAATATGCAAAAGAGAAGAGACAATATTATCGCTTCGAATCCCATTACGTACGACTCTTGCTACCCCGAAAGCTTCTCTATACTTTCCCCACCACAAACTCGAGTCGCAAGCGACATGTCGCAAGGATATCACCCTGAATGCAAACATGCTCTTTGAAGTTATCACGCTAAACCCTTCAGCCAACAGCAGTCTCAAAATATAATTAAAAATAAAATTACATATTAGAGATGGATATCGCTCATGTGATTAGCGTGATCACGCATGAATGAATGAATGAATTGTTCTTGTTCGGGAAACACAGGACACTGGGACCAAAGATCTATTGTATCCCTTGCCAGGTGCTAGAGCAGCTCACCTGGACCTGTTTTCCTGAGGAATCTCAAGATTACCAGTGGCTCTAGTGTTGGCAGTTCCCACTCCTCTAATAGGTGCTTGCCCAATTGGGTATATCTTCTGTGGCATAAAGCTTCACAGTCCTTCAGAATATGCTCTGGAGTTTCGTCGTCGTAATCACAGAATCTGCACAGGCTATCATTCTCAAAGCCAAGTCTGTAGAGGTATTTTCTTAGTCTACAATGGCCTGTGAGGAAGCCTGTGAGCGTTCTTAGATTGTTTTTACCCTTATAAGGGTCATGAGAGCTGAGAAACGGTTTTGGTTATACATTCCATGCTTTGCATGCCTCAGTCCAGGGATATTGTATCAGTGATATTCCCTGGTACTTCTACTCACCATTGGTATATCTCCCCGCATTTTATCCAATCCAAGCCCACAAAACGGTTCTGGTCCGACCAGGGGCTTACTAGCCTCTTTCCTGGCCATTTTGTCTTCGTTTTCGTTTGCTGCCACCCCTGCGTGTCCAGGAACCCAGTATAGTGTGATGATCACGCATGATCGTTATTCGTTTTTTTCCACCACGTGAGTACAAATTTAATTTTGAGTGAGTAGATTTTTGGCGTGATTGCTTTGTGATTTTTTGTTGCTTTATAGTAAAATTTTTCATTTAATTTTTTTAATATATTATAGTTTTTTCATGAGTGTGACTTACTTTTTATTCGCTCGCTGTAACCAAAAATTTAAGGTCGGGGAGTGAAAAGCCACTCACGGCGCCATTACGGATCCAGTAAAATCTTTGAGGTCAAAGTAATGAGTTTTTAATTGAAGAGTTCTTAATAAAAATTAAGGACTTATAATTTTTTTAATCTTTTTTTTAGCACTAAATTTTTGTTTTTTATTTTAGGGCCTTTTAAAAGTTTTAATTTTGACGAACACTTTAAGGTTTAACAGTAATTTGAAAATAACGCTTGATATCGAATTAAGAAAGTGAAATTCGTCAGGTGTTTGAATATTCTTAAATTAACATAAATTTAAATCATAAGCCTCTGCCCACGTTCATTATATGAAATAATAAAAAGATCAAGGATTTTTAAAACATTTGACTTTATGTTTGTTGGGTTATCTGATGACCTTAGTTAATTCAAAACATCAAGAAACTTAATTAAGGTCGCTCAAGTATAAAATAAACAAATTCGAATGCAATGATATTTAAATCTAATAGAAATATTCCAAGTAGCGTGTTTTTCTAGATATTTTCAGGAACTATTTATATATAAAAAATTTTAACATTCGAACTAGACCTGAGTTGCTGTTGTTTCGTTTTCTAATGAAACACCGCAAGAGATCAGCTTTGGCAATCTTTTTTTTTTTTTAAGAACAAACACAAACCCCGAAGCCATTTTGGCTTGTCTGCAGAAACAGTCAGGGTCTAGGCAGGAATCGAACCTATGATCTTTAGACTAATACTCTAGTACGCTTTGTATTAGTCTAAGGGTAATCTCGCCTTCCTGCTAGGCAGCCACACACTTGAACATGAACTCTAACACGCCTAAACTTCAACTGTAAACAATTTCATTTTGGCATCTTGAATGGTTCACCAGTTGCCGGAATATTTCAAAAATAAAAAAATATTTAAGCCACTGTGCACTGAAGGTTTTACCAATATTTAACATTCCTGATTTAATATCAACCACATTCTTTCTGTCTTTTTTTATTAATTGTTAGTAAAAAAAATTGTTGTTTCTTCAAAAATATTTGCCTGAAACAAAAGTATAATTAATTACACACCAGCGAATGTTTATTAATTTAAAATACAATTTCTGAAAACGAATTCAAGTGTAGCGAAAGTAAAAAACCAAAAAATTCTAAAAATTAAACCGGATTGTAACGCCACGGGACTAAAATAATTTTATGCGTTTTTTTTTGGTTTTTTCTTTTTTAATTTTTTGTTAAAAACAATTTAAAAATATTTATATTATTTAAAAAAAAATAGAAGATGGGAATTCCGCAAAAATGACGCCAGTTTGTTCAATAAAAAAATATAACTTGTTTTAAGTACGTATTTCAAAAAAAAAGAATGACAATGCGAAAAAATTATATATTTGACAAAAAAATAATAATAATAAATAAAAAATTACACATTCTTATAAAAGAAGCAGCAGTTAAAAATAGTTAAATATAATATTGACTTAAGAAATATCTATTTTATCGTACGAGGGTAGCAGTTTATGTTTTAAGCCTTGACAAGTCTGACACTTGAGAGGTGACATTGCAAAAATTAAAATGAAATCGAACCTTCGATTGGGTTAGATTAATGGGGTAACCACTATTAAGTGGCGGCTGACTCGGTCGCTCTGAAACTAATGGAGGCAATGATGCAGAAGTTCTTATTTTTCGGGCTACATTCACGTGCAATTCTCGGAATTGAGTCCCAAATTAATGAGCTGAAAAATGTTGTAATATGTTAGCTAAATTGATTATATGTGAACTCTAAGTTTAGTTGCTCAATTAAAAAAAATTTGGACAATTAAGAAGGCATGTCTGAGCATCGTATAAGATAATATGTGTTTACCTATTTCTGTTTTTAATTTAAGAAATGTCGTATATCAAGCTCTGATCAAGAGTAGTGGAAAAGGGGATAATTGATATTGTGTTATTAAAAGAAAATTTATTTCTTCTGGATCTACAACTGGTTATATGCTATTTAGTACTTTCTTACTGTCAGCCCTACAATATATTTTAAATAGTAGCCCTCGTATATATGTTGACTTCTTTTCTTCAAAACAAATTCCTTCAAGCAAGCAAATAAATTAAACTTGTTTAAAATGCCATAAAATAAATAGATTTTATTGTTAAATAACATTTAACAGATTTTTCCCCATTAAAAATTGTTTATTCAAAAAGACAAAAAATAATACGTACCAGAAAAATTGCGTTACTAAAAGAGCTATTAACACGTTAGTGTTAATTGGCAGTTTTTTCTTTTAATGAAATCCGCCAACAACTACAACAACAGCCAAAAGTAATAACATGTCTATTAAATACTTGTGAGAGTTGCTACAAGTGTCGTTAACTTTTATTTGCCTACTACAAGATTACGTTAATTTTTAGAGCAAATTTAAGAAAAATAAGTAAAGCTATATTTGGAACTGAGATCTTTAAAAAAAATATTTGTATGCCATTGTTTGTCATGTAAAAGTTAGAGACCATGTCTTGTAGCACTTACGCGTTAAGTGGCAAAACAATTCGTAGTTGTGAAATATTTGTTCATTATAAAGCTATTAATAAGTTTTGCTCTACGATTCTTTTAATAAACTGCTAAAAATGTTTATTTTTAGAATAATATATTTTAGAACGTTATAAAAAAAAACAAGTTGCTTTAACAATGAACTTTATTGTAGATTTAACAAACGTTTTAAAGGTTCTTCTTTCGATTTTTCGAACTTTCAATTGAAAGTTGAGGGGTAAAAAAGTGGTTACACATAATCAAAATATTTATCCCAAAATTGTACTGTAAGCCTTCTGATACACCAGAGCTCCATATTCAAATTGAACGCCATAAATAAGTGAAATCTTAAAATGTGCTTCAAAGTCAATCGTTTTGTATCCCTCCAGTCATATTCAAGTGGAATATTTTCGTGAACCACTTTAAACATTTATCTCTTCATTGTATGGTTCCTTTATGTTCCGTTTTTAAATAAAACGTAAAAATATGGTTGCAATTCGACCTTCTCGTAAACGTTTGCTTTACTAAATTCTTTTAATTTCGCAAAAATAAAATAAAAACACAAAGAGTTTAAGATTTATTTGCTCAAAACTGTTTATTTACTTTATAACACTTTGAGAATAAATACACGAAGTAACTTGTCTTTTCTTATCTTGTCATTCACAATCCTGTGTCCATGGTAGAATAATCTAGGAAGTAGCGAAGCGTTAACGAACTTTTTTTTGGGGGGGGGTTCACATCTATCAAAATTTGTTTATGTTTTACCAACAAATATCCACATTACAAAAAAAAAAGCACAGTGAACATTTATTTACAAATACAAATAAGAAAAGGATAGTGAAAGAAAATACTTTATAGAGCAGAAAATGCAACCAAACACACATGTGAATACAGTCAAATTTCCATAACTCGAACTGCTACAACGCGATCCAATTCGATTGGCAGTAGTGTTATGAGAAAATAGAAAAATAACGAACGATTCTCCTTTCGTAACTCGAACTTCCATAACTCGAACTTCCATAACTCGAACTTCTCCATTGCTCGAACGAAATTACATGCATATTCTATAACTCGAAGGGATTTGCATACATATTATTGAAGTACATGGTTTGGAATTAAATTCTTTTATTCGGGGTATCCCATCTTAAGCGGAACGGCGAGTGATGGCGTAGGTTCAGCGAATGAAACTTTTCAGTAGCCTTCCAGAAATGATGTAGAGAATTTTTATCGAATTTATATTTGCAAACTATAGCTGATGAGCTTTATAAGGCTTTGAACAATTTAAAGAAATGTTTTATTGAATATAAAAAAGTAACTTTTCACTCGGTAATTTCAGAATATTTTACTTCAAACTATAACTTATTTATTTTATGGTTTTTTCCATCATAAATTTTTTCGCGACATTTAGTCAACATGTTGTGTTTAATCTCCACAGCTGATCAAGAGACTTATGCGCTTTTATATTCTAATGCAACGCCGTTTTGTTAGGTGGCGACTGCGAATTATTTTGTTAAATTTTGCTTTACAAATGCGATAAAGTAACGAAAATAATGAAGTAAAATTAGAACACAAATTATTAAATTTATATTAATCGAGATTGCCTCGATATCTTTTTTCAAAGATTTAAAAAACTTTTGTTTGTTTGAGGGTTTTTAGCTAGTCTATATACATACATTTCATTGGTGCTAAAGCCAAATCAGAACACAAATAAGAACACAAATTTCATAAAATGTACGTCGGTTTTTTATGGTGTCTATTTATATTAATTACATTATTAGTTCAATATAAGGTTAAAAAAATTTTTTGAACACAGTGCCGTCTTAGCGTTGGAATATATATACTATCGGCGCAGGTTTATTATTTTATTGGAGTATTTTTCTGTGCATTTTTATGATGTGAATTTAAGGTGAAGATTTTAAATTCAAAGTGGAAAATTCCTGCCAAGAAAAACTTCATTGCAAATTCTGTGTTGTCCATACTTTTGAGTGTAAGCCAAACCAATTAATTTAGCAAATTTAAATGATTTCTTTTGCAGGCTTTTTATTTCTTTTCAATTGTTTACATTAATCAGCTGTTCATTATCAAATTACATGTCGAGCCGTTTCTTAGGCGTAACTGTTGGGCTCAATAGTTGACAACAGTTTCTCAATAGTTGAGCGCAACAGCTACGTCTTATGAACGCGAAAATTAATAGTTTCCTTATTAAATTAGCTATCTACATATATTATTAATAGGCAAACACGTTTTTTTAGATCCCTTTTACTGAACCGATTTTGGAAAGATTTATATGTTTTTAAACGGGGTTTTACATAGATGTGCACAATCTCAATTTTATTTTAAGCGGTTTGATGTTTAGAAAGCTATAAGCGTTTAAAGTTGCTACAAACACATGCACACTTATTGCACGTGTACGAGCACTCGTATGTATCGGCTTTAACTTGAAAAATAAATGAAGTGTGCATTTGTGTTTGTCCAATTTGTTTTTTGTGTTTGTATTTTATCGTAGGTATTTGTGTAAATGTTTAATATTAGTTTCTAGAATGCGGTGGATTGAGTTGATCGCTCGGTACACTAGTTATATTTCATTGTTGTAGTACGTAAGTGAAGCCCATAACATTGTACCTTATTTAGCTTACGAGTTTCGTGAATAAATTATTTTAATAATTTAAAAACAATAGAAAAGTTTTGATTTACTTCTGGCGTTCAAATTGAATTGGGCGTTTGGATGTCTTTGAGGACTTATAATAGAATTGTATTACAAATAGTTTTACGGGAGTTGTAGTCCCATGTTCGGAATAGGAGCTTAAACGACCCGTTTAGCAAAGCCTTAGACGGTGTTTATGTTTCACAAAAATGTTCCTCGCAGTGTTTTTTATTAAACTGCTGAACACACATTTTACCTAATATGTAAAAATTACAAGCTTTTCTATAGCGATACACTATAACCAGGGGGTGAAGAAAGGGGGGAACCTTAACTCCCCAAAAAATAAGACTTAGGTGTTAACTTTAAAAACGCCGCTACACGGATATTTGTGTTTGGTCGCCTCTACCAGAATCAGTCATTAACATCGTGATATATATATTTTTGCTAAGCTACAGCGTAATTAAAGTTTAGCGATTTAAAGCACATTTTCATAAAAATTTCATGAATGCAAGCAATTCTATGGTGACTTTATATGCTCGGTACGTGGAATATTAGCTTCACTGCGTAGAGATCTGGGCCTAGGCGGACTTGAGAATTTTCTCTCCTTGATAGGTCGAATAGTGGATAAAGAAATAAACCCACTTGCGAGTAGCTTCGCATAAGCAGAAAAGTTTACATCGGCAGATTGACACAATGCATTCAAAGTCAACCAAATGGCGAGCCATCATCCTCATGGTCGTATGTTGCCTCAATGAAGATTGATATATCTTCTTTTTAACAGACTTTTCTCCCGTGTTGCTTAGAATGCAATACCAGCTTTCATTGGCTTAAAAAACACGCTTATTGAAAAAAAAACATTTTTAACATCCAATTTAGTGGCCATAAGCGATTAGAAACATTGTAGACACCAAAATAGTATTTCTCTATTTTCGCTTCCACTTGCTTTTTCTTTTTATGGCGACCCCTTTTAAAAAAATAAACCCCTTACGAGTATTATTTTCTGTCTGTCTTGTCAGCACTAAAACTCACACTTATATTTTCATTGGGGCTATTCAATCATTTTACTCACGTTACAATTTAGTTTTTTTTTCCTTTCTATCTATAAAATAATTTGTATTTTTGTATCTATTTATTTATTTCACGGCATTAATTAGAAATTTAAATTTATAAACACATACAGAAAGCACAATGACAATAATAATAAAAAGATATGAAAATAATATTATATTTATTTTTATAGACGCTGGACGCTATAAATGGAAACGCATTTTTAATTAGTGTTAACAAGCAGATGGATCTCAGTAAAATATTAATTGAAAAATCGTAGTTGGGTTTTTATTTTTGTGAAAATTAAAATAGCAATTAAAAATAACTAAAGCAAACAAGGAACGAAAGAAATTGTATTGAATGAAAAAGAAAAACAATTAATATGCAGGTGAGTATACCGGAATCAAATTGATAGCGTTCACAAATAACTTAATGGCTATTTGTACAAATTTATTAAATCCAATTAAAGTATTGAGTGGAAGGAGCTACTGTTTTCAAAATTCTAAGAATACATTTGTATTTTTATCAACTAAATAAAAGTCATGAATGACACTGAAATTAAAATAAATAAGTCCTTAGAGACTTTATTTTTAACTTCAATTCATGTAATGATGCATGCAGAGAAATAGATCATAAATATTAAATGAGGGTATGAGAATCATGCAGAAGTGTAAGAATCTAGACGAAACATTAAAAAGTTCCTTATTTATAATAATTTTTTAAAATACCTCCAACGCAATTACATGGTATTTCTAACAAAAAATGGTTTATGAAAGGATTCTAGGTTATCGGTTTCTTGGAGTCCTGGACTGTCACAGGGATGAACCACTCCCCGACCTCTTGGGCTTTGTGAAAAGTTCTGGACCTTTAATACAAGAATTTCGTAGGAATATACAAGCCGTATTCTTCTGTGTATCACAAAGGGACTAATGACCTCCGCGCTTAGCAGCTATTCTGCGGGCAGCCTTTCTAACTTAACCTAGCCTAGTCTACAATTTCAATACCAGAAATTTTCATTGTTTTAGCTTGTTTATGCATTGTAAAAAAAACTGTCAAGCTTTTTCACAAACTTATAAGAAGATTAAAATTATACTCAAAACAGTAAATAATAATTTATAAAAGGTTTTATAATATCAAGGTCTAGTTACAGGGGTACCCATTGCAATGGCTTAGGGGTTGTTCAGACAGTACGTAACGTACTTCGGGTGGGAGGAGTTGAATATTTTTTGCGAAATTAATTATTTATACTGAAAAGTTGTTTAGATATGTGAGCACCTTTTTGTATGATTTATTAATTTAAAAACGCAAATTGTAAAACTCACCTTTTTATCAAGTTCCGTTTCCTTATCCTCTTATTTTTTAACACTTCCGTTTCTAGAAAACTTTTTCTTGTTAACAAAGCGGCCACATTTTCAATATAAATTTATCTCAGTAAGGAAATATGTAAAAAATTTTATATTTATTTATCTACTTTTTGAGAATTTGTGAGCACTTCTTACAGAAACACGAATTTCTTTAATGATTCATTTGTTAACTATTTAAACCAATTTATGTTGTTTTTTTCTCTCTCTTTTTTTCCTTCACTTCTCAGTGAATATGTTGGCAAATTATTTGATCTATTAAGAATTTCAATGCTGGTACATTGATTTTCTTATTTTCTTTGTTATTTTTCTTGTTGTTTTTAAGGTGTTAAACAATTCTATCATTTATTTGATCGTTTTAAATGATTCAAAACATTTAATTTTAAATTTTAGCACAAAACATTTAATTTCGATTTTTTTTCACTTCTGTTTGGTTGATAACAGCAGGTGGGTATTTTCTCTAAAGTGCATATGTTACACTTAGTACGCTCAGCGATTTGTTTTATTTTATTTTCAATAATTTTGTTTTTCTTCGTATTTTTTACAATTTGAAGTGTCACTGATCTCGTGTTTTTTTTTAATTGTGTTTGTAGTATTTAATTTAAATAAAGCACGCGTGTCTTCTTTTTATTTCATCGATGAAAAATTAAAAAAAAAATTCTTTGTTTTTGTTATTTTATTTATTTTTTGTTAAACAATCGGATTTAAATGAGCACTGATCATTGATCTTTTAATAAAAACAAAAGTATTTTATATGTGATATTTCGATTTTATTAAAAAGCGTTGATGAGATTTTGTTTTTTTTTAATTTTAATAATTAACACTTTCCTTGGCTTTCATAAAAGAATCAAGCAGCACAAGAATTATTTTCAGGAAACTCTTAAATTGACAATTAAGAGCTATTTTGTATTTGAAAAAAGACGCAAATAATATTCTCTTTCAGTACGAAAATTTCTCAGAGTGTAGATATTTTGATTTTCAACATAGAATTTATCCGCTCTGTTCTTTGTTGTTATTATTAGGAAATCTCCTGTTAGATTAAAAACGTACATATGTAAGTTTCTTAACTAGAGTTTAAAATTCAATTGTGTTTGTTGCCCAAAACTTCTCTCTTTAGCAGAATTATGTGTGTTGTTGTATTTGTTAATGCTGCAGCGGCTACAGTTTACTGTTCATCTTTGTATTGTCCGTGTATGCACTTAACGTTTGTTTTGTTTTGCTTACACACACACATACACACTTGCATATATAATAGCGCACACAAATAAACATGCACAGACTTGGTTCTGTTTTGTCTGCATCACGTGTCTGTCAGCTGGTTGGTGCCTTTCTTTTTCTGCTGTTTTTATGGTTTTTGATTTGTTTTCTTCTCGTACTTATTTCCTTTTAATAGAGCTCGACTCTGAGCTACTCAAACACCTGAAATACACACGCACAGTATGCATTGTACGCATTTAGTTGATGACAACAACAAATTATTTTATTTAATTTTTATCCATCTTTTGTCCATTTAATTTGTATTCAATCATCTGTTATAGCATTAATTCACAACCACTCTACTCTGTCATGGTAGTAGAATATTTAACGTTAACAAAGTACTTTTTTATTTTTACGAAACCATCAATATTTTTTGCAATCGCGCAATAACATATTCTGCAAAAAGAAGTAAAAACTTGATCATTAACAATTTTGTTATTTCAAATTTTATATCAACAGAAGTACTATTTAGAAATGTTCAATAATTGGGGAAGAAAACGGTTCAATATTAAACAAAAAATAATTAATAGTTAGTAATTAATTTTTGATAATAATTAATAAGTAATAATTAATAATTAATAATTAATAATTAATAATTAATAATTAATAATTAATAATTAATAATTAATAATTAATAATTAATAATTAATAATTAATAATTAATAATTAATAATTAATAATTAATAATTAATAATTAATAATTAATAATTAATAATTAATAATTAATAATTAATAATTAATAAATTATAAAATTATGCTTTTAAGATTTATGAATTTTTAATTGGAACAAGGACATCGCCACCATCCCCTTCATCTTTATTTAGAAGATGAAATTTCATTTAATGTTGTGAATTTTAAAAATGTGTAGCATTTAAGTCACTGTCTGATTAGTGGCAGAAGAAAAACTAATTGTCAAAAATTTTTCTATTCATACTACCCAAACTATCGATGTTAAACTTTAATCTGTCACAAAAGAAAATATCGGGAATATCCAAATTGGAAAGATGTTCTATAGGTGCATCATGACGGCGAGTTATTTTTTAGGACAAATGGTTTCCAATATTGCAAGAAGTCCATTCCTTCATGATATTTGTACACTTTTCCTTAACTGTCTCATCTGCCATCTCCGTTAGGTACCTGATTGGCCTTAAGGAAATCGCATTTAACATGACCGCCGCCAGCACTAGACAATGAAAATAAATGGAAAACCAACAAGACAACAATAAAGAAATATTGTACTAAAACAAGAAAACGACAATAAACACTTAACTTGGAAACAAGTGCAATTGTGAAAATATGAGTGAGTGAGTGTTGTTTGGGTTTCTTTTAGTCATTCACTCTTAATGAATAAATAATTTCGGTATTTTTTTGTAATGCTGTCTGTGACTTTGGCTCGTGATCGTATAATTACAACAATTCCTGTGTGTCATTTAGTAAATGTTGTTGTTATTTTTGTGTTATAGGTTTTTCTTAATCTGGTTGTTAACACAAAAAAAAAAAAGAACAACAATAGCAACAACAAAAATCGTGTATTTTATGTGGCTGCAAGGCTTTCCACATTTACGTACATACATATTTTGTTTCTGTTGTTAATTTTGAATTCGACAGGTTGTGTTTCTTTTGTTTTGCTACAAAATAAAAAAAATGAAATGATGAAATGGGTATGACAATGAAGAGGGAGGGAAATTGGTACCTGGTATATGCGTATTTAGTAGTATCGTCACACTGTGTTAACTGTTGGGATTGATCTTGTTGTTTTTATTGATCTGTAAAAAGGAAGCAAAAATTGACAGTGCCAAGCAGAAGATATTATACGTATGATCACATTACAGTGTAGGGAATATATGTTTGTGTTTTGTTAAGCACTTCTTGCGGAAATGATTGGAATTTGAGATAAAGTATGCAGTAGGCAAATAATCGCGTTCTATCCCTGATTTATACTAATGACAACTAACAAAAGGTACTTTTACCTGCGAATATACAACTGAAATATTTGTTTTTTAAATATCTTTTGCCTGTAGTTTATTAAGGAAAGAAGATAATTGGGTTTTGTGATAAAAGGAACGTTACAAAGTAAATTTATTAAGGGAAGTTAACACAGTAGGTCGCTGAAAAATCTCAATTTGGAAATTGGGACTGTCAATCAAATTTCAAACTATTAAATTTTTTTAACGATTGATTTAGGCGGGGTTTGCTATGAAAAGGAAAAGCGAAAAATTCGGTTCTATGCTGCCATCAACAAAAACTTATTGTTGAAATGTAAAATATTTAAGAAATTCAAAGATGAAAGAAACCAAATCTGCACCAGTGCACACACCAGTGGCTATTTGCCAGCATTTCGAAATATTGATGTTAAGCTTAAGTATTTTTATTATGGAAAAAATACATGTTAACATGAGTAACTTTCCATTCACGCTCATGTACTCATGCAATAAAAAAAGTTTACTCATGCGCGATCATGCACCCTCTTATATTTTTGAATCACGTTTATGAACGCTCACGTGGGGAGAAAAAAGTAAGTCACGCTCACACAATTCTCACGAAAAATAACTATAAAATACCTAAAACATTTAAAAGAAAAAAACACAACTAAAAATACAATCACGCTAAAAATCTACTCATTAACGTTCACTTACGGTTAATTTTTCTATGCTCACGTGATGCAAAGAAAAACTAATTACATGAGCGGTGCCCATCTCTGGTACATAAATATGTGTATTATTATTACTATTCATTTTGAATTAAAGAATTCAAGTTAATTCAAAATAATTAATTTAAATCATTTCTCGGCAAAATAAAATATTAGATTTTTGGAGGAAACAGCAACAATTGTTCACGCTTTCCGAATGTGATGTTTCAAAGAACTTCCCAAGGTGCGCAAAAAAAACTTACTTCTGAACTTAAAAAAGGCTTTTAAATTAAATTTT
This sequence comes from Gymnocheta viridis, assembly GCA_956483585.1. Lineage (NCBI taxonomy): Eukaryota > Metazoa > Arthropoda > Insecta > Diptera > Tachinidae > Gymnocheta > Gymnocheta viridis. The sequence continues at coordinate 62,165,942 of OY101443.1, read as the reverse complement.
TGGAAAATTTCTATTTAAATATGCTTTACTGTGCAATATAAAATTATATTAAAGAGGAACCTTAGTTTTAAAATGGCCTATCCTTGGTTAAAGGATTCGTTGGGTAGATAATTAAAAAGCGGTGAAAGAATTATTTAGTCATGTGGGTGTATTGGGAAATCTAAAAATGGCAACATTGCGTAATTAATGTTACAGTGAACTCGCGATAATATGATCTAATTAAAATCAATCATGTTAATATTTGCAGACTTGTTCATATTTGCGAATGGTATGAAAAGTTGGCACAAAACGACATATGCCTGCCCCATGAAGTTTCTTTATAAAATGAATATGAAAGTTTTAGTTGTTTTTAAATTATTCTATGCTAATTTTAAAATATTAACAAAAATTTTTTCATTAATTTCAAAACAATAATTCACAATGAAAATATGTAATTGTCTGCCTCAATTTGACAGCTAAAGGCATTTAAAATATTTAATAAATGCTAATAACTCGGGTGATTTCACCAAAATACTCTACTATGCGGTTGAAGTTCGTAGATATTTTTCAAACGATGTTGTGTATATTTTATAGCGTTCGCGGAAAGTTCATTTCCTAGAGCAACAAGTGGTAGAGCAGGAAGTCAGCATGCTCAGATTATCGCGAGTGCACTGTATCTTCAAAATTTGCTATCTTGTCCGCAAGCAGAAAAATATATTTAGTAATAAATACCATTAATTTTTTTATAAAAACATTTTTTTTAATTTTAGCAAGAGACTACAAAATATCGCTCCATGCCCGTTCATTTATTTACCTTTAAAAATTTCCGAAATCGCTTAAGATTACTATTTCCTCTTATTTTCAGCTGTTACTATTCAATAAATTATTCTAATCTTTTGCTAATGAACTTGTAACTAAGCATGTTTTATTGAATTGAAAATAAATGAAACAAAAACATAACATTGACATTTCCTTTTTACAGCTTATCGTTCGTTGAAAAGTTATTAATCTTTTCTATGAACTAAACCGTAACGTAAGAAATTTGCGAAATCATTTATTTAGTGATTAATGCCCTCAACACGCCAAGCCATTCATTGAACATCGTTCATTCATGCCCGTAGCCGTACTATAAGTTTCTGACGTCAGAGTTCTTTTTTCCTTTCGATAGGGCTTCTCCACAAATAATATAAGCTGCTGTAGCGTTTTAATAGAAATGATAAAGCAAAATTTACTCTAGAAAAAACCCACTACAAATAGAAAAAAACACACAAACACACACTCAAAATTAACTTATAATACACTCAGAAAAAAAGCATTGAACTAGAAATATTTAATAATAAAAAGCAAATTTTAATTCTTTTGTTTTCGGCTCTATATTTGATTTAGTTTTTTGCTTATTTGAATAATTCAAAGTGTGTTGAAACAAACAATCGTTGTATTTTATAATTTCATTTTTATTTTGACAAGTGTTTATCTGAAATTCATATAATATTTATTTTATATTATTTTGCTAAATGCATTGTGATACGAGTATTTAAATTTATTATCATAATTCGTTTACCATATTTGTTTATACTTTTAATATTTTTGATTAAAGTGTCTTTCCCAAGAGCTTCCACTGGGGCGGCATAAAATAAAACATTAAGGGTTATTTTCAATCGATAGCAAACATGTTGCAATTTTTTATTTATTTACTTTTTTTAATTGCAGGGGTATTCAATAGCTTAAGAAAAGTTGTGAACTATTAGGAAATATAAGAGAGCTGTATGTGATTTTTTTGTTAACGACTTTAAGCACTGCAGTGCCGGCAGCAATTGTTACTGGCAGAATCGCTGGCGAAGTAAAAGAATTAATACAATTGAGATTTCTCGTTTTCATTTCACCATCTGTTCTCTCTCACTATCCCTTTTTCCCGAAAACAACAAAACACACCTGCTCCGGTTGGCAGGCATTATTTGCCTGAGTGTTACTTCCTTAAAAAAGATCGATAAATTGTGTATATAAAGATGTCGATCCCTTAGCCTCAAATTAGCACAAGCGATTTTTTTCCAAAACTAATTTTATTGAGATTAAAATTTTACTGACCGAACAGTGATTTAAAATTTTCAAAAACTATTCAAAACGTTAAAAAACAACTAGAAAATACATATTTTAATATAATAAAAAAAATTCCCCTAAAAAAATAAAGTTTTGTCACTTACGATAATTTGGAATTAAGGGGTCGTGATAATGTCATTTTCAAGAAAACTTAAATTAATGTAGTTTCAATGAAAACTGCATAACACAACATAATGACCAATCTGTGGTTTTCATGAATAACCGCATATCTCTTATAAACCACTTTTTTCAGAATAACTAAAATGTCAGCTATTTAAAAATGTGCTGTGAATTTCTTTCTCTAACAAGCATACTGGAGCAACATTCATAAAAACTTTGCATTAAAATATCACACAAAATGTCTATAGGAATGAGATCCCCTGACGTTTCAAAAATAAACTAAAAGCTTGTGCACAAAAACAACGTATGTCAACATAGATGGTTATTTTCAAGGGAAAAATAATAAAGAAATTTTGGAATGTGTTTTTAGATAGCCACATAAGTGCATGAGTGCATTATATTATGCGCATGCGGACAAATATTTGTGACATACGTTGTTAGTGATAAACACTGTTTTACAAAATTTACAGCTTTTTAGGAAACAAAAATCGAAAACGATCGCTTCTGCTTCCATAATAGTTACACCCATTTGAAAAGCCTTTGAAATGAATCGATTCGGTACCCTTATCCCCAAATCATCAAAAATGGACTTACGCGGTTTTCCCAGAAAACTACAAAAATATCCTATATGTATATAAAACCTACAACATGTTTTAATTTTTTTAACGATAATATTAGCCTGTATTGTCTGGAAGCTTTTAACTCTGGCTTGAGTTCCTTAAATCAAATTACACTGATCGGCAAAAAATTTTTTTTAAGAAATCTGCAAAGGAATGGCAATAACAAATTATTCAAGTATTATTAAATAATTCTGTTAACTAGTTGCTTTTACCAACAAATGACAGCCACCTATATAGCGGATATGTTTAATTACACAGTATAACAAAATAAATGTTTTTGATGCCGAACTTTTTGAAGCCACCTAACTAGTTTGCATGTGTTAATTAAGTTTTTAGTCTTTAAATTAAAATTTTTCAATTGACTATAACTCTCCCGATGGAACTTTCTAATAAAAATGAGGAAAAAAATTTTTTTATTCGCTTTGGTTGAATAAAAAATTCGAAAATTACAATAAATATTACTTTTTAATTATAAGTTTTATATCTCGTTAACTGTTTCAGATGCTATTTAAAAAGTTAAGTAGAAAAAGTTTGCAAATTTTATTGTATTTATTTATTTGCAAATTTTTGTCGAGAACAAAAAAAAATCGAGTTATTAAATTGCAAACACAAAAATCTGTTACAAATAATATGGAGCTTATGTAAAAACATCGTCGCATAAGTTTTGCTTCTATTCACAATTATGTGCACAATACGTACAATTAAATGAAAATGTGTAACTATCAGGTGCAGATGCATGGAAGAAAAAACAGGATTTCGGCACATAAACTTTTGCTTAGAAACATGTTTATGTGGAAATTATCAACAATATTTATACAACATACGACACATAGAATATATTCCATATTGTATTTTATGAGGTCGCAAAGAAGTATTGTAAATGAAATGTTTAAAAAATTTCAATTATTTTGTTAACATCGTAAATAACACAGAACAGCACATGATTTTGGGACTCAATTCTGAGAATTGCACGTGAAAGTAGCCCCAAAAATAAGAACTTCCTCATCATTCGTCTTGTAAAGTTGGCTGCATTAATAATTTAATGGCCATACGAATTTTTTTGTTGAAGGTGGATTTTTATCACCGCTTTTTCTACATTTTAACACGGTTATATCTCGGTATACCGTGTACGTATACTTGTTATTTTCCATATTGAAATATTCAATGTGCTTCTGGTTTTAAAATGTAAATTAAATTATTAATGCAGCCAACTTGACAAATTGAATGAGGCAGAAGTTCTTATTTTTGGGTTCTACTTCTCAGAAATTAATGAGCTGAAAAATTTTGTACTGTGTAATTTAATTTTTGCTTGAAACAATCGAACGTATGCGTGATATTGTTCAGGTGTAACAAGTATACTCAACGATCAAATTTTCCATTTTAAGAATATAATTTAAATTTTTTAAATATAAATAGAAAGAGAAAAAGTCTGCGCAACATCAAGAAAGGTACCTGAATAATATTTCTAAAATTCAAGAGATGTTCCCATCTGTTCAGTGACTTGCACGATTGTTTCACGATATTCAAGGCAGCCAAACTTTATTCAGATCATATAAAAGTGCTAATAATTTATTGCGAAATATTCACTCTCTTAACTGATTTTCACCAAAAAATATTTCAATATTAAAAAAAAAATGAAAACACTCTTGTATCATTCAAATCAATCATTTAATTAATATTTAAATTGTTTTTAAGTCAAAATATTGAAAACATTTTTATTTTAGTGTTTTCTTTTAATTCCAATTACATTTTTTCGTGAAAATACTCTCAATATGACTCAAAAGAATCGTGACAGTTTGCATTCAGAGTTTTTGCTTGTTGCTGTTGTTGCTTGTTTGTTTGTTTGTTTGTGGCTGATATTTTGTTGGCAGCAGTCGTTTGTGGCTGGTGACATAAAGTCTACCACAAAAAAGTAGCGTAAAATATTGAATTGAAAAAAATAACAACAAAAAGGAGGTTGCTGCACTTTTTTAATAAATTTTAGCGCGTACTTGTTGTAAAACAACAACAACTACAAATATTTCAATTATTTTTTTTTATTTGTGGTAAATGCATGTGGACTACAGATGTGCTACTAAAAATAAGAGCATATACACACATCCATACGACGCAAATTGCACACAATACACAGTGGAGCTGATGGCAAAAAACGGCAATGGTAATAAATCTCTGTCTTCTGAACTACCGATTTGCATACGATATTACGTACACGAAGGTCATAGGGGAGGATCTAGGCTTTAAGAATATTACACCTTTGACTACTCTTTTCAAGATCGATGGTTAAATACAAGGTATCAAAGTGGAACAATGCGCCTTTTAACACGTCGCTTTTTTATTTCCTTGTTTATTTTGCAAGTGATCTTAGACACGAATATAATATTAGAATATAAAAGTGTACTTTATTTAATAGAGCTTGGGATTTGCCGAAATTTTTGTCACTTCTCTGGAAACTGGAATGGTAAAATCGCCTTCCCAGGATATACGAATTTTCTCAGTTAAGTTAATTTTGGCTAATTTCAGTCAAAATGTTATTAATTTAATGTGCATACAGGTAAATACAATATTAAGAATTTATTAAGTCAGAGATCACATAGATAATAATTTAACAATATTTGCATAAAAACTTAATTGAAAAATTAATTTTTAGGCCATCAAAGGATTTCGCGAATCATTTGTCATGTTGCTTCTTAGTTTTGTTGCAAAATTTACCGCTGGAAAAAATAGTTTACCTTTCAGTGAGGGAAGTTACCATTCAAAAATAATTTTCAATTTGTTTTCAATAAAAAAAATTAATATTTTAATAAATATATGAAATATTAATTTTGAGGACAAGTACAATTATAAGTTTTAGCAACTAAATTTTAGCAATTTGAGCTGGTAAGGTTTTCTTTTGTGGCAAACTTCAACTAATGTGTGTGACATGATGTGCTTAGCAAGCTTTTGCTTACAAAATTTAATTATTAAAAAAAGTTAAATTTTATGTTCGCATATTCTTTTTTGTGACATAAAATTCATTACGAGAATAATCTGAAAACAAATAATTAAAATTCTGAACGTTTTTAGTGTTCCTTAAACCTAAAACAGTTCAATTAATAAATTACAAATATTAACGAATATTAGCGATATAACTAACAGTACAATTTTTAACATTAATAACCTTATATAACAAACATTAAAAAAACCGTACACTCGATATAACGAACGGAAAGAAAATAATTACAAAAAACATTAAATTAAAACAAACCATCATCCATAACTTTATCATTGGGCGCATTCAAAAGACGTACCAGTTTTGCTCAACTTTTGTCAAGTGTTGAGCCCAACAGTTACATCTTAAGGGCCTCAGACACGTTTAAAATGCTTGCTGCCAAATTCGTGTACGTGCGCTTGCTGGCTTGATGTTAAAACAGTTGATGACCCACCAAGCATTCAATTTTACTTTGATTTTGTGCTGTTTGTTTAGCTAAAAAATGTATAACAATGTCGCTATATAATGAAATGTTAATAACAAAAATATTGTTTAATAAGTTCTTTCTTTATCAGTTTTTTGACATCTGTTCACAATGAAAATGTAATTATACTAAAAATTTGTTCGTGCTTGATGGGTTAACACTATACATGTACAAACAACTGACAGCAAGAATGCCAAAAATCTAAATTTTTGGATTTTCCATCAAGCGCCGTTGGTGTCACACATACTATCAAATTTTCACGTATACTATAATCATGCTTAGCAAGCATTTTGAACGTGTCTGGAGGCTTTTAGAAACGGTTTGATGAATAATTGGATAATGACCAGCTGATTAATGTAAACAATTAAAAATATATATAAGTGCTGCAATTGAATTAATTGAAAATTGCTAAATTAATTAGTTTGGATAAAAAAATTTTTTTACTTAAAAGAACGAACACAAATCCGCGAAGCCATTTTGGCTTATCTGCAGAAACACCCACGGTCTAGGCAGGAATCAAACCTGCTACCCCCAGACTAGTACGCTATCTATTAGTCTACGGGGGCTCCCCCAAGTAATAAGTATGGACAATACAGAATTTGTAATGGAGTTTTTCTTCACAGGAATTCTCCATATTTATTTTAAAATCGACACCATAAATTAAATATTCACAACATAAAAATGCACAACAAAACACTGTAATAAAATAATAAGCCAGCTCCGATAATATTAATATTTGAATGCTGGGCCGCCACTGTGTTCAAAAAAATCTTTAAATCTTATATTGAACTAAATATATAATTCAAATAAATAAACACCATAATACACCTACGTATATTTAATGGAATTTCTATTAGTATTAGTATATAATTTTATTTCTTTATTTTCGTTACTTTATCGCATTTGTACTGCAAAATTTAACAAATTAATTTTCAGTCGCCACCCAACAAAACGGCGTTGCATTAAAATATAAAAGGGAAGAACTCTCTTGATCAGCTGTGGAGATTAAACACAACAGGTGTGTACATTTACTTTACTAGTAAAAATTAGCAACGAGAGAGTAACAAGAAATTTTCCAATATTACTCTCAAAAATGTAAAAAAGTAAATGAACACTTTACTAGCAAAAACTTGCAAATTGAAGTAGTGTTGTAATGTATTGATATATATGAGTACTCAATAGCTAGATACCCATATATTTTTGGAAAAATTATACATATATTAATATTATTATAAAAATAATGTGATTATGGTCATATATATTCAGAAGTGTCGTGACTGGCGTTTTTCGAGTACGGCTTGTAATAGAATAATTAAAAGTTTTGCAATTTTATTTAATCTAGTACCAGGAGTAGTCGAAATACGCTAAACACGATAAGGGTGATTAGCTGCTTTTGAACAAAATGAATGAATAAAATATCCATTTTTAATTCGCTTATACGTCATAACAGCCAGCCTACACGTATCATTTTTATTTCAAACATCGGAAATAACGAAAAACGGGTTAAATATATATTTTTTGAAGGAAACAAATTTAAGCAATTTTCATTGTGATAAAAAGTGTTATCCAAAATAAAATATCATGTTGCTGCCAGCATTAAACTCCAAGATCAGTAAAAAAGTAATTTAATAAATTATGTGTTAATTTAAATTTATTTGCAAATATATATCTGAACTAATTGAACTATTTGCCTGCTTAGTGTAAATTACCGAGTACCTAGGTACTCAGAATATTTGCTACACTAAAAATAACAGCTGGTCTGTGAAAATTAAATTATTTGCCGGAACATCCTTTGCCACTGATGTACCAGATAATGTGTTGCTTAGCTCAATTCCATTAGACATCTTATTTTGCTTCTGTTGTTCCTGAGTTACACAAAAATAAATTTGTTATCTTTTTAATACTTTTTATCGTCTTAATAGTTTACATTTACTTACAATTTCTTAAATTTTACAAAATATTTTCATTTTAATATTAATTTAGAAATATTATTTTGTAAACACAAACACAAAACAGCTGTTTAAATAATTATTGCAAGTAAAAATTTTACTTGTAAAAACTTGCAAGAATTTTCTTGTGTCTCAATTTTTTACGCTCTTTCGACGCTCTCTCGTTGCAAATCTTTTGGGTTAATGAACGCTTTCTAGTAACAATTGTAAAAAAATTTAGTAAATTAACACAACTAACATGTTGCCTAAATGTAGCAAAAAAAATTTATGAAGACATAATGGCAGCAAATACTCAACTATTAAGTGTGTTCGAGTACCCAAAAGTTTTTAAAAATGTTTACTGAATTTTACTGCATTTTACGAAATTGCGTTCGTTTACTCCAGTTACAGTAAATGAGAACACAAATTTGAGAGCGTAAAGTGACAGTTCTTGGCTGAGAATTTACTAATTTTTACTGCAGAAATTTCTTGTAGTAAAATTTAGTAAAACAAAAAAAAAACATATGATTCAAAAGGTAAACAAACAAAAGTAGGAAAATAAAAAGTATACAATTTGTGAAAAAATTACTAAAAAAAGAAAAACTGAGACAAAATAATAAAAATTAAATTAAATTAATTATTTTGAAACTATTCCTTCGTTGAATATGTATGCATATGCCTTTTAAAAGGAAAGGAATGTTGTAGAAACCATTTATGGCCATTTTCGTTGTTATTTTCTTATTTCGTTGGAGCTGTGAAAATGCTAAGTATATGGTTACTTAGTAATGCACTTGCTTTTAAGGTAGTCAATAGCAAAAACAAATAATCACATACTTTTGAATAAATTTAATCAGACACAAATTAGGGAAACCAAATAAAATAAACGCAAACACAGAAAATAATTTTTTTATATTTTCTTAAAATATTCTTGTTATAATAAATATTGCATCGAGTACCAATAAGAGAAAGAGTTGAGTAGTCCAAAGTGTAAATATATTTCAGCACTACATTGATTTCCAAACAGCTGTTTGCGTAATCTTACGAATTTTTACAATTTTTGCGTTTGCGTACTTTTTTGTGCTACAGCTTTTTTTGAGAGTAAAATCTTCAATTTGCTCAGTAATTACTCATTTACTGCATTTTACTGCAAAAAGTACTCGAACACACCTATTGTGTGGAATGGAACTACTCAACTCTGCGTTTGTAAGACAAACACTCAACAGTTACGTCGTATAAACTCGACCATTACGTAACGAATGCTCTGAAAAATGTGTGCTCTATATAACGAAAGGCAAGAAAAACAAATAAAAGACAGTTTAGAATGCAACAGCAAGAAAAAAAGTCTTTGCTGTATGTTTATTTTTTTATTTGAGATCTTATTTTACAATAAAATGCTACGATCCTTTTCATTGCATTTTAAGCTGTGCAAGTGTCAAAGTGAAACAAAAATGGGAAACAGAAAAAGAATTTTGTCGAAAGAAAAAACAAATATTTTGGATGATTGTAAAAAGAATATAAGCCTGCGTGAAATTTCAGTGAACTAGAGAATACCCAAATTATGAATATGTACACTGAAGAAAATGCAAACAAAAATTGTCTCGAATTTGGAAGCAACCAACAATGGCTCAAAATAACGCATATCTTTGAGAAAGAGTGAGTATCTCAGTATGAAAAAGGAGCTCTACGCTTGGTTTCTCAGTCAAAGGAAAAAAAATTTGCCAATAAATGGAATCGCGTTAAAAGTAAAAGCCATGAAGATACAAAAGAGCAATTATAATTGTGGCTTCCATTCCAAGTGATGGCTGGTTATCTAGATTCAAAAAGATATACGAAATTACACCTTTTAATGATTAAGGGAAAATTTATCATCTAGATCTGATCTAGTAAATCTTTTTTTAAATAAAATTGCAAAAATTTATAGGGAACCATAATTTAACTCTTGATGTGATTTTCAATGCGGTTGAAACTGGTCTCTATTGTAAGATGATAAAATATTGTTTTTTTATTTGTTTACTCTAAAAGTAAAAATCTTATTATGATCTATGAACAGAATGATTTTTTATTGTTTAATAAAAAGAAAACTTAAAGAAAACAATTTCGCAATATAACGAATTTTTCGGTATAGCGAATAGTTCGTTATACCGGAATTCGCCTGTATATGTAATTATTTAAACTTGAGATTTCCCCTTTTTCCCGGGTAAATTACCTAAATGTTCCCGGAAATATGAATGTGTCGTTTCGCTGGAATTCTCTGGCATTTCTCAAATCCTATTCCTTACCCATCCAGTTCTATAAATAATGTTTATCGAGGGCTTATATTCAAATAGTACTATCTACAAATACATAATTCTTTTACCAGATCGAACACTCGTTTCGTTCTTTTATTATTAAAATTTTGGATAATCAATATTGACGTCTAATAAGTGTTTGTAAATTATTATTATTATTAGAAGGATATTGATTGTGCAAAACTTTAGTAATATGAAAACGATATGAGTTTTTCTCCTCCTACAAAAATTGTGTGTTCTTAAATGGCACTATTTAGGTACAAGCCTCCGATGTGTCTCTTTAATCTGTTTAAAATAATAAATATTTTCCAGATCAATTCTGATTTCTGAGCCACAAAATGTTACACGAATTGCTTTTTCTCCGAAAGTCTAACTTCTCCTCTCCGGTTCCACTGTGCCTTATTATTTTACACATGTTATTATTTGTACTATTTATTTATTTACAAATTGTTCTACTTATTACTTTACATACAAATTATTGCTGTTGCTGTTGCTTGCTCTGCATCAAGTAATTTGTTCTTCTTACTTGTATTCAGTCAATAGCTTTTGTAGTTTTTCTTTTTTTTTAATTTTATTTATTTACTCTCAATGAAATAAGCGTTAGTTAAATAAATATTTAAAATGCGTGTATAAGCGAAGTGTGTGTAGTTACACAAGAACAGAGATCCAATAAAAATATTTCGATATTTAAACTAAGAACAAAATTGAAAAACGAAATATGAGTAAATAAAAAGTTGAATAAAACAGCTAACGAATCTATTTATTATTTGTCCATCTCTTAAAGAACGACATGTTCGCTCTCCGTACCCACATCGTTCAATGCAGATCAAAAGAAATTGTTTATTATTGATCTATCAGCTTACTGTCCTTTGACTTCGGTGCCCTCACCACTCCCTCGGGTTGCCAGCAAACTATTTTTTCAAGCACGACAGAACCTTAGAAAGGCTTAACTGTCAAACGAACTGTCATACTGCGCTCACTTTTTGACATTTATGCTCAGCATTCTCTAACAAATCATCATAAATAGACCATACAAAAACAATATCCATTATCAACTAGAACAAAGTTTCTATCATTTTCTTAAGGCCAATATGAAAAAAATTATGGAATCTTTTGTATACGTGTGCTTATCTAACTACCAAATTTTATCGTACATAGAACATATGTCTAACCTGCTCACTCTTATGTTTTTTACTAATCGGCGTTAATACAAATATTGGTTAAAATCAAATTAAGATATTGGCTGTACCAAGTCCTCGCAGCTAGAATCCCCGGCACTTAATTCATTTACAGCCAACCTTTTTTTGTGTTTTAAGTTTAAGTTAATTTTCCATTGAGAAAGCGAAATATCGATTTAAATAAATCATTTATATTTATTTTCTGGACCTAAAGCTTGAATAAATTATTTAATAAAAAGGTCGAATAAATCAGAATAATTTTAATATGTACTTATCTCTTTGATGGTAATAAATATGTCACAAAATTGTAGCTTCGACACTTTTTTTTATAAAAATTTTGGATATTTTTTACTGCCACCAATTTCAATAATGCACGCAATTGTAGTAAAAAAAGGCCACAAATATTCTGTCATGTACTTCCAAAATATGTGAAAATGCAACATAATTGGTCTACGTTGATGGATTTTTCTATCACCAATGACATTCATATGTTTGTTCAAATGTTAAACTCCCATAAATGTATTAGTATGCAAATTGTGTACGTATTAGTTTCGGTCATCCATTTCTTGTAGGGGATTGAAGCCTGAACAACGATACCAAATTAAAGAGATTTACATTGAAAATCAGTCATAAATTCGCTCAACTTGTAGACGACTGCGCGATTTTTTAAGGCGCACATAATCGTCCATCAGAGCAATTGATTTCATACTCCCGCAATGATGCAAAAACATTGACACGTCGAAGGAATAGGTGCACTGAAGAGAATATAGCCGCTGTAAAAAAAGTATGAAAAAAGTTTTATGCAAAAATCTTTGTCTTCAACCGTTTAAGATCCAGCTGGAACAGTGTGTCTAAGGTGTAAGACAGTTATCGAGCCATAGGCCATACAACACTACCGTGGTTTTAACACCGCGTGAGTAAAAGCGCTCATCGCCGCCCCCATGTGGGCTTTAAAAAGCATCTGCGTGACCTGCAAAGTCCACACAGGTTGCAATTCTTGTTCATAATCTTACCATTTTGCACAACACCTTTCTAAGGTGTTCGAGCTATCTAACCTCGGTTGCCAGTGGGAAATTTTTGTAGGGCTTCCGCCAGGCAAGAAGAACGCGTCAGAATATTTACTACCCAACCACGGTAACCATGACAGAATTTTGCTCTTCTCTATGACTTTCACTACTCTACTCTCCCAACCAGCTCTGTTGTTTCGCCATCAGCATCAAGTATATTATCCAGCTGGGACAGTAATTAAAGCCACGAGACCATCATATGGGTCGTTCTGTCGCCGATTGGGGTCTAGAGTAGTTGAAACCTGATCCGATTTTGTACCGCAAAACAGTGATCGTCTTATTTTTGGCTTAATAACTTCATTAATAAACAAAATTGCAGTGAAATCAGTCCACAACAGGCCCTACAAACTCCATTATATTCCGAAAAAATGCTCCATTTGGTGCGGTTTACACGCTGGAGGCAACATTGCAATTTATTTCTTCAAAAATGAGGCCAGAGCTGGCGTTACGGTCAGTGGAGATCGTTATCGCCACATGATCAATGATTTTTTGTTTGAAAATGTAGTTACGTATCATTGAAATCAGAAAGTGGCGATTGGTTGATTTGGAGAAATGGACCTGTCAATTGGCCTCCGAGGTCGAGCGAGTTGACACCTCTCGATTATTTTCTCTGGGACCACCTGAAATCACTGGTTTATACTGAGAAACCAGCCACTATTGACGCCTTGGAAGCCAACATTGTTCGTGTTTTTCGTACCATACGACCAGCAATGCTCGACAAAGTTACTCAAAACTGGACCTCCAGAATGCGCTTCGTCAACAACAACCGTGTTGGCAATATGCCCGAAAAAATTTTCAAATATCAGTTCATATGTTGGCTAAATTTGAAAAAAAAAAACAAAATAAGTTAAATTCAATGTCTTGTTTGCGTAGTGTGGTACAATTTATCAACTTATATGAGAGACTGTAAGTTAACTATGTATGTGCAATCGAAAATCGCGTGTATTCTTGAGGGGGTGGGGCGGGAGTTAGTTTTTTATATCTTAAATTTTTTGTAAAATTGTTTTTCCTATTTTATTTTTATTGTGTTGCTAAGCTTTTAGTTTCACAACACATTTTTGTTGTTACCTGAACAAATGCGAACAGTATCTAGATACAATACAATTACAACTTGTCTGCTTGTAGCTTAGAGAAAATTGGTCACACAAAAACTTTATGCAGATGCTTAAAAGAATTTATTAAATACGGAAATTGTTTTCAATATATTTTTAATCCAGAAACTAAGCAAAGTCAAACACAATTTGTAACTCTGCTTTAGTGAACATAAATAAATTTTTTTTAAAATAAACAAAAAGATTAAAAACTTATCCATTAAAATTTATTACATGTTCTAAGATAATTTTTTTAAATAAAAAATAAGAAGAATAAAAATTAGATTCATTTCTTAATGAAAATTATTTATTTAATGAAAATAATTTTGTGAAAAAATTGCATAAATCGAGGGCTTACTGTTAATAACTTTTTTGATTGAACTCTTTAATATTCCTGCATGATTACAATATTTATTTAAAAAAACCAATTGGATGATATTTTTAATTTAAGTTTTTGGATTTTTTTTTTTGTTTTAAATAAACAAGTAAGAAGAAGAAGGCTGTTTTGTTAATAAAATATTAATTTATTTTTTTTTTTGTTTCTTATTAGTTTTTTGTTATAAAATTAAAATCTACGAGATAACAAAATGCTAAAGAAGCTTAAAAGGAAGCGAATTTGATCAGTAGGAAGTATTCAATGAAATTGATGATTGAATTGACTCGTTTTCTTTTAACTCCCAGTAGAGGATATTGCCTCAAAGTAACTTCGCCATTTTCTTCTATGTGGAGCTGTGATTTTTGCCCTGTTGAAATTGTATCCCACTTGTTTCATATCAAATTTATGCTTTGGCTTTCTTCGTTTTCTGCTACCTTGCGGGTTCCATTCTAGAGCTTGTCTACACATTTCTGTTGATGGTTTTCCAATCGAGTTTCATCGTCTCTTTTCGATTTCGGCTTGTATTGCGAGCTGGTTGCATCTCTCAAGCAGCAACTTGGTAGATATGGTATTTGGCCATCGAATCTTCAAAATCTTTTTTATTCACTTGTTATCGAAAATATGAAACTTTCGTCATTAACCAAGTCTCATATCCGAATAAGAGAACCGATTTTATGTTTGAATAGGAGAAAGGCAATCAAGGATTTCACAGAATCCAATGTAGTTGGAATTGGATTTGAGAAAGATAAAATAAATAATTTGGTGTGATAAATTTCAATGTTTTGAAAATAAAACAGATTACAATGAAATTCATCACACCTGATTGCCTTTCTCTTATTCTGCTTAAATATAACTAAAGCGAACTTTTTCCTTCGCTTATTTTAATTGTTCTATTTGAACGAAATTTAAAAGAACCGCCGGATAGATAAACTCCACCCAATTGTTGACCAATCAAAAGTATTGAGGAACTCGTTTTGTTCAAATTTTTATAGAAATTTTAAACAAAACAAATTTCATTGTTTATTTCTTAATTATTTTATATTTTCGAAACCAAAACAAAAAAACATGTATAAAAAGAAATAGTTTTCTCCCAAGACACCAAAGTGATTCCATGCTACACCTGCAGCAACACAACTCTACGAATATGTGAGCGCTTATCACAGTTTAATGATACGGAATGAAAATATTCAAATGTTTTCTTCCCCTCCCTGCCCCATCATAGATAAAAATAATTATGTAAATTATTTAAATTTTTTTGTTAAGCGAAATTCCTTAAGTTTTATGACCTTTTTATAGGGCTTGAAATTTTGAACAGCATAAATGGACATCATGAAGTTTTTTGTTTTCCAAATTCATTAAGACTCATAATTTTTGGATTAGACTCATAACTACCAAACTCGAATAGCGTTAATATTTGAATTGTTTTGTTTGGAATTTAATGAAAAGCAACTTTGTTTCAGTGAAAAAAATAAATAAAAGAAATATTTGATAACTTAATACACTCGTAAACATTAAACAACAAAACAGTGTTTTGTTTTAATTTTTTTTATTATGAAGACGCGTGTTTGTGACAATATGATCGTGAAAATATTATGACTAAACGATCAGGGGCATTTAGTGTTTTTTTTTTAATTTATACAAACATGTTTCTTCTTTCACAAGCATCCATTTGTTTGGACTAATTTTAAATGAGATTTCTTTGTTTCTAATGAAATAAAAAGAATAGGAAATTTATTTCTTGAACCAAAAAGTTGTGTCGAATGCCAGGAATGCATGATTGCGAAGTATGTA
Source organism: Gymnocheta viridis (assembly GCA_956483585.1). Taxonomy (NCBI): domain Eukaryota; kingdom Metazoa; phylum Arthropoda; class Insecta; order Diptera; family Tachinidae; genus Gymnocheta; species Gymnocheta viridis. The sequence continues at coordinate 62,149,955 of OY101443.1, read as the reverse complement.
GTGATTATTAAAAAATAAATTCAGTGAACTTTTTCGTTTTAACGATTTATCTGTCATATTTGCAGAATTGTTGCTTTTAAAATAAAAATTTTCACAAACGCAGCTACCAGCCAAATTTGTATATTTTTTCCGTGTTCATTTTGATCCGCCGAATTCAATAAAATTCCAGCATTATTGCCGAACAATAGAATTATTCATTTACAATATTTTACAAAATAGATGAGAAGCCGTACTCAACATTGGGATCAAGCGAGATCCCAATTTGCAAAAAAAACTGTTCCCGTTCTGCAAGATTGGGTAAATGAGAGAAACTTTGAGAGTCCCTATGCTCTTTATAGGATCAAGAGGAACCATGTTCTTGTATATAACTCAAGATTTTCTTTGTGCACTCATTTCTGTATATTTTTTTTCTTGAGCTTGAGCAGCTTAAGTACTCGAAAATCCAACCTAAGGCGAATTCACAAAATGTGGCCTCGAGAGATCAGGTAACTGAATTCTCTTGTATTTTGGCTGTCAAAATTTTTAATATGAATCTGCCTTGATCCAACTGAAAACCGATTTACCTTCTCAGAAAAAATATTTTCTAAATATCTGCGATAAAGAGATATTTAATGAACAAAATTGTATGTTTGATTTTTTATGTCTTTTTATATTTTCTAAATTATTTCTTTAAAAGTTATATTTTTGACAAACATAACGTTCATGACATGTTGTTCGATTTATCATTGAAGTAGCTTGCTGTCAGCTGTCAGTCAGAGAAACAAGCCGTAGTAAAATCATCGGGTGTGCCTTTGTACTTTTTTCGTCAGAACAATTTTTCATAATATATATATATATATATATATATATATATATTTTGCAAAAACAACAAAAGAGATTACCATTGCACAAGATTGTGAAGGGGAGCTTCTTAGTGTGTTACAACTTTTTTGCTATGCCCAACATTGGAATAGAACCGCCAAAAGGTCAATATGTCTGCTTTATTGTCATTAAATAATAAATAAAATGAGTGGAATTTCTTATATTAAAATGCATTTATCCTTTCGCATATCTAACAGAGAGTATTTGTCTTAGATAGAATTTAGATTAGTTGGGCCGGTTCGTAAATTCATCGCTGCACTGCATAATATGATTATTTTTCACTGTCACTGTTAATCAGCTGTTGCTGATTTTTAAAAAGAATAGTAACAAATAATTAATAATAAAAAAACAAACTTAATACTGCCTCATCCGTTGGATCAACAATTTTTATGATTCGTTTTAATTGCGCATAATATATTTCAGTGTTACATTTTTGAATACCGAACTTTTGCAGATTTGCATCTGTTTGCATTTATGAACGTACTGAGCATACCATGCAGAGCAGTGATTAATTTACGAACAGCTTCATTGTTAGAGTCCGACCTAAGGTTGGAGTGCGGAGTCGGAGTTCAACAAAAATCTCTGCTCGATTGATGTTCGGCCTTCCGCAAAATTTTCGCCGAACATCGAATTTTAAATAAATTGTTTGTTTAATGTTTATACATCACTAAAGATACTCAACAATTAAGTCCTCTAAAATACTAAAGAACAACAAGTACAACGTTGTCAGAATAAAAGGTATAATGTGTGTTAATTTTGGTTTTATTAATTGTTTCCATTCGTTTTGGAGTTCCGGGACAAATTCAAATCTGCCGAACTTCGTGTTCGGGCTCGATTTTAGTTTAAAAAAAAATGATTCGGTCGGACACTAATAATTGTATATAACGTATACGTGCAGAATAACCTTGTATGCAGCAAGAAAATAATAAACTTTGTGAAAATTTACCAGAAGATATCAGTTTTGATGCCATTATATCTGTTATTTCAATCGACAAATATCGTGATATCACATGATTGCAAAGGTTACAATCTCCACTTTTCTCACGACCGTCTCTTAAAATTTCTTATCCTATTTGACGCGAAATATTTATATGAATTTTATTCAAACTTATCTAATATCTTCTTCCAAATCTCTTCTTCTGAATAACAAAATATGCAATATAATAAATTTTTGTATCTAATGTTTATAAGTAATTAGTCGAACTTTTTATTAATATTTTATATATTGAAACGATTAATTTTGGCTCAAGTTCAAACCCGAATTTACCCATTTATTTATTATAATTTTTTTTTTATTTTTAATTTTTATTAGAAAATTTTTTGGATAAATTCATTATTATTTTTTTATTAAGAGAGTACTATATATAGAACAATTTTTATTATTCATCATACTAGCAGACGGATCAGTACTGATTTCGAGGTCGCTACACCATCTCATCAGCGTTCTTTGTTCAATTTTACCACTTTTGACGGTGGATACTAGTGATCAGGAATATCAACTATTTAACCGTATTATTTAACAAATTAGGATACGAAAAGTACAAACTTATTCATTTTTCACATGTCAAATCAATTTCGGTTAGTACGAAATCCCATCTATGATGAATAACTACTCTATATATTTCAGTCTCTCTTGCTTATTCATTTATTCTAAAAAATTAGAATAAATAAATGGGTAAATTCGGGTTTGAACTTGAGCCAAAATTAATCGTTTCAATATATAAAATTTTTGTATCTTTAAATATCTTTTTACAATTTATGGCGTTTTTTTTTCTAAAAAACGGTGCAAAATTTTTTCCACTTTTTATTCAAAATTTGCAATATAATGATTTTTTTTTGTAATACAGTAATTTTGTTTTAGCTGCACAATCAACTTTGCCGGGTTTTTTGTGCAGATAAGTCAAAAATGCTGTTATCTTAAGTGTATGTTTGTATGTATAGGTACATACATACAAACAAAATAGATGAATTTCAATGATGACGACTTGCTATTTGTGTGACTTGTATGCGATATTTTATAATTATAAATGGCATAAGTTGGATGTTTATGTGAAAAAGTGGCCTCCATATTTTTTTAAATGTGTGCAGCTGACTTTAATTTTTTATATGAAAATATTTTAAGACTGGCAAAAAATTTGGTAAATATGCAGGTATACAAAATTCACTTAAACAAGGCTTATGAAGAATAATTACATAAAATATGTATTAATAATTAATATTTATACGCAATTGTTGAACTGTTTTAAGGTGTATATTGAAAATGAAATTTTTATGGCTTGAGTTCAAATCTGAGTTTTACCCATAGCTTCTTAATTTTAAGAAATTATTTTTGGATAAATTCATTATTTTATTAAGAGAGTACTTTTTTATTTGAAACAATTTATTCATCAGACTAGCAGAACGGATCAGTACTGATTTCGAGGTCGCTACACCATCTCATCAGCGTTCTTTTGTTCGATTTAACCACTTTTGACGGTGGAATATCAACTATTTAACCGTATTATTTAACGAATTAGAATACGAAAAGTGCAACTTATTCATTTCTTACAAGTAAAATCAATTTCGTTTAGTACGAAATTCCATCTCTGATTTTTAATTATTCCAAATATTTCATACTCTCTCGCTTTTTCCAAAGCTATTGGCTTTGAGATCAAGCAGTTTTCCATTTTTGTTTACTTTATTTATGTCTTGTAGTTGACTTTCTTAGTATTCAACCACCTATGACAATGTAAACATGGAGGTTTATGACGGGTGAATTTATCCAAAAATAATTTCTTAAATTAAGAATCTATGAGTAAAACTCAGATTTGAACTCAAGCCATAAAAAATTTCATTTTCGAAAAATATGCATTTTTGGACAGTTAAGTCAAAATGCAGCTAACGTGAATTTTTTGCATGAAAATAATTTGAAAATGCCAAAAATTTTGGGCATTTATCTTAAATGTGCAGGTACAAAAAGTCACTTAAAAAAGGAATTTGTATGGGATTTTGAAGAATAGTGACTGAAATTATTAATGTTGTGCACTTAAGTCCAAAGTGCTCTTAAGCAAAAGGCAGCTAAATCAAAACTACTGTATTGAGTTTATAAGAAATTATTATTGCGAGGCTAAAGATAAAGAGAAAAAAAATGTTGCATTATTTAGAAGAGAACACGGCATTAGTTTCAAAAATTATTGAAATAAAGATTGCAGCCTTTGAAAATAGGCACCTCACATGTCCGCACACGATATTATTAAAATTAATTTTTTTTGTATGAAAAATATCTCACTAATTTAAAAGATATTATAAATTCCTTAATTCCCCAACAACAACATCAACAACAACAATAACAACAAAAATAAACAATAAAATTTTTGACAATAGTTTACAGCAGCATTTTGCTGCTGAAGATTCTTTTTATTGGCGCTAATTAATTAATATCATGAAGCTAATATTATTGAAGCTTTTAAAGTGTAAAAATTTCCAAAACACTTAATTAAGTCGGTCGTAAAAATAATCTCGTTTCTTGCAATCATTAAAAACTAAGTTATAAATATTAATAAATGGTCATATTTTTCTTAACTTTATTTTATTATATACATCTCTTTGATTAGAAAAAAAAAATAATGCAAACGCAAAATATAACAAGAAAAACAAAATTTACATTAACTGCCTGTTTTTGCAGATAAAATAAAAATTTTCGGTTGGCAATTTATATTGAAAACAAAAATAATTTTGAGTTTTTTTATAGTTGTTTCCAAATACAAATTCCCAAGGCGAATTCAAAACAGGTGGTCTTGACAGCTCGGGTGATTAGTTTTTGCTCCTTGCACCTCCTTGCCTTTTGATCTGTTTTGTTTGTCAAAATTTGTTTATATTTGTTTTATAAATAGTGTTTGACGTTTGCCTTGCAATTGATTTTGACAAAGAACGCAGGTACGAGTGTTTTTCAAAGCGAATTGAGGCGAGTCTACCTGTTATGAATTTGCATTGGCAAGTTATACGTGCGATCATATTTTGCTTACATATATTTTGGTTATCATAAGATAATTTTGGACTATATTTGGACTATATTAACAACGAATGTACATATGTATGTCCCATAAATAATTTGTTGGAGCTTAGAAAAAAAATGACGTTCTGAAAACTTTTAAACTCATGTAAAAACAAATATGTCGGCTTTCAATAGCTGGCAATCGACTAAAGTTAAAGTCCCGGTTGCTGATAAAAACAACCACCGAGTTTAAGAAACACAAATTTACCTACGATGATTGCCAGGTTTAACATAAAAATGCCAATAAATGTCGATTAAGCACTTCACAACTTCAATCTTTTATTGTTTTGCAGCATTTTCATGTTTTGTGCGTTAGGCCACTCTTTCGCTCAACGCCGCATATGTATGCAGCAGGTTCAAACAAATGTTTTTACGTTTTAAATTGCAGTTGCTCCAAAATCAACAGAATAACAACAAGTTCAATCTAAGTTTTTTGTATTTCGATTGTATTCTTTTTCTTTTAGTTATTATTTTTTTTTGTGTGTGATTTGTGACCAAATAGTTACGAATTTATAATGCGTCTAAATAAGAGAAAAATGCAACCATACCAGTTTTGTACGCCTGCCATTGAGACAGATCAACTACCATAAGCCAACAGCAACAAAACTTACATGGGAAATATTTAAGCAAAAACATGTACGAGTATGTATCGTATCTGCCCCTCTGGATTAGAGATGAACATTAGCCGCGTGAGAGATCACGTACGTGAACGTATGTATGTGGATGTGAGCTAAAATATATTTTCTGACCTCTAGTAATGTTTTCTTTTCTAGACAATAATGCCGCATGCATTTTTCATAGAAAATTTACAATATAATAATTTTTGCAAACAGTGAATTTCTAAGAAATTATTGCATTATCTTATTTATATTCATTCATTATATTATCGCTCACAAGGTTAAAATTGTGTTTTTAGGGAACTCTAAATTGCCACTTTTCAAATAAAAAGTAAAATATGTTAAGTTTTTTCTAGAATAGAAGACATTAGTATTTGTCCGGGCATTCGCGACCGGTGTCGGAGTTGTACAAAACGCCCTGTTTTTGTTCGCCATTCGGTAAAATTGTCGATGATACCGTACTTTGTATACAATTTCCTGTCAAAATAGCAGATATTTTATTTTTTGACAATTTTGTTGTTTTTAAATAGATAAATTACAAAAATTAAAATGAATGTGAATTCATTACAACAAACACCATCTTGTAGGCACAAACTGTCACAAACAAAAAAACAAATTTATTTAATTAAAATCTGTTTTAGAAATTTTCATCCCAATCCATATGGCCCAAACAAAAATATTTCTTCCTTTAATCGGAATATATTATTCTCTGTAGACAAGAAATCATTTAAAAACACCAGAAAATACAAATAAAAAAATTTCTGGAAGTTGTAACATTCGAGTCGAAACATTCAGCTGAGCCTTCAATACCACCAGTAAAATTACTCTGCCTTGATTAAAATTGTATCTGTTCAAAAAAAGTTAGTCTTCTAGTTTGGGTTCGGGCTTGGTTTGAAAAATCTATTTGAGATCAGGGGCAGTCTGAAGAAATGCCTGACCGATGGCCCTAGAAAATAACATTAATATGAAGATATTTTTTAGTTCTTCCCTGATATGAAAGAAGAATTATTGAAATAGTAAATTAAATTAATAATTAACTTTTCTAATTTTATTTCAGAATTCGTTAGATACTTAAAAATTAGTTTGAAATGTATGTACGTATGTACGTATGTATACAATTGGCAAATTTTTAAACCATACTACAAAATAGTGAACTAATAAAATAATTTAAAACAGGATTTTTTTCAAATGTCCATTTTAAAACAGGATTTTTTAATGTACATTTAAAAAAGTATCTACTTTGGAAAAATCCGAATTAAAATAGTTATTTTTAAGTAACAAATAAAACAAATAAGTGGAGCTTTTTATGGGAATTGGTAAAATTAAATTGTTTGATTTTATAATCGCACATTTTTCCCCATTTAAAAATAAACCATAAACAATTTTAAAAAATAACTTTTCATAAGAGTATATTTGAATAAAGTTATTTTAAAAAACTCTTAAAAAAATATATATAAAAAAATTTTTAAACAGAGTATATTTTCAGAAAGTTTCTTTTTTACCTTAAAGATACCCTTATAAAAACAGTATTAAAAACTACATTTACAATACTTAAAAAAAAGTACCTTAAAGAAAAAGTACATTTTATAAAAATTAACTTTTATAAAGTCCCAATCGGAAGTAGTAGAAATAAAAAAAATTTGTTTTAAGAAAAGATCCTACTAAAAAAATATCTTTCAAAATAAGTTTCCTTTAAAAAAAGTATCTTCTTGAAAAGTGCCTTTTAGAAAGAATACGTTTTAGAAAAAGCACTCTGTAAAAATGCCAATTAAAAGTACTATCTTGTAGAAGAGTTCTATTTTAAACAAAGTACTTTTTAAAAATGTATCTTTTAAGAAAATAACATTTTGAAAAAAACTAGCTTTTGGAAAAAGAACCTTATGAAAAGAGTACCTTTTATGAATATTATCTTTTCAGACAGGACCAATTAATACCTTTTTAAAAAAATTACATTTAAAAAATGGTACATTTGAAAAAAAGTATATTTTAGAAAGTATCTTTCTAAAACGAACCATTAAAAGAAAGTAAATTTTGAAAAAGAATCTTTTAAGAAAATAACCTATTTAAAAAAGTAGATTTTGGAAAAAGTAACTTTTAAAAACAGTACCGTTTATGAATATTATCTTTTGAAACAATAGCAATTATTACCTTTTAAAAAAGTACCGTTTTTAAAATAGTATCTTTAATAAAAAGTACCACCGAAAAAGGACTTTTTACAAAAGCAACCTTCAAAAATGTTTTCTTTAATACCTCTTGAAAAGTAACTTCTAAGAAAGTAAGCTTAAGTAAATATTTGTTAAAAAAATATCTGTTAAAAAAATTTCCTATAACAAAAAATACTTTTTAACAAAGTTTATTCCTTCATCAAAAAACTGTCATTTAAATTGTCATTTAAAAAAGTTTTTTCTTAAAAGTATCTTTAGAAAAAGGTATTTTTTAATACAGGAACTTTAAAAAAAACCACTTCATCAAACAATATATTTTGAAAACCAACTTGCAGGATTCCGGATCAATATATTGATTGTTATAACATTATTGATTATATATAAATTGAAATAAAAAATATTTCTCAGACGTGATTAAAAAGTTTTTACGCTAGCCCCTCTCCGATTCTGGATGTAATATTTTTATTATTATTTCTACGTTTCATAGACGTTTTTCTTACATTTATTTATGTTTATTAATATGTATGCGAGAATATAACAAAATATGCAGTACTAGTTTTTCATTGTTAACAAAAAAATCTTAAGCTTAATACACTGGACAACAAAATTGTGCAGAGTCTGTTGCATTTTTCTGCGTTTAGCTTTTTTTAAGAAATAAATTGTTTGACATGCTCTTTTGCCAGCTGACAGGTTCCAGGCTTTTTATATCAAATTAGAGCAACTAAAATCTCTTCTTTGATATCAATCTTTATTCCGTTGATCATTATTGGCCACAAAATTGCCATGATTCCTTGTTGAAGTCATGTCATAAATAACTGTCAAGACGTTCAACAAAAGTATTTTGGTAATTTTGCTGTTTTCCATTCTTGCGTGAAACAGTACAATTTTTTCCGCAAGCTTATTCGACACTTTTATTACTCCGTTAAGCGCTTAAGTTGAGGAAAGCGAAATGTCATATCGTAAATAATAACAGTTTTGAGGTTGTTGTTATTTTACAGCTCAATGTCAGTAACGGTGTTGCAATCAAAATGCTGCTGATGCGAAAGCTTTTGGAAAAGCCTTGCCCAGTTTTGTTTTCCAGTGTAGAAACATTTTTGCTGTTCACTTTTTTTTTCTTTTTTAAATATCTGTCAAATAAATACAGCCAACCGGTATGACGTTACAACAACAATAACAACAATAATAATAATAAAAATTGCAATATCAAATATAAAAGTTTTGCGGCACAGCCACAGACTTCTGCACACACACACACACAAGCTCATAAAAAAACGCACACGCTTTCATAGTCGCATACCTCGGTATCGGCTTTTTTTGCATCTGTAAATTTTGTTGTGTTGTTTCTGTTGCATTTTTTTGCATAAGTTTTCTGCACGCACCTGTCATATGTTGCACAGACGTGATTGTAGTAGCCACAGCCACAATTCGTTACAACTAAGTTTCAACCAAGAGACAATCAGACAGTCAGACAGACAGACAAACATTGCTGAAGTAGCAACGACGAAGTAACAATAACCGAAAACAACAACATCAGCAACAGGCAGTCAGATGTCTGCCTAGAGAGATTCCCATTTACGCTCTATGAATGTGAATACATTACTCTACTTGACCACAAGATACCATTCGTACGTACCACAACAATTGCAGCATTAACCATAACAACAACAACAACACTGCAGAAGCAATAACAATTTTATTTACAAAAATCAAAAGCCAGGTGTTACATGTGTTCAAAAAAAAATACAAAAATTCAACGATGATGTGGTTGTTCTTGTAATTGTTGGCGATGACGATGTTGCCGCTCTGGTTGCTTTAATAAAATAAGTAAAATAAGAATACAAAGTGCAGCACAACCAGAATTCGCTAAATGGTCTTGCAACAAGATGTAATTTATTACGACTTCAGAAAAATTATCTATCAATAAAAAACTATTTTCTAAAAATCTATATTTCAAGAGTATCCAGAAACAGATGGTTTTTTAAGAATTGAACTAAAAAGAAAGTGGGAAAGGAACGCTTCAACAAAGAGTACCTATTCCTAAAAGGTAATTTCAAAATAGTATTTAAAAAAATATATAATTTAAATAAACTGCCTTTTAAAAAAGTACAAATGAAAAATTTACATTTATAAAATTAGCTTCAAAAGAAATACTTCTTGAGAAAATTACCTTTGAAAAGAAGGACCTCTGAGAAAAATTAGCTTTGAAAAAGTACATTTTAAGAAGAGCGCCTTCTTAAAATAGGAAATTCGAGATAAAATAAAAAAATCCTTCAAAACAAGAACTTGGAAAAAATTCTGGAAAAAAATTACATCTTAAGCAAGTATAATTTAAAAAAGTATCATTGAAAAATGTACCTTTATAAAAGTCACTTTTAAAAAAGTAAATTTTAAGAAAAGTGCTTTTACATATAAAAGAGTACCTTATAAATAAATATCCGTAAAAAAAGTATTCTTAAAAAATACCCTCTAACAAAAAAGGTACCCTTTTAAAAAAATATTCTTTTAAAAAAGTACCTCTTAAAACTGTACTTTAAGTACAGTACAGTTTAACAACCACTTCAAAAATGGACCGTTTTAAATGAAGACCTTTCAAAAACAGATCCTTTAAAAAAGTACATTTTAAAAAACAGTTTTTCAAAACAAGTAACTTTTAAGAAAGTGGCTTTTAAAAAACGAATTTTTAAAAAAGCAGCTTTATAAACTAGTAATTTTTAAAAAAGAACATTTTAAAACAAATAACTTTAAAAAAACTACATTTAAATAAAGTCCTTTCCAAAAATGTACCTTTGAAAACACTTTCATAAAACTTTTTTCAAAAAGTACCATTTTTAAAAAAGTGTCATTTTAAAAAGTACCTCTTAAAAAAGTACCTTAAGTACCTTCAAAAACGAAAACATATCTTTAACAACCACTTCACAAATGCAGTGTTTTAATACAATATCTTTCAAAAACAGGACCATTAAAAAAAGACATTTTAAAAAAGAGTTTTTTAAAATAAATGTCTTCTAAAAACGAATTTTTTAGAAAAGTACATTTTAAAAGAGCAGCTTTAGGAAATAGTAGTTTATAAAAGAATAACATTTTAAAACAACTACCTTTCATAAAAATTACCTTTAAAAAAATAGATCTTTTAAAAAAAAGTACCTTTTGCATTTCCCGCTAAAAAGAACGTTGAAAATAAGTATGTTTTACATTTTTCAAAAATGTATCCTTTTATTAAAAAGGACAAAGTTAATTTAAAAAGTACTTATTGAAAATTTAAGGTTATACAATTTACATGTAACCAAAAAGTAGCTCTTAAAAAAGTTAATTTTAAGAAAGTACCTTCAAAAAACTTTATTTATTTAAAGTACTTTTAAATATTAATACCTATTAAAAAAACGTTCTAAAAAAGTTACTTTTAAAGTTCCACCAAAACAAGTACATTAAAAAACTACGTTTTGAAAACGCATCTTTTAAAAATTTAAATTTAAAAAAAGGTTGTTTATATAAAGGATCAATAAAAAATATATATTTAAAAAAAGCACGTTTTAAAAAGCAGATTTTCAAAAATGTGACTTAAAAAACATAATCCTTCCAGAAAGTACCATTCAGAAAGCTCATCCTAAAAATATACCCTTATAATAGTCCTTTTTCAAAAAGTATCAATTAATATGGTTACATTATAAGCCCCATTAGTAAAGTAGCTTTTAGAAAAAAATAAGTTTTAAAAACATATAATAATACATATTATGTAGTTTAAAAGAACTTGTCCTTGTCCTTTAAAAACAAGTATTTAAAAAAAAACTTAAGAAAGTACTTATTAAAAGGAAGTACCTTCTTGAAATGTACATGTAAAAAGGAAGTGTATATCGTTAGCTTAATAAAGAAAGGACATATCTTGATTTTTTTTTAAATTGCGATTCTAAGCTTTTCTTGTCTATTTGGAATTGTAATGTCAGAAAAGATTCAAAACGGCGCTTAGTAAAAAAAAATCGAGATACGTTCTTTCTATATTAAGCCAAAGATATGTACATTAAAAACTAACTAGTTTTTATTTAAGAAGTATTATTATTAGTCAAATACATTTTATAAAAAACAATTTAAGGCCGTGTATTAAAAAAAGGCATTTTGAAAAATCAATCTTTCAATAAAATCCAATTATTAAGAGTACATACATCTTTAAAATACCTTTATAAAAGTAGTTTTAGCAAAAAACTAGCATTTTGAAATGCATGTCCTGTTACAGTACCCGAAGCATATTTTATAAAACTCTTAACTCTTAACAAAAAACTTCAAGATATTCATACAAGATTCATCAAACAATTTTACACCATCCATTGAAATACTCTGCTTATTTTGAAGCAAAAAATTGTGCTTCCTAAAAGTCTCAACGGTCAGATAGATGGTCTGTAGAGATTTTTCTCATTGAATGGCTTAATGTGGCAATTTGTTTTGTCTTGATTTTCCTGTGATTTGTTAGGTTATACAACAAAGTCCTTTGGCTTAATGCAACACCTTCCAGCAGACCTTTGTAATACAGAAAGACTTGCGAGGCTAAAAGTTGTTGCTCAATATTTGCTTTAATGCAAAATCTAAGTGTGTGAACAAACAAAAAATAAACTGAAGCATTAAAATGCAGTTGATTATGATATAAAAAAATCTGGAAGATTATGTTACAGAATATATTGAAAAAAAAAAATATAAAAAATACGCAGCAAGCGTAAAACACAAATTTTGGTAACAGGCAAAAAACAATTATTACTTAGTTTCTTTTACTCATAAAGGATATAATTGAAATTAATTATCAGGACTTTTGGAAGCTACTTGAAAAATGCCTTCCGATCATAAAAAGTTAAACGAAAATAAATAGATTCATCTGTTTCCTCCTTTTTTCTCTTTAGAAAATACTGGTTTTATCTAACTAAACAATCCTATAAAAGTTTATTAATATAAGAATCTTATCGCCTTAAAAAAATATATTAAATGTGATAGAAGCTTTCGAAATATTTGAAAAGAGCTTCTTTGAAAATCACTTCTACAAATCTCAAGAAATAAAATTTATTGCATTGTGTTTTGGAGAAGAGTTGAATGAACTTACCTTAAAGTTAGTTTACAGAAGCTGAAAAAAACAGAGAATAAAAAAGATAATTAAAATGATATCACAAATAATTTAAGTATCTAATAAATTTTATACAGTTTTCTAATTAATTAACGAGCTTGAGGTCACTTTTATATAAAAAAAACTTCACAATTTATTATCGATATTTCGCTAAAAATTTTTATGTTTTTTATATCAAAATTACCTCAAGCTCGCTAATTAATAAATACATATTGTTCCTTTATTCAAACAACGTCATAACTCAAAAAACCTGACTTTTGAGGTTCGAATACATAATTTTTTCTCTGTATAGTTCTTTATCTTGTGTAAAAAATTCATACAAATATTTTGTTTACTCAGCTCTTGAGAGGAGAATAGTAGTTTTTACTTTTCCATTTAGTTGAGGGTAAATTAATAACTTTAAACTTGTTTTCTGAAGAACGAGTTTTATTTAGTTATGATGTTGTTTTAGTAAACGAGCGATATGTTAAGAAAATGTCAAAAATTGTTTTATTAATAGTATTTACTAAATTTATTATTCTAAATATTCTTTATCGCAATTTAATTTAATAATACTCGTACTCCTTTACCACAGGCAAAGTTTTCTTGGAATGTCTTGAGTTTGTGGGTCAGAAGGAAAAAAAGAATGGAGTTGGTGTACTTGAAAAGTTGGTTGCATGTTTGTGCATGTTTGGTTTGCATGTTCATCTAACAGAAGAACACAAAATTTGTCAAAGTAAATTTCTCGTGTGGACAAGTGAAAGAAAGTTCAAAAGAAAATCGAAAAGACTGTGAAAAATAAATATTGCGTGTGGATAAGCAAGCCGTCGTCTAATTGAAGAAGTGTAAATGAAAAACTGAAAACATTTTTGCTGCTTCAAAATTTTTTTTAGTTTGGCAAATTTTTTTTTTTTTAATTCGAAAATAGTGCCAACCAAATTCACTACAGACGTAAGTATATTTTTAAATGCAATAGACGTACTGTTGCTTAATAAAAAAAATTATTTTTTAAGTATGTTCGAATTTTCGAAGTTAATTTCGAATTTTGCTAGAATAACAATTTCGAGTATTATGCGAGGCAAATGCATACCAGGTAGTTGCAAATGAATTAAGGATTCTTGGATGTCAAAATAAACCGGTATTTAAAGCAAGAAAAATGTACCGAAGAATGTATTTTGACAATGAAAAATTTTAAAACACAATTGTCCAGCTGAGCTGCCGAGTTCAGCTGTTATGAACTCGCATTGATATTGTGTTTTATTCAATCTGGATTTTATGCAAAAAAAAAAATATTTAAAAAAATCTATTTGATATGCTTTGAAAGTAGAACTTGCTTAATTTTCAAAAAGGAATCTTGATTCTGATTGAATGCCTACTTGTAGAGGGCAGCCACGTAAACCAGATCTTATTTAATAGAAATTTGAAAGAATGATTTTCAATTTGTTTTTATAACAGAAAAATTGGCAGACAGCAGAACGAAGAAAGTTGTTCTTGGAGTTTGTGTAATGCGCCTGATAGAACCGCTAATGCAAGGGTGTTAATGTATCCTCTAAAAATAGCACCGTATTGTCCTTTAATTAATTGATTTCTCTATACAAATAATTTAAGTTTAAATGTATTGTTAAGGCTGGAGTTCAAGACGGACTTATCAATTTCTATTCTACTAAGCAATTTTTGTTAATTTAAAATATTTTTTTTATGAAAGTAATATTGGAAGATTTTTTAATCACCAAACTAGCAGAAGAGATCAGTAGTGATTTCGAGCTCGCTACACCATCTCATCAGCGTTCTTTGTTTAATTTGACCACTTTTGACGACGTATACTTGTGACTAGGAATATCAACTATTTAACGGCACCAGTATTTCTTATGGCCGACGCAATCTATCATATTCTAGTAATTAAATATTAAGCATTTATATAAATATGTACGATAAAATACAAAAATAAAAAACATTCTAAATTAACAAATTAAAACTTATTAGCTCTCTTTTGTTTACAAAGTATGTATAGAAAATATTCTTTCTCATTTCTATGCAAAAGCAAATTGAACAAAATTGAAGCTGCCTTGCGAAAAACCCGACTAATGCATACACGCGTGTTTGGATTTGTCCGCAAATGGACAGCGAGTGGTCCAAAACTCGTCCAAATGCATACAAAAAACATGGTCTTTTTAACGGCTGGGACATATAGTCCAGGTTTGCATTACAAAGGATTAACCCAAAAACTACTCTTGTCATTAATACATGGACCACTCAAAATTAGTTTGTTTGCGACGAGTACGATCGTGAAAGCATGAACAAATGTCGTATAGCAATATGTTCTAATTTAAAAATGCCATAGTAACTAGTGCGTTTCAGCTATAATAATATAATAATAGTCCAATATTATCTGCAGGGTAATATATGCATGTGTAATAATTGTGCGTGCAATAGTGGCAATTTTGAATGCTTATAGCTCCCAAAGTACTGAACCGATTTTAACAAAACATAGATTCTGGACATTTGTGAATAATTATCTTCAAAATCGGCTGTATACTATGAGCCTATTAATTATATAGAAGATAGTTTAACAAATTAGAATATGAAAATTATTCTTACAAGTTAAATCAATCTCGATTAGTACAAAACTACCATCTCTGATGATTAATTATTCTCTATATAATATTACTGAGATCTGCCTACCAGGGAGTAGCACAATCTAGCCCAACTACATGCCAATTGCGCGAAATTTCGTTGAGATGAAATATTCAAACCATCAAACACCATAAACGTATTCAGTTTGATATGGTGCATGACATTTTCTCACAGATTCAACTGTGCTACATTGCAACCGGGCTGGTTATCTAATTTGACAGCCAGTTGACACTATTACCATTTTACCTTTTCCAGCGTCATTGACTGCTGCTATCAAGCTAATTTCTATTAATGTTTATTTGTTTTTAGCCTTTTATACCGTTCAAATTAAACCTAAACAGTTTAATTAATTACGTATAAATATTAAAAATATTTGAATTAATAAAAATTGTTTTAGCGTAATGATTAATAACTTTATAACTTTGTATTAAAAACCGCCCTGCGCTCAGGTTGTCCCATCCGTGATCGCATCGGCAATCGTAGAAAAGAAAATTACGTTATACTTCAATCGCGAAATATTGCCTTTGAATATGTTCGGAGTTCTGATCATTATTTTTAAGGAGTGTGACAACGCGAAACAAATTTTTTCCCTTCCTTTTAAACAATACCCAGCACATTTTCCGTTTATTTAATGTACAACACAATTCGGTTCGTCCTATGGTACACATACGTATTTGAAATCTTCTAACCTCTGTTTGTTAACAACTTATCTAAAGCAAATTTTTCTTCTTATTCGATGATGACAATCGCTATTCATATGAACATGATAGCAAGGCAGTATGGCCAATATTAAAGATAAAAATGCATAGTCGTATATTTTAGTAATATGACGGCAAAAGGCTAGACAAGAATTTTATTTCCTTCTTTTCGAATCCAACACGTGAATGAAATAGAGTGAACACTCTGGGTAAATGATATTAAAAAAGTAAATTCTGAATTGGAAAAGAAAATAAGCATAAAGAATAGACATAGTTCATTAGGAAGGCGCTGACACCTTCTCGAGTCTACCGATATATCGGAACTTAGACTGCTAGGAAAAAAATAAAGGAGTAATCACCAACTGAGGGGAAAAAAACTCCCTTGATTGCTCTAAGGTTCTTTTTCGTGAAAAGAAAAACATAAAATCATCCAACTAAGTTTAAAGGAATCTACACTCGGGTAAGATATTTAAACCAAATTTCATTCTGACACCTGCTCTTTCCGAAAATACCCAAACCTAACCATATTTGTCATGATCCCCCCAAAATGATAGGATATATTTGTCGGACATTGTGGGAATCGGACACGTGGGCATCCCAGGACAGATAACAAACACAAAACCTACCACGACGCCATCTGCCAGCATTTTCTCACAATAACAAAATATCCCGAGTAAGTACCAAGTTTAACACCATTCCAGGAAAATCCCTTATTTATTACAATAACTGATTCGAGAACCTCGCTATAAAAGGGGATGAATTAAGAACCCGTCTAGGAATAATACAGTAGGACCTGTAAAAACGTAACCCTAAACTAATCCTGAGAAACATTCAGTTTGTAAAGAAAAAAGATCCAGGAAATAACCAAAAAAAAAAAGGGGAAGCCTAGGGACTAACCTAAAATAAAGTTACACGTGCATGTCAGTAAAGACCGTAAAATAGTATGTGTCTCAAAATAAAAAAAAAATAGCGAACTTAAAATTAAACACGCACCTTGTTCAATATCCCAATATATTTCAAAACTTCTACAATCTTATATTAAATTTTTACGATCGTCTAAAAATTGTACTATAATAGATATTATTGTGAGAATTACTTCTAAGGTTAATTATCTCTATTACTAGTATATTCATTATTCAATACATATTTTTTAAGCGATAAAATACATACTTATATTAGGTTATAATATACGTAAGCATATCTAAAACTAAATAATAAGATAAATCTACATAAATAAATTAACTAGCCCTATGAGATACCAAAATGAATAAATTATCGTCTGGATAGAAGTTAATCATGTGTTATTTGTAGCAAGCATAGGCTAACCAGGGAGTGATGTAGGGAGAGAAAAGTGGTGAAGTATTAAATAGTGGGACATCTTTAAGATAGCGATGGCAAACAAAGATGTCATGGTTAGCTGAAATACGCGATAGGGGAGGGTTGCCAGTCCAGGCTACTCCATCTGAGCTTGGACTAAAATCTCCTGAACCATAGGACCAGAAAGAAGAACCGCTCGGCTACGTTCTAACGACAAAAACAAAGGTAACAACAATTAAACACCATGGTGAATAACAGCTAAACTCATGGCACGGAAATTTAAATGTAAACGACCTTCGGAAAAAAAAAAAAAAACGAAACCCACATCCGGCGAGCTAATGCCGCAGCGAACACCCGCGTGCCATTTCCGACAGCCAAGGCCAAAGGTTCGTTACATTTTGGCGCCCAACGTGGGGCACTTTCAGAAGGATGAAAAAAAAAAGGTGAAAAGTTTACTTCCTAAACTTGGTATGTCCCGGAAGGTACCAAAGTACCACGCCAGTGTTGCGACCAGCGAGGAACGTAAATCATCGCAGAGAGACAACCAAAGTCTATCGGCTTCATTACATACACAGAAGACTTGGTCCAGGGGGCTACATAGCCAGGAGTCCAATTGCTACTGATTGTTGTTATGAGAAGAGAAGAATTTGGATGTGTCGACATTTCATTGTTTTGTTATGTTCCTTTTCCTTTGTTTTTGTTGTGAAACGTCCAGCCAGAGGTGAAAAAACTAATCTTAAATCATTCCTTTCGTAATTAAAACACCGCTCTTATGGGAAAAAAAATTTTATTCAGATTTTAATCTTGAAACCAAAAATAAAGTTTAAACTCGATACAAAAATTTTCTTTCTTAATATTGTATTTTTAATTATTGAATTAAAAATCTGGAAATATCAGAAATGAATAGAAATTGTAAAAATACAGGAGATTTAATTCACCACTATTTTCGCTTCATGCATTGCTCCCAAATAAAGCCACTAACCAATTTGAATTACCTAAAAAAATAAATAGAAATATTTTAGATTAACAAATTTTGTATAATTGTTATAATCGTTATTATTGTTGTGGTAGAAAACAAATTATAATTAATGGTAATGGTTAATTATAATTAATGGTACTAATAAACATTTTTTTTATTCTTAAAACTATTTTTGATAAAACGCATAACAACCTAACAAAAAAACGCCCTGAAACAAATCCGTTCATATTACAAAAAAAAAACTCATAATATATGCGTATATTCTGAAAACTTTACCTTTTGTCTGCAACCATTTAAAGTAAATTACATTCTTTTTTTTCACAAATAATTTTTGATAGTTCTTACATTCCACCAAAAAAATTTCGGTTCTGTCGAATAAATATCTTTCTCGTTACCTATCAAAGCATAGTTTTCGTTCGGAAGTTAGATATCTACTAGCGAGCTGTTAGGACAGCTTAGTAGGTAGTTGATCTCTTTCTAAATCGCATTTTATCATGGAAAATCAACCGAATACCAACCGAACTACGAGGTCGTCTAATCGCTTGGTCGCTAACCAACCAGGCAGTTCAAAAGTAAATGCAACAAGTTTAGCTAACACAAGGGTAAATCATAATAGTAACACCACATCGACAGCGAATCAACAGCCAGTTCAAAATAATCCATCGACAACTCAATCAAACATCGTACCCTTAACGACATTACAATTCCCGCCCGAAACAGGTCCACAAACAACGTCCTCGCCTGAAACGCCCGGCACGATTCAATCACCAGAGTTTAGCAGCTTAACAGCTAGAAATGTAGTTCAACAGCGAAACACACAACGGCAGAACAATTCAATGCCAATACTACGAGAAGAAGGTAATACCGATCCTCCGCGAAATAACGATCGTTTGTCAATAAGGGAGTACGTGAGTGCTTCGGTAAGCGCTGCACAAGCTGTTATAATGAGGCAAGTTCAAGAAAACCTAATAGCAATAGTACCACAAATTGTAAGAGAATCGTTAAGATCCGATAGAAACTCAAATTTTGAAAATCTTCCGAATCACAACAACAGCAATAACACAGATCGCAATCAGTTCCATAATCAAAGCTATAATAGAAATTTTTCAAACCCTAATTTTCAAACCCCTCAACAGCAACCACCTCAGGCCCAACGAATACCACAGTACAGGCCACAAAATTCAGCCTTTGCTGATAACCACTACACACCATTACAAATGGAGAAATGGGGAGTAAAATTCGATGGCAGTAACCAATCACTCAGTGTAGAAGACTTTGTTTTTCGAATAGAGGCCTTACGCGAAGACTATCAGTGTCCCTGGCATATTTTCATGAAAGGATTTCATCACTTGGTTACGGGAGTAGCGCAACAATGGTTCTGGGATTTCCGAAGAAAATACCCGTCTAGCGAATGGGATCATTTGAAATATCACATTTTGCGGAAATTTAGGAGATATGAAAGCGATATTGAAATCCAAAGAAGGATAATGGAACGACGTCAACATCCATCAGAATCAGCTGACGCGTTCATAGCAGAAATAAATAAGCTACAAAACCAGCTGCGCATACCTATGCCAGAATATGAGTTGGTTAGATTGGTAAAAGAGAATTTAAAAGACGGCGTCGCGCAATTGCTCTTTCCCATGGAGATTGGAACGATGGATCAGTTACTAGAGGAGTGCCGTAGAGCCGAACGCAACGTGGCTAAAAGAATGTCGTACCGCCAGCATCCTAACACTTTCAGACGCGTAAATGAACTGGATCTGCAAACAAATCCAGAAGAAAGTGATCACTTCCAGATTGAAGCATTTAATATTCCTGCCACGTCAGCAAAACAGTTCACCTGTTGGAATTGTAAAAAAATAGACCATTCGTTTATTGACTGCCCGGCTACACAACGTAATTTATTTTGTTTTAAATGTGGGTTCGACAACGTAATCACCCCAAATTGTCCTAAATGTTCGGGAAACCGACACAAGAGCATGATGAAGACTGGGACACCATGTTCAAATCAAAACACATACCAGTAGAGAAAATTATTCAGCCTAGCTCAAGTCCAGTAAAATCATACAGCAAAATTTTAGCAAATTCTAAACATGACACAACTTTTAATAAAAACGGCACGAACGATCCAAAGAAAACGGCCATAACAAGTACCAGTCCTGAAAATGGCGTAGAAAAAAATAGTAGAAAACTAACAGGAATTTTGTCGTATGAGAAAAGACTTGAAAACTATAATCAGAAAAGAGCAGAGATTTTCAACTCCGTTCCTCAATTAGCATCACTTAAAATAGTAAAAACCCGATCCAGATACATGGCAAGAAAGCATGAGCGCAGAGAAATTTCAGCTTCAAAAATTCAGTCCGAAAACGATATAAGACCCTATATGGAGGTAGAGGTTAATGGACTAAAACTCAAAGGTTTAATGGACAGTGGAGCTTCTATTAGTTGTCTTGGCAAAAATTGCTTAGAAAATGTAGTAAAGATAAAGGCAGAAGTTCAAAATTTTAAATCCGCCATTAAAACTGCTGATGGTAAAAATCACTCTATAGTTGGTAAAGCAAAGGTGAAAATAAAAACCAACACTGGTGAAGATGAGATGATGTTGTATTTAGTGCCTGATCTCCAGCAAGAGTTAATATTAGGGTATGACTTTTGGTTAAAACTAGGCATAACTATCAACTACAATTCGAATTCGATATCTGAAATAACGCATGAAAACACCGATCCAAAAATGCACGAGTTGACCAACGAGCAGTTGAAAAGGTTAGAAAATGCCAAACTACATTTTCGCTGCTATACGAAACATGGTTTAGGGAAAACTCATCTACAGACCCACATAATAGATACGGGTGACGCAACACCAAAGAAGATGAGGCATTACCCTGTCAGTCCTGCTGTGCAAAAACTAATTTTTGCGGAATTAGACCGAATGCTGGAGCTTGATGTGATAGAAGAGGCAAAAGAGGCGGAATGGAATAACCAAGTTACTCTAGTAGTGAAACCGCACAAAAACCGATTATGTCTTGACGCAAGGGCATTAAACAAAGTTACAAAGAAGGACGCCTACCCGCTTCCAAATATCGAGGGATTACTGTCCAGACTTGGAAATACACACTACATATCAGCCATTGACTTAAAAGATGCTTTTTGGCAAATTCCTCTAGAGGAATCTAGTCGCCAAAAAACTGCCTTCTCAGTTCAAGGTAGACCCCATTACCAGTTCAAAGTCATGCCCTTTGGACTGTGTAACGCTGCACAACGTCTTTGTCGCTTAATGGACAAAGTAATACCGTCTGCTTTAACTGAAAACATTTTTGTATATCTCGACGATTTACTTATAGTTTCTGCAAACTTCGAGGACCACATCGAAAAACTAAAAATCGTGGGAAAGAAGTTGACGGATGCTGGTCTAACTATAAACATGGAAAAATCTAAGTTTTGTTATAAGGAGCTTAAGTACTTAGGCTATATAGTGGGAGGAGGAAAAATTAAGCCCGACGAAAGCAAGTTAGAAGCGATAGTAAACATAAAACCACCCAAAACCGCTAGAGATATAAGGCGCTTTCTTGGAACGGTGGGTTGGTATAGGCGTTTCATAAGCGACTTTTCAACGTTGACGTCTCCGCTCACTGACAATTTAAAAAAATGCGAAAAATTTAGCTTAACACCGGAAGCTTTGAAAGCATTTGAAGAGCTTAAACAATGCCTAGTGACGAGCCCAATACTGTCAAGCCCGAACTTTGAAAAACCATTTTACGTTCAATGCGACGCGTCAAACGTCGGGGTTGGTGCAGTTCTGTTTCAATTAGACGACGGTGGAAATGAACATCCTATAGAATTTTATTCAAAGAAACTGAACTCTGCACAAAAAAATTATTCAACCACCGAAAAAGAGTGTTTAGCGGTTATACTCGCAATTGAAAAATTCAGGCCATACATAGAGTTGATGGATTTCACTGTAATCACGGATCACTCAAGCCTAAAATGGCTCATGAGTCAACCAGACTTGCATGGACGATTGGCAAGATGGAGTTTAAAACTTCAGGGCTATAGGTTCAACATAGAACACCGTAAAGGAAGTAAGAATGTAGTACCTGATATGTTGTCGCGGTTAGACGTAGAAGCAATCACTCTCGGAGGTTCTAGAGTAATAGACCTTAGCGCGGATAAATTCCAGGATGAGAAATATTTGACCTTGATTGAGATGATAGAACAAAACAGTAATTGCTTGCCAGATGTTAAAGTCAGAGAGGGCGTTGTGTTCAAAAAAGTGACTTTTGCAAATGAAGAGCAAGATACCAATTGGTGGAGAATATGGCTACCGGAAAATCTCACTGGTGAAGTTATTCAAAACTCCCATGAAAACGATACCTGTCATGGAGGCATAGCTAAAACATTGCACAATATCCGAGAATTTTATTATTGGCCAGGCATGGTGAAAGATGTAAAAAAATATGTCAGCGAATGTAGCACATGCAAAGAAGTGAAACACCCCAGACACACATTGCGACCACCTATGGGTAATCAGGTGATAACTCAACGTCCTTTTCAAAAAATTTACGTGGATTTTTTAGGGCCCTACCCTAGGACAAAATCAGGCAATGCATATATTTTCATCGTTTTAGACCATAAAACAAAGTTTGTGTTGTTAAAAGCCATGCCTAAAGCCGTTACAAAAGTAGTCATCAGATTTTTAAAAGACGAAATATTTCACAAATTTGGCGTGCCCGAAGTATTACACTCAGACAATGGGAAACAGTTCGTCTCAGATGCATTCAAAGAATTGTTGAAATTGTATGGTATAAAACACCTAAAAACAGCCATACATTCGCCCCAAGCAAACGCTAGCGAAAGAGTCAATCAGACAATACTTAGTAGCGTGCGAAGTTATGTCCGACGAGACCAGTCAAAATGGGATGAAAATCTTGCTAAAATTGAGTGCACTTTAAGATCCACAATACACACGTCTACAGGAGTAAGCCCATACTTCGCTTTAACAGGCTACCATATGATTACACATGCACAAGCGTACGAGATACTAAGAAAATTAAATGCGACAGAGGACGGAGAAATATTGATTTTGCCACACGCGAGCCGCATGCAACTAATCCATAAAGCCATAAATGAGAAAATGAATGAGGCATACACGAGAAATGTAAAGTCTTACAACAAAAGAAGCCGCTGTGTCACTTTTAGACCCGGACAAGAAGTTTACAGAAAAAATTTCGTACAAAGTTCGTTTAAAAAAGGTATAAATGCAAAACTATGCCGTCCATGGATAAAATGCAGAGTAAAGAAAGCCATAGGTAACAACCAATATGAAATTGAAAATTTAAAAGGCCAGTTTGTAGGCATAATCCACGCTCAACATTTAAAACAATAAACATAGGTAAGGGTGTTTATAAGACGAGCTGAGGGGAATATAAAATCGACATACGAGTATTTAACGACCCGCCATATAAAAGGCATTCTTAACAAATTACACACACACATATGTACATATAGGTAGCTACAAATTGTTCTCCTAATACAAAATTATGTTCAGCTTAAATACGAAAGTTACAATTGGTTGTTTACAAATAATTTTTATTGAACCCAGGGGCCAGACAATGGCTGGTGACTACATAAAAGGACAGACAAAATATGTAATTCCTCTTTACAAAAACAGAAAACAAAAGTAGATACACATACCTACGTACACAGACCTTTTAGTACATAGATTTGTACTCGTCTCGTAATAACAAAATATTGCAGAGCCAATTTAATTTCACGCCTGCAGCGAGTACCTGAAAATAAAAAGGAATTTGAAAGGAACCTTAACCGATGGGGGTGAATTTCTCAAATACTTATCCCACTGGACCCAGGAACACCAAATCCCTTTTGATTGTCTATACATTTAGATTTGGGTAAAACCACCGTTCATGATGCTGGTGTAGTGACGACATTGCGTAGGAAAATAAGATTTTTTTTAGCTTAGTGTTGAGGTACCTGCTCGTTTACACCATTATTGCGGTGCCAATAAAACAGAAAACATTCCCAACTCATTGTCGTTCAAGTATTTCACCCAATGAGCTGGCTTTGTGACAACGCGAAACAAATTTTTTCCCTTCCTTTTAAACAATACCCAGCACATTTTCCGTTTATTTAATGTACAACACAATTCGGTTCGTCCTATGGTACACATACGTATTTGAAATCTTCTAACCTCTGTTTGTTAACAACTTATCTAAAGCAAATTTTTCTTCTTATTCGATGATGACAATCGCTATTCATATGAACATGATAGCAAGGCAGTATGGCCAATATTAAAGATAAAAATGCATAGTCGTATATTTTAGTAATATGACGGCAAAAGGCTAGACAAGAATTTTATTTCCTTCTTTTCGAATCCAACACGTGAATGAAATAGAGTGAACACTCTGGGTAAATGATATTAAAAAAGTAAATTCTGAATTGGAAAAGAAAATAAGCATAAAGAATAGACATAGTTCATTAGGAAGGCGCTGACACCTTCTCGAGTCTACCGATATATCGGAACTTAGACTGCTAGGAAAAAAATAAAGGAGTAATCACCAACTGAGGGGAAAAAAACTCCCTTGATTGCTCTAAGGTTCTTTTTCGTGAAAAGAAAAACATAAAATCATCCAACTAAGTTTAAAGGAATCTACACTCGGGTAAGATATTTAAACCAAATTTCATTCTGACACCTGCTCTTTCCGAAAATACCCAAACCTAACCATATTTGTCATGATCCCCCCAAAATGATAGGATATATTTGTCGGACATTGTGGGAATCGGACACGTGGGCATCCCAGGACAGATAACAAACACAAAACCTACCACGACGCCATCTGCCAGCATTTTCTCACAATAACAAAATATCCCGAGTAAGTACCAAGTTTAACACCATTCCAGGAAAATCCCTTATTTATTACAATAACTGATTCGAGAACCTCGCTATAAAAGGGGATGAATTAAGAACCCGTCTAGGAATAATACAGTAGGACCTGTAAAAACGTAACCCTAAACTAATCCTGAGAAACATTCAGTTTGTAAAGAAAAAAGATCCAGGAAATAACCAAAAAAAAAAAGGGGAAGCCTAGGGACTAACCTAAAATAAAGTTACACGTGCATGTCAGTAAAGACCGTAAAATAGTATGTGTCTCAAAATAAAAAAAAAATAGCGAACTTAAAATTAAACACGCACCTTGTTCAATATCCCAATATATTTCAAAACTTCTACAATCTTATATTAAATTTTTACGATCGTCTAAAAATTGTACTATAATAGATATTATTGTGAGAATTACTTCTAAGGTTAATTATCTCTATTACTAGTATATTCATTATTCAATACATATTTTTTAAGCGATAAAATACATACTTATATTAGGTTATAATATACGTAAGCATATCTAAAACTAAATAATAAGATAAATCTACATAAATAAATTAACTAGCCCTATGAGATACCAAAATGAATAAATTATCGTCTGGATAGAAGTTAATCATGTGTTATTTGTAGCAAGCATAGGCTAACCAGGGAGTGATGTAGGGAGAGAAAAGTGGTGAAGTATTAAATAGTGGGACATCTTTAAGATAGCGATGGCAAACAAAGATGTCATGGTTAGCTGAAATACGCGATAGGGGAGGGTTGCCAGTCCAGGCTACTCCATCTGAGCTTGGACTAAAATCTCCTGAACCATAGGACCAGAAAGAAGAACCGCTCGGCTACGTTCTAACGACAAAAACAAAGGTAACAACAATTAAACACCATGGTGAATAACAGCTAAACTCATGGCACGGAAATTTAAATGTAAACGACCTTCGGAAAAAAAAAAAAAAACGAAACCCACATCCGGCGAGCTAATGCCGCAGCGAACACCCGCGTGCCATTTCCGACAGCCAAGGCCAAAGGTTCGTTACAGGAGTATAAAAACCTAAATGCTCTGCGAACATAAATACAAAACTTATTTAAATATAAAATTGCTTATCTCTGATTTTGAAAATCGTTTATTTAATTTTATTTTTAGTTTTTACTTTAAATTCAAATTGTCTTTATATCTGTGAAACATTTAATATTACAATTGATTTATAACCCAATTTCAAATACTTAACTACAAGTCTTGTGTAAATTTTACATTGTAAAACCACTTTCATGTGTATGTATGTGTGAGCATGTGTGCGCGCGTGTGTCTTTTTTGTGTTTTATTTTTATTTGGCTCTTAATCTTACACAAATGAATGGATGGATGGATGGATGGATGGACGGATGGATGGATGGGAGGGATGCTTCAGAAACTTATGCTGTAAAGCCAGCCACACGTATGATTACACTTTGTTCATTAGCATATTTAAAAGAAAAAACAATTTATATCATTTCAGTGGAATTTTTCATTTTGAATTTTTTATTTTTAATATTTACGTATTTCTTTATGTTACAACATATTATAATTTTTTTTTTAATTTTAATATTTGATTGTTATGTTGTGTATCCTCCTATATTTCATAATTGTTGTTTCTTTTTTTTTTGATTTTTATTTCAAGTACAAGTATTTTAGAAAAATGAAAAATAAAATGTAATAAAAAAATATTGTATATGACATGTGAACATGTTATTTTTATAATTTCAAGTCTTATACATATTTAGATATTGTATTTATGTATTTAGATACATTTTGTCTCGATGACGCCGTTAAGTCCTTTAAAGATTCATGTTACAACCACCACAAAATCTCCATGTTTAAGCGTTTAAGAGGAGCAAGAGAAATACAAAGAGAACAAGATTTGCTATTATGACCTAAATTATTGCATGATTGTGTTGTGAATTAAATTACAAATGTGCGTATCCAAGCAAACATGTGGATGGACCGCCAATAGCGTGTTTTTTTTTATTTTTTGCACAGTCATGTTAAGTGGATTTAGTAGAAAAGACAAAAAAACATTTATGACGTAAATTTTTCTATTCATTTGTGTATACAAAACAAATGCTTTTATATCCTCTGACATGACAACACCATCCTCAAGATGTCCCTCCATCTTCTTACAGGGTAACTGGGTAATAGTTATTTGAAAAATCTAGTTACATTTTGTATATCAAAAATACTCGTAGTCTCATGTTCGCGGGGGTCAAAATAAAATATTGTGAATATTTTGCTTTTCATTATCAAGTTAACGTGCGTTAAATAATTATAAGGCAAGTTGTGAAATCATTATACTGAAATTTGTTATTCTATGAATATATCGTTGGCTTAATATACAAAGGACGTGTAAGGAAGCCCAGTGCCTTAAATTAATATTAATAGGACGCATCTTGTGCTATTTTCAATCTTTACTTTGTTATATTTTAATATTTTTAATAAACTATTGTTTGATTGTCCGCTTAGATGGACCACAAAGACCTTTTTTATGTTTCATCAGATCAGCCTAAGAGTTTTCGCAAACATTCAAATAAATAAAAAAAGATCAATGAATATCATTAACCTGAGTTCTACAGATTTTTGGATTTTTTAAGATTTTTTTTATACACTGAGAGAAGATGTTTTACACACAATGTGACAAAAAGTTTTACAAACATCAACACTTGGCCAAGTTTGTAAGTATCGTGCACCATATTTATATACTTTTTGTTAAAGAATTTTATATCTGTGAAAACTGTAGGACTTGCAAAATATTATGTTGTATTTGAAATATGTAATTTATTCTTAAATCATTAAAATTTATGATGAAGTGATTTTTTTTTCAACTGTAACCTTCGAGCTCACCTAAAATTTGATCAGATAAAGATATTGGAATGAAATAGAAATTGCTTGCATAGAATTTTTTCTCATAAATAAAAAATTATTTTTGATATTTTTGCTATTTAAATACCGAAAATTATAAAAGAAAAAAAATATTTTCCAAAAAATATGACTTTTCACTGAAATAATCACCTGTGTGAAATAAAAATAACTTTTGGGAAATTTTTTGCAGCAACTAGGGCCTTAAAACAAAAGACTTTCTTTAGGAATTTCTTTGGGAATTTTTAAGGATATCATACATTTTCTTTCGAAATTTTTCCAAAATTCGTTAGGGCTGTAAGGAGAACCCATCTGCTATTTCTTTAACATGCACTTTTAATAACTTTCGTTTCAAAGACTGTCAAAAGTTTTGTATATTTCGGAAGAAATATATTTTATATGCAGATTGTTCTTTTCATTTTCAATAGCTCGTCATTTTAACAGTTGTCATGACTCAACCGGAAACTACTGGACAGAGGACAAGTAAAAGCTACGCCATTAAAGAAAATGAAAACGAATACGCTTCAATAACGCAGTGAAGTGGTTAAAATTAATTACAAAAATTTATGAAAATTTCATGATCACAGCACCTTCTTCACGAGCAATTGTTAAGCTGATGGAAAAGCTGTAACTGTTAGGACAAGTTAGTAATGTGAAGAATCGAGCAATTGCGAATATTATTGTTGTGGCCCATAGTGTTGAGAAAAACTCAGGATTCTCTATATCTTGTTGATCTTTGAAATCGGGGCATTACACAAACGACATTATACCGTAGTTTGCATAAAAATGAAGGTCATGAAGCTTTTAAATTCCAGTTAACAAAAAAAAATCACGTCATCAGCAACGACGTGCCTTTTTCTGATGGGGTCCTTGAATTTCATCTAAAAGATCCAGAATTTTATCTAAAAAATATCTTGAATGATGAGGCCTGTTTTCACAGCAGAGGCTACGCTAATCCATTGAAATGTTGCTTTCGTGGCCCGAAAAATGAAAGAATTATTATTGAAAAGTCTCCCCATCTTCAACGTGTGACTGTTTGCTGTGGTTTTTGGTCGGGCGTTTTCATTGGCTCTTACTTTATGAAAATGAAGCTTAAACAACTGTTATGATGAATGGATGGATTCCCCTATCAAACGGTGATGAAAGATTTTGTATGGCCAGAATTGAAAGATATTGATGTGAATGACATTTATATACAACAAGACAGCGTTACGTGCCACATAAGTAACGCTACCATCGATCTTTTGCGTAAAAAGTTTCCTCACCGTATGATTTCATGAAGAGTCGATCACAATTGGTTACCAAGATCTTGTACTTTAATACCTTTAGACTGTTTTCTTTAAAGCTACGTGAACGATAACTGGACCACAACCAATTCAAAACCTCAAACATGAAATTCGTGAAGTTATCGCAAATACGCGAATTGGTGATGGAAAATTTCATGAATAGAATATCCTGCAAGTGTATCTCTGGCGACCATTTGTCTGATACTATTTTCGATTATTATTGGTATATCCTTCTCTTTACTACTAAAAGAACATGCGACAGTTTCGCCTAAAATTAATCGTGTTTTTACATATTAAAATGAAACCTCTTATTGGAAAATGAAAAAAAACAGTAACACCTTTTAGGGAAGAAATCAATAATCCAAGTTCAGATGCCTGTAAGTTTCCAATCAAACAAAATATAAACATAATATATTCATATATGCTGCTATTTTACTTTAAATTGTATCATAAATTTAGTTGATATATAAGAAATTTATTCGATTTATTTAAATTTAAAGAAAAATCTAACGAAATCATCCTTGAAACTAAAAAAGATATTCACTCCTCAGATTTACATAAGTGGAGATTTTTAAAATGTTTTCCTTGATTTTTCCCAATAGATATCTTTTTTAACAAATAAATCATTTAGAACATTAGTTGGGATGTACCTGCAACTACTTCATCTAGTGTTTTCTATTTCATTCTAATGTCTGTGAAGTTGTGTATCTTATCAGTCTCATTCATAGAGACTTTTTTTTAATTATTATGCGTCATTCTAAATCAAATACAAAGTGCAATTTCACCACTCACTAATATTTCATTTCAACTCAATATACTAGACAAACAAATAGGCAGATAGACACAAATATACAGTCAAACAGACAGACAGACACACAGACAGACGGATGGACTGATAAATACGGATGGACACAACATCAATCATCTAACACACACTCGTGCTCATTCGCTACAACAAGCATTAAGTCAAATTCATTCATTTACTTGTAGCAATTTACTACAACGAATACGAACGTAATTAAAGTCATTTCTCTACTCACATCTCTTACATTCTAACATTCTAACTACAATAGCAACTGCAACAAAAACAACAAAACAACAACAACTAACTAATAAATACTACGAGTAAAAGGAACCCTTGGACATTTCTTCAATACAAATTTCCGAATAAACTAAATAACTAAAATTAATCGTAACATTGCACAGTGGGTTCGATGGGAGAATAAATTGTAACAATTATACGAGAATAACTTCTCAACTACTGGGCAGATCCATATGAAAATTGAAACACCAATAGCGAAGAAACCTGTAATACCGAGGCCTATTCTGGAATACGGATATATTGTTTGAGACCCCTCAACTGATTATCAGTAGAATAGCATTGAATGGGTTCAAGAACAATTCTTTCTATTTTGTCAAGGAAATACGAGTATAATATGGAATCGAAATGTAAATCTTCCCTTATATTCTGCTAGGCTTTCTACAATTATATTGCCGACTTTAGAAAGTAGACAAATAATGATTTTTTTTAAAAACCACCGAGTTTCGCCGGATTTTTTTTACATTGCAGTCTCTTTTACTGTGCAACTTTTTCCAACAACCATTCTCAATAAGTTCAACCTTTCTTGTTTCATTAAATTTTAAGCAATTTTCTCTCCACATTTACGTTTTAACAACTACTTGAGCTTTAACCAAAGAACCCATCTTTAACACGTATTCCACTCGTTAAGCATAGTACTCTCTTCATCATTTCGTGCGAACCGCTATCAAAAATCCATATAAAAAAATTCATTCGAAATAATTGCAAAATAATATTGCTGAAGTTGTACTCTGTTCATTTTGTGAAAACATACGAAATGTTTCTGGAAGCATTTTTTCCAACCACAAAATGTTTCTGGCAACATATCTCCCAACTTCGAGACACTACAAGCATCACTTATTTCATTCGGAATTGTATGCAACAGCTGATCAGATTTAACTTGGCATTAATTTTGCTGTGCACAAACAATTCAAATAATGGAAAATGATGTTAAAATGAATGCAGAACGTGTGCCTTCAAAAACCTCATCCGCAGCAGCTGCAATTTGTTGTAGCACAAGTTCCTAAAATTATTTTGTGGTCCATTTGTTTTCAGACATGTTTTTTGTTGACATAAGAAAAACAATGTTGCTTAGTTCAAGGCAATAAAACCGATAAATTTCTTCTAAATTGTCACCACTGGCCAATTGTCAAAACTTTCAAACGAAATAATCAATGTTGCTCTATATTTTTTCGCAAATTTGAACAGAGTACTAGGCTTTAGAGTTGAAAATTTTTGAACAGCACTTGCAAAATAAAAAAAGAGGTTATTCATTCGTCTGTATTTTTCTTTTATGTTTCACGCGCATAAATCGTTTAAGAACTAATTTTTTAAAATGCTATTTTTTGTTTGAAATAAAATGGTTGCAATTTAGTACCATATTTTTTGTTTTTATTTTGGGGGAAAACTTGCCTGTCCGAAATTCTGATTATCACATAACTCCCGCATTTAATGGGCCGACTTTAAAAAAAAGTTTTTTTTATATTTTTATTCGAAATTTGAGCAGAAGTCGGGCGGAAATATTGATTATCCAAAAAACTGTGCCATTTATGGACAGATTTTGAAAATTTTTAATTTGAAGGGCTTTTTATTCGGTTGTATTGAAGTTGATTTTTACTGCCAGAGTTATTTATTATTTGAATCAGTTTATTATTTATTTTCACACGCTGAAGCTGCGTTTCAAAAATGTTCATAATCACAAAATTGAATTTCAGAATATGTAGAAAATGAAAAAGCACAAAATCTTAAGGTAGATGATGTTATTAAGGCCCTTAAAATTTCCATGAAATAACACTTCATATAAATAATTAGTTGCTATTAAAAAAAATCAAGGAAGCTGCAATTTCTAAAAAATGTTAAAAATTCTTAAATTCAAACCAAACATTTAGCATTCTTCTTTTTTATATGTAAAACATTAATAAATAAATGTTAAAATAATGAAAAAAAATAACTACAGTTATGCAATAGTGTGTTTTTATATTATAATTTTAATGGTCGGTTATTGCAACTTTTTGGAGAAAATAAAGAAAGAAGACTTTATTATATTCGGTGATTTGCTCTTTTAAGAACTTTCAAGGATACCATAATTTTTTTTTAAATTCTTTCAAAAACATATTATTTTAAGGTCCTGCTCGTCTAAATGCGCAAGCAAACTTCATTCGAGCATTGAGATTTTATTAGTCGTTTTCAATATACATAATTGTTCGATTAAGATTTATTCGTTTTAGAACTTTTAATCGATTTATTATATTTCAGTAATTTTGTTTTTAATGCGATATTTTATTTCTTAGAGGGAATATTCCTCATTATGTAAAATTTCTGAAGCATTCTTTTTCCTTACATTTCAAAAATTTGTCTTTCGTTTTTGTGTACATTTTTTTATACGAGTACTCAGTGATGCTAATTCAGCTATTTTTCCGTAAAATTTTGCGATTTTCAGAACCGTCTTGCAGGGAAAAATCGTTTTATCTACTAGCGGACAATCTAGCGGTTTGTGTTCAACCATAAACAAGCTGTAAAATGTATACGTAGATATTGTGCAGGCAAGCAAATAGTAAAACCTCCAAAGAAAAAACCCTAAATAAAAACTTATACCCCTAAATGTTCTGCGGTCGGTTATGCGGCTTTTTGGTGAAAGCAACAACTTCGATTTCCTTCCGGTTGTGCAAATCGAGGTCGTACTGTATAAAAAAAATTCATTTAATATTACAAAAACTTAATTTTTAAGTAAAAGCTCAAGATTTTAAA
Organism: Gymnocheta viridis; assembly: GCA_956483585.1. NCBI lineage: Eukaryota > Metazoa > Arthropoda > Insecta > Diptera > Tachinidae > Gymnocheta > Gymnocheta viridis. The sequence goes on along the minus strand of OY101443.1, from coordinate 62,116,678 downwards.
TCAAGATTAATTTTTTGCAGTCTGCTGTATTTTTTTATTGTGCTGTTCAGAAAACTGATAAAATGTCAAGGTTTCTCTCAAAAGTCGCAGACCTATCATGAATATTCCGATTGCTTTTTCATAGAAGTGCTTTATTGTCTGATTAACTGCCTAATTTTAGAATATTAAAACAAAATTGTAAATGAGATTTAATATTGAAAACCACAAAATTTTTTCCTGTTTTTAGAAAATGAAAACAAAACTGTGAGTGAGAATTACATTTTATTTTCAATATAAATTCCCACTCACAATTTTGTTTTCATTTTCTAAAAATAGACATTAAGTTCGCTGAGAAAGTTTTCTAAGAGCACCTGGAATAATTTTTCAGCCACGGAAATCTAAAAACTAAACTAAAACTTCACAACTTCTAAGACAACATCTTAAATGTACAATTTCTTTTCCGTTCATGTTTTCACTTTCAAATAAATCTTGTCAGCTGTTTAGATATTTTATATACATACATCCATAAATACACACACTTTCACACATATTTATTACTTTATATTTTCCGATCTGCTTCACTGTGCAATTTTCGTCGTCGTTGAAGCTGTAGCGTTTCCATTGTATTTGCACTCATGCTGCTCGTAGTTGTTTTATTGTTGCCATCCACATCCCCATACCCACCCCCATCCCCAACTCAATCAAATTTATTTGTAAATATTTATTTTGCATTACGATCTCGATACTGCATGACTTTATTATAATTAAGCTGCGTCACAGATGATTTTCCACACAATATTTACAGTCAAATAAAAAGATTCGGATACAGCTGCAGATGCTCTGCTCAAATGTTTTATTTATTCATATTTTTTAATATACATACGAGTATATGTATTTTTTTTAAAGAAAAATACAATAAAAATATTTTTTGTTTTAGTAACAACAATAATTGTCTGAACGCAATAAAAAAAATTTTAAAATCTGCGAAATGAGCTAAAAAAAAGTCAACACAAATAATTAATTTCTGTTGTATACAAAAAGAAATGCAAAAAAAAATCAACTACAAATTTGAGTAACACACGCGGTCGTGCAAAATTATAAACAACCACCCCCAACTTATTGTGATCTAATTAACGGCCTGTCCCAGGATGTCGAACGTAATCGTTTGCTGGATTGCAAAATGAAAAATTGCTGATTCGAGTCCCACTAAAAGACTTTATTATTTATTCATTTATTTGTTTAGTTATTTACTGAATAATAAAAAAGATAAAATAGGTTATTAGTCGGACGCAAATTATTTATTTTTATTTTAGAAATCAGGGCGAAGGATAACATTCGACATTGTGGAGACAGGCCGTAAATAAAAGACAAGTAATTCGTTGTTTATTGATAAGTTTATGTCTAAATTTTTAACAGAATTTAATTATGTACTTAAGTACATGTTTCCAAACGTTTTAATTCGCCGAACATCGGATTTTTAGCTGATCCAATAGATGATATACAGAATGCTGTAATTAAGGCATGGTTTTAAAATTTTTAGTTTTCTACTACTGCTGGCTGCAGGCTGCAGGTCGAAAATATCCCCGGTCTTAGCGAAATAACCGCTTCACCTATTTAAGATCGGCTAGAAGTTATATATATTTTAATATTTATCTTTTATTAGCTCCACTGTGCAGTGTAAGTTTAATTTGCAAAAACATCACTTAATAAAATATTATTAAGTGCTTTGCGATTCTTAAGCGGTTTTATTTACCTGTACAAATTTGACCTATGACCTTCCTTTATAAGTATTAAATAAGCACAGTGCTACGAATGAAACTAAGAACTGCATATTTAACATTTTTTATTAAGATATTATTTTTTTTTGTTTTTTTTTTCTTAAATTTTAATAGAAAAAATTATTACGAAATGTTGAAGGTTAATATTTTATGTTTTGAAATTTCCTTGAAATATTAATTTAAATATTGAATTTGTAGTACTCGTAGTATATTTTAGCTGTCGCTTATCACTTGTAAGCAATTGCTAAAGATTTTTTTTACTCACCAATTAATAAAAAGTGAAAAAAACTGTTTATTTTTCTTTCTTTGTTTTAAAAATTAACAACAACAAAAAACTGAATTAAAAATAAAATATAAGAATAATAAAAACAAAATCAAAATAATAAATTTTTTTCTTTTTGTTATTCATTCTTAAATACATATTTTACCACTCGTACGACTTGTAATTGTTTTCTTGTTAATATTATTTATATTATTTTAAAATCAGAGATTAAAAAGAATGATGCGTAAATTTTAATTAAATATTTTCCAAAACTATGCCGAAGCTCCAAAAAATTTTAAGGTTTTGCCTAAAAACTAAGCTATTCGATTAATATAAAACTCAAATTTGAATTCGATATTCCGAGCATAACTCACTCCTTTGCATTTCCGCTTTTTTTTCTTATATAATGGGTCTAGCTTCAAATGTTCCATTAGTTTTCAGCGAATTTTCAATATCTTTATTAAGTCAGCGTTTAGACGAGTCATGTCGTATTGACATTATTGCTACTTTATATTCGAGATGAGACAAGGTATGAGAAACGAGTACTGCGACGCATGCACTGTCATTACGTTTTGCTCTCTCATTCTGAATTTTAAGCCTGAAGGTATTTGCAAGTAAATGTCGCCAACATGACATGACTTGTGTGAACATCAATGAAAGTTCTAAGTTTGGCAAATTTTCGAAAATTTTAAGTTATATAAAATGGAATGGCATAATTTTCACATTAATTAATATCTAAATTCTACTTCAATTACGATCTTGTAGTTATTTGAACAACTGTAGTTTTTGCATATATACGAACGAGAGAGAACCACACACGAATATATACGAACGAGAGAGATGCAGACACGAACAAGAGAGAAAGAGAGGAAAAAAAAAGTTAGGTACACAAGGAAACTATACAAAAGACAAGGGACAACACAAAAAACGATTAGTTACTGAGAGAACACTGAAGATGGCACATAGCCGAAACCGGTCTGTTTATCAACCAAATTTGACGTGGGATGACGGAAATTCATTCCAAATTTTTGCAATTTCATTTTAAAAATTTTAAACACACTTCGCAAATTTAAATTGCTGCAACTCCAAAGAAGAATCAAAATGTTCTTGTTCATTGGATTGTAGAATGCATATTATTCACTTTTTGGGCAGTTCCAAATTATGTTCGAATTTATGGGACATTAATAATGCTAAGAGTTTTTGTAATTATTCCTTAGAATCCGTTTAATCATTTAGGACATTCTTCCTGAATTCAAGTTTTCGAAATTACATAGTTTTAAGCATTAATGGACATATTGAATTTTGGCAATTTCGGAAAAAATTAAAATAGTATTTGTCAACAACAACTGTAAGGCGAATTATGTTCTGAATTGCAATGTTTTAAAATTAAGTTAGAATTTTCGAAATATTACAATTTTTTAACTTTTGTAGTTTTTCATAAAAAATTTATATCTAATAAAATTAAAGCTTTAAAAGTTACATTCTACTTAAGTTCCAATTTTCTACTTAAATTCGAATTCCAAATACATAATTTAAAGAATTTACCTAAAAATTTGTATTATTTGTGATCAGAAGAAAAATCAAACTAGTACGAGGGAAACTATTTTTATTTCGGAAACTGGCAACACCATAATAAAGTTAAACATTTTTTAGCATAAACGTAATCACAACGTGTTGATTGATGTATAAGTGAGATTTCATTTGTTTACAGTGACTTCAGAAAATCAATTTGACAAAGAAAATGGAAATCTCAAGATAAGGTTTTCGTAGGATTATTTTTCACAACTTTCGACGTGGATTATCTTAACAAGAATGCGTTGATGAACTCAGTTCTGACGTGGCACCCAATGACTTCTTCTTGTTCCCGAATATCAAAGGTAAGCCGCGTGATCAACGATTTACGTCATTTTCATTTAAAAATGTTTGTTATTATTTGCTATTCCTGAAATATAAATAGTAGCCCTCGTAGTCATTTCAATTAAACTCTAAGACGATTGTTGTTCTATATTTCGGCGGTTTGAAATTAAATCAGGATTTTCAAAACACAATAAATCTTCAAACTTTTGGAATTTTAGCTTACAATTTTTTATGAAAATTATCTTTTTGACCTTTTATTTAAAGAGGGCTAAAACTTCCCCCTTATTGGGTTAAAAGGCTTACAAAAACATGTGTCGTAAAATCTTACTATAGATCTTTCAAAACATTGAAGCTTAATTTTTTTTATTTATTTATTTATTTATTTATTTATTCATTTATTTATTTATTTATTTATTTATTTATTTATTTATTTATTTATTTATTTATTTATTTATTTATTTATTTATTTATTTATTTATTTATTTATTTATTTATTTATTTATTTATTTATTTATTTATTTATTTATTTATTTATTTATTTATTTATTTATTTATTTATTTATTTATTTATTTATTTATTTATTTATTTATTTATTTATTTATTTATTTATTTATTTATTTATTTACTTGTTTATTTATTTATTTATTTATTTATTTATTTATTTATTTATTTATTTATTTATTTATTTATTTATTTATTTATTTATTTATTTATTTATTTATTTATTTATTTATTTATTTATTTATTTATTTATTTATTTATTTATTTATTTATTTATTTATTTATTTATTTATTTATTTATTTATTTATTTATTTATTTATTTATTTTTTTATTTATTTATTTATTTATTTATTTATTTATTTATTTATTTATTTATTTATTTATTTATTTATTTATTTATTTATTTATTTATTTATTTATTTATTTATTTATTTATTTATTTATTTATTTATTTATTTATTTATTTATTTATTTATTTATTTATTTATTTATTTATTTATTTATTTATTTATTTATTTATTTATTTATTTATTTATTTATTTATTTATTTATTTATTTTTTTTTATTTATTTATTTATTTATTTATTTATTTATTTATTTATTTATTTATTTATTTATTTATTTATTTATTTATTTAATATAAAATGGTGTTTACAGTTTTATTATAACAATTAAAGAGTTCAGGCAGTAAATTGACCTTTTCTACGTCGAAATATAAAATGTGTTTCAGGGTTAATTTCGTTGAAGACTTATGCTATAACCTTATGACAACTGTATTCGTAGTATATTTCAGCCCGCTGTTTGGCCGTTTATGGGGAGTTTAAGACTCCCTTTTTAAAAAGGTAACAAAAAGACCCACACGTCGAAAACTTAGAGGGTTAAAATATTTCACAAAAGTGCTCCTGGTAGTAATTTACAAAAATTTAACACCTAGCATACTTCAACCATAAGGATTACAAAATTGTTTATGCTGATTGATTCACTCTAAAAAGGGGGAGCTTTGGGTTCTCCCAAAATGAATCACAGATAAAAGCTTTCCAAGCGCCGATCCACTGATATTTTTGATTTCGACCGTCTACCAGAATAAATCGTTAGAGCCTTGTTATTTTTAAATGAATTTAATTTCGTTATAGAGCGTAATTATCCTTTGCTTTATTGTATTTCTTATTTAAAACTTACAAAATTTTCAAAAAAAAATGTTTCTTAATGAAGAAATGTAATTTAATTTAAATCCTTTCTCACTGCCCAAACGTTATATTTAACAGTTTACCTTAAAGTTTGCATCCCTTTATACCTCTGGCAATAAAATTTTTTAAGAAATATGTGCTTGTACTTGTCTGTATTATTTGTAGTTTATAAGTACGACACGTCAAGCATAATTAATTCCCAATTTGCCGTTGTTAAACAAAAAGCGAAAAAAAAATTATTTAGTTTTTTTTTCATTATTGTTATTTTCCTTGTAGTTTCTTTTTATTGTTGTTGTTGTTGTTGTTGTTTATATTTTAATATAATTTCTGATATTTCAAAGCGATTTCAATCAAGTGGTGGTTGGCTGGTTATATGAATGAATGACCAACTGACTGACTGACTAAATGGCTGGCTGTTTGTTAGACTTTTTGTATATTGAACAATAATTTTATGCCCCATAGTGTTGATGGTGTTTTTTTAATTCAAGTGGAAGTATTGAGTTCGGAAAGCTTGTTAAACAAAATCTCATAAAAAAATATTATATTATATTTATATGTATGAGTTCAAATTAAACTCACAATAACTTAATTCCAAGTTGTGCTTTTTTTACAGTAAATAAATAATAATTTTCATATTTGCAAAGTATTGTGTACTTTTTCAATATTTGAAAGTTATAATAGGTTTATTATTTAAAATAAAAATGTATTTTAATTTATTGCACAATTTCCTTGGAAAAAAAGAAAATGATTTTTAGCAAAATATCTCTATTATAAATTTTAGCAGGGAATAAATTATTTTTAATAATGATTTCTAAAAGTGAATCTTTAAAAATATCGTAAGCAGAAATGTTCAATGCAAGTTTAAAAGTCGCAGGGATAGACAAAAGTCGACTAATGAAAAAAAGTTTAGGGTTTTCTTTTTTTCTTTTATTTGAAAGATTTTAAATTAAGAGATCTAGACATTCGGCCCCAATAATTATTTAAATTAATAAAAGGTTCAAACAAGTGCACAGCATTGTTACTTTAGTCTCCAAATAAATAATCAATTGCCTTCAATCGCTTAAAAAATATTTAATAATAATTGATCTATTGTTATAAACTTTTCCACAAAAAAATTTCCTTATTTCACAACACGTATGCAGTTAGTTCAATTGAAGATTTGCGACAATCTTATGGCATTTTTAAATGAACACTTAAAATAACTCAACAAATATTTCTGCAAAAATTTTTTTAAAAAATTAACTAGAAATAAGCAGTCTACCTGGCAACAAAAAATTAAGTTAAGACAAATAGAATAAGAAATTGTGAGATTTGTAGCTTGATTAAAAACAAATAAAATTATATCTACTCATTTAGTGATCCAAAATGTTAAGAATAACAAAATAAATTTTAAAAAGTAGAAGTAAAATGCGGCAAGACTGATCTCTTGACAGCCCACAAAACTTTAACAGAAGAAATTGGTAGTTACATTTCTACAGGATTTTATTGCAACACAAACATTTCAAGCCAATGTCGGCTACCAGAATTAATATTAGAAAGCGAGTGAAAAGTTAAAGCTCCGATTGCAATAAAGTTTAAACATTAGTATCGCAAATGGCCTACAAAAAACATTTAGTTATATCAAATCATAAACCTGATCATGGAAGCCAAAAATATACAATCGCATGTTTTTTCTTGTCTAAGCTATAAGAGCGGAGATAAAATATTTATCCGTTTCAGTAATTTTTATGAATTTTGGAATAGATTTGTTAGTGTATATTTTTGCAAATTTTTGCATATTTTTTCCCTTGCATAATTTTCTTGCATATTAAAAAGTTAAGAGCATATTTGCATCATTTGCATAATTGATAGAATAAATTCGAGCTTTTTTATAGTTTATTGATATTTTTAATATTTTCGACACGTAAGCAAAAAATCAATTATAAATTCTTATCAAGAGATGGCTTTTCTATATTTATCAATTGAAACGTGGTGCTGCATTTTTACCATATAAATCTCATTTCCCGTCTGTATTTGCTTAAGCCAGACCACTATTAAAATATGTTATTAAATTAAATAGGATTTAGCCATCATTCGATGTTGAAAGAATGTCTTCAATTTATAAAAGTTTATTGTAATGAAGTAGACAACGCATTCATTTGGAAATCTAATTCAATATTCTGTTTTACCAATAAAACGCTTGTTTTATTTTATCTAAAATTTTTAATTCTGATAACAAGATCTACTTGGAAATTTAAATAAAATTTTTGTGTTTTGTTGTGTTTATTTTAAATTGAAGTGGTATTGAATTGCAGATTAAAAAATGTATAGTATTTTCAAAAAAAAAAATTTAAATTTTTAGAGCATATTTTCAAAGTTTTATTGCACTTTTGATGCGCATTAAACAATTTTTTAAAGCATATTTCCGCTTTCCCTAGTTATGGAGTGAGAATGAAGAAAAGCAAAGGGATTGGCTGTAGATGTTTTCGTTTAAGTAAAGATTTTACCTTGATTTTAGAAAATCGAGTTCGTATCAGATCTCGCCGTTTCTATTTTTGCGATAATTTAAGTACATCGTGAATATCTTTTGCACGGCTAAGCCGATCGTGGCAAAGTATGGCTCATTTTAAGGAGTTTAATTTAAGGTTTCGTGTGAATTCAGGCCAGTAGATTTTAAGAATTTCTGAAAATAGAATATTCGAAAACGTTTTCTATTAAAATAAATGTTAATTGATTGAAACGATCGCAACTAAGTTTCAATCAGCTTGCATCTTCTAATAACAACATTGATTGCCTTAAAGGACTTCTTTGGAAGCACTTCTTCTACAGTTTCAAAAATAGGAATAATTTCATACACAATATGCTTTGATTTTCAAATTTTATAAAAAAAATTCTGAAAATCAAAGTTACTAGAAAAAATGTTTAAAATTTTTTTTCAAATTTTAAATCTTCGCTATTTTATTGATATGAATTAAATAATAAAATGTAAGTATTATAATTAATACGGCAGAAAGATTCATGATTCCATGTTCAATACTCAGAAGTTTTAAAAGTTATGTTCAGTTCATGTAACTTATTACCAGAGAAACTGGTAATGTGCTTTGAAAGCCATTCTAGGTGCATTAAATAAGTAGTAAAAAAGGCGAAAATATGCCGAAATATAATAAAAATATGTTTTTTTTAACAAACTTGACTTTCTTGAGATTAATATAAAATTTATTCTAATTTTTCGACCATTTTATGAATATTTCATTAAGAAACTTCCCCAAGCTTAAGGACAACAATAACAATATAAATAGTTTATTTTTTCCAATATTTTGTTTTCGTTAAGAAAAGCATCTTCAGCAATATATAAATAGAACATAATAATAACAATTTTTCAGTTTAAAAAATATAAATTTCTTTTTAAGAAAATACTATTAATTTCAAGAATTCAATGGTAATTGCATTTAAAATAAAATCAAATTAAACTAAATAGCACAAAGAACAAGACAACTAAATAAAAAAATAACTAAGGAGATCTCGATATCAGAAATAAAATATTTACATAAAATAAGATCTGATTTTTATTTGTAATTATTGTTGCAATAAACTACAAAATATTGACTTTGATTTTTAAATAGAAAGCGTTGTCTCATATATTTTATACATTGAGGATGTTCTTGCAATGTCTACTGATGTAATAGCCAAATATTAAAGAGATATCACTTCTTTGACATCGTAATTTAAAACTGCTTTGATTTTAGCACATGCAGATTGAAAATCCAATAAAGGTAGCGAAAATGTAGCAACACGTTTCATCTGATAAATATACAAAATGTTGATCAGAATGTGTTTTTGCTTCCGATGCAAAAACGTTTGTAAGCATATTCAAAAAATCCATATTCTTAAAGGGTCAAATATATTCATTAGCTCGAAAAATACTTTTTAGAGTTAAATATGCGCAAAATTTTTGTAAAGGGTAAAATATGCAAAAATATGCACAAATATGCACTATGAAATCGATACTAAAACTAATAAATTCTCTGAAACGGTTAAATCTTGTATCTCCGCCTGTAGGTGGCACAAGAAAAAACACGCAGTTACATATTTTTGTTTTATCTGCTTATCAGGAAACCCCTAGCCGGACTAAAAAATATTTGCGGAATAAAAATCATGTTAGATTCATACGATTTATATGAAATTTCATAACTAAAATAAATTAGTAATCTAAAAAAAATCAATCGCTGCAATCTCTACTTTTGGGAATTTTATTAACCATGCGGCGTTAACGGGTTAAACAATAAATAACTTTGCTTAAATAGGTTTATTTTGATATTAATTATTTTTATATATTGTTTTTCTTGGTTCTATTATGAATGAATATTTTTATATTGCAATTTGTCTATTTAACGATTTATAAAAAAAAACCTTTATATTGATTCAAATTGAATTTGTAAATAATATCAAGTGAACTCACATTTTTTTCATGATTTTTCGTCCCTCTTTTTTTACACAGCGTCATGGAAAATACTCATTTTTTACATTTGTTAAATGTAAATAATATTATTTAATTTAATTTTTTTGTGCAAAAACAAAAATACAGCAGAAACAGCTTTAAAACAAATAAATGTAGCATGTTCTTTGCACTCTTTGTTTATTATTATGAGAGTGTGTTAATCAATATAAAATTTAAAATTCAATACAACAATTTGTAACATTGTAAAGACATAATTTTTTTATTGTCTTAAAGGCAGAATTATTTTGTACGTTCTGTTCTGTTACGAATCAGCTGTTTTGTTTCTGTTCAATTGAAAAACTGTATGTGTGGTTTGTTGTTACTTTTTCGTTCAGTTCTGTTGCGGACTATTCTGTAGAAAATAGAATACAAAGTAAAGTGACAGCCAAGAGTTTGTATGTGATATTTTTTTGTGGTGTGAAATATTACAAATTTTGTTTTAAAAGGCAGAATATATTATTTTAATTCAAATCATTAAAGATTTATATATTTTGGCACAATAAAAAACATTTTGAAAACATTTACAAAATTCATTCCTATAATTATATCGTCCACATCCGAAAGTTCAGACACAGAACAAGTAAGTAAGAAATATTTTCTACAGAAAAGAAATGCACAGAACGGCAACGAAATGTAAAAACTAATGAGGCCTTTACAATAGACTTAAACTTTGAAAAGAACTGAAAGCGAGTTGTTGCGAGGGAAAAGCTTTAAATTTATTTAACTTTTGAAACAAGTAATTGCATTTAAAATGTATTATTTATTTTATTATAGAAAAAAATAATTTAATTTCTTTTATAGAAATTGTAAGTCTGTTTTTGGAACCAGTTCAGTGTATCAAATGCAGGATGAACTACATATTAGTAGGTACATTTCATACTCTTAAGACTTTATAGAGCTAGATCTTTCCCTCGCAGCAACATTAAACAGATTTTTAAAAGCTTCAAAAACTTGAAATTTTTTTTAATTGCACTTAAGCTGAAAATTCTTCCAAGTCAAAATAAATCGTTCTTAAAATTGGTTAAGGATCTCTAATAACAGCTCACAGAAAGTTCATAAAAGTTGCTTAAAACGGAAAAAGTCTACATTTATTATATTTTTCTAAATCGATGAAATGTAAAAATAATTTATATCGCAAAAATTTTGAATCGCTAAAAGTAAAGCTGATTAAAATCATTCGTTAACTTATAATTAAAAATAGTTTAACTCTAAAAATAAAATTAATAAAAACTAAAAGTTGCGACAACACTCAGTTTTATTAGACCGAAACTAAAACAAGCTGAAAACGCAACAATAAAAATATCAACTACTATAATTTACTTTTTCTCATCATGCCCCGACGGCAAATGAAATGTAAAAAATTTCATTGTGACAACATATCGACCCCTGGGCGCGATATTATCGTATGTTACAAAAACTAAATTTTACAGGAGTGCGTGGTTTTATTACCATTTTAATTGCTATTATATAGATACTATAAAACTATTACATACGATAAAATATGCATTGTGTTATCTCTATAACTATTACAGTTTTCGCTATAATATTTTGTCAACAAATGAATTAATAGATTTAGAACGGATTTGCATAAAATTTTCGATTTTGAAAAAAGTGTAGCATACGATAATAAAAAAGGCGAAAAGAATAGTGAATAATTTTAATAGCCCAATAAGCGCTCAAAATACTAAAATTCCAGTATGTATTTGAAATACAACTGGAAGCATGCTTCCTTTCAGGTCCTTCTCAAGTTTGAACAATGAACGTGAACAAAACATATTTGTTCGAGCTTTAATTTTATTGTCATATAATTGAAAATATAAATTATTCTTATATATTTTTTCGGCCTTTTGTTTTTTAAATGAATCTAATTTATCTCGAGCTATAGATCAATTTTTTATAAAAAAAACGTTTTTAAAATTTTATCAGATAACCGATATTTCTCCACTTCCTTGTGTTGTGGCTTCTTCAGAGAAATATAAAAATTAAAAAAAAATTATAAACGTTTTTTATAAAAAAATGACCTATAGCTCGAGATAAATTAGATTCATTTGAAAATATAAATTTTCTTTAAATGCTAAACTTTATAAAATTTCAGTTAATAATATAGAATAATGTTTAAGAATGTATAATGATGTTACGTGGTTTCTATTCGCACTGAAAAAGTGAAAACTAAATTGTAAAAATCTGAAATTTTTTTTGTTAAACACACAAAAAAATTGAATTTTTTTTTGAGAGAATAACACGTATTTATTTTCTTGAATCAAGGTATTATAAACTCATGGGTAGGACTGACCAAGAGGCCAAAACCCGAACCGGCATAGATGTTTGCTTCCCATCTCCTCCTCACTGGCAACTTTGTTTCCTTTGTCACGACTAAAGCTCGTGGGAATCGGCGGGAGTACGTTGCAGAGATGAGGAAAACGAGTTAAATAATACATAACAGATATGCCAGTGCACAATCACAACGTCGCTGAACTTTTCAGTAGCTTCTAGATGCTCATAGCTACTGTGACCCTCCCCTAAATCGTGCCTTAAGTATTAGAGAAATGTATTCAAACTCACGTATGGAGGCTTACTCCTTCGACGTGTTTTTCCAGAATGTCCATCATTATTAATTTTCTTCATTTATACGCATACACGCATACATGCGAAGAATATAATTTGCTAATAAAGCTTGAAATGGCTTATGATTTCAATTTGAAAATCCTTGATGAAGGCTTGCGTTCATGACTTGAATTGTATTATGTTGAAACCCGTAATATTTTTATTGAATTCAGATTGTCTTTTTACTAGAGAATACTATTGAATTAAGGAGTAACATGATTATATTTCAAGCCTTGAAACTTGAGTCTTTGACTTGAATAGAAATTGTTTTATGCTGAGAACAGAGTGGCCGCTAGATGCTATAATATAAGATGGTGCTACAAGACGCTATAAACCGCTGCTTGTGTTTTCTTATGTGATGGCTCAAAAGATGTCAGAGTGCGAGAGCGAAGCTAGACGAGAGTGAGCGATACAAAGCAGGTTGTAGATACAATGTTTTCTAGCACGTTGTAGTTTCTTCTCGCAAAGTTTTATGGGATTTTTTCATAAGATTTATCAAATTTTTTTCTCAGCAAATACTTTTTTCTTTAAAATATAATAAAAAGTGTTTATTGCCATTCTTGTGTAATTAAACAATGTTTTTGGATGCTTTCTAAGTTCATCGTACAAATAATGGAACTCGCTACTATCTGATCGAGTTCTGGTTATTTCGTTTATACCTTTTTAAAAAAAATGTATTGAAACTATTAATTGACATGCAGAACAATTTATCTTTCATACAAAATCAATTATAAAACAATTAAAAATTAATATAAAAAAAAATGACTTTGTTCATTATAGCGTTCCTTCTGACACCTTCTGACATGATATGGCACAAACTATTATCGCTTTTAGCTACGCTCAGCTTAAGGAGCGCACTCTTACATCAGCTTTATAGTTGATTTCTAGCAAATTTGCTTATTGAGAAGAGTAAATAAAACTTCGTTCTAACAAAACATATGTTGGCGGATGAGAAATTTATTTCTATCAATTGTTTGCCTAAACAGATCATGCTTTTAGTTAAATCTGCCCAAACTATGTACGTCTATCCAGTAGCTGTACAAAAAAAACTCTGTCAATGAAAACGAAAACAGAAAAATTCTCCTTGGGATTGTTCACACTTTACGTAATGGCATTTTTTTCGACTTTTTCCCATTACCCACCCCCTTCGTATTAAAAAAAATATTCAGTACATACCTGTAGCTACTTGACAGATGACAAGTAAAAACTACGTCATTAATAACAATGGAAACGAATACGTTTCAATAACGCAATGAAGTGATTAAAATTCACTACAAAAATGTTCAGAATTTTGCAAAATTCTAAAACATTTTTCGCAAAACTAAAACATTTTTGGGTCGAAGTGCAGCACCTTCTAGGCCAGCAATTGTGAAACTGGTAGAAAATATTGAGCTATTGGCACAAGTTAGTGATGTAAAGAATCGAACTACTGCAAATATTGCTCTTGTAGCCCATAGTGTTGATGAAAACCCAGGACTACCTATATCTCGTCGATCTTTGAAATCGGGGCATTCCATAAGCGCCATTACACCGTAGTTTGCATGAAGATGCTGGTCAAGGATTTTAAGGTTCAGTTAACACAAAAACTCACGCCATCAGCAATGAAGTGTCTTTTTCTGATTGGGTACTTAAAGTGCATCAAACAGGTTCGGAATTCTATCGGAAAATCATCTTGATTTTCACAGTAGAGGCTACGTTAACAAGCAGAATTGTCGCATTTAGTGCTAGAAAATCGCAAGCGTGCAAGTTTTAGTTGGAGAAACTGTTACAGTGAGTAGATTCCGCTATCGAACAATGATTAATGATTTTGTATGGCCAGAATCGAAAGATTTTGATGTGGTTACTTTAAAAAAGACGGCGCTACGTGCCACATAAGCAACGCTACCATCGCTTTTTTGTGTGAAAAATTACGTGAACGGTCCATTTCTCAAAGAGGCGATACACCCTTAGAATGTTTGCTTTGAAGCTATTTAAAAGATAAAGTCTATACTGATACTAAAAAATCGTTAAAAACTTGCAAAAATTTTAATAAATATTGCATAAACCTCTTCTAACGCAAAACAAAATAAACAAAAATTTGGAAAGGGTTTACTAAATTGGAAAAAGCCCTTAAATTGTTTCAAATTATTTTAACCATAAAAATGAGAATAAAAACGGAAAATAAAAAAAAACTCATAAAAGTTTTCAGAAATTGGAAATAAGCTCATAAGCTAATTACAATTCTCAATAAAGCTTATATCGGAAAAGCTTAGCTATATAGCAAAAATATTTCAAAACCGGATTGAGATATTGATTCAGTCGCGAAATCACGAACCGATATCGCGGGAATTCCAGCACTTAGAAAAATAATATTGCGCTCTAAGTTAAAATTGCTAAAACTATTGGGGCATATTCAAAGTCACACTTTTAGCTTGAAACTAATTAAGATGCAACTTAAATTTAGCAACCAACTATTAACTCACTTCCACTTCTCGACTATTCATAGTCGATTTATTGACAGCTGTAATATAATTTCGATTTTATGATACAAGAAAACGAGTCCTATTCGATATGAGGAAAAATCCACAGAAATACCGACATTTTTCTTCTTGATGGATAAAGGAAAGGATACTCTTTTTTATACTCGTAATAAAATCAAATTTTATTTGCTGTAAATATCGTTTTGATATTTTAAATGTTTAAGCAAAATAAATGTTTGTACTTTATTATGATTTCCAATATTTTCTTAAGCATTAGAACTGCTTATAAATATCGTATTATAAAAAAATCACAATTCCTTTTTTGTTTGTTTTAAAATCTGTAAATAAGTATCAATAATAAACTTCTTTATGTTTATCAAATCTGCAGCGTGCATCAAATTCATCGTCGACCGTATTAAATGAATAAACTTTGCACTTCTAAATCTATAATTTTTTTATTTCTTCAATATCTCAATAATTTGTTTCTTTCCTTTTTTATTATATTTTTTTATTCTTTTTGTTTTAGGTGATGTAAGTTTCAACTTAAAATCAGTTTCCCGCAACTAAATCAAATCTAAACAGACTATGAATAACTCTAGCAGTAACTATAAAAAGATAAGACTTAAGTTAGTATTAAAAGCAACTATATGCCATAAGCTTCTAAAAGTAATCATAAGCTTCTAAAAAGTAATCACTAAAATAGTAAAGGAATTGTTAAGCACAATTTGCAGATGGCATTTGGCCAAACTTTAACCAAAAAATATTTCAAATCGTGTGAAAATAATCAAGACAATGCATTAAAAATATCAAATAATTTAGAAAAAATGTTTTCAATATCATAAATTCAGAGATAGAGAAAAAATTGGAAAAATTTAATTCAAAATTGTAAAAAAAACAAAAACAATAAAAAAGTTCCTCAAGGATATTCCTCAGCATATTTACTAAAGCGGCTTAAGTTAGTCAATATAAATTAAATAAATTTCAGGATTTTAGCAAAACTCCTATTAGCTCAACCCTTAAATGCATATTATACCAATTAAATTGTTCAATATATTTTATAAAAAGCCAATAATTTCATATTTGTAAATTAATATGAGAGAATTTTTTATTATAACTACTAAAAAACATTATCAGTTGCTTTACAGTAATAGATTTATGTTTAATAACTTATTATCAAATGGCAAATTAGCAAATTCAAACTAGTATTTCATAAATACCTGGAATTCTCCAACACTCATACGCCCAGTGGCCACGAAAAATAATTTTTCACTTTTTTGCACTGTTAGCAAATTTTTCAATATTTTTTTTTTCAAAAAAATGCGCCAATTTTTATTTAAAACAACATTTAACTTTTTTTCTAATTTTGAACTGCACTATTAAAATTATATATACATAAATTTTTTTCTCAACAAAATAAATGTTTTCTAACGTCACAATTTGTTACTGGTTTGAAGATGTTTTATTATTTGTATTTGTTATTTTCAATTTTGTTAAACAAAAGAATTACTTTTTGTTAACGTATCATATCTTCTTCTTTAATATATTTTTCTAAACATTCTTTTTAACAAAAACAAACAAGAAATATTTTGTTGGCCCGTCTATTAACTCACACGCTTTCACACACTCTTTTACAAACGTTTCAAACGTATTAAATTCCGGCTTAAATAATTTAAAAATTTTAGAAAATATCTAGTTGCAAATTAGAACCAGAGTTTGAAAAAAAACGACAACAACAAACAAATAATGCAGCTTTAAAGTTTTTTAATATACTTTTTTTTTAATTTTCTTTATTTTTAACTTGCAACACTCGCATGTACACAAGAAAAACGTTTTTCTTTGAATGTGTAAAAAAATTTTTTCAATTTACTAGTTTCTTTTTGAAGAAACGAAAAACCTACTACAGAAATTGTTAGACCGTTCGGCGCTACGGTTTAACTACAACTGATTATTTTCAAACAGTTGTTTAATACAAATACGCTTAATACACTCGGGCCGCGGTATTACCAACAACTAAACCAAACAACTCAGCCAACGAGCCAGCCAGCCATCGAGATTCATTCAGTTCGGTTCAGTTCAGTCAGAGTCAGTCACTCAGTCAGTGACAGCCCATAACGAACGACCAACATTATAACCAGCAAAGCCACCACCATCATCAGTCGTCGTTGAAGTGAAAAATTTTTATTCTATGATTCAAGAGCATCTCTCTAATTGTGTTTCGCAAATGTTTAAGAGAGCTTTTATTTATTCTCTTACATACACAATTTAACAGTTGACTGTTAATAGGTTTGTTGTTGTATTTCTTTTCGTTCTTTTAGCCGGTATTTGGTGCCAGCATGCACAGTGGGGTGTAAAAAAATAGCAACTTGGCTGCTTTGTATGACATCATTTTTTCTTTTGTTAAATATTGATTATAGGACGGTGAAATGTCTCACAAGACCCACTAAGCGTTGCATTTATTCTGAAAACGCAAAGTTTGTGTATTACAATTTCGTCTTAACGCATAATTGGAGATGGGATCGTGTGTAACTTTTCACTCATGCTCATGCACGCTCACGATACAAAAATTTTACACATGCACGAACATATATTTTTGGCTCACGTTCATTCACGCGTGAGGGGAAAATAAAGTTCACGAAAACTCACGCTCACGAAATACTACCGAGTAAAAAACTATAAAAGAATTTAAACAAAAATTACAATAAAATAAAAACAAATCACAATAAAATAAAAACATGCACGCCCACCACCGCTCAGTTTGTTTATATTCACATTCATGCATGCTCACGTGATTGAAACGAAAAACTTATTATGGTTTTGCACGCTTAGAACGTGAGTGTTGCCCATCTCTACGCAAAATCATGAAATGTAAACTATAGTTGAGTAGTTCACGAACGAACTAGATCAAATGAACGATTGAATTAATTGAACTGAACGAACAAGATCAAATTCAAAACGAACTTAAAATGCAATTTAAACACTAGTGACCTTATTCACAAACCCTTCATAAAGTTAATGTGTACATCAAAACCGGTTTTCCCATATAAAAATGTAACATTAAACCTACAATAACTTTATTAATCGTTTGTGAATAAGGCCATAGAAATAAATCAAAACATAAAACGTGTTTAAGGGTTCATTTCATACTTATGCCGTTTTCTTTTCTAAAAAATTAAATTTTTTTTTTCGTTTTTATCAAAAAATTCTTATTCAAATCTTATTCAAAGTTTTCTTAAGACAAAAATGTTGGCTTGTAACTGATGATACAATAATTTCTAATAAGCTCACTATTTAAAAAAATCATTATATGGCAAATTTTAAATAAAAAGGGCAAAAAATGTTGTACTTTTATCTAGAAAAGAAAACGCCATCATTCAGGCATTTTAATTTTTGACTTATTTCTGGCGCTCAAGTTGAATTTTGAGTTTTAGTAATAATTTTCAGATCGGTATATTGATTTTTAAGGAGAATTTTTGGCACTTTTTCGGACTTTCAGGGCTAAAATGTTTCACAAAAATGTTCCCCTCTTTGTTTTATATATGCTAAATACATCTTAAACCTATAGTGTAAGGATTACAAATTTTCCTATGACAATTTGCTTTAACAATGTGCAAAAAGGGGTGAACGCATAAAATAAGACTCAGGCGTAAACCTACAAAATGCCGGTAGATGTATTTTTTTCTTGTTCCCCTCTACTGACGCCACTCATTGGAACTTTGTTATGTTTCGTGTGTTGCACTGTTGACTTTGAGATTACGGATTAAATTAATCTTAATCTTTATATGTGGTTTTTGGGTAGTCGATTATATGGTTTTGATTGCTAGTTTAAGCGGCCAATCGTGGTCGTTTAATCATAAACAGCTGTTGAACCAATAAAACCAGAACAAAAAGAAACCCAAATAATAATTTATTATTCTAGTGGAGAGAAAGATTTTAGAGATTCCAAAATATATAAAAACCTTAAAAAACCAATTACAATAAAACCAATTTACATAATGACATAGAGTTCATTCAAAGGTTCAGCGTACAAAGTTTTACAATTAATTAACAAGGTATTCCACATCACTAGTTGTGAAATTTGCCGATCTTCTTGAATCCAAATTCATATCACTTGTAAAATTGTCTAAGCGTGTGTGCCAATCGGCAGCAAAGTACTCTGGTATGAAAATTTTTGACACTGCTGAGGTGAATAAAATTTCACTAGCTCTGGGGGCTAGTAGAATTTTTGACAAGCAGCAAATGAGAAGCATGGTGTCACAAAACAAAGTAAACAACCGCCGTCGTCTTTGATAATTCGAGCCGTCCATTGAAATGAAAAAATGCCTTGTTTATTATAATTTGCGATTGTAATTGAACATTACACTAATTTTTTGCTACAGCAAAGAATTTTATTTAACATACCGTCTACACCTAACATAATATATGATATTTTTCCTATCAAGAAACGTCAATGTCAATCGCAGAGAGAATTATCTTACGTGTAGACTTAAAATTTGTGTTATTGCAGTGTTGTAATAAGTATTATAAGAGCGTTGCTATAATCACCCTTATTCCAATTGTCGTCGTCAACGTCGCCGTCATTTTATTGTCATTTTGTTTCAACGTCATCATCAATTCAATAACATTTTTGCATTCTATAACAGGATGACGACGACGTCGTCGATTTATCGTTTATGTCAACATATCAAACACACATCTCTAAATATTTGAAACAGCTTTGGTTTTTTTTTTTTTTTGTTAATTTTGAACAAAAATTTTATTAAAGTTGAAATGTTTTTTACTTGTGATATAAATTCATACTCGAGTGATGATGAAAATACAAGAAAACAAAATCTCATATTGGAACGAAAGCTTCTGAGACAGAAATTCGACATATTTAACCTACCGGACAGCAAGTGAACACCAATTTTAGTGTATTGCTTTAATGATTGTATAATTTTTTTATTTTTTTAATTTGAAAGTTACTTTTGAGTACTTTAAACTTCAATTCCCGCCAAACCTATTAAAAAATCTCATTTTTATGTTCCACTATTTTCACTCATTATTTCCTTACCTTTTGTCATCCATCTCCTAAACGTATCGGCGAGCCAAGAGAATTTAAAACTGTTGCGATTTCTTCCCATTTTTCTTGGAAGAGTGCCTCAGCAAAATCCTACTGCAAGAGAGAGATTCTTCTGCAACTCTTCCACTAATTTTTCAAACTGAGTTGCAGTTGTTATATTAAATTTTTCAGTTTTTTCCATTTTTCAATTTAGGTATATTTCAAATAAATTCAAGTCGTTATGAAAAATGGCGGCGACAAATTCAAAGTCGTTTCAAAACAATATTGCCGTCAAATTTTCTTGTAGAATACAAATTCTATGTTGACCGTCATCGATAATATCCGATAACGACAGCTGGAATAACAATTTGAAGTAAGCAAGGCAAAACAAAATCGTTTTGTATTCATGTTGACAACACTGGAATAAGGGTAAATATATCTTATCACAACAATCTTATGATATGAAAAGTCAAAAAATAACATGTACATCAGGATATATAAGTGAATGTGTGTGTGCGTATACATAAGTATAACTAACTAAAATTCATTGTTTATTAATAAATATTGTTAAACAAATTGGGTAATTTTGGAGATATGGTACATGTTTACTTAATGAGTAAGTGCACATAATGAAATCTTTTAATAAAGATAAAAACACGTGTTCCTCTTGTAAGACATGAAGACAAATTTTGACAATTTGGTTTTGCTATTCTGGCGACGTTTTCTCTCATTTTATATCAGAGTTAATCGCAGTTGTGGACGCTATGTAATGCGTATAAAAGTTATTTTAAAAAGTTTTTGGTAGCCGACGGCTTGTAGTCAAATCTTTAGCCTCGCCGCCGCAGCAATTTTCTAATCAGCTTGTTTTCAGAGTCATCAACATTTTATGTTGTCAAAAAAGATATCATTTGGCACAACAGAAACATGAAAATTTTTCCCCACAACCAAATATTTTTTCACCATAGTACTTTGCTACCGATTGGCACACACCCTAACTTTGATCAAATTCGCGAATTTTCTTCTTCTTCTGTAAAAAAAAACCATCTTGATTTGATAACGAATTTGACATTTGCAAAAAAAAAAGTTAGTTGGCATTTTTTGTTATTCAATATTTAAACCATTATATTCATTTGACGCTAGATTAATTTAATTGCCGAGATTAGCTAATTAGAGAATAAAATCTTAAAGTCAAAAACTGGCTCTAAGTGTTGACTTAATTAATGACAAATACAAGTCAAAAAGGCCGCGCAATTATATTTTTCATACAAATATATTTTTTTTAAGTTTTCTCGATTTTACTCTAGTTCTTCCAAGGAATCTCAAGAGCATTACGAGGGCGGATTGATATTGAAGCATTTTTTTCAAAAACCATTTATTTCTTAACATGGTCTCCTTTTAGCTCAATACACTTAGTGAGATGATATTTAAACTTTTTTATACCATCTAAATAAAACGATTTTGGGAACCCCTCAAAATACACGTAAGTTTCGGTAATCACTTCTTTGTTTGAGGTGAATCTTTTTCTTGCGAGTTTGGAAACAGGAAAACGTCACTAGGAGCTAAATCTTTACTATAAGGTGGATGATTACCCATTCGAAGTGTATTTCACGTGATTTTAGCATCGTATCTAATGCTGTGTGAACCGGTGCGTTGTCTTGAAGAAAGAGCACTTTTTTCTTCTTTAAATGTGGTGGTTTTTTCTTGATTGCATCAATCAATTGATCCAATAATGCACGATAATACTTTCCTGTGATTGTGGATCCTTTTTCAAGATAATCGATGAGCAATATTCCGTGTGCATTCCAAAATTCAGTGGCCATAATCTTGCCAGCCGATTTCACTCTCTTCGCCTTCTTCGGACCACTTCCACCAGCTTCCACCAATTGTTTCGATTGATTTTTGGTTGCAGGTATGTAGTGGTGGACCCACGTTTCATCAACAGTTATTAATCGATGCCAAAAAATCAACAGGATTACACTTTATCATGTCCAAACACCGCTGCGAAGTGGTCTGTCGAACTCGTTTTTGTTCGACACTGAGCAAACGCGGCACACATCTTGCCGATAGCTTTTTCATATGCAAATGTTCATGAAAATGTTGAACACACGTTCATATGATATGTTTACCATTTCAACAATCTCACGTAACTTGCCTCGGCGATCATTCATAACGATATCGATGATTTTCTTGATATTTTCTTCTTTTCTTCTCTTTTGGCCTTCCTGTTGATGGCATTGTTGCAGTGCTTGTTCGGCCGTGTTTAAAATCAGCAATCCAATATTTTACCATGTAATCTGACGGAGCAGACTCACCGTAGTGTTTATCGAGGTTTTCTTTTGTCTCTTTCACGGTTTTCCCTTTCAAATAATATTGTTTATTTAATCACTGTACGAAATTCACTTTTTTCCTCGTATATTGTGGGATTAGATATCGAATGAAATCCCATAAAAAATTTTTGAATTTGTGAATGCCGTAATTTACCCCCTGGTGAAAAATTTCTTTAAAAAATACAGTCAACTCTAAATTCTAAACATAAAAATTAAAAATCCTTTAAACTTTACGATTGTATAGAAAATGTATTAAACAGTTCTTGTCTGGTGTCGGAAGTGCGGTTTGTTCCTTTACGTGGTGGCAACCGAAGCAGGTTCTTCGATTGTTTGCAGCTGTCGAAGACTGCTGACTAGACAAGTCATGCGTCTAACTTAAGGCGTCAAAGTTAATCCCATAACGCCAGCCATGAAAGGTGCTGGCGCCGGACACTCTGTCTTGATGTGGATCGAGTTGATACGCGATAGGCTGAAGCGAAAGAGCAACAGTGATAAGAAACGGACGCGTCAGATACCATCTGCCTAAGATCAAAATCTTGAATGATGATGTTTGAAGACTTTGTCTTGTAGCAGCCGAGGCAGCAGAGCACATTGTATATCCAGCTTTGGCTGGCGTTAGAATGAAAACCACAAGCCGATGCATTAGTTGTGGGTTGCGATATTTGAAATAATCCTAAGACGTTGCGCTAGTCAACACAATGATGAAAATGGAACTCGATAACTACGAGTACCAGTTGACTGCCAGAAATAACTTAAGTGTAGTAATAAAGCCGGTGATGATGATTACCTCAGAGATTGGAAGGCCGACGCAATGGTTGAATGAACAACCATCTACTGATTTATACAAAGGAGCCGAAAGGGAACTCCTTACTGTTGTAGTCTGCTTCGACAATTCCCCTACATAAAAATAATAAACGGTTGAAGATTAATCCCACAATAAATTCAGATTTTATTTATTAAAACTTTGAAATTATCATGGAAAAATTTATTTCATTTATAAAAACCAGTTGAATTGCATATTGATGATTGAAAAAAGCCATTTGACGATTTTATTTACGAAAGTTTACGATTTCATGCCAACTTTATGGGGCAACTTAAATAGTTCAACAGCGAAATGAGCGACTAAACTAAAAGAGCGAACTTAGTTCATTTTAGAATTGTGAACAAAAATCAGCGGTACACTAAGTCCCGGTTCAGACTATGAAATTTTCTCTAATTCTCTTTTGAACTTTCATTAATGTCTACACATTGAAATTTGTTGTAATGAAATTCAAGATTTTTGCATGTTTATCTTCACATTCTTTTTTTTCCTCCCAAATTTTTGCTCTCATCACCATAAAAAAAAGAAAAGTAAAAGAAAATCAAAAATTAAGCTGCAGACATTTTCAGTTTGACAGTTACGAATAACAAAACACAAGAGAATTTCAAAGTACATGAAAGAGTGTACCCCTTCCCAATCTTTTGTCTCCGTACACCCATAAACTAATACTTTCAGAAAGAAAAATTTCATTGTGTAAACCGTGACTAAAGTAAACTAAATGGCAGCGCCTAATGTGGATGTATCGCTCAACGTCATAACTTGAAAAACGTAATTTTTGAGTTTATAGTGCATAATTGATCCGTCATAACGTTCTTCATGTTCAATAAAATATCTTGTACACTCACTCATCCCTTGAGAGGATTTTATTTTTTAATTTTTTTAATAACCCATTTGTGTCTAAAGTGTGTTTTAGCAATAAATATAATTTTTATAGTGTAACCCTAGAAGGAAAAGAACCTGTCACAGGATACGTCACGTGACTGGTTCCTAGGGACTAGCAACCGGTTCGAGTTCCGGAACTTTATATGAAATATAAATAAGATACTCGATGACAGGTGTTAGACCTAACCTTTACGTACTTGTCCTGTGGTAGTATCCTTAGTGCCTGTTGTCATTTCTTAAAAATCGATAATAAAACTATATTGGAGCAGAATGTACCCCATATGGCTGGCATTGATTTTTCAGTGGGAATAACTTCGGTTTAGATTAATATAATTTTTTTAAAATTTGTTTGGTCCAAATCAACAAATGCATTATTATTTTAATCAGATTATAATATCCTTAATTAATGTAATCTATGAAAATAAATAATAAAAGAAAATAGAAAAAAATACGTACAATTTTTTGGAGTGAGCGAATTTTGTAAGCACTTTTGTTCTAGTTTTGTGAAACGTCCCCTTTTCACCAGTCACGACTCAGGACCTTTTTGTATCATTCCCATTTTCACCAGTCAGAGGACAGTTATGTTCAGGTCAATTGGTACAACATTTCCCGTAGGGAAATAATGGATATTTAGGATCATATATAATTTAATCATTATTTTAAGCTTTCTTTGAAAAACTAAAATGTATTATTAATTAAATTTGTTCTAACTGTTTAATATTACTGCCTGTTTTCTCAAAAAGAAAACAAAATTGTGAGTGAGAATTTATATCGAAAACAAAAACAATTTTTCGTATTTTATTGTTGTTTTCAATATTAATTCTCACTCACAATTTTGTTTTAATTTTACAAAAACAGACAGTTAAGGCAGAATTAGTTTGTACGTTCTATTCTGTTACGAATCAGCTGTTTTGTTTCTGTTCAATTGAAAAACTGTATGTGTGGTTTGTTGTTACTTTTTCGTTGAGTTCTGTTGCGGACTATTCTGTAGAAAATAGAATACAACGTTAAGTGACAGCCAAGAGTTTGTATATATTAGTTTTTTTTTTTGGTGTGAAATATTACAAATTTTGTTTTAAAAGTAAGAATATATTATTTTAATTAAAATTATTAAAGATTTCTATACTTTTGTCAAGTGAAAAACATTTTGCAAGCGTTTACAAATTCATTCATGTAATTATATCGTTCACATCCGAGAGTTTAGACACAGAACAAGTAATTAAAAAATATTTTCTACAGAACGGCAACGAAAAGTAAAAACTAATTAGACCTTTAAACTTTCGTTTAAAAACTCAACAATGAGGTATATATACATCATTTTATGGTTTCTACAAAAAATATATACAATTTAATAGCTCTCGATTTATCTGACTTCCTGCTGTAATGGGTTAAGGTCCTTATTTTGTGAAGCCCCACGCTTAGCGTTGTTAAATTTTATATGGAAAACATCCTAAATAGAAAAACAAAACAGAGTAAAAACAAGTCAACGCAACGCATTGCGTTTTACAATATAAAGGGCTACATTGCGAGTCAACTCGTTTTCTATACAAACAGCTTTTGGAGTTATGACGTCCTTGCAGCAAATGAGCGATATGTGGTTAATCATAGAAACCGTAGAACTGTCCCCTTCGTTTTAAAGGATATAAAAGATTGTTGAAATTCTATAGTAGTACTATTGCTGCTACTGTTGCCAGTAGTTTTGAAATGTTTTCTCTAAATTTTTCTATCGTCACTCAATGCCGACGAGAGTTGTTTATATTTGTATTTGTTTTTTATGCGCAATAAACTGATTCTTGGAAATAATATTTAATTTTTTTTTTTAATTAAACAGACAAACAAATATTATTTTACAAAATGATTCATGTAAATTCTAAGATTTTTTTTATTAGAACACATGTCAATTATTGCAAATCATCTCCAGACAAAACAATTAATGGAAAACATTCATATAAATGGAAGAAAAGAAATCCAATTGAAATATTTGGTGAAGAGGAATTTTGAATAAGTGAAATGTACGTACGAGTAGTATTTTTTCGTCAATGTGATGGTACTTTTTTTTCGGCATATTATAATTTTTAAAGTGTTTTTCTAGTTGTCTAAGCATATAAATATAATAAATAAGAAGAGACATGGTAGAATAATACAGGTAGTAGCGAAGCGTTAACGGACTTTTTTTGGGCCTCACAACTGTCAAAATTTGATTATGTACTAAAAAAGTACACTTCGCAAAATTACAAAAACTAAATTATTACTTTTCAACTAGAATTGGAATTAAGTTGTGGAATAGTAAGAGCAAATTGTAAACTATTGGAAATTTTCAAATTAATATAAAAGAACACATAATTCTGATTAAAGCAACATTACTTAATCTGCCTAAATACCGACAACTTTCATTTAATTAAAAGCAGCTTGCACCAGCTCCTAAAGAAAACTTTTACGGGCATACAACTGCCTTCAACAAGAATTCAGCCAGTGGCGTTTGTTAGCGCCGGCGGATATATTAACTTATAAGTCTACCACCCTTAAAAACTTATACAGGGTGGCCCAAAATGAACGAAGGGGTTTGAATTACTTATAACTATTTTATTTAAGACATAATTATAATTTTTTTTGGTTTATACAGAACATATATGGGGAATATTTTAAGTTTAGTTATGAAAAATAATATCTCGCAAGTGGTGGCCATTTACTGCTTCGCATATTCGTGCTCTTTCCAACACATTTTCCATCACCTATCGCAAAATTTCAGGTGTTATGTTGTATATTTCGTCGCGTATATTGCTTTTTAATTGCTGGATGGTTCTGGGCTTATTAATGTAGACTTTTCCTTTCAAATAACCCCAAAGAAAACAGTCTGGAGCGGTTAAATCCGGTGAACGCGGAGGCCAATTAAAATCATTTGTACGCGAAATAATTCGTTCACCAAAGATGTCTCGTAAAAGAGCCATTGTGTCACTTGCAGTTTGGGCACGTTGTTCAATTGAGTACTGCTCCATTTTAAATTCCTTAAGTCTTCTTTACAAAATACTGAAAAGAAAAGAAAAAAAATTATCATAAAAAAGATATAAGCAATTCAAACCCCTTCGTTAATTTTGGGCCACACTGTACTATTACAAAGGCTTTTATTGAAAATCAGCCCAAGGGCTTTGGCAGCATTTACAGAATTGATGTTTTTCTCCGTTTATTAAAATATCAAGACCAATATTATTATCATGTGCTCTCTTACGAATTATTATGCACTTGGACTTACCAGGGTTTAAACAAAGTCCATTTGCCGTGGCCCATTAGTAGATTCGATCCAATTCATCGTTGAGTCTCAGATTGTTTTCAGTGACAGATTGCACTGGTCTTCCTCAATATAACCGCACGTCATCAGCGTACATATGAAATTTGCAGTGTACAAGATGTTTTGGCAAATCGTTTACATAAATTGTAAAAATAAGTGGTTCAAGAATTGACCCTTACGGTACACCTCTAAATAAACTTAATGAGAAAGATTGGGTATTGCCAGAATGAGCAAATTCCAAACGATTTGAAGGCTAGACTTGGACAGATGATTCTAGGATAGTTAGTTCTATTACCAGTTTTTAAGAAATCATTACTGGGACTGCTATGAAGAATACCACCACAGGACAATTATGTAAAGGTTAAGTCTAAAAGCTGTCACCGAGTATCTTAATTATGTCAATTGACTTCTTCTAATGACAAAGCCATGTAAAAGTTACCGGTACATATCATATAAAGTTCTGGAACTCTAACCGGTTGCTAGTCCCTGGGAACCAGTCACGTGACTTGTCTTGCGATAAGTTCTTTTCCCTCTAGGCGACTGACTAATTTTGGAGCATATTTTAAATCTTTTTACAGCATTTTTTTTCTTGCACATAAAGCACTTTTTTTAGAGCGAATTTTCATAAATATTGAATTTTTCATAAATCGAGTTGGATTAATTTAAAAGACCGACAATTTTAACGGCTCCACATTGCGCTTCCCGTATTATTTTTTTTCATCTTTTTAAGTTGCTGCTTGAAAAACTATTCATAGTTGCAAATTATTATTGAATTTAATTTAATATTTTTGTTTTAAGAAAGAGGAAAAAAACAGGAAAATATTTATTAATTACTAAGCATTGCAATTATGTGTTTGTTCACATTTGCTGAATTTTTCATTCACCTTAAAAAGCCATTAATAAATTTAAAACAAATGATTCAATTAATTAATTATGACATAAAAGGTTTGAACTGTAAATAAAAAAGTAATAACAAGAATAAAAACTATACAAATAATAATAAAAACGCATATTAAAGTAAGCAGCAATAAATTTAAATATATTAATCTCCACGAATAGATAAATCTAGTTGAATGAGTGTAAGAAGTCAGCAAGCGCTTAGTTTTTCTTAGCAAATTGTAATTTTGCTTAATGAATTAAATCACTAGTTAGTTCTATTAGATGAGCTTCTCTTAAAGAAAATAATTATTTACTTATTGGAAAATATATATTGATTTTCCTATTTTAAGGAAATGATTGAATATTCAAAAGTTTTTTGCTTCTACAAACGTCATTATGTGTCACAGTGCGTTGGAAGTCTATGCATAAGTCTATGACTCAATTGGTTTTATATACAGATTTAATTTAGTCATATCAGCGAACATCTAGACCGCACAAAGGATCCTTTTGGTCGCTCTGGACATTTCTGTAATAGTGATATTATGAATATGGGAAAAGAAGCACAAATGGATATATGACATAAACGCAGCACCAGTGTTCGTTTTTCCGTTTTTTTAATATTTACGTCTGAGCAGAATAAATTATTCGCTTATAATTTGTAAAGTTATTTCCAAGAATTTGTTTATTCCAATAATTCCAAATAAGTCAAAATGCACACAAATGAACTGCTAAAATTTTAGGTCATCATATACTTGATTTTTCCAAGCAATATGGAAGATAATTCTAAAACTAAAAGGAAATTCATGTCTAAGGATATATTATTGTTATTATTAATATTTATTTAATGCAAATTAAATTCACAGAAAATGTATATATGTATAGGGCCTTGGCCTATCAAGGATATATAATTGATGTTAATTGTTTGAACATCAAGGCCCGCATTCATAAAAAAAAATTATTTGTATTTGAAATGTTTTTTAAGATCAATTTTGCAGACAAATTTTCTATAAAATACATTCCAACCTCTTTTATAAAAACTTTCATTAAAACACATTTCAAGCCCAGATAAATTTTTACGAATTCGCCAGCAAAACTTTATTAGAAACTATAGATGGAATCGTGAGTGACTTTTCACTCAAGCTAAGGATTAAAAAACTTTGCTCCTGCACTCTCATATACGTGAGTGGAAAAATAGTTAATCACAAATACGAAAAATCATACTCACAAAATACTTACGAAAAAATATAAAATAATTACAAATAAATAAAAAAATTATATAAAAAAATTACAATAAAGCAAAAAATCACGAAACAATCACACAAAAAATCTTCTTATGCATTCCTACTCACGCTCAATTTGTTTATACTCACATTCATGCATGCTCACGTGAGTAGGAAAAAATCACGTTCACCAAATAATTACGAGAAAAATATAAAATAATTAAAAAGAAATAAAAAATTAAATAAAAAAAATTGCAATAAATCCAAAAAAAATATTACAAGAAAATTACGGAAAAAATCCACTCATGTAATCTCACTCACTCTTAATTTTCTTATACTCACGTTCATACACGAGCACGTGAGTATAAAAAAACGTTAGTCATAATCACGAAAAATCACGCTCACAAAATACTTACGAAAAAAATATTAAATAATTAATAATTTATAAAAAAATAAAAAAATACGAAAAAATCACGGAAAAATTCTGCTCATGTAAACTCACTCACGCTTAATTTTCTTATACTCATGTTCATACACGAGCACGTGAGTATAAAAAAACGTTAGTCATAATCACGAAAAATCACGCTCACGAAATAATTACGAAAAAAATATTAAATAATTAATAATTTATAAAAAAAAAATACAATAAAGCAAAAAATAAAAAAAATACGAAAAAATCACGAAAAAATTCTACCCATGTACACTCACTCATACTCAATTTTCTTATACTCACGTGATTGAAACTAAAAAACTAATCACGATCATGTGTGATCACACATTATCGTGCATGATTCACGCTAATCGCGTGAGGTGGGTACCGTTCTTAGAAACCAACCGTAATAAAAAAAATATAATTTTTATTTCACCTCCGTTATATAATTCTCAATATTTTAAAGCATTGACTGCAAAGTAAAACAACAATTGAGATTACCGGTTCGAGCACAGTCTTCGAAATCATAAATTTTCTGATTTGCGTCAGTGTTTGTGGCAATTAGAGTTTCAGAATTCCTAACTGTTGTTGATTTCCGGTTAACGGAAAAATTGTGTTGCGTTCCCGAGAATATCCAAAAATATCAGATATGGTCAAATTTTTCAATTTCAAATAAATTCATTGTTCAACACTACGAGCATAAATTTCGTGATAGATTGAAATCTTATTGATGTTTTAAACAAACCACTACTTTTCATAATTGAACCTTCTTCTTATTTTTTTTCTTCACATATTTTAACTCGTTTCCATTAAACAAAATACATTTGAAATTACAGTTTCATTTATTTGTACATTCCTTTGATTATTTAAAATATATTTAAATGTATTCAAACAATAATAGTAAAATTGCAAATTATTGTAATTAATTTGTAATTAATTAAAATATGACTTATTTGACGTGTCATTAAATAATTGTCGTGCAACAAGTAATCATTCAGACAAGAAGTTTGTTTGTTTGCAAGTCCGCCAAACAACTAACGAATTTCCAATAATTTTTCTAAACAATGTCAGCTGTCCCTACAAACGAGATATGTATGTCTATTAATGCAAAAATAACCACACATTAAACTAGCTCAAGAATATCTCTGTGCATGACTTTTATATGAAAAAATTATATTAAATATCTTTAAAAAAAAACACTTAGTTCATTTTGTGGTGTAAGCGACAATACATTTTTAAGAACTTATAATTCATTATTACAATGTTGGATTTGAGAGTTCACCATTTAATTGTATTGCATTTAATATCGTTAGAAAAATAAAATGTTTCAAGTTTATTTGAACAAATAATTTCAAATGCCATTTGTTCTGCTGACTGGCTGACTACTCATGTACGAGTATGTTGGCGTAGGTGACACTTATTTTTTCTATGCTGGCTGCAGCTTGTTCACAGGTACCTTTGTTCCCATATTTGAAGCTTTTCTCTACATTGAGATTTTTATTAGAGATCTTGAATTTTTTGTTTTTTTTTACGTTCTAGTATGTCTATGTGCTTTTAATGATTTATTATGGAATTATACTTTATAAAGTCAGTTGAAAATTAATCTACTCAATAATAGGCGAATTTATGATAAACTCAAAAAAAAAACTTGCCCAAATTCAACAAACCGTGTGTGAGAGTCTTTAAAAATATAAACTTGCTTAGATTTATCAAACTTTAACTCGTCACAGTGGCTTAGAAGCTTTTAATTATCAATATGATTGATTATTCTTTCGTAATATACGATTTTCAATCCAAAGTTTTTTTTTCAAAATTTAGTTCGCTAATTTAATTTATAATAATAAAAATAATTTTATTTAAAAAACAGATTTCCGAAAATTTGTGAAATGAAAAATGCGAATACTTTCGGAAGACACCCCTTATCAAAAAAAAAATACACAAGTGTAATTCTAGCCCTTATCGGTCTACGTAAAGATCAATCAATCTTTCCCTTAGTCCCGATTTACACATGTCATGTTTGACTCGTCAAGTCTTGAACTTTTCGGAGAGTGAGGAAAACAGCATGAAGAGGGCTAGGGACTTGATCATACCAGTAAATTTTTACTTTAAAAGGCCACTTTAAAAAAAGTTTAACAAAACATGATCAGCTAACATTTATGTGTGTGAAATGGGACACATGAAAGTTTTTTATTCAATATATACAAAATATATATATATATATATATATATATATATATATATATATATATATATATATATATATATATATATATATATATATATATAGGTATATATATTCAAGCCAATCACTGCTGTAGGGTGCTTTTTAGTCGGTATTCACATTAATTCAATACAATTAAATTTAATAATTTTTCTGTTTTGCTTTTTGTTAATAAATATAAAAACATATTTTCTAATGTGGGTTTTACTTAATTGATAATCTTGTTATAAAAATTTGTCACATATAGAGCAACGACAAAAGCTGCACACGTACCCTCAGCTCAACTCTGCTCAGCTCAGACGCACATGTTCATGATCTTATTATTTATTTTTATCTTATTACTACAATCAATAAGTTTCGAAAACTAAATCCAAAAAATATTCATAAGACCAGTAATTCTAAGGATTTGTGCAATAACAAGTAAATAGAAAATAAAAGATTAATAGTGGACGTTTTTAATTAATAAAATATTTTTTTTAAGAAACATATTCAAATTTCTTCAAATTAAAAACTGGTAGTAAAAAATTCATAAGTATGTGAAATAAAACATTTTTTATCATTACGTTAAGCCAAACATTTACAAACGAATACATTTTTTAAAAATTATGTACGATGAAGAAAATAAAATGAAAAATTATTATAACGATAAAATTATCTGTGTTAAATAGATCACATACAGTGTTCTCCATAAATATTTCGTATGCAAAAATAATTTCGTATACAATTACCGCATATGAAACTTAATTACAAATTACAAACATTTTCTGTAAAAAATATTGTGTAATACAATACGTTCGAGAAAAATTCTCGCATGCAAACTTTTTTCTGAAATTATTTATCGGATGCAAAAATTTTCTACATTAAAATAAATGATTGCAACAAAAAATATTCTATATAAAATTTATTACCAGCAAAACTTTTCACACTCAAATTATTTGCGTAGCAATTATTGCATGCCTAAATCCATATAAAATTTATCACTAGCAAATATCTTCCTAGAAAATATATATGATTCTAATATTTTCTCCATAAAAATTATTGGATGAAAAATTTTCTATACAAAATTTATACTTACCAAAAGTAGTCTGTATAAAATTTATTACTATCAAAATAAAGCTGGTCGCAAACAAAAATATTTCAATTAAATTTGTTCACACCCAATAATTAATTAATTTCTTTTTAAATATCACTTTTGTAAAGCAAATGATTCTTAATATTTTCTAAAATTTGATTTCTTTATATACATTTACTTTACACAAGTACATTTAGAATAAAAGCATTATAATTCAAAAGAAAACTTAAGAATTAATGAAAAATTTTAGTGCAAAACAAATTGCCACGCATAAATACATATATATACATACATACATATACATACATTAAACAATTATAGCAAGCAAAATTTGTGTTATGAAAAAAATGTTTAATAGCTGTGCGTTTCGTTCTTCGATGAAATTCTAGATTTTGAGATAATCGAACAGCAGCAACATTATCTACTTGTAACACGGGTATATTTTTGAAATTTATAACTTGTGAATATAACCGGCACAACCATATTATATCTTTAGCCACTTCAGTTGCTGCGTTAATTTCTGCTTCAGTTGTTGAAGTAGCAGCTATAGTTTGTCGTTGCCTAAACCTGAGATCACTCCACCTGCATATTTAATAACTACGCCTGATGTTGATCTTCCAGTTTTTAGACATCCTCCATCGCTATAACATTCCAATTCACATCTGGAACTATGTTTGTATACTATACCAAAATCAGTAGTTCCTGCGATATATCTAAGAACTCTTTTGACACGTTTGATATCTTATGATGTAGGATTTTCTAAAGTTCTTCAAAGAAATTCCACAGAATATGCCAAATCTGGTCGAGTACTAAGAATGAGATACATCAGGGCACCTACAGCTTGTCTGTAAGAAAACTGAATTAGCTGCTCTTCTTGCACTATTTCATTCTCTCCCTGAGAATTTGATTTCAGCATTGGGGTATTGACCTTTCTGCAATCATTAAAATTGAATCTTTCCAAAATCTTCTTTGCATACGCCACTTGAGATATTTTGATTTTATTATTTTTCCTACTTATCTGGATTCCAAGAAAATAGTCCGCTTCTTTATTTATCATTTTAAATTCTCTTTTGAGCTCATCTACAAATTCTTCAAGGTCCTTGGCATTATTTGATGCAATAAGTCCATCATCTACGTAAAGTACTAGGAGCAATTTTTTACCATTATATTCTCTGATATAAAAACATGGATCTGCTTCGCTTGCTTTGAATCCTAGTTTCACTAAATGCATTCCAAATCGCTTATTCCCACATCTTGAAGCTTGTTTAAGACCATATAGGCTTCTTCTTAGTTTACATATTCGATCTGTTCCATCTTCAAAACATTTTCACTTGCAGCAATACTTAGAAGAGCTCGAACAGTGCTCATCTTGGCAACTGGACTGAACGTTTCACTGTAGTCTATCCCAGCACGTTGACGAAAACCTTTTATAACAAGTCGAGCTTTTAATTTTTCGAGAGAACCATCAGAATTTGTCTTAACCTTAAATACTCATTTACATGGTGAAGCTTTTCTCTCGTTTGGCAGATCAGTAATTTCGCAAGTTTGGTTTTCTTTTAACGAACTTAATTCAGAGTTCATTGCTTTTAGTCATAGTTCTTTTTCATCACCGAACTAGTACTTCATTGTATGATGTAGGCATTTTTATTTTGCTCATGAAATCTGATATCATCATTACATAATCATCATAATAGGTATTCTGTATTATTGTTCTATCTCTTAAACGTATAGAAAGTGGTAAATTACCTTCAAAAAATTCCACATTTCTATCAGACAATTCAGAATTTTACGAATTTTCATTGGTAAAATCTTTGAAAAAAATATTGAGGCAATCTCGATTAAATAAATTTAATAATTATATTAATAAATTTTATTGCAAAAATTATACGTATAAGTATATAAGTTGAATAATAATTAAAAATTGTTGTCAAACTCACTAATTTCACAGACTACATTGAATTGATATTTAAAATACAACAAAACGGCGATACAACAAAAATTGTCTGTTCACAAGCACATAAACAAATGTCGTCTTTTTTAAACGATAAGCCATACGACTGAGCTTGTGAATTGAACAATTGTATTTATGTTATTTTATCAAAGAATTTCAAAATGTTTTGTTTGTTGAGGCGTTTTTTAACTAGTTCAAACAACAAAAAACAAAACATTTTGAAATTATTTGAGGAAACATAATAACAGGTCTCGAATAATAAATTTAATAATTATTTTACTTAATTTTATTTTATTTCATTGAATAATTTTTATATAAAAAATTTACATGCAATAAATTTTATAAACAAAATTATTCCATGCTATAGATTTTTACATGCAATAAGGCTTTAACCCCAACATTTTGTTTGCTATAATTGTTTAATGTATGTATGTATATATATTTATGCGTGGCCATTTGTTTTGCACTAAAATTTTTCATTAATTCTTAAGTTTTCTTTTGAATTATAATGCTTTTGTTTTAAATGTACTTGTGTAAAGTAAATGTATATAAAGAAATTAAATTTTAGAAAATATTAAGAATCATTTGCTTTACAAAAGTGATATTTAAAAAGAAATTAATTAATTATTGGGTGTGAACAAATTTAATTGAAATATTTTTGTTTGCGACCAGCTTTATTTTGATAGTAATAAATTTTATACAAACTACTTTTGGTAAGTATAAATTTTTTATAGAAAATTGTTCATCCAATAATTTTTATGGAGAAAATCTTAGAATCATATATATTTTCTAGGAAGATATTTGCTAGTGATAAATTTTATATGGATTTAGGCATGCAATAATTGCTACGCAAATAATTTGAGTGTGAAAAGTTTTGCTGGTAATAAATTTCATATAGAATATTTTTGGTTGCAATCATTTATTTTAATGTAAAAAATTTTGCATCCGATAAATAATTTTAGAAAAAAATTTGCATGCGAGAACTTTTCTCGAACGTATTGTATTACAAAATATTTTTTACAGAAAATGTTTGTAATTTGTAATTAAATTTCATATGCGGTAATTGTATACGAAATTATTTTTGCATACGAAATATTTATGGAGAACACTGTATGTGATCTATTTAACACAGATAATTTTATCGTTATAATAATTTTTCTTTTTATTTTCTTCATCGTACATAATTTTTAAAAATGTTTGGCTTAACGTAATGATAAAAAATGTTTTATTTCACATACTTATGAATTTTTTACTACCAGTTTTTAATTTGAAGAAATTTGAATGTTTCTTAAAAAAATAATATTTTATTAATTAAAAACGTCCACTATTAATCTTTTATTTTCTATTTACTTGTTATTGCACAAATCCTTAGAATTACTGGTCTTATGAATATTTTTTGGATTTAGTTTTCGAAACTTATTGATTGTAGTAATAAGATAAAAATAAATAATAAGATCATGAACATGTGCGTCCGAGCTGAGCTGAGGGTACGTGTGCAGCTTTTGTATATTTGTATATTTTTATATATATTGACAAAATTTTCTGTAGAAAATTCCAAATTTTTTTGTAGAAAATTCCAAAATTTTCTGTAGAAAATTCCAAAATTTTCTGTAGAAAATTCCAAAATTTTCTGTAGAAAATTCCAAAATTTTCTGTAGAAAATTCCAAAATTTTCTGTAGAAAATCCCAAAATTTTCTGTAGAAAATCCCAAAATTTTCTGTAGAAAATTCCAAAATTTTTTGTTAAAGTGTCTTTAGAAAATACATCGCTAAGGAAACTTCATAAAATAAATAGTTCTTAATTAACAGAACAGATCGAATTGCTACGACAATAGTTGTGAATGTAGTTGCCGATCCTTAGCTTATATAGTAATTTTTCTGGCCCCGGAAATAGTTTGTTTTAAGACACTGAAATTAACTTTGCCCCTCTCAGGACAATGAAACTTCGAAAGTTTTGGGTGTGGCGAAAGCCACCGCAGAGGCGGCGCTGTCTATGTACGCCTCTGTTTCCGGCATATATGATTTGCAGTTAATTAACACTCTTAATATTTTTTCTCAAAGTTTACTATTCGCAAAGTAGCAGAGTCTTTATCGACAAAGTTGTTAAATAAGAAGCACATTCTTTTCCAAGAAATAATTTATCAATGTTATTTGAAAAACTCCCCCTTTCCGGCTGTTTTGCAAGAGAAATAAATTAATATTTTGCTTGTAACACTTCAATCAGGGCATTAAAATTGTTCAAACAAAAAGTACCTGCTTTTTTAATGATTGATGTTACAAAAATGTTGCATGCAAATACTGACTCGGCTAAATGTACATACGTATATGTGAAAGACTTAATGACTGAATCACTAAACAAATGCATGAATGGATGAATGAATGATAAAATAAACGAACGAAAATGAGAGTTTGAATTGATTAAATAGTAAAAACTGATAATGGAAATACGTTTACGACAGCTAGAACAAAAAATAAATAAAAGTTAATTACTACGGTTTATTTGTTTATTGTTGTTGTTGTTGTAAAGCTTAAGTACAAAAAAAACACAACAAAACGTTTCAATTTAATTATTACACAAATGTTGAAATACGAAAACGTTGATATTCATGACTATTTGACTTTGCCATTGTTGTTGATTTAACTCATTTCGAGTGGTGAAATACGAAAACAGCTTAAAAAAAATTGAACAAATAAAATACTTCTTTGACGAAAGCAAAGGCGCACTCAAATAAAAGATTGCAGAATTAAGTTTGCACGAGTCCCATGATATTTTTTTATATTTCTTTTTAACTTTATAATGAATTCTTTCTGCGTCATAAAAAGTTTTTGCGTAAATAAAAAATAAAATTTAAGTTTTATATTGATAAAATTTTATAAATTATAAGATTTTATAGTTTCGCGCAGTTGAGGTTTACTTAAGCAGGTAAAATACAAAATCATTTGTACCACCTTTTTCTTTCTTGCCTTGCTGTGAAACATCTAAAAAAAATTTTCGAAATTTATCAACGCCTTCCTCGATTTCAGTTTTTGTTTTCGTTTGTGTAATTTTTCTTGTGATTCACCTTCTCAGAGATCTTTAGTTAACTTTGAAAGTGTTTTCCATTTTTCCCAAAAACTTTACAAGGACATGCAAGTTTCCCATACATCCTTTATCTATAATGTTAAATTTTAGCTATAATCACTATTAGAGTGCGCCAAAACCAAGTTACTATTTGTATAACTTTGCTCTTAAGCTCTAGAATAAATTAATATTTCCCATATATCCTTTATTTGAAAAATAAAATTTTAATTTTTAGAATGCAAAAAAACTTTGAAACTAACCTAAAACAATATCTTTATGTTTGATAACAAATTTAAGCTCAGTGGGGACAAGGCCACGCCTACCTCCCATTCATCCTTAATTTGAAAAATAAAATTTTAAGCGGCAAGAAGTGTTTACTATATGTAGAACTGTGATGCTACGATCTGTGATAAATTTTTTCTTTATCGGTGTCTTTCTCTTATATATCCTTTATTTACAAAATTAAATTTTAGCTACAACTTATGAGCACCAGAATTCGGCAACTGTTTCTCGAAATCGAATCTCGAATCTCAAGCACAGGAACTAATTTCGATAAAATTGACCAGTTTCATATATCCTTTATTTGTAAAATAAAATTTCTAACTGCCGCTTCCAAAACTAAGTTCGTAAATTTTATTTTAATCGGTCCAAGGACATGGCTACCTCCCATATTTCCTTTATTTAAAAAGCAAGTTTTACTGTCTGTTTTTGGAAAATGAAAACAAAAATTCTGAGCGAGAATTTATATTGAAAACAAAAACAAATTTTCGTATTTTATTTTTGTTTTTAATATTAATTCACGCTCACATTTCAGGCAGTTAGCTACAATTATTGTGAAAAAAATTCTAAAGTTATTTCTAAAATAACGTGTTTTGTAGTAAATTTAATTAAATCATAGCAAAGGCATGTCTTGCTCCCACATATCCTTTATTTCAAAAATACAATTTTAGCCACAACTATGATCAGCAAAAATTAGCAAGTATTTCTCCCATAATTCTGTCAAGCTTTGTAGATAATTTCGGTGCAAAAACATAAAATAAATTTCATAAATACCTCATTTTAAAAATAATATGTTGATTCCATTTGTTATCAAAATACACAAAAACAAATTAAAACCATTTTCCAAATTATGTTCTTAAGCGTCGTCCTAAATGCAATTTCAATCGGAGCTAACACATGCC
Source organism: Gymnocheta viridis (assembly GCA_956483585.1). Taxonomy (NCBI): domain Eukaryota; kingdom Metazoa; phylum Arthropoda; class Insecta; order Diptera; family Tachinidae; genus Gymnocheta; species Gymnocheta viridis. The sequence goes on along the minus strand of OY101443.1, from coordinate 62,077,204 downwards.
TATCTTCCATATATCCTTGATTTGAAAAATTAATTTTAGCTACAATCAAAATGCATCATAAATCAATGAATATTTTTGGATTTATGTTGCTACGCCTTGCAAACATTTTCATTTCAATTCGTTTAAGAAAAGAGCCTCCCCTCCACTCATATATTCTTATTTCTACAAAATTGAATTTTAGACACAATTATGATTACAAAGAAAATGAAACTTGTAACTACTTCTAAAGTAATGCTCTTAAGCTCTGTGGCTAATTTTTGTTTCATTGAGTGCAAGAACACATCTAACTTTCATATATCCTTTATTTTAAAATTTAAATTTTATTGGAATTATGATGAAAGTGCAGAAAAAAAATTTGGTTTTCTCAAATTATACTGTTGTGCATAATTTTGTTATACAAATTTTAAAAATATATTCCTATTATTATGACCACAATGGTGCACAGTCAGGTAGCTTTTTTTTATATGCTATTAATCTGAGTAATAATCTACAGTTAAATATTTGCAAGGACTCTCTTTAGTGCCATGTATAATTTTTGTCAGAAGTTCTAAAACTGAGTTTAAATACTATTCGATACTAATAAAAAACACCATGCGAATTCGAGCTCTGTATTTTATTAAAATTGCATTACTGAAAAATAAAGAAGTGGCATGAAGAGGAATATGTTGCAGTATCTACGCCAAATTTTAATAATAAAAAATTAGTGATATTTAATATTTATTATCCACTAATAAGGGCCGTTGACAATAAAAAAGTTAACTTGAAGTTAACACTAAGCTCAAAACTTTAACTTTGGTTAATGAAAACTCATTAACACGAAGCTGTGTTAAGATTTAACTTTTAAATAAAGTTAACTGAAATATTTTCTGAGTTTAATTTTTTAACTTGAAAAAATATGACATTTAAAAATTAATAATTTTTTGTTAACTTTAAAAATTTTTTTTATAAATTCTTAAAAAATAATTGTGATTTAAGCTTTACCATCTGAAAAATGCACATGTTTGTGTAGAAATTGTGCTCAGATGTCCTTGGATGATGGTATTATTTTCTTTTTTTGCATTTCCCAAAAATAAATTCCTGGTGTGATTCACAATAGTTGATAACTGTAAGTTAACTAAATTTTTTTATTGTTAATGAACATTTTTAAATTCCAATTAAAATTTAAGTTTAGACAAACTGAAAGTTAGTAAACTTTAAAATTAAATAAACATAACTGAACTTTGTGTTAATGGCCCTAAGTGATATTTTAAATTCTTTTTTAATTTTACTTTTAACATCAAATTGTCTTATATAAGTGGAATTCGCTGAAAGCTCGTTAATTTATGTTGATATTTTTAAAATCGAAAATTATTTGAAATAGTGGCAAAAATAATGTTAAATCTATTTTTGTTTTATTAAAAAACTTTAGTAAATTTTAAAAATTTTCAAACCAATAATGACTTTTGTATAAGCTCTTTTACATCCATCCGAAGTCGACCAATTTTAGAATTTCTTAATGAAAAATTTCTTTTTTTAGAGCATTAAAATTCAAAAATTTTGAATTCTTTGAAAATAGATATCGAGACCTGTCATGAATAATGAATTAAATAATGGCGATAAATATCATTTAAAATAAAATTATTTAACAAAATAAAAATTTCCATATCTTATGGAAAATATTCAGAGGTAATTAGAAAACTAAATTCTAACAAGTTCCTAGAAAATTGAAATTTTTAAATCAATTTTTTTTGCTAAGAATTTTTTTATGTAAATTCCTTTGGGTTTAGTGCCCTCTCGTTTTGTTAAGCTAAAGTAAACGAAATAAATAATGTGAACGTTATTTTCGGCAAATTAATATGTGTGTCGTTCATTGTAATAGTGAATTATCTCCTTGTAATTAAATTTAGAGAAATGAGCCTTTTAAAAATCATTGTGTAGGAAAAAAAGAATTATTTTTTCAGTATTTCTTTATTATTTCAGGTAAGGGGTTTTTGGGGGAAATGTTACAGTTGTTGCACTGTTACTACGAAAGATATGGCTAAATGTGATACTATTCTAAAAAAATTTGTGTATTTATTAAAAATATGCAGTTACACCACTTTTACAATAAACGACACATATATCAAAAATGTACATCATAATAGGTGAAGAGCTCTTATTGTGTTGTCCCCGAGCTGTGTGCGTTTATCCTACACGTTAAGTCTCTACACGCAATCAGCGCTATCGATCGAGATCCTAATAAAGATTCCTAACATAATTTTTTGCGGGCTTAATATTGCAACACTAACAAACTTATATTCACTCCTGCCCCTATCAACTGTGCTGCAGTGCATAAAATCAACCAAAACAATAATACTCACTTGAAGAAATAAAAAATAAAAACTATTTTAACCTAGAACTGATACTGTTGCCAAAGCAATTTGATATTTTGTTTTACATCAAACGCCAAAAAGAAGCTCGACAAAAAAAACAAAAACGAATTAAAATTCGCAAACATGCGAAAAATATTTTGAAATAAAATTTATCATTTTTCTGTGAGAGTGTGTGCGGTTGTACCACTGTTCTCAGTTTTGGGGATTTTTTTGTGATTGTGGATAGAAATTTCGGGAAAATCCCCAGGGGATTTTTCGTGGAAAAATCTCTTTTTTCGCTGTTGATTTTTGAGGATAATATAAAGGGTCCGCCAGATAACTTTTTTTTGAAAATGCTATAAAAAAAAAATACTGAATATTTTCTCAAATTTCTTTTTTTTATTTGAAAGTACAATCCTTCCGGTTAATACTGAAAAATAATTTCATTCAAATGGCTGCATCGGCTGGCCATGCAGTAGCCTACACGATCGGTCCAATTTTTAAGCACATTATCGATTGTGTGCAGCTGTATTTCACCAATGGCTTCACGAATATTGTCCTTTAAAGCGTCAATTGTCTCTGGCTTATCGGCATAACACTTATCTTTGACGGCACCCCACAAATAATAGTCCAACGGTGTCAAATCGCAGCTCCGAGGTGGCCAAACGAAATCAGCTCTGCGGCTGATAATGCGATCTTCAAAAACAGGGCGCAAAACATCCAGTGTAGCTTCGGCTGTGTGGCACGTAGCGCCATCCTGTTAAAACCAAATGTTGCCAATATCCTCCTCTTCAATTTTTGTGAAAAAAAATTCGTTCAACATGGCCCGATAACGATCGCCATTGACTGTAACGGCCACTCCTTGCTCATTTTCGAAGAAAAATGGCCCAATTATGCCTCTGGACCAAAATCCGCACTAAACAGTGACTCGTTTGGGTGCGTCGGCTTTTCAATGTATGCGTGCGGGTTTTCTGTGCCCCAAATGCGACAATTTTGCTTGTTTACATACCCGCCAAGATCAAAATGAGCTTCATCTGAAAAGATGATTTTTTTTGGCAAAATCAGCATCTTCTGTAAGTCGATCGCAGGCCCACTTAGCGAAGCGTTGTTCAAGCGTATACACAACCATATTCGTTCAGCGGAAGGATAAAACTAATTATCTGTCAAATCAGACATGAGCTAAGTGTTACCATTCACGAAATAAGCACTAGTTGAAAAAAACGTTAGATGGCGGACCCTTTATTATTTAGTTTTTCTTTTTTGTATTCAAATTCATGTACATATTGACAAATCATATTTTTCTGCTTGATGGTGGTAACATTGAAAAAATTCGCAAAAGTATGCAGTATGACTTATTAGAAGCTCTTTTTAGAAAAATAATTGAATTTGGTGTGCCGAATTTATTTCATCTTCTCAAATATTTAGAACTCAAAAATATAAATTAATTCTAATAATATTACACAAATGGATGTAATTAAGTAAATCAATATATGCATGTGTTTCCTTTGACATAATATTATTTAATTCTTAAGGATATGTGGGGTGAGATTATTATAATTAGTTCGACCTTTTGCGTTAAAATTTATAAATTAACAAAAAACTTGTTTAATTTCAATATTTTGCAAATTTTGTGGAAAAAAAATTTATATTGTTTAAAGAATTTTTACAAATAAATGATAAATATTCCAGAAAAATCTGTCTGTTGTGACTGAGAAATATTGAATTTGACAAAGCTTTCTGTTATTTGTCAATTTATAAGCTTGAAAATTCTTATTACAGATTTGTGGGGATTTTGGGGATGAGAAATTAGCTATTTTGGGGAGTTTGGGGACTGAAAAATTGCAAATTGGGGATAAGGTATAAAATAAAACTGGGAACCCTGGGTTGTTCTCATGTATCTGTCTTTATTAACAATTTTGTATTATTTTTTTTTCATTTTATCAGATTTCATACGATTGCTACACATGTTTGAATATGAAGAGCTTTAATTACTTTTTTGTAATTTTCGGTAGAAGAATTTTGTTACAATTCTTGCTGCTTGTTGTTTCTTTGTCAATTTTGGCTTTTATTGTAGCCGCCTTTAATGTGACATTAAGTTCAAAGAACTTTTTGGCGATGTTTGTTTTATTTGTACTTGTTCAACAGGTTTTAAAGGTCACATGCGAATTTCGTTAGCGATAAATTATTTAATAGTTAATAACAATAAAGAATGCTTAGTCAACAAGACGCACAAATTCAATAATTTGTCTCTACAATATGTTAACTCCAAAAATTACGATCAAAATTCTAATTTATACAAAAATATCGAGGCTTGTGATGGAGTTGGATTTTAAAAATGAAAACGCAACGAAACGATATAACAGAATAAAAATATTGTGTTGCAATTATTATTTTCGATATGTATATGTATTTGAAAATATGTTTTAAATTTCTATAAATTTATTTTCAAAATTCTTTTATATCGTTCGAATTGTATTCTCTGTTGTACTTTTTTCAATTCAATAATTAAGGAATAAGTCAGAAATAATACTCAAACTAGTGCGAAACTCATCACTGTATTTCAAAATGATCGTTAGATCGCTCACCTGATTATAAACAACTAGTGTGTCCAGCGATCGACTCAATCGACCGCATTCTAGAAATTAATATTAAACATTTACATAAATACGTACAATAAAATATAAAAACAAAAAACATTTTAAATAAACAATTTAAAACTCTGTCTCATTTCTATGTAAAAGCAAGTTGTTGATTTTTCAAGTTGAAGCTGATACATGCATGTGTAATAAGTGTGAATGTGTTAGTAGCAACTTTAAACGCTTATGGCTCCCTAAATATCGAACCGATTTAAAGAAAATTAAGATTGTGCATATCTATGTAAAACCCCGTTTAAAAACCAATAAATCTTTCCAAAATCGGTTCAGTGTTACGACCGTAAAAGGGATCTAAAAAAGCGTGTTTGCCTACTAATAATATAAATAGATTCTTGCAAAAAGCCGACCACAAAATTTTGTATAGGCGTGTCGCTGCTCAGTTTTTTTTATTCTAATGCTGTATTGTCTCGCGAAATTAATGCATAGAAAAAATTTCATAAGAAGCGGTTATTCAAAAGTAGTTGGTAATATTTAACAATTTCGTTTGGGCATGGCACAGCCCATTTTTCTGATCATAATGATGTATTGTCAGAAGAATGAAATGTGTGTGCAAAGTTGCATAAAAGTCGGTAATGCAGAAGTAATTGAAAAGGCGTGGGTTTGCCCACTTTTCTGATTATAATGCTGTATTTTTCTGCGAAAGTAATGCACATGCAAAGTTTCTTAAGAAGCGATTAAGTAGAATTAGTTGAAAAAACTATATTTTTTGGGCATGGCACTGCCCACTTTTCTGATCACAACAATGTATTGTCAAGAGAATTAAATGTGTGTGGAAAGTTTCATAAGAATCAGTAAAGCAGAAGTTATTGAAATGGCACATTTTACTTCTCATGGGCGTGGCAATGCCCACTTTTCTAACTTAATGTTTATTAGACCCGCGAATTTAACGTGTACGCAAAATTTCATAAGAAGCAATTAAGTAGAAGTAGTAAAAAACATTACTTTTTAGTAAGGCGTGGCATTGCCCACTTTTCTGATCCCAATAATAAATATTGTCACGAGAATTTAGTGTGTGTGGAAAGTTTTTAAAGGATCGGTAAAGTATAAGTTGTTGAAAAGGCATATCTTACTTTTCATGGGCGTAGCTCTGCCCACTTTTCTAACTATAGTTTTTCATTGTCACAATAAAAAACTGTGCGTACACAAAGTTTAATAAGAATTGCTTTAGAAGAAGTTGTTAATATTCGTTTTTGCTTTGTATGGTCATGATGCTGCGCACTTTACAGCGGGTCCAATCTGAATGAATACTCCAAAACTGGTGCATAAATGGCGGAGCTCTGAAGGAACACACAAAAAATTAAAAAAGTATACAAATGAATTGAAACCTTCTACTTTCTTTAAAGTCTGGTAAAAATCAATATAACAAAACTTTGTAAAAACTTTCATACAACGGAAAAAAAACTTACAGGTTATAATTTTAAGAATAAAATTAAACATTTATCAGAAGACTGTAAGAGAAAATATTAAAAAAAAATTGAAGAAATTATTAATTATTAAATTTAGCGAAATGCACATGGTCACAGATCAGCGACGGGTGGTGGCGGCCTGCGAAAACAACGTTGTTATGTTCTTTGGAGTAAGTGGAAATTGATTAAGTGTTTTCTTGTTGCTTGAAATATTGCCGCCTGTGTAATTATTTCTGCATAAAATGATACCAACTTTAACCTAATATAAATCACTTTGAATGCCTGCTCTTGAATCTATTTTTTCCGGTGACTCTTTTCTGTCTAGAAAATTTCTTTGAAGTAGATTTACTATTTTCTAAAAAATAGGTCAATCGTATCTGTGACATGAAATTTAATTTTTTTCAAACTTCAACCACAACTCTGACACTTTTAATTATTGTTGCTTAGCAAAACGAGGAAGAAATGGTTTCTTTCTTTAACTCAAATGCTGGTACATACTCGTACATTTCCGATTGTATGTAGATTCTTTGCAGTTTCCAGCATATATTAGCTTTTTGTTTTTGTTATTTTTGTTTTCTTGTGAAAAATAGTATAAATTGAAACTGAATAATTTCGAATGAGACAAATGAAGCCAGTCAACCAGCCAAACCAAACCAAACATCCAACCAACGAAGCAACCAACCAACCAACCAATCGACCAACATTCCACACTTGTTGCCATTTGAAACTCGAAAAAAATAAATAAATGAAAATTAAACTTCAAATGCAATTATTATTATTTGAAACAAAATTATTAATAATTTTATTGACTATTCAAATGCTCAGGGGTAAAATAATACTAAAAATAGAAGACAAAAAAATAAATATAAATAAATAAGTATTTTCAAACAACTTTAAGATAAATAATGCCGTTTATTTCAATCTCTTTATCATGCGGTAGTACTTTAATTGAATATATTCGGTTTGACAAAGTGCTGGTAACATTGTGAATTGGAAAAGCTCACGAGTTAGCAAAAAGTTTATCTTTTTTAACAGATATCGCTTTTGGACAGTATAACAGATTTGCATTCCAACCAACCGATGCGACCGCTGCAGCGACTCGAACGATAACAAGCGGATAAAATCCGTTATAGCAGTGTTATTGTCTTCGCTTAGCCGTACTATAGCGGTTCATTAACTATATTTATGATGCATTTCTAGTGTCACTCACTAACTTTTGTTTTGCATTCGTGGTATCTTTTCTACTTGGGTTTCGTTGGAACATAAGCAAACATATATATATATATATACGAGGGCGGGTTGATATAGAAGCTACCTAGCGCTAGATGGCAGCACAAACACAAAAACTTTTTTCTTAGAAATTGCGATCTGTCAAACTTCAGCTGTTAAAATTTCACCAAAATTCATCGATTAGTTTATTTGTTGTAGTCGTTTGAATTAAGCAACTTTTGTATTTCTTGAAAAATGGAAAAAAGTGAATTTCGTGCAGTGATTAAACACTATATATGAAAAGGAAAACGGCGAAATAAACACAAGAAAAGCTCGATAAACATTACCGTGAGTCTGCTCCGTCAGATTACATGGTAAAATATTGGATTGCTGAGCAAGCACTGCAACAATACCATCAACAGGAAGGCCAAAAGAGGTGCTTACTGAAGAAAATATCAAGAAAGTCCTCGATATCGTTATGAATGATCGCCGAGTCAAGTTGCGTGAGATTGTTGAAATGGTAAAAATATCATATGAACGTGTGTTCAACATTTCGCATGAACATTTGCATATGAAAAAGCTATCGGCAAGATGGGTGCCGCGTTTGCTATCAATTAACCATAAACGTAAACGTGTGACGTGTGCAGTCTCAATGGCAGAGCTCTATGAATTGGGCTACGAACTGGTACCTCATCCGCCATATTCTCCGGATACTACTTCATATTTGCAAACCTAAAGAAATAGCTCGGTGGAAAGAGATTTAGCTTCAACGATGAAATTATTGACCAAACAAATGCCTATTTTAAGGACCTCGAAAAATCCTATTTTTTGAAAGGGATACAAAAACTGGATAAACGTTGGACTAAGTGTATTGAGCTAAAAGTAGTATAAATGGTTTTTGAAAAAAAAATTTATTCCTACTCAGATAGCTTCAATATCAATCCGCCCTCGTATATGTGGCCTAGAAAACCTAATTCTTTTAAAAATAATTTAAGTTTTAATCCTCAAGGATTCATATATCATAAAAGTTTTATTTTGCAAAATTTTGTTTTAGTAATTTTTCATGAGTTTTGTTTTTGTAATTTGAATTTTTCCCACATGAAAATGTACTAATCGCTAAGCGTTGCGTTTTAGAAAATAAAGTGTATTCGAAAATTATTATAGGGTGTACCCAGTTAGGGTACGAACTGCACTTAACACTTCACTATTAATGTTTTTCTTTTATTTTATTTAAGTTTTAAGTCAACACAAGCCATAATACAAGAAACAATTATTAAATAGTATCATTATTATTAAAATAGCACTGGAATATTATGAAGAAAATACGCATAAAATATAAAACTACTCGTACATACAAAAAAAAAGACAAAAATTACACAATTCTAAATAGTACGTGAACAAACAAAGAACAATACGTACTCGTAAATACAGATGTCGCAACAGTTGGTGTGGTGGGCTTGTACCAGCTGAAATTAAGTTTTCTGGCCGGGCAAATGCTCACACTCAGCGCATACATCAGTGGCTGGTTGCTAATTAAGATATCGAAAGTAAATAACACAACAACAAGAAAAATATATATTTTACATTTTACGTTTATTTGCCAAGTACTTTTGAAATAATTTACGCAAACTATTAAATGGGATTAATCACAAGCACTATTACGTGTATTTACTGCACATATGTATGTACATACGTGAGCAATATGCCTGTGGAATCTTTTCTATATTTATTAAGTTTCTTTCTATTTCGAGTAAATAAATAACTGAAATCCACATGTAGTTCAAAGGCAAAGAAATATTACAACATTTCTTGAAAATATTATGAGATTTTCGTTGTTTCCAAGGTGGAAATTTATTTAACCCATAAAGAGGAATCGGAGTTGGGGGAAGTATTTAATTGTCGTAATTGTTACTGGCTTAAAGATGATTAATTAGATTTAGAAGCAAACGTACTTGCAGAGTCTAGCGGTCACTAAGAGCAAGCTAAACTAGATCGTTCTCTCCTTATTTTATGAACACCTTTGGGATACCAGTCCCAAGATCCCAATCCCGAAAATGTCGTAAAATTTTTCTAATAATATTTGTTCTAATCAAATGCTTTTGTTTGTGGTATGATTAACATGATGGAGACAAATCTATAACGTTGCTATAATTATTTTTGAGTGTAATATGATTTCAATTGAAATCTCTATCAAAATCTCTACCGTTTGCACCGGGTTATTCGTGACATTTTTTAAGATTTCATATCCGCGACAAAAACAGTTGATTGGAATTTTCATTTTCAAAGGTCAAACTCCGTACGAAAAATTATCATTCAAATGCGAAACCACTGGCGAGCAGAGCACACCCTTGAAAGTGATGTTATTAAACTGCGTAGTATTTTTCAGAACAATTTACGAAAAACAATAGTTGTATCACTAAGTATTACGAGATTTTGACGAAATCAAGTGACGAAGTAGATTTTGTTTTGTATGGAAAATATAGTCAAAATAAACAAGATTTGGCTCAAATCTCATAAGTACTAGATTTTGGTATGGTGTAAATGCCATATACCGATAACAAAGGCCGCTAATCCGCCAAAGAGGAAAAAAGATATCTTAAATATTTTAAAATCAAAAATGGCAACAAAAACTTCTGTTTAATTTTTCTTTTTTTTTCAATGATTCTGCAATAAATTTTTAATATTTTTTTTTTGGAAGATCCAGAAAACTGCATTTCGAATTTATTTATCCATATCTAAACATAGAGAACCTTTTTTTAATAAAAAATTTTTATATGTGGGCGGTGGGCGTGTCCATTTTCCTATCTTGTCCTAATAAATGTCTGCACCAAATTTCATTTATCTACGGCAACTCTTTCTATTTTTGTTCATTCATTCTATGGGAACAACGCACTGAGCGTCTGTCCGTCTGTCTGTCTCTCAGTTTTAATAGATTCGAGAACATTTTCTTTCCATTTCGAAGGATATTTTTCCGAGTATATTAATTTAAATTCTTTTCGATTCTATGTCCATCCGTCCGCTTGTCTATCTGCTTATTTTCTGTATGAAATATCTACCTTAACATTCTATCAAACCTCTTGCTTCATACGGCATTATGAAAGCTGGTCGGCATTGTTAGCTTGTATCTGTTACATTTTTAAGTGATTTGTTTTTAAATTAAAAAAAATTATTATTTTACATCATAAATTGTCTTGAAAGTGCCATAAATACCGCGATGCCAGTCCCGTTCGGCATTTCTATCTGCTACAGTATTCACAAATAAAACAACCTGATGATGCGACTAATTTTCTAACCACGCATACCATCAGGCAATGTTAGAAATTTCAACCGCGCGCGCCTGGACAAAAAATAGATTTTATCACCGCCATATTAAAGGCGCTTACATAAATGTCAGTAACAGACGAGTTTGAAATAAACCCATCTATTTGTTTGATAGTTTTAACTAAATCGTAAGTCTGCCACTGGAACACGGTATTGCCATTGCTGTAAGAGTGTGACCATAGAATAAGTGTGAGACCAGTAGAATATCTCCGATCCAGTACACTCACATTGAAACGGTCCACAAAGACCTACACTGACTGCATTCTACCTGATCACAGAAATCTTTCCACAGTCATCGCTACTCGGTATCCTGAACTTTTCGTATTTCCCAACATAAGTATCAAAACTAAATGTATCCATTTTAAAGGGGATCCAAAACTTACCTCCTTGGCTTTAATTTAGTCATAATAATACGGAAAATATGATTTATTCGACGACTATAGGATCCTTCTTTCATTCTTTCATTGTAATTTATATTTTATGTGGCGGCTTACAAGGCCAATGCACAACCTAAGGGATAACTAGAGGAACAGGCCGCCTCTCACCTTGGCCGTCAATCATCGGGAGGGGTTGTGTTGTACACACTTGGCGAATGGAAAATGATGCTCTGGCCCGTAAGGCACACAAGAAGCAATCCATCGGTGGACAACATAGAAAAGGGCGACCCCATCTCCGTTGGAACGACCAGGTGCAACAAAATCTTACTGCTCTTAGTGTCTCCAATTGGCGCCAGCATGCAAAAGACAAAAATATCTGGCGTTCTATTCTACTTCAGGCTGAAACCGAATCCCGTTTATAATAACCATCTAAAGTAAAATTGAAATAATTACATAATCACCTCCCGTATCAGTTAAAACCTTTATCGTTCACTATAATTCATCTATAAAGTTTGTATAGATCATACTAATATCGTAATTTAGAAAACATGATTTTATGGCTCCCCTTTTGTCAAAAATCCTCACATTTCCGCGTGAACCGTATCAACTCTAGGCTGGCGTCGAAGGACCTAGCTCATGGCTGGAGTTAGCTGAGAGATTAACTGGTTCAACTCATTGCAATGCCTCGTTGTATATCTCCCATTTTAATTTCAGCTTTCGCTGTATGCTTATCGACGACTTATCTTATTCTGACTGGAGTTAACTCACCATTCATTTTAAGAAGTTTCCATTCATCCTGCTTGGTTCCCTCTGGTCATTTGTAGCCCGACTTGTTTAGTCAGAAATCCTAAATAGTCATAAGCAAATTTGCCACCACAAGGTAGTATACGACAGGGTATAATTTCGATAGTTACTACGCATAACTCCCACATGTGTGTGTCCCCTGCTGACAACTACATCACATCGCCTTGTTGAAACAAATGCCCAATTCACAACGTGTTGGAGAAGCTGTAAATTGTAGAAATGTTGTCGGTAATTTCTATGCAAACATTTGCATTGAAACATGTTTATGTGGAAATTACGAACAACAACATCAATACAACTTACAACTCCTGCAATAAGTTGTGAATCGGGCAAATGTGTTAAAATGCCTAATTGTATCAAGGATCACTGCTTTTTTTAGGATATTTCTACAGTATTTATTACAGTATTTTGTATTAATTTATTTTATTTTTCATTTTCTTTCCATTCAAAAATTCCCACGTTATAATTTGATTTTTCCCAAAAAGTAAAAACGATCGTTAACAAAAAAAATTATCATGAATTGTTTATTAAATGAAAAATAAATCAAATAAATTTGTTGAGAAAAATAATAATGCAGAAAAAAATATCGTTTAATATCTTGTTACTGTCATGCGCTATTTTTTTTAGCTAGTTAAATGCAGAGATGTACAATCTTAATGGATAATTCTAATTGACAATTTTCTTGCAGCAACAAATTTTTATGCGAGAAACAAAACTTTCTCGTTCGGATGTTGAAGTCGGTTTAAAAAATGTTTTCGGTTTTCTTAGCAGGAGAGTGTAGTATGTTCAGTAGTAAACCCCCGTTTTGTTAAGTAGAATTTAATTTAAAATACTAAAATCTTAGCAATTCCCGTAAAAAACACGAATTTTTTTTACTTGATTTAACGGTCAGACATAAATAACTCTTAAATTATTTGGAACAATTTGTTCCGGCAGGATATGTGTCTTTCTGGAGTGAGTATTGCTGGGCTTCTATTGGGCTGTGAAGGATTCTTTTAAGACTCTCTTGATGGATTCAGTGTCATCTAATTGAAAAAACGCTTCGGTGCAAGAAATCGGTCAAAAATCCTATTTACTTCAAGTTATTTAGTAAGAAAATTTTTTCCCACGAAAATAAGAAGATGATGTCTCAAAAAATATTTATATAAAGTAAAGATGGGATTATGAGTAAATTTTCACTCACGCTCACGACCTATTAGTTTTAGCTCATGTTCATGCTTTTTTCACGTGAGTAGAAAAGAAAGTTGGTAGTAATCACGAAAACTCACGCTCACGAAATACTAACGAATACAAATCTATAAAATAATTAAAAAATTAAATGAAGAAAGTTAAAATAAAGCAAAAAAAGTCACGAAAAAATCACGCTAAAAATCTTCTCATGCACGCTCTCTTATGCTCAATTTTGTTATACTCACATTTATATGCACGCTCATGGTATTGAAACAAAAAACTAATCATGATCATACATGATCACACGTGATCGCTCATGCTTCACGCCAATCACGTAAGCGTGTCTAGCTGCAATATAAAGTCGAATATACGCGAGATAACCATCAGGACAAATTATTAAAACAAAAAATTACAAATAATTCAATTGAAAACGCTCTCCCTCCCGGCCAGCTTGTTAGCCCACTCCAGCTTCTTAAATAATAAATATCCAAAAATCACATAAATTAAACTCGTAAACAATGCCATCTAAAGAAGACCTTTATGGCTCAAATATTCACTATTTTTTATCGCAAATTTATTTATTTATTTTTTTTACAATAAAATATGTTTTTTGATATTTTAGCATTTACGTTGGTTTTGGCCAAATATACATGAATAAAGTGACAATTTATAATAATAGTGTTTTATTAGTTGAACATGCATGTACGAGTATAAAATTACTCGTACTAACAGCCTACACTGAGAAAAATATTTGAATAAGAAATCCGTCAAACTGCAAAGTGATGGGCTTGTGGAAAAATTCAATTTATTCCAAAAGAGTTTTGTCAAGTGTGTGAAAAATTAAACTCCTTCTCTTGGTGGCATTAGAAATAATGTCGTGATATCTAAGTGCAACAATAACAACAACAACCACTGCAGAGCAAAAAGTATTTATGTTTATGTTCGATGTTGTACGTAAATGTATGATGCAGCTCGTCTGCATACAATAAATGGATAAATCATCATAACGATTAGTTTTATATATAAAACTATTGTAATGTGGCATATTTCAGTGTGGATGTTGTTGCACTCAGGCATTTACAATATTTTTCAGTTTGTGGCAAATTTGTAGAACTGTTTGAATGGTTGTTTTACTATTGTTTCTCTTTTGCAGTACGTTGCCACCGCAGAGTGTTCGTTGGGTCGATTTGACACGTATTGTTTGGGTTTTGGAACTTCTCTTATTACAAGCTTAAATAAAAGGCCAAATGTTTAAACACAGTTTCTTTTTCAAATACTACATCTTCTTTGGCAGATCTTTAAAGGAAGTACATATTTAAGAATTAAAGTTTAATACTGTTTTTTTAAATCCCAGCGATATACCTTGAGCCATTTATTCCAGTTTAAATGTACACTCTGATATCGAACGAAATTTCCATACAAATTCCAACAAAAAAATTTTGTATGGGATTTCATTCGATATCGAATGCCGTAATTTGCCCACAGATAAACACCATACTTTTTGTATAAAAATTTAAATAAAAACGTTCAAAGGCTTTGTAGGGATAATTTATTGAAAAGAATTCTTCTGTTTATACGGATTACAATCAACTCTTTTTTATTCCAATTCTTATTTAGTTCATAAAGCATTTCTTAGGTTTTTTTTTTGTGACAGATGGACAACAACAAATATCGTGACCAATCTGGCGTTTAGCCTTTCATATACAAAATGTTCATCAGTTCATAAATAGCACATAACGAATTGATAACTTATGCCTTTTTTAAGTCGGTTAACAAATAGGATTTGACAATTTCATGATTTTGGAATTAACTAATGTTATTTTTGCACGATTATCTATTCAACCGCTTTAGAAAATATGGAGATCAAATAGATATCAGTAGAGAAACAAAGATTCGGCTCTTCAAAGAAGTGTCACTACGGCCTTCTCTACGATTGTACTACTTGGAGATTAACCCAAGAAAGCCTGAGAAGGCTACAAGCTTTTACTAATCGATGTCTGCGCCAAATACTACGAATCTTCTGTCCTTATTGGGTCACTAATGAACAGCTGTTTGAAATGGCAAACCTCAACAAAATTGAAAGCGAAATAAAAATGCGAAAGTGGAAATTGATTGGCTACACGCTCAGAAAGCTCTTACATGATATATCACGCACAGCAATGGAGTGGCGTCTCCAAGGCCAAGGAGGAGCCTGGAGCAGAAATATATAAAGAGAATGCGATGGTTATGGATTGACACGGAATTCTGATAAAGCATTAGCTAATAATCGTCGTTTCTGGAAAGAGTTCGTTAGCGCCCTAAGTTCAAATTTAACGTTTTATCCATTTTTTTTACAAATGTAATGAAAATTTTATAAATAATGGAATTTATTAACAATGTTTTTCGGCTTCAAGCAGTTGTCGATGCCAAGTTGTAGCAGCATTGGTTTCGTTCAATAGGAATAATAGCAATGATACTAGTCAGCTGTCACTTTGGCACGGAGTTTTAGATGGCAGGCACGTTTTCTACTTTTATCCACTTTCCTTCCTGCTTAAGCATGGTACTCTGTTCATCATTTCGTGCGAACTGATGTTAAAAGTCCATATAAAAAAAATCATGCGAAATAATTGCAAAATAATATGGCCGAAGTTGTACTCTGTTCATCTTGTGAAAACATACAAAATGTTTCTGGCAGCATTATTTTTCAACTGCGAAATAATAGCTGTGTTCATTTACTAAAAATGTATACAAATTTGTAACAATTGTTGCTAGAAAGCGTTCATTAACCCAAAAAATTTGCAACTAGAGAGCATCGAAAGAGCGTAAAAAATTGAGAGACAGAAAAATTCTTGCAAGTTTTTACAAGTAAAATTTTTAGTTGCACAGCTGTTAGTAGTAGTTAAACAGCTGTTTTGTGTTTGTGTTTACAAAATAATATTTCTAAATTAATTTGAAAATGAAAATATTTTGGAAAATTAAGGAAATTGTGAGTAAATGTAAACTTGTAAAACGATAAAAAGTATTAAAAAGATAACAAATTTATTTTTGTGTAACTCAGGAACAACAGAAGCAAAATAAGATGTCTAATGGAATTGAGCTAAGCAACACATTATCTGGTACATCAGTGGCAAAGGATGTTCCGGCAAATAATTTAATTTTCACAGACCAGCTGTTATTTTTAGTTTAGCAAATATTCTGAGTACCTAGGTACTCGGTAATTTACACTAAGCAGGCAAATAGTTCAATTAGTTCAGATATATATTTGCAAATAAATTTAAATTAACACATAATTTATTAAATTACTTTTTTACTGATCTTGGAGTTTAATGCTGGCAGCAACATGATATTTTATTTTGGATAACACTTTTTATTACAATGAAAATTGCTTAAATTTGTTTCCTTCAAAAAATATATATTTAACCCGTTTTTCGTTATTTCCGATGTTTGAAATAAAAATGCTATGTGTAGGCTGGCTGTTATGACGTATAAGCGAATTAAAAATGGATATTTTATTCATTCATTTTATTCAAAAGCAGCTAATCACCCTTATCGTGTTTAGCGTAATTCGACTACTCCTGATACTAGATTAAATAAAATTGCAAAACTTTTCATTATTCTATTACAAGCCGTACTCGAAAAACGACAGTCACGACACTGCTGAATATAAATGACCATAATCACATTATTTTTATAATAATATAAATAAATATATGTATAATTTGTCCAAAAATATATGGGTAGCTATTGAGTACTCATATATACCTATACGTTACAACACTACTTTAACTTCCAAATTTTTGCTAGTAAAGTGTTCATTTACTTTTTTACATTTTTGAGAGTAATTTTGGAAAATTTCTTGTTACTCACTCTCTCGTTGCTAATTTTTTCTAGTAAAGTAAATCAACACACCTAATGTAAGTACCACTTATTTCGTGCGGAATTGCATACAACAGCTGATCAGATATTTCTGGGTGTTGTGGTTTTAATTTTAAGTTTGCTGCCTAGAAATAATTAAAATAATGGAAAATAATGTAAATATAATACAAAATGAAAGTGAGAGCTTTTTTCAGAACGTGTGTCTCCAATGAGCTCCTCAGCAGCAGCTGCGATTTCCATTATTTGATACGTTGCAGTACAAGCTCCTAAAATTATTTTGTTGTCCATTTGTTTGAATTTTTTTTAAATAAACACATATTTTTGTTTTTATAAGAAAAACAATGTTGCTCATTTGAAGGCAATAAAACCGATAAATTTTTTATAAATCGTGGTATTGTCGCCACTGATCAGTTGTCAAAATTTTCAAACGAAATAATCAATGTTTCTCAAAATTTTTCGCAAATTTGAACAGAGTACTAAACCGAATTTTTTAGCAACCGTATTTTTGGAAAATAAAAGTCAAGTCGAATAAGTTCTACGTTGATTTTATTATTGAAAATTCATTAGGAAAATATACACGCACAATAAACACGCCCACAATGCTATTTATCAAATATACAAAACTCGTCGATGACAGAAAATTAATAAATGTTTAATTACTGATGGTAAAATTCAAATATTGATCTTGAAGTGAAGTTGTGTTTGTTTTAAAAACAATTAATAATATCTACCATAATACCAATAATTTGTATAAATAAAGATTTGAAATCATTATCAACTGAGCCACTTAAATAGTGGCTGGTACATGGAAATACATGCCATGATCACTGATGGTGGAAGTGTAGCGGCTCCCGAAAAACAACGCTGGTTTCGTTTCTGCCGTTATTAATGTTAATTTTTTACTAATTCCTTTGACATATTGTCTCATATCAAATTCTTCCTGACTAGAAAACATTACGAACTTTAGCCAAATAACAATGTCAGTCAATGAAAGTATTTAATTATTTGGCTCAAAATATATTTCAATATTTATTAATTCGATCAATGGTTCGATCATTGTTGGTTTTATCTCATGTACCATTTTCCTTTCTAATTTTTTGGGTTTTACTTAAGACAAACTTTTTTTTGTTTGATTAATACTTAAGTACGTTTGTTTTTTATGTTTTTTTTTTATTTTGTTTTGACACCCAGTTGAGTTTTTTATTTATTTGCTCACTTTCAACTAGTTATGGGACAAAGTCCAGCAAACATTTCAAGGCTCAAGCCAGTAACTATTTGTTTATTTGATGTGAATATTTTTGGAACTAAATTATATGTTTTCTTTTATTAATTATGATTTAAGTTTAATTAAAATTTAACTTAAGATTTATGTTCTTCTTTTAGCAACTTTTCGTTCAAGCGATTTTTTTTCTTCTGCAACTGATTTTTTCAATATTCCTTAAATGTTTCCCACCATTTAAATGCCTGACATTTTATGTAATTTCAGCTTAACCATCATCGCAGCAGTGTGAATTATCACGAGTTCAATAAGTTTCAATTGATATTAATCCTTAAGTTTTCAGATTTGTTTTCATCATCATCATCAACTTCGTCGTCTTCAGTTTTTTTTCGTTTTTTTTTTCATTCCTCTTGAAACGAAACAAAGCAGCCAAATACAAAGAAGAAACTTTAAGTTTTAGGCAAACAAAAATCTTTATTTTTAATGATCATATTAAATTTAAATAAATTTTTTTGCTATTTTGATGTGTGGGAAGTCGTTTTATGTACGAAAGAAATAAAAAAGTAATTATTATTATTGCTGTTTTTTAAGTATTTATTATTTATAATGAAAATATTAACAAATAATTTACAAATTTTCATTAAAAAACTATTCATCTTCAAAAAGTCATTTAGAGAAAAATTATTATAAATTAAAATGAAAAAGTGTTTATGAGGACATAAATGTACTCGTAAATATAGAATATAAGCACGTTTATTTTTTATAAAACCTACATTCTAAAGAATAAATAATACTTAAAAAGATGTATTTAAATAAAAAAAAACTAAATTGTTTAACTAAATTATGTGGCGGCATGAAAGAAACTCTCATGAAATAATCATCAAAAATTAGATCATTAAATTTTTTATGTGCAATAATAATCCAATTTAATAAATGGAATAGATCCTCAATGATATGTAATAGCTTCCCCAAATTGAAATGAGATAAGTTCACATTTTTTAAGTTTTATTTTTCATAATGCAATACGTCTAATTTTTTAAATTAAAAATGTAAGTGGCCGTATAAGATTTTCTCCTCAGCAGATGTCATCTTTTCCTTTGTTTCACAGAAAGAACAAAATTGCGATTTGAATGACAACAACTTCACATCAAAAAAATTTAAAAGAAAATTAAACAACTTCAGATTCAATTAATTTGGTTGTTAAAGTTCAAACGTACGACAAAAATTGCATATTCAATTACTAAAATTACTCAAAATTTTTAAAAAATTTTGAGCTGATAGCCTTGGCAGCTAGTGCTCCTTAAACGTTTTAGTCTTAGAATTTATTCATAAGATTAAACCAATAAATTTAATTAATTAATTAAATTGTAAAAAATTTTAGAAAAACTTATCTTTGATCACATGAGTAGTTTATTTAATTACAAAATGAATTGAAACCAGTTCTAAACTTTGATAAACTGTTTTAATTGAAAATTGTCTATGAATAAATTTTTGTGTGTATTCAACGTACGAAGGAAATCTTATATTCAATTACAGAATTCCTGATTAATAAATACTCACAATTTTCCAGAACTTTATTCAGTTTATTCAATTACAAAACTAATTGATACCAATTTTATATTTTGGTAAACTGTTTTAATTGAAAGTGTTTTAGGAATACATTTTTCTATGTGATTTCATACTAAAAATTTCTTGATAGCTTAAATTCTAATTAATTTGTTTTAACGAAAGAAACAATTTATTGTCATCCGTATCCCCAGTTTTAAAAATTTACCTAAATAGAGATTTTTCTTATAACAAATAAATTCTTCAAATATTTTCTATATTTTTCAATTTAGAATTTTTCTTTTGCAATTTGTTTCAAATATTTTTTTTATATTATATTATTTATATTATTTTTTAATATTGATTTAAAATATACATATAACAAAAATATCGGTACACAGAAAAAAGTAAATCGTATTTTTTGAAAATAAAAATTCAATCGAAAAAGCTCTGCGTTGATTTAAATATTTTGTTTGTGAATAATACAGCTTTTTAAAAATTCGTTAGGAAAAATTCAAGCGAAGGTTTTTAAAACCTTTTAAATCAGTATTAACTACGTTTAAAACCGTTTAGCAAGCAAATGTTTTAAATTACTCACGTACTCGTTTATTCGATTATTTCTAAGTAAATAAATATTTAAATAATCAAGTCAATCAATAAATTGTTATGATAATTAATATGTGCTAAACATAATTAATATTATTTAATTATAAAATGCAATTATAAATTGTTTTAATTGCAATTTTTGAAAGTAACACACACACAAACAATAGTAAATAATTCTGTCGTTTACACTAATAACGACGTAAGTCTTGAAATCTGTTTTTTCTCAGGGGGCCAAAACAACATACATATATTTAAAATTTGGTAAATTTGTGTGTAATTTTTCGTAATTGCCTCTAATCCGCTAAAAAACCGCTTATGTCTAGATAAATGTTATTTGCTGAGCAAAAAAATAGAAAACAATTTTAACAATGCTTGTGAGATCAATTATGTGGGACATAAGTCGTTATTGGTGAACACTATTATTGTAAATATAGTAGTTAAGATGCCGAGCTGGTCTTTGACATTCCAAATATTTTTACACTTATGGAAAAAGCGATTAACACTAAAGGTTTTTGGCGTTAAAAGCTCAAAACTCATACAAATGGACTTACGCGGTTATTGGTAAAATTCGCAGAATTCGCAATGGTAAACGTCGTGCAATCACAGTTTGAATTATTTTGATTTGTATTAGTATCAGTAGATTGTCATTGTGAATACACGTACATATCGACCCCTTAGAGCCAAACTATCCTAACCCATAAAATTTAAAACTTTTCAAGAGAATATGTTTTTATCATTTTCAAACTTGATTTATATACATCAACTGTCTCTTATGATAAAAACTCATAGCCTGTATTTCTAAAGTTATGAAAATATTTGCTTAATTTTAAGCCATTGGTAGGATCATGAAATTTCCATTTCAATAATAAAACAAGTTTTCTTGAAAATGTCGCTTGCTCATATTTGGCTCTAAAGAGTCGATATGTGATTCAAACAACTATTTCAACACAACTAAGAATAAGCAGTTGCAACAGCGGGGTATATTATTACATTGTGTGCAATTGTGTATATTAATTTGTTAATTTGACGCTTCATTTTAAATTTCTGATATTAATTGCATTTGATTTATTATATAAAACAGGGTGTTGCAGTAAAATTTATTGCAATTGCTTCGATCGGCAGAAAGTCCCAATTAAGGATAAAACGCATTTTTAACTCGTTATGTCAACATGACATTCCCATTGGCGGCACGTGCTTCATTTCTTTTAACAGGACGTTTCAAATAATAGAACAAACGTTGATTTGATTAAAAAATTAATTAAATTTTCACCTATCACGAAATTTGTTGTATTAACTCGACAGTTTAATTAAAATAATATATAAAATTAGCTCATTTAAAAATATGTTTTACAAAGTTATATTTGATTTAAATTAATATTTTTAAAAATAAAATTGATTGAAATACTTAAAATTAATTTATACATTAATCCAAGTCGAATTCCTAACAGGTGAACTTGATAGCGCAGCTGATAAATTTTTTTTAGTTTTATCCAAGGCGAATTAGGGTTGGATGTCAAAATTTATTTATTTCTTTCGTTGACATTCATTATTAAATTAAATTTATACAACATCATACACAATTTAAAATTTCATTTTTATTCAAAACAAAACAAATTTCATTTTCAACGAATCTTCCATTTACTTTTCATTTTGCAAATATGGATCAATATCATTCGATTGCCTGGATGCCTTCAATTCGGCACCCACAGCACAGGCTATCAAAGCATTAACACTTTGTTCCTCACCAGCTTTACAAACATATTAGTGAACTTTATTAAAAAGTTGATGTAAGCAAAAAAAACCCAGGTAAATTTACTTCAAGCCACGGTATCCGTTCATGCGATATAAAACCCAAGCTGCAATAGTCCCACAGCACATACATGCATCCACCTAGAAACAATTTCTCCTGAAACTTATAAAAGAGAAATAAAAGTATACGTAACCTCTCGAAAGCAAACCGATCTTCAATGGAATTGCAATGTGTACTTACAGCCGTGGAAATTGAGCATCGGATTTTTGAAACATTTCTACACAGATTTCTTCA
Organism: Gymnocheta viridis; assembly: GCA_956483585.1. Lineage (NCBI taxonomy): Eukaryota > Metazoa > Arthropoda > Insecta > Diptera > Tachinidae > Gymnocheta > Gymnocheta viridis. The sequence continues at coordinate 62,054,664 of OY101443.1, read as the reverse complement.
ACAATAACAATATTTGTTATAGTTATTATTAGCGACAGGTCTCGATATCCTATTTCAAAGGATTTCAAAAAAACGACCCATAACAAACAAAACTTTTTTAAATGATAATTCTAATTTTAATTTTTTTTTTAATATTTTATTTTTTCGCATTAGTCAAATGTTTTGACAATGTACTATAATTTTACAAAAACAAAATGCTTGTGGTTTTTGTAGTGTTGTACTTGTTGTAATATTAAGTTCACCTTTTTTGAAATATATTTTAAAATTACAATTTGTTTATTTTTAGAGCAGTGATGCAGAGCCTTTGTTGCCAATTAGGGGTGCTAATTGTTAATGCACTTTAGCCAATTTGATTAAATATTTTGTTCACTGACAATTTAATGCTACGAGTTTATATGTATATTCACACGGCACATGCGCATGTGCTTCTACTGATCTACACACATGTGCAAGAGTATCAAGATAAAAAATATTTTCTTTTGCTCATGTGTATTTATACAACTGTAGACACTTGTTCTGCACACCTATTTAAAGTAAAAAAGACAATTTTAGAGAAAATGTTATTTTTCTGGGATGCATACAGTTGGTTTTTTAAATTTTGTTTAATTTTTTTCAATAAGAATATAAATTATTTTTTAATACGTTTTTTAATTTAATTTGTTGTAATTTACTTCAAAATAAAGATTCCTTGAAGTCTGATAAAATAAAATAAACTTAGTTAATAATGCTACAAATGTTATTAAAAATGATAAAAATTTTATATTCAGGCATGTGATGGATTTATATCGATCGATTTCAGAAGTATCGTTTTAAGAACGTCTGATGAATTTCGAATGATTTTGAGAATCGAGTCAATCTGATTATATTAACTCGAATAAAGCAGACGAGAAGATGAAACATAAAGAATGTAAAAGAAATTTGAAAATAAATTTATAAAAAATTATTGAAAAACTTATTAAAATATATATTTCTTAAATATTTGTTTGTTCTATTTCTTTTAAATTCACAAGACGGATATCAAGTGCACATTACAATAATTTTTGGTTTTAAATCGTTTTGTTTTTAAAAAAGATATTCATCACATACCATGATTGTATTTTTTACATTTGCGTAGGACTCATAGAAAAAATCATTCATCGAAAATTTTCAATTAAATCTATTTATCGAAAATTTAAAATTAATTTCAGTTAATTTCGCGATTGCATCAATTACTCATGTGATTAAAAATAAAATTTTTTAACAGCTTTTACAAATTTTGAGCAATTGAAAACAAGAATCTTAGTAATTGAATAGACAATTTTCGTCGCATGTTGAACTTTAACAACGCAAGTAACTGTTGTTATTGAAATTGTATTTTAATTTTTTAAAGCTTTTATCCTCATATAAAATGCCAAAGGGCCTATCATCATTTATCTAAATTTTACAGTAGAGTTAAAAATTTACAACACAGTTAAGGAACAGGATAAAATGCAAGCTATTGTGATTATAAATATGGTTTTTTAAATATTATTATTAATTTAGAGTTGTTTGACGACACAATCTTGAAAAAAATCGTTTGCATGATCACAATAATTTGAAATTTTAACAAGTTTAACTTTAACTCTCTTGTAAAATTATGAAAAAGTACGTTAGGCCGTTTTGCATTATATATGACGTTATGCTTGTTAAGACAATAAAATCAATTAATTAAATTAATTGAAAAATTAATTAATTAATTGAAAAAAATAACTAAATTAATTGAAAAATTAATTAAATTAATTGAAATAATTGAAAAATTATTTAAATTAATTAAAAATTAATTAAATTAATTAAAAATTAATTAATTTAATTAAAAATTAATTAAGTTAATAGAAAAAATAATTAAACTAATTGAAAAATTAATAAATTAATTGAAAAATTAATTGAACTAAAGGGTCCGCCAGATAACTTTTTTTTTAAACGCTATAAAAAAACTACTGAATATTTTCTCAAATTTCTTTTTTTATTTGTAAGTACAATCCTTCCGGTTAATAATGAAAAAAATTTCATTCAAATGGCTGCCTCGACTGGCCATGCAGTAGCCTACACGATCGGTCCAATTTTTAAGCACATTATCGATTGTGTGCAGCTGTATTTCACCAATGGCTTCACGAATATTGTCCTTTAAAGGGTCAATTGTCTCTGGCTTGTCGGCATAACACCTATCTTTGACGGCACCCCACAAATAATAGTCCAACGGTGTCAAATCGCAGCTCCCAGGTGGCCAAACGACATCAGCTCTGCGGCTGATAATGCGATCTTCAAAAACAGGGCGCAAAACATCGAGTGTAGCTTCGGCTGTGTGGCACGTAGCGTCGTCCTGTTGAAACCAAATGTTGCCAATATCCTCCTCTTCAATTTTTGTGAACAAAAATTCGTTCAACATGGCCCGATAACGATCGCCATTGACTGTAACGGCCACTCCTTGCTCATTTTCGAAGAAAAATGGCCCAATTATGCCTCTGGACAAATATCCGCACCAAACAGTGACTCGTTTTGGGTGCGTCGGCTTTTCAATGTATGCGTGCGGGTTTTCTGTGCCCCAAATGCGACAATTTTGCTTGTTTACACCCGCCAAGATCAAAATGAGCTTCATCTGAAAAGATGATTTTTTTGGCAAAATCGGCATCTTCTGTAAGTCGATCGCAGGCCCACTTAGCGAAGCGTTCTTCAAGCGTATACACAACCATATTCGTTCAGCGGAAGGATAAAACTAATTATCTGTCAAATCATACATGAGCTAAGTGTTACCATTTACGAAATAAGCACTAGTTGAAAAAATAACGTTAGATGGCGGACCCTTTAATTAAAAAATTAATTGAATTTAAATTGGATTATGTAGTTAAATTTTATTGTTTTAATTAGTCAAACAATACCACACTGTCTTAATTGAAAATATGGCGGCATAGTCAAATCTATTAATAGCACTTCTTGAAAAGAATATTAAAATCAATTAAAATAATCGTTGATTCAGTTAAAATGATTCTATTTTTTTAAGGAGCAAAAAATTAATTGTGAAAAATTTAGTAACAATTTTTACTATGTAGCTTACAACATTTATTATTATGTTTGAATATTTAAGCCTTTGGACGTTATGTCAGTAGTTGCTTCAGAGTAATACTAGCGTGAGGTCTGATTATGCAAACGAAAACGTTTCCAATCGTGTTCCCATATCAGATCTAATAAAACTATACATTACCTTATTTATTTTGAATCAATTTCTTTTGGCAAACACCATATTTTAATGCATTCTTCATCCACTTAATTGATTGTTACAGTTCGATGATATCTGTGTAACAACAATAACAAAACTAAACATAAAACTATTCAAACATCAATCGATCTCAATCTACTGTAAATAAAACTGCAACCAGCAACTACGAAAAACAGTTGAATTATTAGTTCTTTTGATTGTTTCTGTATTTATGTACATATATCCCCACTCCTTAGCGAAGTTCTTGGTGGGAGTTTTTGTTTTTATATCGCACACTCTGCTGCTTAAAAGTGAGTACACACGAGGCAAGAGCTGAAGCAAAGTGTTGAGACAACCCGCTTTCTGTGATTAGTTCATGCGGAACAAATGTAGCGACAGCCTCCGTACATATTGCTTAACTCCGAACACAGAATCGCTTGCTGCAAGCAAAATATTGCACAATAATAATTCACACGCTGTCACCAATACAAAATGGTAAAATATATTCATATTTCAGACAACGGTTACCGCAAACCGAATTTCAATGGGCAACATAACTGAACACAAAACAACATACGCTATCGGTTGCTTGAACGCTTGCCCCGTGTGTACGTAGCGAAGGAATAAATTCTTCATTAGTTGCAAATTGTTGTTGTACATACATACAAGCAGTCAAATCAAAAAGTCATTATTATTGTTACCAGCACAAATTATCGCATTTTTAAGTATTTAATTTATTTTTATTACATATTTTTCTTATTGTTGCTATAATAAATTTATAAATAACATGGCGCTAAGCTTTACTTTATTTCGCTTTTGATGGCACAACAATCAACAGTAAACGTTTTAATTCTCATATTGATATCCAAACACACACACACGCTCACACAGTGGTTGCAAACTCATGCATACACATAGAAGCACAAGAGTGTGTGTGCAGTATGTAGCCACTCTCAGGCTGCTAACTTTTTATACGAATGCAATTAAATATAATCAATCAATGCTTGAAAAAGCACTTAGTATTTCATTAAAGCACCCACTAGGAATTTGAGATAAAAGGAATTCATTGAGATGCAACTGAAGAGAGTTAAAGTTTAATAGATTCTGAAAATAGAGTGACCAGATAAGGGCGATAGGACAAGAAATTTAAATAAAGCCGCGACATAGTGAGATATCAACTGATGGCACAGCATGCAAATTTACTGCGTCCCGAAAGTAGGCCTCCAGTTCATACAAAACGACTGGCTTATAGTCCCAGTAGTCTCAGAGAGAATAAACAGCGAGAGGTGTCCAGTCTCTTGAACGAGTTAAGATCTGGCACCGAAAATAATAATTATTTTTTCTAATTTTCAAAGGAAAACGGCAACCAAATGAATATATTGGAGAGCTAAGTCAACATAGTTGGGCAAAATACATGGTTTGCGGTATTTAAAATACAAAATACTTGCTGGTCATGTATTTAAAATACAATATACTTACACATAATGTATGTATTTAAAATACAAAATACTTCCATTTATTGTACGTATTTCAAATACAAAATACTTCCACGTCATGTATTCAAACCAAAAAATACATTAGATAAAACTAATCAACAAAACAATTGTTTCCTTTCATAAATATGAGATTTTTGAATGTAGCATCAGACAAACTTTCTTTGTTGGAGAATAAATAAAATCTGCTGAAGAAAATAATCTTTCTACAGGTCCTGATGAGCACAAACTTGTATTAAATTCTTTGAATACTCTCTTTATATTTGGATAGCTGTCAAGAGTGATAATGTCACTGAGGAAACTGACAAATTCCAACTCCAAATATGATGTCCTAGATTCACCTTCATCCCTATCTACGAAAACAACAAAATTATCGTCTTCTGCCTCTCTTCTGTCGTGATGTTTTCTGGTAGTCAACGCATCTTATAACCAGGATGATAACAGGAAACCAAAATAGTTCTATTTATTTCCGGTGATAGTTTAAAAAACTTACTTATAATTAATATTTATACGTAATTGTTGAACTGTTTTAAGGTATATATTGAAATGAAAGTCAACTACAAGACAAAAAAAGAGTAAAAAAAAATGGAAAACTGCTTGATCTCAAAGCCAATGGCTTTGGAAAAACCGAGAGAGTATGGAATATTTGGATTAATAAAAATCAGAGATCGAATTTCGTACTAACCGAAATTGATTTAACTGGTAAGAAATGAATAAGGTGCACTTTTCGTATTCTAATTCGTTAAATAATACGATTAAATAGTTGATATTCCTAGTCAAGAGTATCCACCGTCAAAAGTGGTTAAATCGAACAAAAGAACGCTGATGAGATGGTGTAGCGACCTCGAAATCAGTACTGATCCGTTCTGCTAGTCTGATGAATAAATTGTTTCAAATAAAAAAGTACTCTCTTAATAAAATAAAATATAAAATAAATTTATCCAAAAATAATTTCTTAAAATTAAGAAGATATGGGTAAAACTCAGATTTGAACTCAAGCCATAAAAATTTCATTTCAATATAAAACTTACTTATTTAAAAAAAATACTGCCATTTTTATGTATTCAAAATACAATATACAAAATACTTGCACTTCATGTATTTAAAATACAAATACGAAATAACAAGTCAACCACATCATTTTGATCGTGTTCAACCATATTTTCATAAAATAATTTGCTTTTTAGGTTCTTGATTTTTTCAGAAATTATTGTTATTTTCAGATTTTGTTTTGGTAAAATAATAGCTATTTTCTGATTTTTATTTTTATTGACTGAAAATAATAAATTTGTTTGATTTTTACATCTGAACGAATCGCCATTCTTGCTATACAAAGAACTTACGCCCTCCGGATGGCTTCCGCTTACCGCACGGAATCTACGCAAGCCATTCTCGTTCTAGCGGGGCCGGTCTCAATAGACTTGCTTATGCGAGTAGAAGAAAGGAAGAAAATATGAATAAGAAAGCAGGCCAATATCTTTGAACAGAGTGATAGAGAGGCGATAAGGGAAGAACCCTACCAGAGCTGGCAGATAGGATGGGACGAAGGAACAATAGCCGCGTGGACAAAAGGACTATCTCCAATATTAACATATGGCTAGACAGGAGTTTCGGGCAAGTTAATTATTATCTGATCCAGATGATGACAGGACACGGTTTATTTCAGAAAATATCTGTACAATATAGGCAAGAGTAGTACACCATACTGCATATATGAAAGAAACAGGACAACAGATGATGCCGAGCACACTATTTTTAAATGCAATAAGTGGGCCGGAAAGAGACGAGAAATGGAGGAATTAACGGGCGAACTAAATGCTGCAAACATCATAGCTCCCTGGAAATGATTGCAGATGGCGAAAAATCTGACTTAGACGCTGCGGATTAAGCAGAGAATGTAAAGCGGTAGCCAAGAACCGCGGTCTCTTCTCCAAACAAGTATCTTGATGTAATCTGCCAAAGCAAAAGTGGGGGCATGATGCAGGCAAAACGAATAACATGATCTCTGGAGCCAACGGTCTCCAGGTGGATAACATATCCACAACGAGTGAGGTGGGTTTTTAGCCGGTAAACGTTATACAGAGTCCGGCATACGGCGTCGATGGCGATCTGCGCATCATGCATAAAGCATTCTCCCATCTTACACCAAAATAAAAATAAAACATATCTTAACATATTAAAATCGCCCAAAAATGCTGAGCGTCCGCTTATTTGCATTGTGCCAATATTTCAGAGCGACACTGTATACATGAATGAGAAGTAATTACTTTTCATGTTTTTGTTGTTTCTTTAACAAATAAAATTGTCAACGTAAAGAAAAAAATGTGTTTCAAAAACATTTTAGTAATTATTAAATTTATTATTCGAGACAGGTCTCGATCTCTTATTTCAAAGAATTTCAATCAATTTTGTTTTTTGAAATTCCGTGAAAAAACATTTTAGTTTATTCTAAAAAAATAAAAATCAATAATAAACTTTTATTTATGCAAATAAAAAATAACGATTTCTTTGCTAAAAAAAATTGAAATCAAGAAAGAACAATTTACCTAAAAAAAATAAATAAATAAAAAGCAAAAAATAAAAATTTTTTCAGCCAAAAAAAATAGAAATCAAATAAAAAAAAAAAACAATTATATGAAGTATATTGATTTATTGACAAATGTCATAATTGTTACGGTCCCTGGCTATGAACGCTTGCCGTAAGATGACTCAGTTGTCAAATTGTTCCCGCATACTTCGAGCGCTGCGCCGTTGGTAGAGCACGTAACGCAACCTTGTTGAAGCTCTACAACGACGGCCATTGACGGAATTTGTGTCTCCTTGCTCACTTCGAAAGATATAACGTCTGATGGGTCATAAACCGCTCCTAAGCGTCTGTCAATCTTAGTGGATGCACTTATGCTTGTTCGAACAATTGCGAAAATGTTCGCTCCAATTAAGTTAATTTTGATTGTTGTTATAGCCAAAGCCAAAAATATTAGCCGGAATTATGTAAGTCCGGTGAACTCTCTAGCGTTGCCAAATTCAGCTGATCAGCGGCTATATTTTCTTGACTTTTTACCAATTTGTTGTCGGCTTAAATAAGTATACTCAAGTTCTAATTACAACGCCGTTTAAGATTTAAACGATTGTCACAGCACTTTTTAACGTGTCCTTTCTTGTTCAATTTGTGTTGTTTAAAATGAAATAAAAAATATTGCATTTGTTTTTTTCATAAAATATTTTTTTGTTTATCTATTATATTTGCATTATAAAATCATAAATTGTATTTGTATTGATCAAATCAGTAATTCATAAATCTGTAAGCAAACACAGCCACTGAGCAATTTGTACGGACAAATGGTGGTTTTATTTAAATTTTTTATTTTTTATTATTTTCATTGTTATTTGATTGGAATTCAATAAATTTCATTATAAATTCGTATAGTGGGGGCTCAAGATAATATTTTATTGATCATTTTCCACCTATTAAATATAATTAAGAAAAATATCTAATTGTTTATTTGTTTTTTTTTTCAGTGAAAAAAATACATTGTTGTGATCAATAATAGAAACAAATGTTTATTTTTTTTTATAAAATATTGTTTGGATTTAGATACAATATCGTGAAAAAGAAAATAATTTTTAAATGTTTAATTTTACAAAGAAGATAATAACGAGGATGATTTTCATCGGTCTCAACGATTCACAGTGGGAAAAAGACCTAAACTGGCGGTGAAAAAAAATAAGAAAAAAATTATCTATTAAATTATATATTTAAAAATATAAATATAATGAACTTGAGCGACAGTAAGAAATTCTTCAGTTTTGAATGATAGTTTCGACTGTTCAGACTATCGATCATGTTCGACACTCGAACCGTAATTCATGAAAAAATTGGACACATAAACATAGAAAATACGAAAATTAGATGCGCATTATTGCTAACAAAAAATTTTTATAATAAATTATTTTAATTTTATCTTATCTACCAACTTTTTGTACCATTTTGGCTTGATATCTCAAATAAGCTGGCATTTCATAAAAAAATATATAAATTGCTTAAAAATATTATTTTCCGCTTCCTAGTTTTGTAGTTTATGCTAAAAAATTTATCTTCTTGGTACACACTATCAGTTAAAAACCAATATGGCTGCCACTCAAGCGCAAAACTTTTTGTGGTTGACTGTTGACTGATGAAATTTGTGTTCACACTGTCTATCAAGCCAAAATTTTAGCAAAACTGTCGGTCATGTTCGATAGTATGTACCCCACTTAAGTTTTCTCATTAGTAAAATGTTTCAAACAAATTGAATTGTGATTGATTACAGATTTTTATATCAAATGTGTTGACAGATTGTAACGTCATTGTTAGAGCTTTTCGGAAAAAAAGTGACTATTTTTCACAAAGTGTTATATTTCTTTTCTTTATATATTTATGGCCTTATTTACAAACGACTAATAAAGTTATATTAGGTTTAATGCTAGATTTTTATATGGGAAACCCGATTTTAATGCACACATTAACTTTATTAATCGTTTGTTAATAAGGCTATTAATGTTTCGTGTAAAAATTTTTAAAGACTTCCCATCAAGAACAACTTACTTTTCAACACAAACTACATACCTTCAGCATTACCTCACAGTAGTTATATAACACATGCTACAAAATAAAAAACGAAATTATTCTCTGAATGGCACAGTGGTCTAGTCTGTGTGTGCCTGTGTGTGTGTGTTCATGAAAGCAGGTTCTTATCGCATAATAAAATAATTCTACAATAGAACAGATAGTAAAAAACTTGGCACAAAACACAGCAATAACATTGTAAAACAACAAAGGAGATCAGAAATGACACGAGAATGTTTGCTGATGTAGTTGTTGTTATTCTATCCCTGTCACACGATAATCAGATATTACATGGTAAATATTATTGTTATCTCTTTTCATTTATAATCTGATGGGGGGAAAAAAGCTGATTGAAGCTAAAACGTAACCTCATTCTTTCATCTCTGGTCTACCCTGTAGTACAGCAACAACGTTCTAACGACTGACTCTGATAGAGACCATAAAACACCAATATACGTGTATCGGAGTTTTAAAAGATCGCAACTGAGTCCTATTTTATGCTCTCCCCTTTTTGCACATTCTTATAGTATATCACCATTGGAATTCTCGAAGTCCTCACATGTTAAGGACGCACATTAGTCCAGCAGATTAATGTATAACAGTACAAAAAACAGTTTTGTGAAATATTTTAATGCTCTAATTCTTCGCAGGCGCAAAATCTTAAATATCATACAAAAATATTTGTCATGGTATCAAAGACACCATTAATTTAGAAAATATAATTTTTACACCGCTAGTTTAGCTCTTTTGGCCACTGTGCGATCATGAGTACAACAACTGAATTGTGGAAATTTGGAAACTTTTGCGATTTTCTTTTGAACTTTTTCAATAAATCGATTTTATTTAATGGTTTTGATGTGTAAATTGATAGAAAATATGTTTATTTGATGATTCGAAAAAAAGAAGAATTAATAGAAAAAGCAATTAATGGGAAATTATGTTGTTATCGATAAGAGTTGATGTTATTTATTCTTTAAAAAGTATTCCAGGAATTAATTATGAATTTTTAGAATATATATTTATTAATTGGAATTGGCAATTTATTGTAGAGATATTCGAGCTTATAAATCATTAAATTAAGTTGTAAAAAATTACAATAAGAATTAGCGCACACGTTCCACAGTGGGGCCGACCGCAAATATATGATAATAAATATGTTTCTGCTAAACAACTAATCCAATTGCAAAATGATGTAAGCAAAAGACATAGAGAAGGTGCTAAGCTTGCAGAAAATGATGTTGTCGAGCACTCTGTTGGCTTACACGCAGAGCTACAGGTTGTCGAAGTGATAAACTGGGGCTAAAATGCCCTATTTTGAGCTGAAATTAGTTTTTCTATGACTTTCGCTTACATAATTTTGTCATTTGTTTAATAGTTTTTAACAGCATTAATCTCGCGATCGTCACCACTGTTGGAATCTAGAAGTGTTTAAGACTGCACTAGTTTCAACAACATTCTTAATGAAACTACTTCTCAACAATTAAACGAGTTCTAAAAAAATTTCTTCATCTTAGAAATATTCAAACTATTTAAACCGCAATTTTGTTTTTTAATCCTTTTCAAAATTTTGTTCAAAGCTCATGCTGAAATATTCAAAAACTATTATCTTACTTTGCAAATGTTTCATACTTTGATAGTTTTCGTTACGTTAAGCCTTTTCTTGTCTATTTTCATTAATTTAATTACTTTTTTTTCTAAACGCAAATACATGGTTTTTAAAAAAACATGAGACAAAAAACGTCAATATCATGACAAAATTGTTGAATAGTTTTTTTTTGTTTCTTAACGTTTGGTCATGTTAACATCTTATCTTTGATGTTTTTTTTTAGTTTTTTCGTAAAGCCACAACTTAACATGGTCATGACTGAATGACTGACTTCCATACTCAAGTATAGACTGACGGATGCGAATTCGAGTACTAAGTGACTTGGTATCGTATCGGAACGTATCGCATGAATGAACAAATGTGTACTTACAGCCTGCCGCCTTTCGTAGCTGCTGCTGCTGCTGCTGATAAATCCTACGATCTTTTAACAGTGGATCGTTGGTACCTTTTTTAAGCACATGCGGGACTTGAGCGATTAAAATCGTATATATGAATGTGTGTATGTACATAAAGGTTTGAATGTTTGTTTATTGTTTGTGTACTTGCAGTTGAATATGTACATGTTTGTGTACGAGACCGTTTAGTCAAGTTGTTACGCTCAAAGAAAAAGGTTGGATATTATAATTTAGCCTTGTTGTTTTTAAAGTTACAGTAAGAGCCACTGCAAAAGGTATATAACTCGAAGATAAACTAAAATTGAACTAGCAGAGGTAACGACATTTGCTGTAGTTCTTTTTACAAACAATAGGGAGCGCCGCACAGTAGGTCTGATGGCAAAAATATTGCTAATATATCTGTATCTTTTTTTAAACTAATAAATTGATTGCAAAATTATGTAAGACGGCTTTTCCACAGTCAAAGTTTACTTTGCAAGGTTTAATTCAGCTGGCAGAAAGATAGAATAAGAAAATATTCGTCTCTCTATCTTTCTCTCAGCTGAATTAAAACTTTGCAAAGTAAACTTTGACTGTGGAAAAGCCGTCTAAGCAAAAGGCACAATGGGGGGTATCTATACCATTTTAGTTTCAAAATGGCAATAGTAAACTTTAATATAAGCATAATAACTTTCAATATTAGAATTGTAGACTTCAATATCAGAATATTAAATTTCGATAAAAGAATAATATTGAATATTTTTATTTAATACAAAATATATATAAAAAATAATTAATATGGCATATTTTCTACGTTAAAAGCCGCAGTGAACTTTCTTTGAATGCTGTCAGTGCAATTGGCACATATTTTTTTATGCAATTGTCTGCAGACGTTCTTCCATAAGGCTTTCTAAAGATCTTGTTCTTTGTTCTTTGGTGATTAATTCGTTTGTACTATTAAGAATAATTGACAGCTTTCTTGAAAGCTCTATTTAAATGTAACTCCTTACGACTGAATAGACATTTTCAATGGGGTTGAAAATTGGACTATAGGCTCCAAGTCTAAGTATTTTGTTTTCACAAAATTCCATCACAAGGGTTACTTTTCTTATTTTGATTTTAACGATTTACTATTCACATATTGAAAATCACTATTCCAGTTTGAAGTTTACAATTCTTATTTTCTTATTTACTATTCTTATTCAGAACATTAAACTTTCGATTACATTGTCGGAATTAGAGACCTGCTTTATACATATTCATGCTCATGTGTTCACTGTAAAATGTTCGAACAATGTAGCTTTCTGACCACACGTTTGATTAACCTGTGACGTTAACAACCAAAAGTATGTTCATACCATCAACGCATGAACACTGTTCGTTAGTCCCGGTTCACACACTTTAACTTTTGTTGACCAACTTGTAATTCAGCTGTAAGAAAACAAGATATATTTGTATTTCCTTCTCGGTCTTTATTACAGCTGAACTACGGTTTGATCAACAAATGTTGAAGCTTGTGAGCCGGGACTTAGACGGCTTTTCCACAGTCAAAGTTTACTTTTCAAAGTTTAATTCAGCTGGGAGCAAGACAGAATATGAAAATGTTCATCTCTCTGTCTTTTGCCCAGCTAAATTAAAACCTTGCAAAGTAAGCTTTGTATCTTTACGCTCATGAACGTGTGCCCATGTTCGTGGGTGTTTTTTTTTTTGTTATTAAAAGAGTGAAGAGAATGTTTTAGTTTTGTTAATAAAAAAACTTGTTTTCCCGTATTTGTATTTGATTCTTCGAACATGTCATCGTTCATGCTCAGAAGCATACGAGCTTGTACCTAGAGGTTTATAAATATTTATTTTAAAGCATGGTTGATAACTTTTGTTCTCCACGAGTAAAATTAATTGCAAGAAAAATAATTTCTCGTAACAAAATTACTTCAATTTGTATGCAAACTTTTCCTCGCTTACCCCTTAAAGTGGCCTATACTCCGAGAATATGAGAGGCTGAAAATGCCTGACAACAGATCTAGCAATTTATGTTAAATATTCAGATATCTGACAATTGCGTGAAATAAGAATTTTTAGTCTGGTTGTCAGATAGAGCTATTGACAGGCCGTCTTCTAGCAACGAAATTGTAAGCTTTTCTTACAAATACCTTGCTACCATGTAAACGGACAATCTATCTTGTAATGAAAATTCATCATTGCCAGATCCGACAATATTGTAAGATCTGACAACCGTCTTCTGTACAGAGCTTTAGACCCCGATGTTGCTTATATAAAATCGTTAAACAACGAAAAATCAAAACGTATGCATTAATTTGAGTCTCATTCGCTCTCTCGCTCTCTCTCTCTCCCCTTCGACAAGTGAGATATTAAACTATATTGTGTTTCAAAATAAATTGACAGATCTCTACCTTATTTTTGTGCTTCCTCTGGAGCGCTTCAAAATAGTCCATTAGGAAAGTGAGCATATTTGTGAATGTTTCCAGACCCCAACATTTCTTTCTGGGTATAAACCGATTTCAATGAAATTTACTTTATAGAATTACTCATTGAAGAAAACACTTTATCACTCTTTTGTTATTTATGTTTTAATTGCAAAATTCTTCCGAGTGTATTATTTTTTACGGACATCCATCCATTCAGCATATTTGCTTGGTTGGCAGCAGGCAATTAAACAAACATTCCTCAGACTCTAGGACTTTAGAATTTGTTATGTGTTGATGTTGTGTTTTAGTTGTTGTGTGTTTTCACTTTGTTTATTTAAGTTCTTTAAATTGCACTTCAAATTTCTGCTAGACCATCAAGTTGCAATTTTTCGATGACCAACCAACCAACCAACCAACCCAACATTTACTGGCCACACTTTGTATTTGTTATCGTTGTTGCTGTTGTTTCTGTGGTTGATTCTTCTTCTCCTGTCGATTTTAGTTGGCCGTTAAGAACCACTACTTTTCGATAATAGTGTTTCGTTTTTGCAATATGTAGGTACATACTTTTGTTCCAAGGAATTTTTAATGTGTGGAGTAGAAGTTTTATTTTATTTATTTTTTTTTATTTTAATGTTCAGTTTTGTTTGCTGTCTTTTTCTTATTTGTTCACGGCTGCAGCCGGAGTTGTGGCAATTGTGGCAGTTAAAGTATAATTTTAGGTTTTGTATCGCTGTTTGTAGCTGTTGTTTTATGAACTTTTGGGTGATGCATGACTCACTTAAATTGTACAACACCGTGTTGTTACAATGAATAAATATAGTTTTAGATGATTGGTTAAGGGTTTAACTGCAACTATACAATAAGAGGTACAATACAATTCATTGGATTTGGTATGTGGTTGTTTATGTTTTGGCTTTTTTGTTCTCTCAACAAAGAAATTCTCATGCCAGACATTGACGCCGTTAACGTCAACAAACGACCGCCACTGTTGCAAAAAAAGGAATTATAAATAAATGAAAAAAATGACTTGCATACATACATACATCATACGTATGTTTCATGCTACTCCACCTCCTCAATAGCTTTTTCCAATAGATCACTATACAAAACTTATGAGCCATTAAAGATTTCTTATCAGGTTTGTAAGAGAAATTGTATGAAAATGTAATAAACTCATCTTTTTCCAGGTCGTAACGCCGCTTTGGCCTTGCTTCTTCGGTTGTGCCACAATATCTTCACATTTTTTAAGAAGAAACTTGGAAAGACGGATAAAGATGCTTCAAGGCGACAGCTCAGGACTTTTTAAAGTAGTCCTAAAGTAGGAGAGTCCACTCAAATTTTCAGTGGAGGCTTACTCCCATGACTTTCACCTATCCAGGACAAGTGAGCCCAGAGAGAGCACTACATCTGATCTCCTTACGATTTATTATCTACATATATACGAGTGAAAACACCGCGGTTTTTAAGTCTATTTGGATGTTACTCGACCGCTTAAAGGAGAGGAAGAAGAAACTTGCCAGTGGCAGTAGTGTAGACATCTCTATTTGCTCACTAAAGCACCGACGCAATGTGAAATCACCCGAATCTCTTTCACGAATCCCAATCTCTTTTACGAACAACGTTATCTTCATTATCAACACATCAGGTTGTGATCGATCTGCCAGTGAATCGTATAACGCATTACAGAGAAAATTCGTTCGTATATGTAGAATAAACTCCCTCCAGAGGGTTTTCCTATAACTATTAAAATGGGAAGATTAAAATTGAATGACCACAAACACCACTTTTGCTATCTTCCTTTCCATAACCGATTTTCCTATTTCCGGCACAATGCATTGCATGAGTGCTGGGTGGCTATTCCCAAAGTTCTGGTTTAATAAAAAATAATAATAATTAGGAATGTGCAAGAATTAAAGCTCCTGTCAGATGGTCATGTGAAGGAATATAAGCCTTATTGTGCTAGACAGTAATGAATGTGTACTCTTAGCTTGTATTATAGTATGTGCTGACGCTTGAAGTTTGCCTCTGAAAAACAGTTAATACCGCTGGTTAAAGAGAACCACGAGTGGTTTTATAGTAAAAACGGATGCCATATAAAACATCATCAAATGCAAACGATCACTAAGGACTCAGTGAAGTGAATGGAAGTATAACACACTCATAAATCATTAAAGTCTAGAGCAGATGCTGGTGATTTCGCAAGACCCTGTCAGGCTGGTAGGTCAACAGATTCCAAACAACAGAGTCAGAAGATGCTGAGGAAGGAAAGAGATCAAGAAGGAAGCCGGAACAGCAGTGGTATACTTCGGTATACTTCGGCACATATACAAAATACTCCAAATGAATAGTGCATCGCTTCTTCAGGAGCCTAAACGAATTACTGATGTACATCTAACTTAAAAGATAAGAGTAGTAGCTCCTGCTCTAAGGTTAAATGCCTCGCATCGTTTTCATATAATTTCTTACTATGGCCGCTGAAAGAGACCATAAAAGCTCCACAATTTATTAATTTGTGTGTGTTAATTATGAAACAGAACAAACTGCAACTTCAATGATGAAACAGAACAAATCTGTAACTTCAGGAACAAAGCTGATGGCCCATAATAAAATCAACGGCAGTAACTTCAAATTCTCTCTTATTATTGTTTGATTTTCTTTGCTGATTAAGCACCTTTTTCTTGTTTATCCCCCTAAAACGAGTCATTGGATGGTGCAATAAGTCAAAAGTCCTGATGGTCCTGCTCTGTTGCGCATGCAATTTAAGTAATTTTTGGAATAGAATATTTTAAATGAAACTTACATCATAGAGATGTTGTGCTGATAAATTTCCTTAATGACCTTAATTTTAAGCAACATTTTCTCAGTTGTGAGAGTGAGAGAGAAAGCACGCTGCAAGTTATCCATCCAGTCGATCATTATTGCATCCATCGTTCACGAAATTTATTATTTACTTTTTGTAAAACAAAAAAACTTTGTTTCTGTTCCTTTATATTGACTTTTATTCAAATATATACATATAAATGTTTGTTTGGATGTCGGAATATATTTTATTAGTGGTTCTTTAATGTTTTTGGCATTTCCGATACAGACTCTTCATTGTGTTCGTTTGTAGGGTCGCTTGTTGGATTGGATGTCTTGTTTGTATCGTTGTTTTTTGTTTTAGAAATAGACTGTTGCTGTATTCTGGCCATTTGTGTTGTTGCTGATGTTGCCATTTCTCTTCTTTTTTTTCTGTATGTGGGTGCATGATTAGCTAAAAGTCGCCACATAATAATAACAACAAAACAAAAAACAGCGAAAGCAACAATAACGAGAAAGAAGGGCAATTGACACGCAGCATACAATAGCAAGAACTTTTCATCTTTTCATCATCATCATTAGTTTGTTGTTGATAAAGTGTGAACAAAATTGAACGCAAAATGAATGAGTGAATGCATGAATGAATGAATGCATCATTGCTTCGTCGGTCGGTTGGCTGATTGGTGTCGTTTAGCTGACTTGCTTGTTGATTAGTTAGTTGATCATTTGGATGCACATGCAGACACACACACAAACACACAACTGGTACTAGAAAAATTCTAATTGAAATAAATAATTTTCTAATGACAACAACAGCAACAAAATCAATAAAATAAATAGTGCTGAAAAAAATGTCTGTAATGAATGAGCAGTTCGAGAATTGTGGGTTGATTAATAATGTAATGATTTTAAATAATTTCGAATTGATATACATAAATTCTCGTATAGTTGATGTAAACTAATTGATATTGGCATAGATTATAATGCCTATGATTTTTGTTTCTATATTAGAAATCTTTGCAGTAGATATCGGATATAAGAAGCTAAATTAAAAAAACCACCATGAAATTATTTCTTATATGCAGAAATGTTTAATATTATTCTTATAATACGAACGTATGAAATTGATGTTTGTATATGAAATTAAGTTCTATAGTTGAAAATGTTTTGTGATACGAACCAATCATAATCTTTGATATGTGAAATCATGGGCTATTTATAGAATTGAAAATAGGAGGGTATTCCGTTAATTATGGAAAATAATAATAGTCAAATGGACGTCACGGGTAGTAGGCTTGCATATTCCTTTCATGAAATTTTCCATTACCAATTCGCACATTTGCTGCTGTATGTCCTGTTGAAAGATTTTCATTAATATAATGAACTATGAAAAAGATACAAAATGAGCAGAGGTTGAATAATTACATGTATGGAATAAAATTTGTTATAGTATTGATGATGAAAAATTTCATTAATATAATGAAGAACATTTAATAAACCCCTTCCATTGAACGAACGAATGTTTTGCAAACATTATAAAATTACTGCGGATATTCTACGCAAATTATGTGAAATAAATAACAAAAACTATTTTGTAAGCATATTGATGAAAAGTTTCTTTAATATTATGAAGAACCTTTAATAAGACCCTTTCATTGTCTGAATGAATAATTTTTCTGTCAGCGTACTAATGTTTTGCAAAAGTTATGAAATTGCTGCAATGTTCTCCGCGAATTGTGTAAAATAAATACCAATAACAATTTTATAAACTTATTGATGAACAGCGATTCAGATTCATTTGTTTCAAACATTTGCTTTGGAATAAGAGCTTTCGCTTATGATTAAAAAAAAGCATGAATATCTTATCATTTTTTTTATATTTTAAATTATAATTGAATTATGAAAAAATTCCCAAACTCTCTCCCTATAGCGATACAAACAATCAGTATTAAATACGTTTTCCTACCGGGTCAAGCTTATAAAACAATTAATTTTGTATAATTTTCAAGGGGCCACTTGTCTAAGTGTGCTGTGTGTCAGTCACTGTATGATTTAAGATTTTTCTTGTTCTTTGTTTCTCATTTTGTTTACAAAAATTATGTCAAGAATCTTATTTTTGTGTTGATCAAAACAAAACGTGATGGCATTTTATTTCAAGGGTATTAATGCCAAGCAATTAAATAGTTGATACTTAATTTTAATTTTAGATCGCACAGCACACTCTACATTGGTTTCGACCATATGCGAGCAGAAAGACAAAGAATACGAAGACTCGCATTTGCGGAAAATAAAGTACATACTACTATGTATTTATTCCCTACAATTTTCATTGTTTTAGTTAATTTTTCTAATGCCCGTACTGAGAAAACAAAAATCAAAATTCTTTGGCGGAGTGTGCAAAATTTCCCTGTCAATTTATGTTCACTACTTGAACAAATGTCATGTTAGCATTGTTGGCAAATAAATCAGATTTTAAAATAAATTGTGATTTATTGCAGAACAAATGTGACAAGGATACACCTTTATTGTGACAAAAATATTACAACACTTTGATTGACAGGGCAGTGGATAAACCCATCTGATTGGAATAGAAAAATTCTACTTAAATTAAAACAAATAAATAAATAAAAAATGTATTGAATTAAAAACCCCAGCCCTAGTTTATTGTAATGATTTTAGCAACACAAGCAGCACCAGCCCTAAGTGCAGCACTTCGAAAGAGTTTGTTCGTTTAAAAAATGTGGGTTGGCGGCACCAAACTTAATTTCTTTTTGCAATGACATCTTTTCAGTTTCTTGTTATGCGTACAATCATATGTCGCAATATGAAATTGTACAAATTTCAATATCTTTTTATATTAGAATGTTATGCTTATTAGGGTGGTCCGATTTGTAAGGGAAAAAATTTTGTCGATATTGTGCCATCGATTTTTCGATAGCTTTTGGCATAAGGGAAAAAAGTTCCACTACGCCATATCAAAAAAATCATTTTCGAGGCGCCAAAATTTCAATTCAAATTTTCATTAATAAATAATTCAATAATAAGTAAAAATAATAATAACAAAAAAATAAATTTCACCTTGGAAAGTTAATGCCAGGCCTACGATTACTAAATTACTAAATTCTAAAATTGTGTTTTTGTTTTAAATGTAATTGTACGAAAGAACGAATACGTGTGACGTCGTGGGCCTGGCAGTTAATATTAAAAAAAACATTAAATAACCGATTTTTTTATTACCTACTAAAAAAACCTTGAAAATAAAATTTAAATTTTGGGCGCCCCTAAAATAATTTTTTTGGTATGTCGTAGTGGAATTTTTTTCCTCATGCCAAAAAGCTATCAAAAAATCGATAGCACAATATCGATTGCTAAATCGACACACCCTAATGCCTAATAGTTTGGATTGGGAACAATATTAAATGAAAATAATATGTAAATATTTAATCAGGGAATGCAAATAACAGTTATTTTCAAAATTTCGAACCTAAAGAATTTTCCCATACGACATTTGAAAATATGAAAATAAGGAAGAATAATCTTTAGAGTTTTATGTTTTTACTCGTTTTTAAAAAAGTCAATAAATTACACAAAAAAAAAACAACTTTTTAACGGCTGGGGACAAAAAAAGGAAATAAAAGTGTATCGGAATTTTGAAAGTTTGCAGTTCAGTCTTGTTCCCCCTTTTTACACATTGTTCTAGCAAACTCCCATAGTAAAAAAATTATGTATAATGTTTGCTCAGCAGATTAATGTAAAGCACTACGAAGAAGATTTTTGCGAAACATAGAAATAAAATGTTAAGTCTACAAATAGTTAATTTTATATTATTATTTTTTTATATTATAATTTAAACAAATAGATCTTTTAGCACCTCTGCTTTAAATATCAAGCATTTCTCTGCACTCTATATATTTGCACGTGCATTTCATGCAAAATAGGCGCCAGCTTGCTTATTATTATTTCTGTGATTTTCTTTACTTTTTTTCGCTGGGTAAAAAAAGTCCTCTGGAGAAATGTGTCATTCATCGTATAAATCATCTGAAAATATCGCAATGAGTGTAAAAAACAGCCACTGTCATTACACTTGTTCTTGTTGTTGTTTATTAGACTGCAATCTCAACATTTGTTGCATTCAATTTGATTTGTATCATTTAAATTGTCAATCTAATGTGTCACATCGATCTTGTTCAACAATTTCAATGCGAGTTTAATAAATAAACATCAAAATATCGTACACAAGAGAATAACTTTTTCGGATTCGCATTAACATGCCTCGTTGAAATGTGTGTGTGGTGTACAAAATTTATTCAGAACTGAAAAAACAAATTGAAAGCGAATTACAAAAACCTTAAAGAACTACTGTAAAACATTGTTATTCTGAAATGGTTTTAATATGCAACAATTGTTGCTAGCTTTGTTATTGCTGCTGCTGTTGCTGTTACTACTTGTTGGTTGTAATCGTTTATAAAGTGCTGTTTGTATTTATTTGTCGCTCGCAACAGGTAGTACAAGTAGCAGTGCACTTTTTTACTTTGTAAATCATGGTTACAAATCGTTTGCATCAAAAATTGGGGATGGTACCCTCAAATAGATTTTTAGAAATAAAGAAATTCTAAAGCTTTAGCCAGTAAAATAAGTAATTTTTATTTGACAGCAACGTCTTTGTCTTTTCGCGGTATAAACAAACATTATTTTAGGTTATTGGGAAGAGCTAAGAGCTGCTGGTTGATCATCGTACAGTTAGTAGGATCTCCGAATACGAGTATAATCTACTCAGAACAAAAATTATAACATTTTCTGTGATGAATATAATTTTGTATATTTGATAAACAAAATCGTATCTGTGTTTATTGGCACATATTTTTATAATCTCCTAATGAATTTTTAAAAAGTTGTATTATTGACAAACAAAGTATTCAAATCAACGCAGAGCTTTTTCGATTTTATTTTTATTTTAAAAAAAAATCAGTTGCTAAAAATTTGCTTTTTTTCTTAGTATTTCATGAGAGAGTTTCATGGTTTTCAATAAAACCCAAAAAAGATTCCTTATTGATCTTGTATCACAGATTATCAATTAAACTAAACTCTGTATAATGATCTTAAGGAGATTGAAATTTTCGCATAATATCGTATAATCAATAAAAATTCTGAATTAAAAAAAAATTCATTCACAAATAATGTATGCGATCGTTTCGTGAGCCTTAGAATATTTTGTGATAGTTCAGTCGAAACTGACGGAATGTAAAATCAGTAACAATCCGTAGCTTATTACTATTTAGGTGCTACTGTAGTTACGAGAAGTATTTAATTAATGATTCATTTAAAATATCACAAATCGGATCAAATAAAACTAAATTAAATTAAAATTAATTAAACAAAATAAATTACAAAAAAAAAAGTAAAATAAAATTAAATTAAATATATTAGAAAATTGGATAAAAGTAAATAAATAAAACTAAATAAAATAAAATGATATAAAATAAAATAATATAAAATCAAATCAAATATATTAAAATAAAATAAAATGATATTTTTATTAAATATAAAATTAAATAAAATATATTAAAATAAAATAAATTATATTAAATGTCCATATTAAAATAAAATAAATTAAATAGAATAAAATAAAATAAAGTAAAATAAAATATAAATACAATAAAATAAAACAAATAAAATAGAATAAAATAAAACAAAATAAAATAAAATAAAACAAAATATTATAATATAAAATAAAGTAGAACTAAATAAAATAGAATATTTATTTTATTAAATTAAATCAAATAAATCAAACCTTACGAAATAAAATAAAATAGTTTAAAATAAAAAACGTTAAAACAGTACTAAGTAAAATAAAATAGTGTAAAATAAAAAAATAATTTAATTATAAATAAATTAAAATAAATTAAAACATATTAAAATTAAATAAAATAAATTAGACAAAAATAAAACAAAATAAATAAAATAAAGAAATATTAAAATAGAATAAAAAGTTTTTTGAAAATCTTTGAAAAAAGATATCGAGGAAATCTCGATTAATAAATTTATAAAAAATAGAATAAAGTAAAATAAAAATTATTAAATCAATGAAAGCTATTAATAAAAAATCAAATATCGTCGTTAAGCAGCTCTGCACTGAAGAACAGCTCTCGCGTCAACGTAATTATTTCTTAAGTGCGGTCAGGCTTGCGTGTGTTGTTTGGCCTCCGAGAGTTTTTCGTCTCGCTCGCCCTGGTTGACTGATTTGCCTCGGATAACCGTATAGTCTTGTTGTTCTTTTGTGGAATTTCGTTGACAACCACGTTGCTACTTCCTATGTGAAGGCATAGGTCGGGTATAGTCAGTCACAAAAACATTTTTTTAATTTAAGTGCGACCAGAATAAATAATTAAAATAGTAGAATCAAATACATATATTAAAATAGAGCAAAATAAAATATTATATAAAACAAAATAAAAAATTAAATAAAATTAACAAAATAAAATATAATAAAACAAAAAATAAATAAACAACATAAAAATAAAGTTAGAAAACCTTTAGATCTTAGGAAAACTTATTTCTCCTATTGGTTAGACAGACATCAATATTTTGAAGACTTACATACATATATACACAAAACACAGCTACCTGCGCAGCACTCATTGCGAACATTCGTCGACGATGATAACTTCACTGATATCAAAAGAAAAAAATAATAATTTCTATCGTGAAAATTGCGTCAGAATCAAATGGAAGCGATTTTTTCTTTTGTGTAAAATTTTTCAAATTTTAACATTTTTATAATAGAAATTATTTTTGCAACCGATCACTCTCTAACAATTTAGTTTCAGTTCGTCGAAATAAAGCCATATATCGTTACGCACGACGAATTTCGTTCTACGTAGTTATTGTGTGTATTTTCAATTGTTTTATTTCCTACGACGAATATTTGCTACAACATTATTTCTCATACTTTTTAATGATAACGTTCAATTTTCTAAACTTCTGAAAAGCTACAGCTTTTAAAGAATTTCATAGTCGCCACTAGGATTCCTCGATGACAAAAACCGAGCCACCTAAACAGTGGCGGATACATGGAAACACACATGAACACTGATGATGGGAGTGTAGCGGCTCCCGAAAAACAACGTTGTTTCTGTTCTGCCGTGTAAGTTGAAATTAATTGGTGTTAAAATTTTCCCTTGTTGCTTTGTTATCTCATGTCCAATTCTTTCTGACTAAAAATGTTACGAACTTTAGCCAAAAATAATAATCACTTTGGATTAAAGAAACCATTAACAACAAAATTGTTCGAAAATAATCACATTAAATAAAAACCAAGACATTTTTCTTCGCTTACCTTCGCCATTGCATTGCATTTTTTTTTGTTGTAATTATTGAACCAAAAGCACTACTTGAAATTCCACAGGGCAAATGTTAGTGGGCGCTTAGACTGCATTCCTAAAATATTTTCACATTCAGAATGAGTGCGCGCGCAAACCGAATTTGTTTTTCCACAGTAGAAGAAAAAAAAAAGAAAAAACAAATAAATAAACGGTATTACAAACACGTAAATGGAGTGGGAATAAGGTGTTTGGACATTAATGCAATAAATAATTGAAATTAAAGTAATTAATAATGTGTGTAACTTAAATGCGAACAAATGAGATGATGTTACCGATAAATGCACTCGTGTTTATGCGTAATTTTATGCACATACAAAATTTTAAATGCAAGAATTAATACGGTAGTGGTGACCATAATCTAGGCAAATTCATATCATATTACTATCGATATGGGTTATTTTGGTCTGATAATTACTGTGCGGCAGGATCAAATATTAGAAATCTACCGACAATTAAATTTAAATCAAACAATATAAGTTTATTATATAAAAATTATAAATGGAAAAGAGAAAATATTTTCATAAATTTATGTTCACAAATTTAAAATTCAAATACAACTTGATGTAAATAAAAATTATTTACAAAGTTGTTAAATCTTAAAGTATAATTTGAGAGTTCTCTCTCCCACATCAAAATATTTTTTAAATTAATCAACCATTTCTAAATGAACAATGCGGAGGAGTATTCCAATTTAAATTATTTGTATATAATAAACACGCTAGATTGTTCAAGAGTGAAGCTATCAAATTTTAACGTAGTACCTTACGAGAATTCACAATATTTTAACGCTTCTGAGCTTTATCTCTCAACCTAGCAAATAAGCGTCACAAATTATATCTTAATTTAGTCTACAATGATGATTATATAGATGATCAAAGAAAGGGGTTGATATTGAACGATTGGAGAGGAGTTTTAAGATGTTTTGTGTGATTCATGAATCATTCCTTAGCAATGAATTGCGTATATTTCGGACAATTTCCAGCTAAAATATTAATAAGTCTCACCCTAATTACAGTGGAGTTCCCCTATAACGTTCGCCGGCTATAAGAAGTTATCGTTTATAACGAACAACTTCTTCGGTCCCAACAGTCTCGCTTTACTATTTTATACAAATTACATCGGTTATAACAAACTTACAAACGAACACTTTTTTGTACCCAAAATAAAAATTTGTACCGGCCGTTCTTATTAGTTGACAAATCGATTCGGAAAAAAGAAAATGGGCTACAGTAGCTTTCCGATTTAACGAACCTAATTGTTGTCAGGCTTTTCGTTAAAGCGAACTGTTCGTTATATCCAGTACTAAATTAAAAATTAATAGTGTTGTCCATTTTATTCATAACTATAAATATCTATATTTTTAATATTTTATTAAAATTATAGTAACTTAAAATAAATATTTCTTTAAAAATATGTTTAAGGAAAGGAAAGTTCATAAAAACACCGTAACACAAAAATAATTTACTATTTAAAAAATTTGTTAATGGCATCTTCTTGAAACTCTTTTAAAAGCATTAAATTTGTGCTACTACATTTAATACAAATTTCGAAGTGCTTAATGACATCTTCATGTTTTATTTTCAGCTTTAGAACTTAAGTTTCATCAAGCTTTTCATAATTTTCGTTTTGTTTTACATTTGTTCGTTAAACCGATTACAAAATACAACTTTTATTCGTAATATAAGGTAGAAATAAAAATTTGGGTTTTCGTTAAATCGAATGTTCGTTAAATCGGAATATAAAATATTATTCATATCTCAAAAAACGCGAACGATATGTAATAACGATATGATTTGTGAACATATCGAGAAATAACATAAATAAATATGCATTATTTTTGAATTGCTTTTTTATATTTTGAAATAAAAATATTTACTCCGTTTATAACAAAAATTGTCGGTCCGCCGGAGTTTCTAATAACCGAGCTCCATTGTATTTAGCATCTTCTTTCGAATTTGTTTTCGAAATATTCCGATACACACATACACGAGCTTGCTTATAATTTCACTAAATGAAATAAGTAGTTTGAAATTGTGTAAACGTTATTCATAAAAATAAAAACTAAAATACATCCTTCGTATGTACTTCCTACTTGCAAGGATAAGAACTCAAGAAAATTCTATTCAATTCTAATTTAGGCTTCAGATTCGGCCAAGAATTGGTATTGCCGAAAGTCAATTGATTTTTGGCCAAAAAAAATATATTTAAAAAACACAGTCAAAGCAGCTCAATGAATTCTCAATATATTTAGTATATTTTTTAATATTATAAAATTTACAAGGTTTATAAAAAAAGTTCGGCTTCAGGTTGGGCGAATTTCAAAGGCTTTACCGATCGGTGTCAGCATTGGCTTAAAAAAGGAACTTTGATTGGACACTATAAAACTGTACAAAGAATAAAAACTAGAAAAAATTATGGGTGCAAAATAAATAATTGGCCAGCCATCTTTGGGGGCCCGCTATATTAGAATGGGGCGGTGAATAATTTTTACTTACGCTAATGAACACCCACAGCAAAAAAATTTTACTCATGCCAGCTCACGTAAGGGGAGAAAAAAGTTAGTCACAATCACGAAATATTTACGAAAAAAAAATAATTTAATTTTGTAAAATTAAAAAATTATATAAATATTACAGTAAAGCAAAAAAAATCACGAGACAATCACGGCAAAAATCTACTCATACACGCTCACCCACACTCAATATTCGTATAATCACTTTCATGCCCCCTCTCGTGATTGAAACAAAAAACTAATCACGATCACGCATGATGCACGCTAATCGCGTGAGCGATGCCCATCTGGAAGTTACTGCTGTCACTTCTCTAACCATGCATTGTCATCTAAACATAACGTGTATGGAAAATATCAGCTCAATCGGTTGCTAATTGTAGAGAATGGCTGCCGATGAGTGTTGGTGGGATAGTTGATAATCTATGAGAAATATACAGATAGATGGGAAAATTACCTGTTAGTCTTACAAAGGGGTAATTAAATATAAACACAATGTATAAATGGATGATTGTGGGAAATTTTTCAACATAATAACTGGTTCAGATACTTTTGCAGTGGGTAGACCTGCATTTTATTGGTGCTTATGCTAAATCATCAGTAGGCCTTTAAGTAAAGCTTATCAGCTTTATGTTTAAATAGCGTATGAATTTTTTTTTCTTTGCTTTTCAGTATTTTGTAAAGAAGACTTGGGGAATTTAAAATGGAGCAGTACTCAATTGAACAACGTGCCCAAACTGCAAGGGCACAATGGCTCATTTACGAGACATCTTTGGTGAACGAATTATTTCGCGTACAAATGATTTTAATTGGCCTCCGCGTTCACCGGATTTAACCGCTCCAGACTGTTTTCTTTGGGGTTATTTGAAAGGAAAAGTCTACATTAATAAGCCCAGAACCATCCAGCAATTAAAAAGCAATATACGCGACGAAATAAACAACATAACACCTGAAGTTTTTCGAAAGGTGATGGAAAATGTGTTGGAAAGAGCACGAATATGCGAAGCAGTAAATGGCCACCACTTGCGAGATATTATTTTTCATAACTAAACTTAAAATATTGCCCATTTATATTCTGCATAAAAAAATTATAATTATGTCTTAAATAAAAAAGTTATAAGCAATTCAAACCCCTTCGTTCATTTTGGGCCACCCTGTATAATGGTTAGCGGTCTTCTGAAGATTTATTTTTATTAGAAAACTAAGTATATCCGCTTAGAATTCATGTCTTTATTATAAAATTATCTGTAAAAAAAATCACAAAACTATAATCTATTTTTCTAAAGTTTCCTCTTTAAGGAAATAAATAGCGCAATTATCAACTTTAAAAAATAATAACCGTTGCTTCTGTGTAGCCTTTCAGTATCATTTAAATAAGTACAATTGCGTACTTTTGATTTTCTCTTTATTTCCTATGAAAAATATATTTTCCCGCTGAAAATGTATCCTATATGTGAACCAGAAACTAAATTATATCCACATTTTATCGAAATCCATCCAGCAGTTTATTAGTAATAGGTATTCAGACGGGCACAGGTAGACAAAAAGACGAAAATTCCAAAAATTTGTGTTTTGCATTCTAATCAAACTAAAATTTTACCAAAAATTCCATTTAATACAGACAAGACCTTATAGATTACGAGAAAATTTTAATGGAAACCAACTAGGAAAACACGTCAAAAAACACGTTAGTCATTAATTATAATGTTAAATAGCTCTTGTTATACATACATAAATTTATTTATTTTTCAGTACAAGTTTAATGCAATTTGATTCCTTAAGGACTTTGCATATTCAATATTTGGTGCTTCAATTAAATTTTCTTCGCCATCATTATCAACGTCCTCGTAAGTAATATCACTAGGCAAACAATAATTTTTGTAAGCTAAGCTAATGTTGTGTAATACACAACAAGTTATTACGATTTTACTAGCTTTTTCTGGTGTATACTGTAAACCGGTGCTTGAAAATAAGCACTTAAAACGATGTTTTAGAATACTGATGCAGTTTGTAATTGTTGTCCTTGCTTTGAAATGTTGTTGGTTAAATGTGTACTCATGAGGCTCGTTTGGATTTAGATAGGGAACCATCATATATGGCTGCAATTTGTAAGCAGAATCACCTATTAAGAAAGGCGATGAATTAAGTGGCAAATATGAAATTAGAAAGGCATGTACCAATAAGACAAGTGTTTGTTTTTTGGCTAAAGTAACTGTCTGCTGAGCTTTGATCCCACACGTAGGCATCATGGTAAGATCCTGGTTGATAAGCGTCAACGTACTTAATAAGCATATTATGATCACAAACCTTGAATAGAGATATGAAACTTTAAACAGATTATAGTTTTTCCAAATCATTTCTTTACTCACAATCATTACATTCAAGCTGTAAAAACTTCTACGGTTAAAGTAAAGTTTCTTTACATCTTTGCCTGGTGTCTTAATTTGTATGTGTATATTATCAACACATCCCACAACTCCAGGCAAACCGGTAGCATTGTAAAAATATTCTTTAGATAAGTTTTCTTCTTCCTGCGTTTGTTCTAAGTTTATCCACTTTCCATGCAGGTGCTCCTCAAAAATATCTAGCATTTCGCAAACTATTTTAGATATTTGTGATTTACACATGGTTGCAGT
Source organism: Gymnocheta viridis (assembly GCA_956483585.1). Lineage (NCBI taxonomy): Eukaryota > Metazoa > Arthropoda > Insecta > Diptera > Tachinidae > Gymnocheta > Gymnocheta viridis. The sequence goes on along the minus strand of OY101443.1, from coordinate 62,025,619 downwards.
GTATTCATGTTGAATACTTGACAACTCCGGACCATTTGCAATAAATTCTAAAAATGTCGCCAGTCTAACTGGTGCTGGAGTGTGTGTAATTCTATACGTAACTTTCAACTTGGGTGTTATTTCTTCAAGTAACACTGAGAATATTTCTTTAGTGACGCCAAAGGTTTTAACAAATCTAAAGTAATAAATATTTAATTAAAATGTTTAATAAAATGGTTTATAGCATGCCGTACTTATCATCTGGTATAATAAAAACATTTGTAGCATTCCGCAAATATGAATTGTGCAAATGTTTATGTTTACTTTCGATAATGCACTCCTGAGGATTCTTAGGAGTTTTGGCCATAAGAAACGATTGCAAAGCTATTTCATCCCTTATGGAGGCGGATTCTATACATTCTTCATTAAATATTTCAGTGTTATCTTCAGCATCAGTATCATCATCTTCTGAAGTGTTATTAGCCGGTATCCACTTATTTTTGTATGCAATACAAATATTATGCAGTATGCAGCAGCTGATAACAGTCTTTGCCGCTTTTTCTGGACTATAATATAGACCCTTTGGAGTTACTAAGCAGCTAAATCGTTTTTTCATTATACTTAAGCACTGCTTCATTATATCGCTTGCTATGGAGATTTTTTCGTTAAAAAACTTCTGATGCTCTTCTTGTGGATTTCTATAAGGGATCATCATATATGGCGACAAATTATAAGCGGAATCCCCTATTGAGACAACGTAAATTATTAATATTCGTGCAAAAAAATCTGATTGATTTAAACGAAGTGTGGTGTACTCTACATCTGAACATTGGGAAATTATAATATATCGTTTTAATAAATAAGAGTTGCGAGTTTTGCAATTTGCGTTCTTTTTCAATTGACAAGCGGTTACGAATTATTGCAATTTTCGAATCAACAAGATACGAACTATAACGACTCTACTGTGCGTACACAAAATGGTGTCGCAATTACATACTATTTTATACATAATTTAACACTTGAATGGGTAAAAATTAATCCAATTTTATTGAGATACTTTAAGTGAAAATATATATATATATATATATATATATATATATATATATATATATATATAAACATATATTATTAATATATATTACAAATATATATACATATATATGTATGTATATGGAAGGGGCTACCCAATTAAAAGTGCTGGCCGAATACTATATAAAAATGCCAACTATTTGTATGAAAGGAATACTTTTATATAGTAGGTAGGTAGGTATCAAGGCTGATGTGAGGTAAACCCCACACACTCGTCCATAGGTCCATTGTGATGCCTTACTTTATAAATTAAGTTACAAAAATTTATTTTAATTTATAAATTGTAGTAAAATTTTAAACATTTTTAAAAATAATGACTGTGCCGAAATCGATAAACTCAGAAAAGTACAAGACAACAAATTAGTTGAAAACAAATTAGATGAAAACAAAAATAAATCAGTTTAATAAAAGTGTCGGTCAACATTACATACTATATTCGAACTCATCAATTTAAAATAAAAAACTTAAGTCACTGATCGAATTTTCGACCAATAGTTGAATATGTATTAAGTGATTTTTCAAAACAATTTCTAAAGACGAAAATATTGTATTGCATAAATTTCAATCAGAATCAAAAACTATAGGCAATTACGTATTTGGTTTTTATTGTACATATGTATGTATTTCATTATAAAAATATGTTGAGACAATGTTTACAACAAATATATACTTACATATATATAATACATGCATACTTACCAACTAGAAAAGTGTTCGTTTTTCCATTTATGTAATTTGTTCTGAAGAAATTGTTCGCACTGCTCTGGTTCCAAACGTAGTCATCTTGAAAGATTCCTGGTTGACTAGCATCTACATACTTTATAACCATATTATGATCGCATATCTATAATAAAGAACTTTTTAATCTGAATTTTTTATCCTGGCATTCGCTATATGTACCAACCATCATCACATTTAAACTAGGATAGCCTTGACGATTATTGTATAGATTCCTAACTTCCTTGTCTGGTTTCTTTATACGTACGTGCGTATTATCAACACACCCAACAATACCTGTTATTCCGGATATATTTTGAAACTGTTGCTTTGTCAAGTTTTCATCCTTCTCGTTTTGTTCTAATATCACCCATTTTGTGTACAAGTGGTTTTCGAATATATCGAGCATTTCACATATTGTTTTAGACACTTGAGATTTACTCAGAATCGAAGAAGATTCTTTGTCCACAGTTGCAACACCTGTTGCAATAAATGCTAAAAACTTTGCCAGCTTAATTGGAGCTGGAACATGTGTACATCTATATCTGGTTTGCATGCCTGGTGCTATTTCGTCAAGAATCTTAGAAAATACTACTTTGTTAACTCTAAAATTGCGAAAAAATCTAAAAAAGAAAAAATTTTGCGAGTATATATTTACATACACATATTATCATTCTTTTAATATTAACGTAACTGTTCCTCTGGAATTTCTAAAACATTTGTAGCATCACGCAAAATTCTTCGGTGCAAACGGGTGTTGTTGTGTTTGTAGGTGGAATTATGTTGCTGCAACTGCTGTAGTCTTACTTTGGAAACATAACGAGTTCGACATAATTTTGAGTAATAAGCATCTTCGCTATCACTATCGCTCGAGTCTGTGAAAAAGTTTAATGCGATTGTTCCAAACATTTATAAGTTAAATTCTGCGGCTTAAAATGCAATATAATTCAGAAATTGTTTTTAAAATAAGTTTCTTCTTCTTCTAAATTGTGAATCCCAAGAAACAGTTCTCTTTATCAGCCTGCGTTTAGATCAGTAATGTTTTATTGGCAAGATTCTTTGTGTGGTATTTGGCCCTTTTCTTATTCTTCTTTGAACTTTCCTTGTTGTTCACACAAGTCATGTCATATTGACGACATTTGCTTGCAAACTACGAATGAAAAAACAAAGCGTAATGACAGTACAAGCATCTTAGTACTCATTTCTTTTCCCCTCGACACTCATGCTAATAAGGTAGCAATCAAGTCAATAAGACATGACTCGTCTAAACGCAGACTTATCACATAGAACGCATTGCATAGTAAACGATGTTTTCTGGGTGATTTTTAAAATATATTATAACTTTTAGTACTTTGGTATTTTAATGCAATTTCAAAATATTTTATTATGAAAATACTTGTTACAATTAAAAATTATAATTGTAATACATGTACCACGAAGAAAATGCTACAAATATAAGCTAAGTAACAGTATGATAACAATTAAAAAGAACTACGCAAATATTACCTTAAAAATATGCTTAATTAATAATACGAACATCTATATATGTATGTATATATACATATCCAAGGTGTATTTAACTAGGTGACAGCACTAGGAAAACAATTACAACAATACAAGAACTACAGGCATTTTTGTTTGTGTAGCTTCATTGCGTATGTCAAAAACCTAACCCATAAAACAAAGAAAACAGATACAGAAAAAAAGTAAAAGTATTTTGTATGTATTTTGACATTCGCGACGAATAGTCAGCTGCTGTAATACTGTCACCTGGTTAAAGTCGCCTTGTACATATCTATTTGGAAAAATATTCAAATATTTATAAATTACAATAAACGCTTGCCAATCTAATTTTTTTTTTTTAGACAGTCAGAAAATATAAATGTTTTTATACAATAAATATTTTGTGTCAAAGAACACCAAAGTTAACAGTGGTGAAGCCTTTGGCGTTCAAAATTCGCCAAGATAAGTTAGCGGGCAGCAGTTTTAAAAAGAGTTAACTATAATATTACAAAATGCCACTGACAAGAAATGTAAGCAAATCAGAAGCACATATATATTTTTAACAAGCCGTTATATTGTTAAAAAATAAACAGTATTATTTATAGCATATTTTTCTTTTTTAAGAGCAAATTGAAAATTTTTAACACCAATTTTTGCACAGAAAACACTTAGATCTTTGCAGTTTGTTTTTCATTGTATGAAAACTAGCTCTTCTACTGCGGCACCTTATTATTGGCTATAAGGCAGTTTCTATCAAGATATTGAAGAAAAACAAGATGTTATCGATAATTAAAAGATTAGTAAATAGTAAGTAAATAAATAGCATTTCTAATTTTGACCTGCCAACCGTTGATTAAATTTGTAATTAGTGTAAAGAAGTATGTTTTTTGTTTCGGACTCAAGTGATACTTCAAGTGATGAAGATGAGAAGCAAGCCCTTAGACTAAAAAGGAAAGTTATTAGGCAAAAATCAGAAGTCTTCACATTACCGGATAACAAGTAAGTTTCCGCTTTGCTATATACACACACATATGTATGAAAAATGGCATTTACACTTTACTACAGATTTGTTAAATATTTTTGTTTAAACAAAGAGGCATTTAAATACGTAATTGAAAAAGTGGAACCGTTTATGAAGGATGGAATACGGTCTACATCCATTCCAAACACATTAAAGCTGGCAGCAACTTTACTGTTTTTGTCACAGGGCTCGTACCAGTCAGATGTCGGTAATGACTTTAATCTTGGATTATCACAGCCCGCCGTTTCTACGGTTTTAGAAGAGACACTAGACGTCTTAGAAAGCATCATCTGCCCGCTTTTTATTGAGTTTGAAGTGGCAGCTGAAGAAGAAAACGAAACCAAATTAGAGTTTTTGAAAAACGCCGGATTTCCGGGAGTTATTGGGTGCGTAGATGGAATGCACATAAAGATTTTGGCCCCCTGCAAGGAGGAACAATATCTTTATCGTAATAGCAAAGGATTTTTCAGCTTAAACGCGTTAATTGTAAGAAAAAATAACTGTTTATTGAATTTGTATTACATTATTAGCTAAATATTTCAGATTTGTGATCATAAAATGAGAATTAGGTATATGGATGCGCGAAATCCCGGCTCATATAATGATTCTCAAATTTGGAATAATAGTGATGTAAAACAAGTTCTACGCCGACGGTATGATGCTGGTGAAAGGAATTTTTGGCTTTTGGGTATTAAGAAGTTTATTTTTTTTGGTTAATATTTAGTATAGAAAAAAAATATTTGCAGGCGATGGGGATTTTCCTCTTGAACCATATTTAATGACGCCATATCGGTCGGCTACAGAAGGGAGTGCGAGGTCTATATACAACAGCAAACATGCACAGGCTACAAATATTGTTGAAAGAACAACTGATGTACTTAAAAATCGATTTCGTTGCTTACTTGGTACTCGCCAGCTTCATTATAAGCCTGCCAAAGCAACCAAAATAGCAAACGTTTGTGCAGCCTTGCATAACATTTGCATTAAATATCATCCAGATATCGCAAACGAAAATACATCATCAAACAGTTACGAAAATACCATGGACATTTTTGAAAGTTCTCAAAACATTGGAGCTATAGAAATACGGGAACAAATAAAAACAAGTTTTTTATGATAAAAATAGTCCTTCAATGTTAGCTCATAATTAAGTAAATATAAGATTGTATTGTTTTCAATGATCAAACTTAACGTCAGTATTGATATAGCTTGAGAAATTAGTAGTTTATTAGTGTAAATGTTTTTGAAACTATTTTGAGGATATATGTTCTTTAATAAATTATAATTAATTAGCAGTCCTTCGTTCTCTATGGATAACTATACTCAACAATAATTCACCAATCATCCCTCGGAACTCGGTAGGTTTCATTATTACTCCTTATTATATCGACTCCCGCACCATAATATGGTATAATATAATGAGAACCATCTGCCGGTCGAACAATTTGCAAAGCAATCAATATAATATCGACCAGTTGTCCAATAAAGAAACCACCCATCGTGCATGCTTTTAATAATCCCATGCCGTAGTAGCCTAAATAGAAACGATCTAAGCCAAACATGCCTGTAAACACGGAAAGTAATAGTACCGTATCTAGATGATAGCCATTTCTGGAAAAGGCAAAACAAAAGATGTGTAAAAGTTACGATGGTGTAGTTACAAAACTTACGTCCATCTACAGGGCAATTCTTTGGCAAATGTATTGTTGTTAGTGCCTAAGCATTCAATACCATCTGCAGCGATACACCAGACTAAAAAAAACAATTTTACCAAAATATTCTATAGGAGCTAAACTAGAATTACCTTTGGCCGCTCCAGATTGTTGACAACCATAGTATTGTTGTGTTTTTGGATCGATTTGTTTTCTACTGGGATCTGGACATAGGTACTGACCCATTAGCAAAGTGGTGCAGTCGTGGGCTACCCCAGCGACTAGAGAAATTAGTAAACATGCTACAAACAAGGATTTTAACATTTTATATAAATTATTCTTTGTTTTGATTAAAAATATTGTAAATAAATAACTTTTTATATATCTTTACAGTGTGATGAATGCACTGTTTACTTAAGTGCTGCCAGCTTTTGATTATATGAAAATATATAAGGAAATAATGTTCCGATAGTACAAACAATGTCGATGTTAAATGGTTTGCAACTATTAGCATTTAAATTTGTTCGGGAGGTGGAAGGAAAAGTCAAGATGTTTAATTAGTGAAATATTTATTTATTGACACTTAAAGAAGACCTACTAGACATTATAAAAACACTTATTCTCGTGTTCATGTACTGGATGTAATATCGAAATTTTTATATTTCATCCATTGCCGTGTAATAAACACCGAAAACTTGCATTTTCTATACAACTAAATTAAATAAATACACATAAATATATATGTATACATATTATTGTTATTATTTGTACTTATTCAGAGTAGTTAATAGGTTGTAATTCGTGTTTTGGTTTGGATAGCTTAGTATTACTATAAATATTATACATATGAAATAAATAAAATGATAAAAAATGCATTTTCGCCAATATTATCCCTGTGATTGATGAATACTTTGACTGTGGCTGCTACTCTTAAGGGATTTTCATTAAAAATATTAAAAAAAAAGTATCGTATTAATAAAATAACCCAGTAATTACAATAAGGCTTAAATGCCTGAAAACAAGTTCACAATAACTGTCCCTCTTTAAATTTTTAGGAGTTTCCAAATATCATGGGTGGTTCCTTTTTAGAAAATGTTCGTTAGATGTGCTCGATATCATGGGGAGGATATGGGAGAGTTCCTTACAAAAAGATGTAGTCTTTCATAATAATAATGTTTTGGCAACTCTTTCATTTAACATATAAGATGTTAACTTTTAACAGAAAGTTAATCTGTTAACCTTCATTACGAGGAACAAAACAACCATCACAGAAATTGAGAAAAAGTGAAAGATAAACAATTTTAATAATTTGCGTTATTATAAACAAAAACATTCGTTTTTGCACAAGAAAGTATACTTATAAAATTATATTAGCATATTGTTCTTTTACAAAAATTTGTAGAGAGTAAAACTTAATTGAGCAATTATTATCGCTAAGCTTTACTAATACAAGTGGACTTATGGACCCAGTAAAAGTAGAAAAAAATTTAGCAAAATATTTGCTAGAAATAGGTAAATGAAAAAATTGCTTACAATACTAAAGCAAAAAAATTATTCTTAATTTCATTTATTTAATTGATATTTCAATATGAAAGCCATCCAGTCGAAAACAAGAGCTTAAAAATACATAATGTTGCTGAAAATACGGCACGCTTTATTGGAGGTGACCAATCATCCGAATGCGAAACAGTCTGCAATAATTATCAATAATGAAATTATCATAACCTCTGGCTGTATTTTACAACCCTACGTTAGGCCTATACTGCCCTTTGTGGCTGACCACACCAATGAAAATGTTTGCTGCAGCACAAAAATTATACACAAACTCCAACAATGTAAGTTGGTCAATGCACAGGATGGCCAAAGTGAAGAAGCCCAACATTTAAACTCTCTTAGCTATCAGGTGACTTTTGATCGTCGTAAATTGCCAGTTGTTAGGACGGAACGTAATGCTAATGTACCCCATATTTTAACCCGATACCGAGCCAAATTACTGTACGTTTTTAGTTCCCATGAAATATCAAGATATCTGCATAAAATGTTAAGCTCTACAAGATTCAATGATTCTACTACTAACGATCACAATGAGGTTTTGCTCACCTCATTCTTAATTTTGACAATGCGTCCATCTAAAACTAACCAATCGCCAGAGCGTTTCGAAAGATTTTTGGAACATATAGCACATTATTTAAGATATAGATATCCTGTCAGACCCTTGGATGACGTATTGACGATGTGCACACCTTTTGGCATGGAAAATTTTTACAAAACAATTAGCATTGGCAAGGTATCTAACGTTATAGGGAAGGAAGGTTCGTTGTTTGTGTTGTCGAACAGTTTGCCACTGGGTTGTGAAGGTTCTGCGGTGTTTAATAATAAATTGCAAGTGAAAATATTGAATATAATAAGAAAGTAATAGAATTACATATACATATATTTTTCGCAATAGACGATTAATTGGTCTCATTATCTGCACGGCCCTTCAGTGTAACAATGATAATCTTCAAATGACCATAGCTGCAAATTTCGCCCATCTCTTAAGGGATTTTATGAACCAATTGGAAATAAAAATAACCACTATTATGCTGCCTAGGAACCCATCGAATTTTGCTTGTAATTGAAAAGACATCTAAAAGCGGATTTGTTTCACTAAATTCTTTTTTATTTAAGGGGAACGCACCATGGTGGTTATAGAAGCTGCTGGTTGTCAAGGCACGGGTACACTTGTTAAAGTTCATAATAAGAAATTTATATTGACTTGTTCTCATGTGGTATTTCAGGTAAACAAACTATTAGTTTAATTTATGGTACAATTTCATAATTGTTTTGAAATCAAAAAATATTTTCGTGATTATGAGTTGCTTCAAATTTTAAACTTTTCATGTTTTAGCGGCTTTTTAAAATTTGTCTGCGGGGCATAAAAATTCAGCTTCAATATTTGTGTTTGCTTTAGTGCCTCCCAAAAATCAAAATTATTTTAATATTCAATATTACAAACGGACAAACTTAAATCTTGAAGCAGATTATAGATGCACCTGTCAGCTGCTTTAATAATGATTATTCCAATTCATTTCTCACTTTTTAACGTTCCTTAGGTGTTATAAGCTATATAATACTTTTAAATTTCCTTTTGTTTTTTGGCAGGTAAATTCTAAAATTGCATGCCGTGGCGTCGACGGCGAATTCGAAGCCGATGTTCTTTGGCGTAATCCACACTATGATACTGCTTTTGATGTTGCCCTACTTTCCACACCCGACATTATTCCCGAACGTTATTATATACGTTTGGCTCAATCGAAACCGTGTTTGGGTCAGACAGTTTTTAATGCCGGCTTTCCTTATTTTGTTAATTTTAATTTGAAATATGACTTCAATCCTTCTATATTCCAAGGACGTATTATTAAATATACACCAGCTGCCATTATGTCCGATGGATGCGTTCAGGCAGGTCAAAGTGGTGGTCCCATGTTCGATGAGCACGGTTGCATATTGGGGATTTGCGTGTCAAATATCAAAATGGATAATGTAGTATATCCAAATATTAATAGTGCGGTGCCAATAATATCAATACGTTCAATTTTGGAGGATTATGCTAAAACAAATGGTGAGATTTGATACACATATTTATCTAAATGAACATATTTTTAATAAATAACTTTATATATACTTTTATAAGATTTGCGCATATTAAATAATTTAGTGGCTAATCAAGACATACAACGTGTTTGGTCCTTGTCTACTCCTCGTGTAATTAGTAAATTATAATTACATGTTTTAATTAAGCTGCTTTTTATGCATTCTATATACATTTTTACAATACATATTTTTATACACCAGTAATTATATAAAGACTTATTTACGGTCAATAAACTTTTTACTCATAAACACACATATCGTCGGTTACAGGTTGACAACTCTTAACTCGCAAAAAAATCTAATCGGGGTTTTGATGCCAAAAGACTGTGTTTTTCCTTGTGAATGTTGTACGTTTCATTTATATTTTTAAAAAATTTCCTTCCCTACCTCTACTAATTTTCTTTTTTTATTTACTTCCAACACGGTTTAGTAACGGAGTAATAACGTTCTTTTTGCCTCCCGAAAAGTTCAAAAAAACATGTTAAGAGTTTCCAACCTATGACCGACGATATACTTAAATACATTTCTTTATTTACATATAAATAAATAAATTGCATTCATTGAATTAATTAAAGTTTATTTGTAAGAAGAACATCTTTGATATGGTTAGATTTACAGTTTAATTTCTTCCATTCTCAAGATAATATAATCTAAACTAATTTGGATTGTTAGGCACAAGAGGGACATTGTAAGTTTTTGTTTTAAGCAAGCACAAACGGCTTATGTAAGTATTTTTAGACTGTCTGCTGAAACTCCAAAGTTCTTAGGAAGAATCAAACTTGCGACCTCTCACAGATTGCTTTGGTGTCAATGTATACCACAATGTACATACGTTTTTGTAGGAAATTCATTGGAAATTTTGAAGGGAAGGGGAAAAAGGACAGATTTCCCATTTTAAGGAAAATGAAAGGAATTTTTAACACTTCGTTTTTCATCCTTTTATATTGCGGTGTGATTGCGGAAAACCGCCACAAAAATGATAATCTATATATAAATAGGCAAAGACAAATTTTTAGATCCCTTTTTCTCCTTTGTTTGCCAACAGATTTTCTTCATTCTTTAAATTTCATAATTACCTAGTTAACATTTTATTTTCCGTTTTGCCTTAAATACTTTTATTGTCACCCAAAGGGCGTCTAATTGTAAAAAAGGTTGTAAAGAAAATAAAATAGATTCATATCGAATATAATAATTTGTTTGTTGGGATTTTTGAATAAGTTTCAAAGCATACTATGCTTATACTATTGTAATTTTTATAACTCTTATTGAGTTTTTAAAAGTTTTTGTATAAGTAAAGAGGTTTGAAACATTTAAAAATTAGGTTTAAGGTCTGCTGATGATTTGGCTTAAGCACCAATGAAATGCATGTATATTAGGCTTGCCAGATCTAATTTGCCAAAAAGCTTGACATTGACCAAAAAAAAACTTGATTTTGAAAAAAAAACTTGACAAATAAAAATCCTCATACTAAATATATAAATGAGATTTTTAGTTTTTAAAGAAGAACTTCTGGATAATTATTATTGGAAATACGAATTGAATTTTAACTTTTACTCGTAAAAACAATTTTGCTGAGAGTTTTTAGCTAGTCTATAATAAATAAATAATAATTTTTATAAATAACTTGACAATTCTTCAAACACATAAGTTTTATTAAAAAAAAACAATGAAAAACCGCCTGTATTATTCCACCATGGGTATATCAAGTCGGCTAAGCTGATAGAAGGATGGCGCGCCGGTAAAACCCCGGCTCAAGCCGAATCGCCGCCGCCGCCGACGAATTTTCGTACTTGCGCCGCCGCCGACGAAAAGTCCACGACTTGCTTCTCTAATTCAATGTTGTCAATTTACTAGTATTGAGTAATGGGGTAAATATCAGTGTTGGCACTTTTATAATAATTGTACAGAAAGTTATAGTTATTTTTTAAACTATAATTGCACAAAAAAATATGTATCATATTAGTCCTTAGTTCTATTGATAGTAAAAATATGGGCTTTAGATTTGTTTTTTAGAAATATACACATACTTTTTTTAAGTATTATTACATAGCTAGAATAAATTTGAGAAAAAAAATTAACTTACAAAAAAGCTTGACAAATCACTTTTTCACTTGACACTTGACGCGCATTAAAAAACTTGACAATCAGGCCAAATCAGGCCCTTCTGGCAACCCTAATGTATATAGACTAGCTAAAAACCCTCAACAAACAAAAGTTTTTAAATATAGGTATGTTAAACTATTTTCAATATTCAAATGCGCTTTTAGAAACAATAACTTTCATTCTTTCCATTCCGGGTCACATTTTTTTTAGCTTGGATAAACTTTTATTAAGAATTTGATTACCTTCTGAGATCTCCACATCCTTATTTTAAAAATTTAAGAAATCTATATTAACAAAGAATTATAAAAAAAATTGTGCAATAGCTCTTAAGTTAATCCAAGACTTCCCTTAAAAATTAAATAATTTTTGATGAAATATAATTAGTACAGTCGTTTAAGAATTATGATGGCCAAGAGGCAGATATTGGAGGTTGTTAAAATTAAAACATCATGTGCAGCCAAATTATGAATGAAAATTACTCGGGAGATTTCTCCCATATAATATGCGATCAATTAATATGTGAACAGCCCCTTTTTGGGAAAAGGAAAAAATCTCCCGGGGAATTTTTTATTCACAATTGGGCTGGTTATTTTTTATCATTATTTAAATTTTTGTCTGGCAATATAAATGTACAAAATTTTAAAAACTTATATAAAATGTTCTTTTTTCCTAAGATCGATGAATTTTTAGAGTATGGCAAAATGTAGGGAATTTTTTTTTTGTAGGGAAAAAGGGGATATTTTTTCGAAACATGTAGGGATTTCGTTAAATTTCTGCTGGCATCACTGTCCGCTATACAGAGAATACAATTCCGAAATTACCAAAGTGATATGCATTTAATTTCATTTGTTAACAAAATATGGAATACAACTTGAAAAACAGTAGTTTAAGTATGTATCGATGGTCTCAGGTGGAAAGGCCCTCTTAACTTGTATTTTTTACCAAACTTAGTTTTTCAGTGATTCCAATATATTTCACACAAATACACCTCGTCAAATAAATTTATTGCAATAGTGTAAAAAATAACGCTTTTACAAAGAAGTTGTACAAAGCAGTAATACAGGTTCTTTTATATTTTTACATTCTCCGGTAGTTTCAATTATTTGTGTTAGGGACTTTGACCAACGAACGGCATATAAATTAACAAAAATATACTTATGTAACACATAATAATATATGCATGTACATATATGTATATGTACCTACATATCGCTCCTTTAAGTAATATCTCAAAAAATGTGATTTTTGAGTTACGAATACAGAATTGTGAAAAAAATGAATACAAATATCCTGATTACTCACCTCTTAAGAGGTAAATATTTTTTTTATTTTTAAATTGATGTGTGTGTAATTTAAAAACTAAATTCGTTTACTACAGAATGCGGCTTTTTAATCATTAAAAACAAGGCGATACCGTTAAGGCAACTGATAATTTATGATATGTTTCCTCAGCATCTAACTCGATATGCACATTTAAAATGGAATTTATTTGGCACTAAGAGTATATAAAGGTTTTCATTATATTAAGGCGAAAATAAATTTAAAATTACCCAAAAATTGTAATAAAACCAAAAGGAAAAGACAAAGATTGCAAGGCAGTGCAATGTTTTTTCGGCATGTTACCAAATAAATTACGTGAAAATGAAATGCCAAAATTATGTGAGTGACAAAGAAGTGTAAAAATGCACCAAAAAATAAAAGAACCAACATAAAGAAAAATATTTTTTATTGTAAACTAAAGCTGCTTTTAATGCGTGACGTCACATCAGTTGAAGTTTTCTTGGCGGGAATAAATTAAAAGAAAAACTGTTTAAAATGCGGCTAAAAGTGAACAAAAAGACTATACAAATTAACAAAATAAAACATAATAAAACAGTTCAAAATGAAATAGGCTGTAGCGAATTGTATTTGTAACAATTCCAGGGCATGTGAAACTAGTTTTTCTTATTTCCAAGTGATGCTACAATTCAGAAGCAATGGGTAAAATTTTGTAGGCGAGGAAACAAAATAAAATAAAAAAATTGGTATTTTTTGCATAACATGAACTCTAAAATATGTATGTATGTATGTTTATAAAAATCTGTATTATTCCAAGGATTCGCTAAAACGTGGAACACCGTTCCATCAATAATACCGGCTTCAACTAAAAATACTAAATTGCACGAGGAATGAGCGCCAGGAATCGAAAAACGGCATTTAAATTTTTCCCCCAAGTATTCTTAAGCTCAATACACTTTTTTGCCACATAATATGAAACAGTGTCATCATATTTGATGTGAGACAGCTAAATTGAAAAGATTTGCAACTACTTTTATATAATAGCAGTAATGTTTTCGTGTCTTTCAGTCTATTTTTTTACATTACACCCTGCTGTGTACGAGGGCCTAACTTTAAATATTAAGGGCCATATTCATAAAAAATATTTTGTAATTGAAATGTATTTTAAGATATACTGCCAGCCATAAAAATTCAAAAATTTGGTTTTTGTTTTAAATGTAATCGTACGAAAGAAGGAATACGTGTGAGATCGTGGGCCTGGCATATAATTTTTAAACAATTTTTGCTTATAATACATTTCAAACCTAAATTATTTTTTATAAGTATTTGTTCTTTTGTTTAGGCGCTAGGTCATAAAATTTCTTTAAATAAAGCTGTTTTTTATATTTCATTTAATTTATGGTATAACATAATTTATGGTTTAAGAAAACATTAGTTTTATTTAAATAAATTTAGCAAAATAGAGCAAAAGAACAAATACTTACAAATTCTAAGGTCAGAGAAAATAATTAACATATTAAGTTTTATAGTATGTATGTATGTATATTCATATATTAATGTATGTATTAATTTCCTTTCTTTGTGGAGACATGATTTTCTGTGTTTCTTTGTTTATAATTAAACAAAAACGAAAAGGCAAGTTAAACAAAGGTTTCAATAATTTTCTTGCATTTTTAAAAAGCTATCAATATTAATAGTCAGTTTAAGCAAACTAAAACTAAAATTTTAATAATTATTGGTAGTTAATTTTTGTCAACACAGTCATTAACATGACTCAACAAAATATGCAAAGATTTAAACGCCTTGTTGCAAATAGGACACATATGCATTGCAACAGGAGGCGCGGGTGCAGACGCCGAAGGTGATGGTAAAACCTAGAAATAATAATTAATTAAAATTATAAGAAACCTTTACAAATATTTTCCGACGCTCACTAATATGGCTTACCCTTATGGGCCTTTGGGGATTATTGAAGTACGTTTGAGCAGCAGCTGAAGCGGCCGCTATTTGCGTGTCATTACTTGCAGCTTCTGCTAATCTTTTTTGAAAACCATTTGCTAGTTTTTGATGTTCTTCAATGAGTTCTTGATTTTTTTTTTGCAAAGATCGTAAGTCCTGAAGAATTCCTTGTTTTTCCTTAACAGCTGTTTCACGACTTTGCTTTTCCATTTCGAAGTCTGTTCGATGCACTTCATTTTGAGTTTCCAGCAATAAAATACGTTCTTTTTGTTCTTCAAACGCAAGTTGTAGTGATTTTATAGATATTTCTAATGTTTGCAGTTGTTGGTCTTTTTCTATATTTACGGCAGTAAGTTGAGTAACTTCGTCACGGGCTTTCTTGATTAACTCCTCAGCCGCTGTTAAATTAACTTTCAGGCAGTTTAACTCATCTATATAATGTTTTTGGACATCTTTTAGATCTAAATTAGAAGCCAGCATTTCAGATAATTGCCTTTGTAAATCTTTAATTTTAAGTTCATGTTCGCTATGTGTTATAAAAAGTTTATTGAACTGATCATATTGCTGTTCATTTTGATTTTGTAATACAAATTCAAAGGAGTTCTTGGGAAAGTGAAAAAATTGCGTATGAATAAAACAATAATAAATTTTGTAATTTGTTGTTAAATAGTTTTACCAGCTGCTGTTGTTCCAATTTAATTATTTGAGCTCTCATATTCTCGAGCAAAGCATTTTTCTCGGACATTCCTTGTATATTCTCTTCACGATCCTTTTTGTGAGCAATTTCTAAAGCCTGAAATTGCATTTGAAAATGACTTTCCATTTCCTTATTCTGCTTGCGCAACTGTAAGTGAAAATTAAAAAAGTTTCAAATAAAAATATGTTAAAAAATATAAACATGTATTTCTACTATAAATGATATGTAGATTTAAATTTTAAACAGAAAGTTATTTAATTAACAACAAGACTGCAGTAGAAAAAAGTTACGAAAATATTCAAAAGTATCCATCCATTTTGGTGCTGTCTAATTGTTTTGGTAATTTCATATCCTAGCGATAACACCTGCAAGACAATGGCCACCGATATTCACAGATGCTGTCGAGGGATCCCCAGTATAGTTACAGATCCTTCGCTTTCATACTGAGGCCAGACATATCTGCAAATCGCACCAGTCGCTTCGTTGGACCATTTTTGCTGTGCTACCCTAAATAATTGCCACTAAACGTGTAATTTTCAGTATTTAAACGGGACTTCCAATAGTTGGTCGAGATCCTGCTCTTGCAAATGGGTAACCTACTCTAGCTAGCTCGCCTCATACACATACAAAATCCAAAATGGAGTGTCTTGCCAAAACATGATGAAGCATTTAACTAAAACATCCTTACTATCGGCACGGGTTCGTTAATATTTCAGCTTGAATTATACTACATTCTTCATCAAATGGCATACAAACATATTTATATACATTATGCAATTACCTCTTCAATTTCTTTTTGACAATTTTCCAATTGCTGTTTATAATGCTCCTCCATAGTTTTCATTTTGTCTTTCCATTGCAAGGAATTATTATAGAACTGCTTCATAGTATTATTAGCTTTTTTTATTGTTGCTAAAACATAATAAGTACACATGGATATATATAATTATTTATGTTTAAACATCACAAAATTAGGCAAATATCAAACATTTGCAATATATACCTTTAAGATCGGAGTACTCGGTTACCATGTTTTGCAATTTAAGCACATCTTCTGCACAAGCCTCCATGGAAATGCTGGGAAACTGTGAATAGACACTAGTCTAAAATGAAAAGAAAACATAATATTATCTCCCTGATTATATAAATACATATCTACGAGTAATGTATATATTTTAATCTACGAGTTGAACAGCTTTAACGGAAGAAATTAATGTAGCCAATGCAAATATGTATGTTTATGTACATACATATGTCACTCACTATACATACAGTCGAAAACAAAAAGAAAATATGTAGTAATTGGAAAGTCACGTAAACGCATAGTTTTGGAACTATGCACCTCTGAAGTTTTCATAAATATGCGATTTCCACTACCTTTCTGAACGGTTATGGCAACCATTGGATATGCAAAATTTATTTTAACATTTATTTATTTTATTTTTTTATTCATTGTATGTAATACAAGTAGCCCCAAGGCCAATAAAAATATTACAAATATTAATTTAAAAACTATGAGCATTTCAAATTCAATTTAGCTTAATAATAAAATCAATAGAAATTTTAAACTAATGAAATTTAATAAAATAACATATTAACATCCTAACAAATCCCGCGTATTAAAAGTCAATAAGTTTAGGAATTCAATAAGATTAATGTGAAACCCAATAATTAGCTACTCAGATAGATAAATTATTAAAAAAAATTTAGAAGTAACCTCTTGACTCTAGCCAGAGGCAGGGCAAATGAACGTAACTCTCTTGGTATTGAGTTCCATAAACGAGCCGCTCTTACAACGAAAGAGTGCTCATAAACAGAGTAACAAATACGAGAAATCAATATTTGCTGATTTCTAAGGGATCTGGAGAATGATATCATCTGCACAATACTTAACGGACTTTGAGTTTTGATAATTTAATAAAGATAAATAAGTAGGCGAAATTTCAAATAATTCTCAAATGTACGATTTAGAAAATTTTTTAAGTAGTGAGATACATGAGCCCTTATTCTGAGACCATAAACAAATCTAATTACTTTATGCACACTGAATTTGATTTTGTTTATATTACCCAAATTACAGCCCGAGTAGACCTCAAGGCAATAGTTAACCTGAGACTTAAGTAAAGCTTGCGCAACAGTTCTAACATGCAACGGCAAAAAAAGGTTCAGGTGATACAATCTGCGTAAAGTATATTATCAATATGGGGCTCGAAACTCAATCCGTTATCAATAAGACACCTCATATTACTAACAATCTCAACCAATTAACTACATATCCTCAATTCAAAATCAGGGCTATAGTTTCTATTTGACCTAAAACTCTTTAGGTGCCAAAGCAGTTTTTACAAAATTTTATATCAAAATGTTATGAAAGTGTACTAGGTAAATAGTAAAAGTCTGCGCAAAACCACTTGGTTGTTTGTCAACACTGAAGACTATGCTGCAGAGTATATGATAATTGTGTATAAAATCTTATTATTGCACACTACACCATATAAAAATTCTAAGCGAGCGCACACAATAACAATACAACAAAAAAATTAAAGTGTGTTTGCTTTGTGTTTGGCCGATCAATAGCACGACCTGCCATTTATTCGTGTATTTGTTTATTCGTCAAGCAATGGTGGCTTGCAAAAATGTTATGTGTTACAGTAGTTTTTGTTGTTATTTGCAGTTTAAAAAAAGGCAGCAGCGTGATTGCTGTACATCACAGGCAATGTTGCCATTTTCTAAACTCCAAACAATTTTTAGTATATACATATGTAAAAATGTTTTTATTTTGGTGGAAATTTTGTGGTATTATTTTTTTGTTTTGTTTATCATATAAAATGTAACAAAAAGACTGAATTATAATTTTATTTTTAATGTATTATTTTTTTGTTTTGTTTTTTAGTTTAAGTTATTGAATTTTTTCTTAATAAAATTTTTATTTAAAAATTGTATTAAGCCTTTGATTTTTAAACATTTTGTTTTTTGTCTACACTAAAGACTATGCTGCAGTGTATATGATAGTAATGTAAAAATCTGATTATTGCACACTACACCATATAAAAAATCTAAGCGAGCGCACACAATAACAATACAACAAAAAAAATAAAGTGTGTTTTGTGTATACATGTATACATGTCATAACTGTGTTCAACTTGTTACTTATCAGCTACATATGTTCGCTCATTGTTTATTATTGTTGTTGGCACACATTGTGTGTGTCATGCAAAACAAGAAGTGCACTGAAGTATTTGCTAAAAAATAAAATGTCTTAAATAGCATTCAAGACAACATTTGCATTTGTTTACTAAATAGTTACATATGTATGTATGTAGTTTATTAAACTACATAAAAATGTAGTAAAAATTAAATTAAATAATACACACCATCTTCGCTAACTAAAGCTTACTTGCATAGACGACCTTTGGCCCATCGCAGATTTATTTGTTTATTGGTACATATTCTGCAAAGTGAATTTGCAGCATATGGTTGCACACAAAATGGCGCCAGTAACTAGTAACTATGTCCTTGATGTTATTAACAGTATTTTAAAAATGTTGTTGTGGCTGACTATACCCGACCGGTGCCTTCACATAGGAAGTAGCAACGTGGTTGTCAACGAAATCCCACAAAAGAACCGCAAGACTATACGGTTATCCGTGGCAAATCAGTCAACTTATTTGGAAATGCGTTGGCAAACCATGCATAAGCCTAACTTTATTTTTGTGTTGCTTACCTTTAAAACATCCGAGTTGACTTCTCCCATTATAAAACTAGCAGCTAAACTTTTTTGAGCCGAAATCGGCGGTGTTTTTCTAGAAGATAGTTCTTGATTTATTAACATAGACGATTTTTGTTCAATACTTTGCTCAGTGTATTGTTCGTGCTGTTTCTCAAGAGGAGATTTTAAAGCACAGTCCTCCAAGCTTAGTGGTATCATATTTTCTTCCACTTGAACCAGTGGTGATCTACTCCATAATTTACTCTCAGCCATTTCTTGTTCTTTAGCACCCGACATACCGTTTGTTTTCTTCATAGATTCAGCCATTTTGTTCGAAGAGTTTGTGGATCTTATTACACTTTCCGCCATTTGCGGCTCTATTTGGTAATTATTGGATTTTTGATTTTCAAGATTTTTTTGGGCATTTTCTAAATCACTTATCTGACTATTTTGCAAGGATGTAAATCGACTACCAGGCGTATCAGATTCCAATGATGACCCAATAGAAATGTCTCGGGATGAAACGCCATCATTTTCCAAAGATGACATGGGAGAAGAACCCAATATTACAAATGATTCTTCGTCAGACATTGTTTAGTAAAGTTTATATTTTTTATCGCACAGAAAAGACTAAAAAAACAAATTTACTAATACAAAATTTCTTTATTTATATTTTTCTCGGGGGATACCCTCTTTAGATTATATTACTAACCTTGTATTCTTTGCTTAAATTTCTATTGCATTTATTTTTATTTCGTCTTACAATTATTTGGTTTACAAGTACTTTTTATGCTTTATTACATGATCGTTCTTTTCTACAAAGTACACAAAATATTAGTTTTCTTTATTTTGCAACTGCAAAACTCGTTATCAATTTTTGTAAAACAAACATGCACGTACTAACAAACTCTTCAAATATATGCGTATTTCATATTTTAATGTTTTAGAAGTATTTTCTTGTAAAAGAAATATAGAAGAGTAAACACAAAAAGGGTAAAAAACAGAGTTGTCAACTTTTGAATTTAAAAAAACACTATAACCAAGAAAAAAACGTGTATTATATTCCAAAATAAAGCACTAAATTAAAAAAAAGTTTTGCATTATTTTTCTTCTTGAATTTATGTGGGAAAAGTAAAAGTTACTTTTTACATTACTTCAAAACATTATCGGATCTCTAAGGAAGTTAAGGGTTCCTTAATTGAAGACACTTACTATATTTCGTTAAAAAATATGGCCTTTTAAACCGTCGTCGAAAGTGTTAGAAACTTTTCTTATATATCGCTCCTTTATTGCAAAGTAGTCATATCTCGAAAAACGCGATTTTTGAGCTAAGAAATTAATGATTTAAAAATTAAGACAAATATCTTGTTTACTCACCTCTTGAGGGGTGAAGGGGGAATCGGCACCAATTTACATGATTTTTTGAGTAATGTTATACTCTCTCTTACGGTTGCTATGAATAATATGGTTCGCTAAGGCTAGTAATATGTATACTTTTAAGCAGAGTTATAATTAATATTAAAATTTCAGCATAATGTTCATTGGCATTCAAGTTCACATTTCCAATCATTTTGGGGTCCCTTTAGAAAATGTAAAAATCTTTTTCATCATGTTAATTCACGACTTGGTGCAACTAAACATATAATAATATAATCATAATATAAATTTTCTTCGTTAATATTTTAAAAATCACTAAAAATATAATAAAAGCACTGAGTTGACAGCTATGGTACAATATAATGATGACCAAGGGCTGCCACATTGATAAGATTCATAAATTTAAAATTTTTTAGTACAAGGGTGCGCGAAGATGCGCGGGAAACATAATGGCAGAAAAAGCTACGTTGCCGTTTTCTTACTTTTAGGTTGAGATGAGATCGTGAGTAGCTTTCCAGTACGGTTACGTTATTGTTATTGCAATATTGTCCTTCGATCTCATATAGATTAATTTCATTACCTCATTTCTGAACTAAGAGATGAAATTGATTGATTGACAAAATTTGCAATTTCTATACAATAATAAATAGTACACACATAATTGCAACAGTGTTATATCTATATAATAAAATTTAATAAAGGACATTCAGAATATAACTCAATAATTATTAAATAAAAGCTTAAACAATTTTTAATCTATATGACAATTTTAAACAGGATTATGTATACGTTAATGAGTATCGAACACAGTTATAGTGTCAGGCTACGATCACTTTACTTGTGTATATGAGCGTGTATCACATTAGATATCGTTTAAGAATAATGAAGATCCACCAATGAGAACTGAGGGATAAAAATGTCCTTCAAACCAACTGAATAAGGTGTTACGGAGCATGCAAAGATAACTGTTATACTCTATGTGGCCTTCTATGCTCAGCCTGCTAGATGATGCCATCTTGAGAATTCCCAAGATGTGTTGAAGCACTGAATCATCGTATCTTAGCGAGAGAACCCTCTTGGTTAACAACTTCAAGGTCAAAGCAACTCAACTTTAAATTTCAAGAAGTGCAATTACGGAACTATATGACTACGTTCTCGACGCTGCTTACATTTTCAACATTTGCCAAAGAGTTAGTCTTTTCTGCAATTGTCACTATAGAATTTGCTGGGACGAGAAGAGGGCAAATATATTTCTTTACCACTGTGCTGTAACTATCGAAATCGATTGAATTATTTCCTGTACTAGGAAAAGAACATCATACGCTCTCTCTTTGTTTACAATACGCTTTAAATTTAAATCTTTAAATTTTACATTTTATCAATACATTTAACAATGACTTACCAAAGGCTTTTAACAAATTTCATTATATACAGAATTTCTTACAAAATCATTTTATTTTTAACTATAAAATCTTGTGCTAAAATTATTTAAAACTAAAAGTAATATACACTTAAAATTATCTGCCTCTTCTGGCATACGAAGCACGGTAACGAAAAACAGGCCTAAAAACATTCACCTCGGCTAACTCCATATCATAGTCCTTGTCGGCAAATTCATTTGCGTTTTCTAGTAGCGTACTCTCTGCCAATGAGGTCAAATCTCTTTTGTATAACTGTCTGATCAAGGGAGAATTTGTTTGCAAAACAACAACCGGATTTACACCAAAATCCAAAGGAGCTGCAGAATTTAAGCACACTGTTGTTAACAGGACCAACACAATAACGAACGTGGGATGCATGCTGTGAAAAAAAAAATATTAATATATTATAAAGTGCTCTCTGATTGTATAAAAATTATGTAGGTATTTTTTTTAAATCTTTTATCGGAAAATTGTGTACAAAACATTTCCACGACTGCGTTGTAAGGTCAACAATGTAAGAAAAGTAAAATCTGATCCGTCTTTGTCTATAATATTCTCTATGAATTGTTAATACTAGTAGCTTACTTTACTTACTTTATATAAGTATTTCTCTGTATTTTCAATTAATTTTAATAAAAACACTTTAATCACTTTAATTGTTGCCTGAGAACTTTGGCTTCGCTTAATATATTAAAAAATCAATAAACTAACTTTCTTTTGTTAAATCACTCAGTGCAATGTTAGATTTTTGTAAAATTCATTTAGCTTTTATATGTTAAATGGAAAATAATAACTGAATGGTATTACAATAATAAAATCAAATAATTCTACGAGTAACACCTTTTCTATTGCGAAATAAATGCAGTTGTAGTTTCAGGAACACGCACTTTTTGTCATGCTTCTAATAAACGGTGCTAATTAATAATGCACTGCTGTTTGGAATCGAATACAAAAACAAATGGGAATATTTTCGTCGTAATACGAATTCGATGTGAGCTTCTTCACAACAATTATGTATGTTTAAAAAGAATATATAAAATTACTAAATTATCATCATCAGAGATTTTCTGTTGATCAGACTGCAAATAAATCGAATGTTCACTTCAGATAGCATTTAATAACCTCTCTTGGTAATTAGTTGTGGCATACAGAATTTATACATACTTAGAGCTTTAGTCCATAGTCGCCTGTAAATGAAGATATTATTATTTTTTCAATCTGGGAGAGAACTAAACATTTGGTAAACATTTTTAATGCAGATACTTATGTCTCGCACACATTCATAATCTCTCTCAAATTTACTACACATGTATTCTGTTAAATATGTATCTGTTTTTCAAAATTTGTTTACTGTGTGACGCACACACTCTCAAATTTCAGCTATTCCGTTAATGGTACCTGTTTATTGTGCCATATTTTTCAGCTACACGTATACGTTGTCGGCAATGATCATGATATAAAAACAAGGTAATCCCGTTACTAGAACAAAAACTTTTATATTTTCTGACTTTCAAACAAATTCCATACATAACAAATATTGTTTACGTTTTTATTCTTATTGAATTTGACATTCAGGAAATATATATATATATATATAGATGAAAATTCAAAAATTTTTATTTATTTTAATTTGACGAGCAACTATTTTCGTCGTCTCCAGTTGTGATTGGCAAAAATAATCTCAGTTGCTTTATGATTAAAGTGATGACTCATTTTATATATCATTTAATATTAGCAACGCTTAACAGTTTAATGGAACGTAAAGGTGGAGGTATTTAGCAACTCGTGCACAACTTTTAGTTTTTTTGTGCCAACAAGACGCTTACACATAAGCAATGATTGACGGGTTTATTTGATCGTATCCAGGCAAATAATAATATTAATATGTAATCTCCTTTCGCGTTATTTATCTAAGTCACAGTGTGGCAACTCAGTTAAGTTCAGTTGTGTCTCATTTAACAACACATGGCAACGACGTAGCACAATTAGTATTCATTATTTGACCGTTAAACTTAAAACCTTAATTTTCAATCCACCGCCACAACAATACGGACAACTTTTGTTTGGAAGGACCAATTTTGCTCATTTTATAGTAAATATTTGCAAGTGCGTCACTAATCGCATGTGATTTTAAAATGTAAATCATACTCTGTTTATTATGCAAAAATAAAAAAGTGTGCCTCTAGCTTCATTCACTCATCTGAGCAATTTAAATTTTTTGAAAAAATATTTACTTTGAATGATTAACACATGCTAGGTATAAAGATTGCGGAAAAAACGTGAATGAAATATTTGTTTAAAAATAGTTTTGGAAAATATATATTATTTTTTTTCTACTTGGTCTTTATGCGTCATTGAAACATCATTCCCACAAAAACAGTTTGTTTTAATTTTCAATTAATAACAATAATTATTATCGTTAATATATACATACTTACAAAGTTTTATAGAGCCCCTTGTATAGGATGTTTCATTATGGGCATAGTAAAATTATCACAGGTAATAGCGATTCTATAACTAATTACAACACCAAAAAACACACGCATATTGTTGGTAAAAACGTACAAGGTTTATGACAAAATCTATTAGCTGTGTGACGCACACATTCTCAAATTTAATAAGTCAGCTGTGCTGGTATTCTTGTACCATGATTATGGGTTAATTTCTAATATATATATTTTTTTACAGTCGTTAAGCGGCACTGGGCTGAAGAACTAGAGTTGTGCAAAATCGTTCCTTTTGTGGAATCGTTCCGACCGATCCGAAAGATGAAAGGAACTAGGTCGTTCCTTTCGTTTATCGTTCCTTTTTTTACTTTGAACTGTGTAGGAACGAGGAACGAGTGAAATTGTCTGTCGCTCCTAAAAACGTCAACAAACATTTGTTATTGTTTGTTTTCATTTATTGGATATAATAAAAAAGTTCTACAAGTGCTTTCGTAAAATATTTGTAAAAAATTATAACTGTTATAAAAGAAATTGTAAATATAATATTGTCCATTGTCTTCAACATTGATCTCTATACAAAAAGTCAACCTTGTTCTAAGTGTAGAGAATATGTAAACGAAATAATTATAGCAAACAGTCTTGAAGAGTCAGCAATTTGTTTTTTATACTGCTTTTGACATTTATCAGAACAAGTTAATGATTGCTCAAGACAGTTTGCATTTCCGGAACGAGGAACGATTAAAAAGGAACGTTTGGATCGGTCCGAATCGTTCCAATTAGGGAATCGTTCAATGGAACTAGGTCGTTCCGGAACGACACAACTCTATGAAGAACAGCTCTCGCGTCATCGTAATTATTTCTTAAGGGCGGTCAGGCTTGCGTGTGTTGTTTGGCCTTCGAGAGTTTTTTGTATCGCTCGCACTGGTTGACTGATTTGTCACGGATAACCGTATTGTCTTGCGGTTCTAATAAATAAATAAATATGTTTTTTTTTAACAATAGAGCTGCTTCGTGCTGTTTTACTTACGAAGTGTACGAATAGTATGGAAAAGATTCCTGTGGTATCTACTACAACTTGGCCAAAGTCTAAAAGCGAACATATTCGCATTATCGAAAATAAAATATTTTTAACAACAAATTAATCACTAAAATTACAAAAAAGACAAACCTAAAAAAATAAATTAAGTGCAAAAATTATCAAAATTAAAAAAAAAAATTTGCTATCAAGGAAAATTTCTAACGAAACTTCTAGAAAAAATGTTGAAAACGCAAAATACATGATTTGGAATTGGCTAAAAATCACTAAAACTAAAAATAACGACAAAAACACGAAAAAATCAATTGAGGTCATAAATCCAAGTCTCAAATCGGAAAAAAGCTTCAAAGCTTCTCTTAAACTGTAACTAGTGTAAATTTATAATAATAAAGTTGTTGACAACTTTTCAATAGAAACGTAAAGATTTCCCTATCGATATTCTACAGGCCGCTTTTTTGTGCTGACTTACTGGTGTATTCACCGAAATTTTTAACTTAAAAAAATATTTATCTAACTTATTGCGGTTAAGCAGAGTACCTCAAAATATTTAATTTTCTTACAAAATTCAAAAGTATATTCAATTTTAACGAACATAAAAATACAGCGATGATTAAGCACAGTTTAATCAACCGTGTGTGCACTAAATTATACCACAACGATACTAGAATTGAAAATAACGGAAATGTAACATTCCGGAAAGTTCTATAAACAGCAAAGAGAATTTGCAAAATTGAATGAAAAATTTTCAACGCCATCGATTAATACGAGTATGAAATTACAATATGTTGTTCGAATTTATTCATGATCCACATGATCTATGAGTATGCAGAGGAAACTCCACTGTAATAAAAGCTGGCAACATAACTGGCAATTCTAATTAAAATTTATGACAAACAATCTAGATCCTCCTCGAACCGCCTCGAAAAAAGAATCGGCCAGAACAGCTTCTGTTGCTATATAAGAAATTCCTGTCTAACCTTAGGGGTCAGATGTGTAAAAGCGATAGAAGCGTAAA
This sequence comes from Gymnocheta viridis, assembly GCA_956483585.1. Classification (NCBI taxonomy): domain Eukaryota; kingdom Metazoa; phylum Arthropoda; class Insecta; order Diptera; family Tachinidae; genus Gymnocheta; species Gymnocheta viridis. The sequence goes on along the minus strand of OY101443.1, from coordinate 61,998,980 downwards.
CATCTCCAAGCGGAGAAAAATTACTTCGATTTTTTAAAATAGTGTGAGAAATTAAATAAACAGCGTTAAGCAAAAACCTAAAAGAATCCGAGCAAGTAAACGTTTTCAAAAAAGGCGAAAGACAGAATAAGTAGTGAAAACTAAAACTGCTTGACGAAAGAAGAGAAGTATGTACATATATATGTGTTTTTGTATGTCGTGTATTATTATTTATTGAATGACTAGGATGAGTCGGATGCTGAGGAGGTGTTTTGTGGCATCGAAAATGTGTACAAAAAGTAGTCAAATTTAATATTTCTGTCTTTCCAAATAGTACTCGAACCTTAAGCTCACCAAAAATATGTTCATATGAATATTTTATAACCGGTAAGACGTGTTTTTACCAAGACCCGTATTCGAAATCATGATAAAAACTATTTTAGATAGGATATGCCCGAATGTAAAGATATCTAAACACATACCTGTGTACATCTATCATAAATATTTAATTTTATTTGATCTTACTTTCTTACAATTATTTCGATTGCAATTGAGCTCTCGTTATATATACGTTTCAAATAGATTTAACTAAAATTTCAATAAAAAAAACAATTAGAGTTTACAAAAATTATGGTTATTTATTGGTACATTTTAAACATATTTTTATACATTTACAAACAGATTCAGTATAAAATTTCACATTCGATATATGAAATTGAAAAAATATATTGAAATTATAAATCGGAAGACTTAATATAAAATAATATAAAATTAATTATTAATTAAGTTAATGAAATTAAGTTTGTAATAATCGAAGCCAAGATTATAAATGGAAGAAATTTTTGTTAAAGTTCAAAATTAATTAAATAATATTTACTACATAAATTGGAGTTTTCTTCTTTAATTTAATTGTTGTTTTTGATTTTTTTTCCTTAAAAATTAAGAAACCATTTTAGGATATTTTTATTATACAATCAGTGACAAAAATGGAGGGAATTTTAGTATTTGAAATTAAAATTTTTATTTATTTGCTCTTTATTTCAGGCTCCAGGTCATACAATTTATTTAAATAGTGTTACAGGACCGGTTGACATGGCGAGGTTTCCGACTAACTCTTATCTTTGCTCAGGAGGTTCCAACCCTTCCCGCCATTCGCGTATCCTAACACAAAACATTCGTTATATTTTTCCTTACACAAATAAAACTCTACCTTTACTATACCACATGACACAACACCCAGAGACAGATGTTAGTCCCTGTTAATGCCCTCCCTACCTTGTCGCGAAACAGTCCAAGAAATCATATTCCAGCGACCCTCCTTTGACCAGATTACTACCCTCCTTACCTCTTCATCATCGCCCGTATCTTCAATTAATTAAGCAGACATCTATTCGATTCCTTACTTAAATTATTTACATATTTTATTTAAACTTCTCTTCATACTTAATCTAATAATTATTTTTATATATATATATTTTTTTTATATTTTTGTTCTACTTAAATACTTCAATAAAAAGATACTTTATAATATTTTTTCCTAATTTTCTGTTTTTTTTTCTTAATATTTATATACAATTCTTGTTCTATTATTTAAATTTTTCTTATTTTTACGCGTTATTAGGTTTTAATTATTTTTATATAAATATATAATTTGCAAAACTTTGTTTCTTTCGTTTTTACCTCAAATCAAACCACATTAATCTTTTCCCGCTTTAATTCTCTATTGTAATAGCTTCTTAATTCCAATCTACCCTGAAGGAGCTCCCTACGGTTAGTTTTACAAAAATCTCTTTTATTTTACTTGATTTCAATTCCTCTTTACGGTACAAAAAAAATCCATTTGATTTGAGTCTTTAATATTTGCTTTTTGTTCTGATTAACAAAAAGGAAATATAACTCACGAACACCCTCTCCCGGAATCCCAGGTAACTTTAATCAATAACGCAAAAAAATATGAAGCAAAGAAAAATCCTAACCTACTTCAGGGGATAACCCTAAAATTAATATATACCTATACCTAAAAACACATTCCACTTACTACATAAAGATCAACTAACTACAATACTTAAAATTCAAATAAATACATAATTATACATAAATAATAATAATATAATGTAATAAATAATTTAATTTTTTTTTATTGGTTTTTTATTCTAAATTTTTTCTTGAATTATTTTTTTAAAAATTTTTGCTCGTCTTTGTTTTTTTTTCTTTTCTTGCCACAGCTTTTACCGGATATCTGTACTTAAGTATTCACAAAAAAATTGTTTACCTGGCTACCAAGTAGGAAGTTCTTTTGGCTTACGGTGTTCTCTTCTTTCCTATGAACGGACCTTCTCCTTGCCAGACTCTTTCCTTTGCATCCACTTCACTTGCTGTAGCCAGCTATCAATATAATATTTTATTATTATGACATTCAATACATAATCTGATTTTTTTTTTCTTACGTATCGTTTTTTCTTTATTTTCTTAAAATTTTTTTTATTTTTTTGTTTAAGACTATCCTGAACTAGAGGATCTACAGACTTGGGGTTTTCTTCTCACACTTTTCCTTCTTTTTTTTTCAAAAATGTTCCGGGCACCAAAAATTTACATATGTATATGTCTATATAAAATATAATTATTTCCTTTATTTTTACTTTTTTTTTTTTACTTTGATATTTTATTTTTCTTCACTTTACTTCCTTCTGAACACTTTGATAACTTTTTGACTTCTGTGCTATCTGCCTGATTTATTATTCTATCGACCTGTACTATTTCCCATCGCTTTCCAAATTTTCCACGACCACAACTCCCGCGTCAATTCGTCCATCTTTTATTTACTGACTATTCTAGACTTTTTTTCTCTAGCGCGAAAAATCAGGTTTTCAGGTTTTTGTCTGATTATTAACCGTTTTCTTTTCTTAATTATTCTAGAAAAATTATTTGTTTTTTTTCGCTTTCCTTGGACTATGTTTTTCTGTTATGCGTAATTGTCCGCTACCGTCATCTACTATCGCTCACTCTATCCTCCTTACATTTTATTGTAACAGGGTCGCAAGAAAACAGAACGGTTTAAATTTCATTCATTATACCTATCTTTACATTTATTCTTTTCAATATAACCGTTTTAATGTCCTCTCGTAGGTACTGTTTTTGAATGAAATGAGCATCCCTGTTTCCATATACGTTCCACTAACAAAACTTATAGCAATACTGCCGTAGTGGCAACTGTATCAATTGTAAATAAAAACAACACAATCTGACAGCAGCTCATACACACACACACCAGAAATCAAAGGAAAATAAAACTATTTATGCATAGCTGAACAGGGTTTTGTTTATTATCTTCTCATCCCTAAAGGTTTGTAATTTTCTAAGAAAAAAACATATTGCCCAAAACAAAAAAAAATCTATCAACACACGAATGATCTAAGGTGGTATTAGGTACTCATTGGCATGCAGGCACGTTGTGGTCATTTGTTGAACTCCATCCCGCAACAATAGCACTATTTTTATGTTTTATTAAATTTTTTGTATGAATTTTAGCGAATTTCTTTTTTCTTTTTTTTTCGATATTTCGAGTTCCCTCGGTGCTCTTCTTCAAATAAGACAATATCTTTGTGCTTTTATTTTTAATGTTTACGTTTTTTGTTACTGTATAAAAAAAACAATTTTTATTTACAAATAATGTATACAAATATTTTTTTTGTTTTTTGTATTTGGTTTTATTATAGTTTTTCCTGAAGAAGAGCATCGAGGGAACTAGAAATATCGAAAAAAAGAAAAAAATAAATTAACTAAAATTTATATCAAAAATTAAAAAAAAAAGTTTTATTTAAATAATTTGTATGACCTAGGCCCAATAATTGACTACTCATTGAAGTGTCATTTATCTTTAAATGCCACTTAAGTACCAATTTAATTTTTTCAGTACAAAATTATGTGACATTTAAATGACCATTCTTCTGCATTTAAAGTCCATTTAAGTTTTGCACACATACATACACAAACATATGTTTTTGCTTGCGTGTTGGTGTTTCGCGCAACAAAGTAAACAAAAAATTTGCGGCCATTGAAAAATCAACATCTTTTGGAGTGAATTTTGGACTTCTTTTATTAATATTATTCTTTGTTATGGTTTTTAAAATTGTTTTAAACTTTTAAAACATTGCAGCAACCTATCATTGTTATTATTTTCAGCCTGAAAAAGAATCCACATTAGAAATTTTTCTTTAATTTTGTCCAACAGCTGTTTCTCTAAGAAAATTGAGAGAATTTCGTGAGGCTGCCATATTTTTATCGTAATTAAATACAAACAATAATTTCACACTGAAAAACTCAAACTGTATTTAAATCCAGCTTAAATTTAAGTGGCAATTAGCTAAATGGCATTTAAATGCGAAGTCAATTATTGGCCCCTAGACCCTGAAATAAAGAACAAATAATTACAAATTTTAAGGTCGAAAAAAATAATTAACATATTAAAATATTTATACAATTTTCCGAGCTCTCGAAAGATTTTGCAGAATATATTACACAGCGGGGGGTAACAAAGAGAATTGGAAACAGTTGGAAGGAATACTTATACTTTAGGTAATTTACATATATTATCCGAGTTGTGATTTTGTAAAGATTGCTCAAATCGGAAAAGATCCCACACTTGAAACAAATTTTGTATATAACACTTCATTTAGCCAGCTAACTTAAGCTTCGCGCAAAATTTATGTTAAAGCAGAAGTTTACACTTTTTTCGATAAAGGCACACACATTAGTTTTTTTTTACTGCAACACAATCCGATCGGAAAAGCTTTTTGCCGCTGACTGTAATATAAATACTTTTTTTCAACAAAAACAATTCATTTATATTTATAGACAAGTAGAAATTTCAATTCTTTTACTTTCTTAAATATTATTATTTGCTAAATAAGTTGAAATTCTAATACATAAATACTTTATCTTTTTTTGATTGTTGTGGTTGTTATAGGTATATAACACACACATATTTTATATATTTATTAAATATACTTATATATAAAAATTTACCTTAAAATCTATAGAAAAATTGTATTTTTATAAAATGTTGGTTCCATGTTGTTTCATCATGTTTTATCATTGATTTTCTTTGTAATTTTTGTTCTACGAAATTTTCAGGTTGCTTCGTAAATGACTAAGAAGAGCTTAAACTTAAAGCTTTACTATATTGGAAGCAGTTTGCAAAAAAAGCTCAAAGCTGTCTGTTACTTAATAAAAACAGCTTTAACTATATAATCTTTTATAAAGCTTTTGACTTTAGCTTAACTACGTATTATTTCATCAATATAGCAAATTAGAGACTTTTGAAACTCTATAGATTAATAAATTGCATTTTTGTAAATTATAAGATTTCGGCCAATCTCTGTTCACAATTGAACATAGGATAAGTTATATAAAGATTATTTACTATAACTTGAATTAAGGTCATCATAATCTTTCTTTAATAAGCTTTACGTATTTTGCTAGTAGTTTCACACTTTAGAATAGCTTTCATGAATGAATATAAAATATATAGCTTTTTTATTGCAATAAAAAAAAAGAAAAATACTAATGTGTTAAAGATTTTATTTTGTTTTTCTTTCAAACTAAATTGATAGTTTGATTATGGATAGTAACCAAACTTTAGTTGCGTTGCCAGTCGACAACTAGAAATCTATGGTTGCCAGAAATTTACAACTCTAATTGCCAGTTACTATTCGTAATATCGTTTTCAACAACTAGCAATCCAACACAGGCTTGGTTGCTATTCATAATTGACCCCTAAGCTTCTGAAAGCTTTCTTTTTAAACTGTAACCAAGAAAAATTAGATGATTTTCCTTAGAATGTAACTTTTGTTAAAGTTGCGATTTAAAGCTTTAAGCTCTTTTTAATCAATTATACATACACCTTAAATTTTGTTTTATAATTTTTACACAAATTTTAATAAATTAACAGCAGTAATGTTTATATATAATGTTAGGGTTGTTGTTGGTTTATTTTTTATTTCTTAAATTAAATTTGATTTAATTTTGATTATCAGGCTTTAAGTTAAATATTCTTTCAATAAATATTTATTTAATATAATTAATTTAAATATTTTTTACAACTTTAATACATAATTCTCTTTAAAGCTAAAAAAAAACAAATTTTAACCAAAAAAAACCGTAAATATTTTACAAATATTTTTATTTAAATTGTTTAAATGACATACATATTTGTAAATTATTGTTTTAGCTTTTTATTATTTATTAACTGAATATTAATCTGTTATTTATTGAATATTTCAAATAGCTTGTGTATAGAAATGCTTTTCTCCTTTTTTATATAAATTAACATATTTTAAATAATAAATTACAATTCGATTTTTATTTTTGTTTTTTTTTGGTTTAATTTCCTGTATAATTTGTTTTGTTTCATTTCATTTTGCTAAAAAAATAAATAAGAATTTTGCAGTATATTTTACAAAACCTGTAAATTTTCACAATGCTTAAATTTGGAATCTTCCTTTCCCAAAATCCATGTTAGCATTTGTCTCGCTTTCATGCTGGCCATCATTACGCTGCGACTCTTATACCAGTGGGCCGGAGAGGGTGATGTGTCACGATGACCCTGTAGTCAAAGAAAATCACATTGATTTGATTTGATTAATTGCTTTTTAATTACAAATGTTCACATCACATATTGTGTGGTTTTAGTTAATATTTTCAGAGAAAAGCTTTATGTTTTTTTTAATGATGGAAATATATACAATTAAAGTGCAACATAATGAAAAATTCAAAACTGTGTTTGTTGTATGATGAATGAGGAGGGGTGGATATAAACATTTAATATAATCCTATTGTTTTGATTATGGAATCCAGTATCCAGATAGACATAGAAGGGCAAACATTCATTAGAACATTGAGATATTATTTAGGACAAACAGTGTATATACATTTATAAAATAATATACATTAAACACACATACACAAATATTGGAAAATTGGGTTAGGAAAATTATTTTTTTCATATCATAACATACTTATTTATGCAAAAAAGTGTTCATTTTAAAAAAAGATGCATTAAGGTTTTAATAACTCTTGATGGAAAATATAGAATTATTAGTTTACATTAATCGACCATATTCGAGCTATAATTAATTAGATATTAAGCATTTACATAAACGAATTTCTTCCTGATTAAAGCAAAACTGTCATGAACATACATATACTCGTACATTCATATTTAATACTCAATTGTTTAATTGTTTCAATTCCGATCTCTTTTTCTTTTTCAACTTCACTCATTTGACGAGAAAAAATCTTATTACTCATATAAATATGTATGTACTCTTAAACACTCTCATTGCTTTGGTTATGTTTCTACGTGTGTATTTTTAGCATTTGCAGTAGTGTCAACTTTAGAAGCCTTTTATTCTTTTAATACTGAACCGATTTAAATAATATATAGTCGGGCCACTAAACCTCAACAATGTCTACCATTTCGTAAAAGAATTAAGAAAATCGGTTGGCAAGCAAATGAGCAGAAGGGAAGCAAAAAATTTGTCTTTGCCTATTTATATAAAAGATACATTGATTATAAAATACAACAAACAGTATATAAATTTCTCCATTTGGAATGGAATTTGGGAAATGTTTCTAAACGAGCCCAGTTAAAATATGTGGAACTTTTCTTTGAGTCATTTTGGCTAATTATAAGTCACTGAGTCAGGTGGTCCAAATACAAGCACGAGTATGTTTTCAATAACTAAATGAGCTACATATGCTTAACTTATTTTGGACATATAGGGTTTTATTGGAAATAATAAATATTCCCATTATTTATGCTTTATGGTTTCATTCATTTGCCGCTGCTGGCCTAGCTGTAACTTATCCAGCCACTCCAACGCTCCGAGACTTTGTTGAAGGTTTATGGTTCTATATCACGAATGTTTCGGACTATATTAGCCTTCAGCGATGTGGATTGTTTCTGGATAGTTTGCATAGCATGGACCAGTACGTGGGATGCTGTTAAAAATGTTAAACCGCAAGCCCAAGGCGACCAATTGACATCGCCAAGACAGCTGATAACACAATTACCGAACTTTGGGCGTAAAAGATCGATTGTTTGGTGAGCTGTGTGATATGGTGTGCCATCCTAATTAAACCAAACATTATCGAAGTTCATATCTTCCACTTTAGGACATAAAAAGGTTCGTATTCATGGCTCTGCGGCGTACCACGTTCAATGAACTGTCGTTTCCAGCAGCATTTGAAGGCTACTCGACGTTCTTGGATTGAGTTCGGCCACAGCAGCCACACACTCGTTGGTACCGTACGAAGATGGAGATGATGGGTGTTGTCCACTACCAAGCCAGTCTCACGAATAAAGTATTTAAAACCCCGAACCGAAAATCGGGGTTTGCTCGAATAATATGACAGGCCGGGTTTTTTGGTGCCGCCTTACCGGCCTTTTCACCGAAAATAATTTTGAAGTTTATTAAAAAAAAAATGTTTTAGCTTTCCTTTGAACCAGGATACCTCAAACAATTTAGTGCGATAATATGAAAAACGGAAAAAAATTTTGTTGACTCAGAGTTTTCTGCAACAATTTCATATTTATTTACATATTGTATTTAAAGGATCTTCTAGAGTTTATAAAAGGGGTTTCTTAAATACATAATGATATATAAAAACAAAACAAAACGAGGGGATTTTATTGATATAAGTACATATGTACGTTATTAAAATTTCACAACTAAGATATTAAAAATTATTCGTATTAAAGGGAATTTGTTAAATAAGTCTTAAAAACATAATTATTCGATATACAATTGCACAACAATTTCAAGGGATCAAGCGTTTTAGTTGGAGTTTTGTTAGATTATAATAAAAGACATCTACTCACCGTCACTTCGGAATTTTTATCATTTAAAGACTTTTCCCCTTGATCAAAATCATAATTTTTATTATGACAATTATTGTCGTTATTCGAATTGTCTTTTGGTTTATCTTTAGATTTATTTTTCAATTTTTTCGTTTTAGGCTAAAGTGAACAATAATAATGAGATGAGAGAAATTAGGTGTGAAAATTAAAAAAAAAATTAAATTAGCATTAAATAAGCAGATGCTTATATCAAGTTCGAATCATATGTGAAGGCCAATTTAAAAAAAAATATATATAAAAAAGAAAAAAAAAACATATTGTTTAAGTGTTTTTGTATCAAAGTTTGAAAGAAATAGTGAGAAATAAGCCAGTGTTAGAAATATTAAGTGTAAAAATTTTAGTTTATGAAAAGAATTTAGCTTTTTTCAGCGTTTAAAGCTACCAACCTGCAATATATTCTGTTCTTTTTTCAAGCGTATTTGCGTTAAGGTTCCTGCTAATAATTCATCGCAGTTGTGATTTATGCCCACCGAAACTTCAATAAATTTGGCACCAAATGTACAGGCTAAACATTTGCCATCTGAGTGAGATAAAGAAAAGATTTACAAAAGTTTAAGAAACAAAATGCTTATTAAGTATGTCGTTATTTAATTAATCAAATCATATTCAAGTATTTTTTTTTGGCGTTCTTACCCTGGGCGGAAACGGCACGTGACCTCGCCAAATCAATTTTATTTGCCACCAATATAATTGGCCTTGTTCTAATTAAATCCATGTCTTGTAGACGTGACAAAATCTGTTTAGCTCGCGTAAATGATTCTTTGTCTACGCAGGAGTACACAACCAAAAAAGCATCAGCCTTTTCAAGTTCATCCTTCTTGTGTTAAAGTTTTTTGTTTTCGTTTTTGTTTTTGTTTATTTTATTTATTTTTATTTTATGGAATATGAAATGAGATGAAAATAGAAAGCACAATTAAGTTAACAGATATTAATTTCTTAGTACAGATTATGTGAAATAAAAATAAAGAAGAACACCACTGATTGCGGAAATCTTCCAGATGGCCAGATTTATGTAAATGAAATCTTTAGCCAAATAGCGCACAGTGGCACGAGCTTAGATTTATCAAGTTTTGATACATTCTCAAAAGTGACTTTCTTTACTTAGTGGTTACACGATCAAGTTTTGCCTTTCATGTTTCAATACACTCACACTAATAATTTTGAATTCTCAGCTGAGTCCAATTATCATGACGAATTTTTAATTTTTTTTAGAAATATTCTGCGCCATAATTTTTGGTTTGTTTTTTACAAATATTCTGATCACAATTTAAAACTACTAATTAAAATAAACTAATAAAATATATTTGCGCATAAAAGTAATAAGTGTAATAATGTTATGCGATTTGTAGAGCAACCATTTGACGCTGTTTTCTTGACAATGATATCTGGAATAATAAAATTGCTTTGAAATTACGTGCAGCCTACGTCGCAAATACTAATAATTCAAATGAATTTTGATAAGTAGTATGTATGTATGAAAAACTTGAGAGAAAATTTTGATCATGTGGCTGTAGGTTTGAAAAGGTATATTTCTTGAAAAGTTGCTAAAGTTTATAAAGATATTTTTTTAAATAGGTATATATATATTTTTTAATAAGTCGAACTCGAAGTTTTTTTTCGAATAATGCTAATTCGAGTTAAGGCAATGCGACTGTATTTTAATAATTTTCCTTTTAAACGAATCACCATTGTTGAGATAAGTTGTTTTACTTAAGTACACTCGTATTGCTTTTTTTATCGGACCGCGATAGGATCTTTTTCATATAAGAATTTTGCCAACTGCATTTTATGTGAAGTTATAAAAAAATATCTTAAGAATTTCATACCGACGTCAAAGCTTCAAATGTAACAATTCTTTTTGAAAAAAGCAGGGTTCATAATAATTCACGTATGAATACTCAAATATGAATATTCATGCTAAATTGTCATGTATGTAGTTGTAAAATTTGTTGTTTTATGCTCGCATTCGAAAATGAAGAGCTAAGATTTTTTTTTGATTTTAAGCACACATGTAGTAATAATTTGTTTTTTTCTTTTTAAGTACACACGAGTATATGAATGCGAATAGTGAGAAATAAAAAAAAATGCTCGAAAACGAAGAGCAAACAATTTCTCTTAATCTGAATGTGCATGTGCATGAATGTACGAGTATGTGTTACTTGAAGCTGCGCATATTCATTATGAATATTCATGTTGAATATACGCAGCTAAAAGAAACATATGTGTACATAGCGGCGTCTTGTGTTTATAAGTACGTAAGTATGTTTATATTTATATGTGTATTGATTGTATGTTCTTTGTTTTTTATTTTTATTTATTTATTTATAAATTTATCATAATTTAAATTATAATAAATCGAATTTAATAAAGCACTAGCTACTGAGGCTATCGGCTTGTATGTTGTATATATGTATAAATAGTTAACAAATCTTACTTTGTTAGTAAATAAGTTAGTTTTTTTTTTTACTTAGTAAAATATAAATTAATTTTTAAATAACTTAAATATCTTTATGAATTCTAATAGCTTGAAGGAATTTATATACAGTATGTACATTTTTATTGGTTGGGTCGGATAAGAGTTCAGTTACGTTATTTGTTCCACATATATTTATACGCTGGTTGGCTACAGATTGGCATCTTGATAATATGTGAGGTATAGTTAGGACTGAGTTTTTGCAGAAAGGGCAAATAGGTTGGGAATCTTTCGATATAAGAAATTGGTGTGTTAGCTTCGTATGTGTAAGTCGCAATCTGGTGAAGCATTTATTTTTAAGCAAGCCGGTGGAATCAGGTAGTCGGATGGGAATTTTGTTAGGGTTAATATTTTTGTAGAAATGATCATAGCTGCGCCATTGGTTCAAAATTGAACTATTTATGTTAGATATAATATTTCTCGCAATAAAATTTTTAGACTCAGGTGTAAAGAGTAGGCTAGGATGCAGATTTACCATCTTTGCTCTTTGGTCAGCAGCTTCATTGCCTTTTATTATATATTTTTTATGGAATATTGTGCACTGTGGTTGGTATGTTGAAATGTTAAGTTTTTCTTCAAAGCTGCGTATATTCAACATGAATATTCACCGTATACTCAGTGAATATTCATAATGAATATGCGTAGCTTCAAAAAAAAAAAAAAAACAAATACACTCATGTACATGAACATTCAGATTGCAAACACTTTGCTTTTCATTTTCGAATGCTACTGCAAAAGAATTTGCTACTCATATTCATTTTTGAATTATATATCGCACTTGATCAACAAGAGGGTATTAACTCAAAATTTTAAAATTTTCAACAGAAGCAAAATACTTTTTGATTTTACATCAAAGGTATATGAAAAATAGATTTTAAATCATCCGTTTCATTAGCGAAACATAGACAAAACAATGTGAAATTTTTACAGCAGCTAAATATGAATATTAGAATGCAAGTTTTGGAGAAAAGTGAAAAAATTTAAATTTCGAGTTAATACCCTCTTGTTGATCAAGTGCGATATATAAACTTTATTTTATGTACAAGAACGAATACAGCAAACTATATTTTGTCTATTCAAACACGAATAGAACGAAACACAAGAAAAATTAAAAATTCATATTCATAAATAAATTAGTGTATATTTGGTACTCTGAAAAAAAGTAATTTGAGGATGATGCCGTGGTTCATAATATGACAAAATATCGTTAAAAAATTATTTTATATACTCGTATGACTTTTGAATTTCATGTTTGTAAAGTTTATTACATAAATAAATTTTATTCATTCAAGGCATCCAGTGTCGAAATTAAAAAAACAACGTTTTCTCAACAAGTAGGGAAATAAAACATCAACAACAACTACGGAAACAAAATTACGCTAATGTATGTTTACTTTATGAAAGTCCAAGTGCATGTGTGAGAAAGCAGAGAGTGAATATGTTGTTCGCAAAATTGTTGCATTAACGTCCATTCTATTCTTTTAATTCTGTTGTGTTGGGATTTGTACATGTGTGTTTGATTATAGGAATGAATATTTATTTACTGCTGCAAATATTTACATTTCAATGAACAACATGTTGCAACCGTTGGTACAAATTGAGGAGGTTGTGCCCGAGTAAGGCGAATTCACAACAGGTGGCCTCGAGAGATCCGGTGTCTCGATTCGCTCGGATTTTGGTTGTCAAAATTTGTTTACTCTATTTTGTTTTGTTTGAAAAAAATAATAATTAAAAACTAAAAAAAATCGTTACAGTTTTCATTTAAAATTTAAATTTCTAATTATAATTGGATAAGGGAAATAAAAATACTGCTAAGGTCTTAAGGCGAGAATAGTGATAAAAGTTTTAATTTGTGAAAGAATTGTTGAACATTGGTGCACGGTGAAAAGAATTTAAAATAAAAGTGAAAATGCCTTCATGCTGTTTATGTCATAAACCGTATATGAAAGGAGGATGCCAAAAAAATTGGAAATTAGATTGAAAACCTCGCAGCAGCGGCACGTATATGTGACGATCACTTCCTACCGTCTATCATTATATGCGCAGGCACCAAATCACTGCTATTGCCAAATGCACTACATCCTCCGTGACTCGTTTTTATTGGAGTAATATTATATTTATTTTCTGATTTAGTTGTAAAGTTTTGATTGTCTCTTTCAGCAATTTTTATTACTAATGCTAGTACTGGATCGTTTGTTGTTCATCTTCTTCGTCGTATTTGTAGAAACTTAGGAGGCCTTTGAACACACTGAGGCACAAAACGTATTGAGCCCAAAATTAAAATCCATGTAATACTTATCGTATTAAATCACAAATTTTATTTAATTTAATTTTAATTTTATTTAGCACAATTTTATGTTATTTTGATTTTGTACATTTTTCTTTTACATTATTCCGCACATTTTTCTTCTTATAAATTTGTCAACCGCTTTTGACAAATCTGTTCTAATTTTTAAGGCGAAGTCGCATGAGACTACCTGTTGTTAATCTGCCTTGTGTCCGAGATTGAAGCGTTTGTGCGCTGGTTATATAAAGTTGTTGTAAAGTTGGTAGTTCGAAAGATTAAAAGGTTTTGATGTTTTGGTATGTTGTACAACTCTATCGCAAAATTAATTTTTGGTGCTTATTTTCGTATAGGCTCATAGCAAAAAAAAATATATGTGCAAACTCGCAATTTGGCATCTTTACTCAAAATGAAGTTTTGAATGAGATTGTTACACAAAATTGTTTAGTTTGATTAGCAACGCAGTTATACCAACGATCGCAACGTCTATGGCTTGTATTATGTCATGTTTGCCTCCATACTCATACGAAATAAATAAATAAATAAATAAATAAATAAATAAATAAATAAATAAATAAATAAATAAATAAATAAATAAATAAATAATATATAATAAAAGTGAGCATAATGGATTCTTTTATATTCTATTCACATTTGATGTTTTAAACTTATTTAATCTAAGGTATTGAAAAGTTAATTAAACTTGTTCAGTTTATCATTTGAGATGATTAAGTTGATTTTTATTGTAATAAAAAATCAGAAAGATTACGATTCTTAACATTGTTTGAGAACGTAAGGAAACACTCTAATCAATTTTATATTTATATTATGGTACAATTATTACCCGGTAAGTGGAGTAGAAACACAACATGTATGTAAATTGTTTTCTGAGAGTTTAGTTAGAGTCAGGCAAAACAACAATGTAAAAATATATTTTTTTACGGTCAATAACTAAACTCCCAGCAAAATGATTTCTATATTTAATAATTGTACCATGATTTGCAATTTTTATTTACAAATATGTATTTATTTTTCTTCTATCTTCAACAAATGCCCTTTTGTTCTGTTAACATTTTATATGGGCGGTGCTACACTCAGTGGTTATTTTTTAGATTTGTGTTTTTCAGCTCTCTTGAGCGAGCGCTCTTTTTATTTCAGCTCACTTTTCTTAACTAGAACGCTCTTTCAGTTCAATAGTTCAGTTGCACAGTACACAAAGATAAAAGAATTGAGCTATTTATAAAAAAATCAGTATTTTTGACATTAGCAAAAAAAAGCGATAAAAGTATTATCAACAAGGTAAACAAACAAGTAAGCAACAAGTAAACAAAATATTGTCTGGGTGACAAAATTTTTAATTAGTATAAAACTGCACATATTTGGGGGATTCCTATTGAGTCATATTGAGGAAAGAGCTAAATCGAAGTTCTTAAAAGGCTAGAAAATTGCACAAGATAAAAACGCTAAGAAAAGGCCAAGGCGGATTCATAACAGGTGGCCTCGACAGATCAGGTGATTATTTTTTGCTTGTTTTTGCCGCTTGTGTTTTTGACATAGTTCAGACATTAAATGCATTGTTATCGTATTTTTGAGTACATTTTTCGACAAATAAAAAGTTAGTCTTTTTAACTAAACTAACATAAAATGTCACAGAAAAGATATATTATGGCTATAGCAAGGCGAATTCATAACAGAGGTCCTCGAGAGCACAGATGATAACGAATATATTTCTATATTTAAACTGTCAATTGTGTATTCTATCAGATTTGACAGGCCAAACATATACTTTCTATTTTATTTAATTGTAGACTTTTTAATATTTTACGTAAACATGAAGCATTTGAAATCTTTATTTATGAACATTTTAAATGAAACAGCCTTCAATATACATCCGATCCTGTTTTTACACAGTACACACGTTCCAGGAAACACCGTCAAAGAAAATATATTGCAAAAAAAATTATATTTGATTAATTCAACCCTGAAGGTGATCTAAAAGATTAATATTTCTATGAAACACAATAATTTTATTTCTTTTTCTGCATACAGTATTGATTTTATTTAATTTTATTATTTGCAAGACAGAAAAACAAAGAAATAATTCACCAGTTATTTTACAATATTTTTTTTTTAAATAAAGAATAACATTTTTAAGGAACTTAATAACTCTATCAAAATAATATTTTGAAAAACTAAAAAAAATAATTATATATGCATAAGGAAAATCATAATGTTTTATTTGGTGTCAGTTTCTGATAGTATGAACGGACTTTTGCGCCACGCTTGTTCAATATCAGTTTCGTCCGAACATTTGCTTGGCATGTCTGGATTTTCAGGTGGTTTCGCTGGTTTAATTATTTTAACAGCAAATTCAGCTATGGAATGTATCTATCCTAATTTGGAGATCTCTTTGTGGAGATCATTTATACTATTTGTTAATTAAATGTTATTTTGATTGTTAAACGATTTTTCATCGTGAGGAAGCTACACAGAGGAGTAGCGAAATATCGAAAATAAATTTGGGAGCTTTTTTTTTCATATAAAAGTTACTTCAAGCTCGTTAATTAATTAGAAAATCGAAATCGAAAAATTTGTTATTCATAACAAAAAGAACTATATTAGCACACAATAATAGTATGTTTAATCAAGTTATCAAAAGTACATGGCAGCTCTTGTTTATATATATGTAAGTATGTGTATTATTTAAACTGAAAATTCCCCAAAAATATTTTTTCACGTGTAAAAACAGGTAAAAATTATTTTTCTCAACCGTATTATTTCGAAATCGTTTAAAAAAAGAAAACCAGTTTTCTGTGATAATAATTGTAAGAGAGTTTGGGTTTTTAAAATAATTTTTAATTTGACTTTGGTTTTTTGTTTGTTTCTTTAGGCCGGGGGCACATAGAATCCGTCGTACGTTATACGTTCCTTGTTTTCAACTGATATTAAAGTATCGGCGGAGGAGGTTGACACAGTGAGTACTTTGTTGACGGTCATTAAATCAGCTTCATTTGATTAAATTTCACATTTTCAATAGAATTAAAGGATATTCTGTTTTTTCTAAATTTTTATTTTTATTTAATTTATTTTTTGTCACCAAATAATAAAAACAAAGCAAAAAAATGATATTTTTCAAAGTACTCAACGTACGTTAAAAGTTAAATACACTTTAGCTATCTAAATAGTAGATTAACCAAATCAAAAAATTAATTTTTTTGCAGTGCATTGTTAAATTGTGACACGTAAAGTTGGAGGCTAAAAGACAAAAAAGGTTAATCTAGTCTCGAAAAGGCTAATTTGGCATCACTGTTTATGAATTATATTATATTTTATTTTAATGACAATAAAAAAACGTATTGTATTGTAATTCTTATTTATATTGTGTTATTTTGTTATTTTAAGGGTACTATTTATTCTATTGATGACATCTTGTCATTATCTGACAAATTGTTCATTGCATTGATGATATCAGACACCAACACCCCAATAAATGTCATGAGGTCAGAAAAAAAGACTTACTGTAGCATTTTTCTATAAATGACATTGCATTGATCACATCTTGTCATTGAAATGTTTCCGATTTGTCATATCTTTGTTGTCGGTGTGTATTGACAACATAATTTCTGTCATTGCTATTGACGACAAGTTGACCGACTGATGTCAAGGTTGTCATTGCAATGATGAAAGGTGTCCTAAGCACACAGTTTTGATGTCTAATTACTCTAACGTTTTTTTTCTGAGTGTTATTTCGGATTTGGCTTTAGGCCAAAAAATTTAATGCGAGAGATACAAAATTATTTATTTTTTAAAAACAAATAAAAATCCAAAAAATGTAAGAATGACTGGCACTTATTTGCCACTGTGAGATATTTCGGTCATCAATATGTGGAAAATTTATATTTGGAAAATTTTTTATTAAATCAAATTTGTATTACTAGTATGACCAATGTTAATGTAATGCTTCTAACTTAAATATTGTTTTTAATTGTTTGTCATTGGAATAATTCTTAAATTATATGAATAAGTAAAACGTGTGTTTCTTTCACCCAATTCATACGCTGATTTAAAAATCATGTTTTATTTTTAATTCTCTTTAAAAGTTGCTTCCGAAAACTTTACAGATTCCTACGATGATTTTTTCCCATGTTTTTATGGTTGATTTTTTTGTCCGTAACCGGTTATTCTTCTTTAATTGCTTATTTCTATAAAAACACTTAAAAGTCGTTATAATTAAACAAAAACTATTATATTATATTATTCACATTATTTTTGGTAATAATATATCTTGTTTTTATCTTTAAAAGTATTATTTACTTTTCTGTTTAAAATTTTTTTTTATAAAAATATCAAAAATGTTCTTATTTAATCAAAAATGCTTTTGTATTGTCACATTGAAACGAAAAATAAAATAAAGCAACATAACAAAAAAAGAATGTGTGGAAAAAACCGAGAACTGAAAATATGATTTTTTCTCTCCGTTTGCTTCTCCAACCCTTTCGCCTACATACACCAAAAATCATGTTTTAAAAATCATGGAAAAAATCATCGTATGAATTGGGTGTTTCTCTCTTATCAGGTTTTATTTTTATTAAGTTTCCTATTCGATATAATAAAGAAAAAATAAAAAAAAATTTTATACATTATTCAGTAAAATATATGATTTGTCTGATCATAAATTTAGAAGACTTAGTTGAAAAGTCAGAGGAACTTTGTTTGTAGCTGCTCTTTTTTATAATTCCTTTTATTCTGACATAATGGGACTTTAAACAAGCCCTCCACTGGCCTATCTTTCTACCTTATAAACTTTTTTTATCCAAAATCCACCAGTGCGCATTTTTTATTTGCTGAAAAAAAAACACCAAAATTTGTTGGTGCGATTAAAAAAATTTAATTTTGCTCGTATAAGAAAAAGAAAACAATAAAATTAAAATTGTCATCACAAATGTCTCGTTTATAATGTGTAACTAAATGTGGCCATTTTTTCTCCGGATTCGAAAATAATTTGTCAAATAAATTTATTTTGTCTAAATTATATACAATTTGTTGTTGCCAAATTAAATTTGCATAAATTTATTTTTATTGTGTGTATTCTATAAAATTAATAGATTCATTAAGAAAGAAAATATGGTAAATTCATGATACGATAATTATGAAGTACTTCTTTGTTTGACATAATCAAAGTTGTGCCAAAAAGTATTTTTTTAGACATTCTTTTATGAGGTAAATAAAAGTGTTAACAAAGTCTTACCTTCAGTTCACGTGCATTTATCGCAAATTTCAATTCCGATTCAACGCCATTTAATATAATTGAAATATTTTGTTCGGCTTCATCACATTCTGTAAAGAAGTGAAAAAAATGAAAAATGAGAATGAATAATTAATTATAATGTTATTATCACCATAAACATAAAATTTAATAACAAAATAAATAAAAAAGACCCGAAAAGTTGGAATTGCATTTGTAATAATTTTCAAAAAGAGCTTTTTTGTAAGTCTATGTTATTTCTATTTATACTCGAAATAATTAATTGAAATGCTTTATTAAAAAAAATATTTAACTTTATGATATTTTCCCTCTGACTATGAATGCATCAATTCCCTTAGATCCTTATTAATACTGACTAATAATTCCACTACTCACTCCAGTTAGTCTTTAACAATTTCAAAGTTGTTAAACATAAAAATAATCTTAGTTATTTTGAGCGGAAAAGTTGTCACAATTATTAATGTTATTTAAGATAATTATATTTATTTTACACTTTACCTGGTCCATCGTAGGCATTAATACAGTCTGACGTGCGAAATTGAGAGACAAGTGCCTGTTTGCCAACACCCGATGCACCCAGCATTTCGACATGATAAACCTCTACCTGCTGAGAATGACTGCCAGCGTTTGAATTAACATCGGCATCTGTGCAGCCGGCTAGAGCGCCAACACGTGGGTGAATGGGACTGACAGGAGCCAAACTGTTGCTGCGTGAACGACGACGTCTGAAGGAGTCGCCACGATTGATGATACCTGTGTGTATGTATTTATGTGCGTTAAAGTAGCATGGAAGAAAAACAAATACATATTTTTTTTTTAAATTAAAAGTCATGAAGAAGATTGAAAAACATATTTTTTAACAAGACTTAGTAAGAAAAGAATTTGTTGTGGTGACAGGGGAAAAAATGTATACACAAATGGAGGTTGAAAAGTGCACTCAAGCATAACGAAATAATTAAATTGTTATTGCAGTTAAGAGAAGATAAAGAAATTTTGTTTATATTTAGCTAAAACCAATCTTATGCACCGTAGAACGGACTCCTGACACATACAGTAGTCCATTCTAAAAATTTGAAAATCCCTGACGTTTAATATCGTCAGTCACTGGTTGACAACTCTTAACTCGCAAAAAAATAATAGCATCGGGTTTTTGATGCCAAAAGACTGTATATGTCCTTCTGCATATTAGTACGTTTCATTTATATTTTTAAAAAATTTCCTTCCCTTCCTACTCCTACTAACTTTGGTTTTTTTATTTACTTCCAACGCGGTTTAATAATAAGTACAAAAAAAATGTTAAAAGTTGTCAATCTGTGACCGACGATATGTTTCCTTAAGACATCGAATTTGTTAAAAATGTCTTTTGCATTTGGGACATCTTTCGAACAAAATTTAATATGATTTAAATTGGGATATTTTACCTCGTAGAACAAAACAAATATAACGGACCGAGATATATCCCAAATTAAAGGTAATTCATTATTCTTTTGAATCCAAAAGAATAAAAAAAGTAATAAATTTTGTGTAGCAAAAAAGCGTTTTTTAAAAAAGTAGAATTTTGTTTAACTAAACATCTTCATGAGTAGACTCTTGATTCTGGGAGGGATATTTTCAGTTGTGGGGAAACCCATAAAATAGTACGAATTGGAGTTTGGTCAAAAAGTGTCTAATTGGCCATTCTTCAGTGATTCCCAATAGTTTTTTTAAGTAGAATTTTGTTTAACAAAAGGTTAAATTTACTTTAACTGGATATATTCATGACTGAACTCTTGATACTGGGAGTGATATTTTAAGTTGTGGGGAAACCCAAAAAGAGTACAGCCTCACAACTGTACCTGAGTAGCTTCTAGAGGGGTAAAATGCACGACCGACCCCAAATAATATTTTCTACTCTACATTTTTTATGAGTATACTAATCACCGGTCATATATTTGACTCCTCTTGGGCGTAGTTTTATAAAAAATAATATTTTGTATGGGAGCACCCTTAAGGAGCGCAGATAGAGGGTTATTTTGTTCACAAAAAATGTAGGGGAGAAAATATTGGTTGGGGCCGGTCGTGCATTATACCCTTCTATGAGCGACACAGGGAGAGTTGTGAAACTTTTCGTGGATTTGGCCTCGTTTTCCCCTACTTTTACCCCGATGAGGAACCATTTATCCCCATAATAATACGCTAACTTTTTGGCTGATGCATTTTTTTCTAAACTTCACAAAGTTAGAGGTTCTAGCGTATCGAAATCAAAAGGCCGTGTACTATTCCACTCTTAAAGTGCACTTATGCCGTTTTCTTTTCTAAACAAACCGACTGACCGCTAGTGGATATCATTGGCTCCCGTTCGTTCTCGCATTTTCTAAACAGAGCAACAAGCGTCAATAGAACATTCATAGCTATATTTTTTTTCATCATAACAGCTAGTTACCTCCGTTTTGTTCAATCATATTGAACATGACCAAAGAACATATGACATTTGAGCATTACATAATCCATTACTTTTAATCCAAAATATAGCAATTAAAAGTATTTTTAAGACAAAAATTTTGCCTTTAAAGTGATGCTACAATAAATTCTAACAAACTCAATATTTAAAAAAATCATTATATTGCAAATTTACCATAAAAACGCAAAAAATATTGCACTTTTTTTCTAGAAAATAAAACGCTATTAATATTTATTTCAGTTCTAATAATTCTGATAATTCATAATTATTTAAAATACAGTGACGTATACTTAATTATTATTACAATTTCGATACTTCAAATCATTCATACGCACTGTAGTTCCACGTTGGGTGATCCAGCAAGAAGTTAAATTTTTAAATAAAAAAAACGAGCAATTTGAAGCGAAATCACCGAATGTTTATTAAATTTTGAAGAGGAGGGCATGTTATTGATAATGGAAAACAATATCAGGACTTGAAATTTTCCATCACAAATTTGTACGTTTGCTGCTGAATGTCCTCGACAACTTCACAAATCCATTTTTGCGGTCATAAATCGATTGTGGACCATTGGCATAGACTATCAGCCCAATTATAAATAGAAATTCCTCATAAAATTTTTCCCTTTTTCCTTTTCTCCTATTATGAATAAATATTCCATCATTTTATACATTAGTCCGTTTTTATCAACCATGTACGAGGGCGAATTGATATTGAAGCTACTTAGCGCTAGATGGCAGCACAAACACAATAACTTTTTTTTTAGAAATTGCGATCTGTCAAACGTCAGCTGTTAAAATTTCACCCAAATTCATCGATTAGTTTATTTGTTGTAGTCGTTTGAAGTAAGCTACTTTTGTGTTTCATGTAAAATGGAAAAAAGTGAATTTCATGCAGTGATTAAACACTATTATTACGTATTAATACTATTATTTGTGAGGGAAAACGGCGAAAGAGATAAAAGAAAAGCTCGATAAACTTCACGGTGAGTTTGCTCCGTCAGATTACATGGTAAAATTTTGGATTGCGGAATTTAAACGCTGCCGAACAAGCACTGCAACAATACCATCAACAGGAAGGCCAAAAGAGGTGGTTACTGACGAAAATATCAAGAAAATCCTCGATATCGTTATGAATGATCGCCGAGTCAAGTTACGTGAGATTGTTGAAATGGTAAACATATCATATGAACGTGTGTTCAACATTTTCAATATGAAAAAGCTATAGACAAGATGGGTGCCGCGTTTGCTCTCAATTGACCATAAACGTAAACGTGTGACGTGTGCAGTCTCAATGGCAAAGCTCTATGATTCGGGCTGCGAATTGGTACCTCATCCGCCATATTCTCCGGATTAAGCCCCTAGTGACTACTTCCTATTTTCAAACCTAAAGAAATGGCTCGGTGGAAAGAGATTTAGCTCCAACGAAGAAATTATTGACCAAACAAATGCATATTTTAAGGACCTTGAAAAATCCTATTTTTTTGAGGGATACAAAAACTGGAGAAACGTTGGACTAAGTGTATTGAGCTAAAAGTAGGCTAGGTTGAGAAATAAATGGTTTCTGAAAAAAAATGTTTTTTTCCTACCTTGGTAGCTTTAATATCAATCCGCCCTCGTATTTGTACTTTAAAATGTAAACATATATGAAGACATTTATGTATATACGTACATATATACCAAATACACTTAACCATTTATTCCCTTACATATATATTATCTAAGAACATATAATCTATTTTATATATATACATACATATGTCTTTCAGTGGTCACAGTTTTTGTACCGTCAAAATATCAATAGATTTTTGCCCTAAAATAAAAAGTAAGAACTATTTTATCCAGTAGTTTCAAAATTTGCACCCCCATTTTTTTAATACCTGCTTTCGTAAAAATGATAGATGCAATTGTTTCAGTTGACAGTTTACTTATCGAATCCGTTTTAATATTGTTTAGCTTACTAAAAACCTTTTCTAAATTTGGGAAGAGAGTTTCACCAGTACAATTCTTTATTTTAAAAACTTTTGTAGAATACATTTCGACATCTAAGTCATAAGAAAGATTTAGCTCTTTGTGGTCCAAAAGTGCATGTTGGTGCTACTCATTGTCTAGTTTTTGGTAATCCATTTCAACGCAAGGAAATCTGGTTTTAAAATTTGATAACGATTTTATTTCAAATGATTGTGTAAATTTTTGAATCTACTATATCTATAAAGCTATAAAGGTCATCATCAAAATTGAATCTTTTTTAGTTTGGGTAATAATTTCAATGTAAAAATTTCTGAAATCGGTATACGTTTTTTTTTGCTCTAATTCAGAACAAAATGAAATAGTCTCTTGTGCAGCGACCGACACAAATATACATTTAATTTTGTTATACAAATATAAAATCATTTGTGTGATTAATCAAATATAAATCGTTTTGTTTTGTAATATCTGCTTTTATATAATTAGACAATAAAAATTTTAAGCATTTTTATAACTTAATTTCATTGTTTGTATAACATTGGAGATTATGATTGAAATATTAAATTAACATTAGTTAAAATACCAAAAGAATATGAAAGGGATTGTATACTTTGGTAAATTTGCTGTTTTATTTATTTTTTATGTTTCTGCAATTACTAGAATAGTATAAAGCTGGTACAAAAACTTCATGGTACAAAAATAATACAAACAATTTTAAATAGTACAGTTTTTGTACTATAATACAGAAAGTGGCAATGCTGGTATAATGTCATTAATAAGGGTTTTTCCCGGGAATTTCAATCTAAAAATTTCCCGTTTTCCCGGGATTTTTCATGCGGGATCCCGGGAAATAATAAAAAAAAATAATTGGCAACTTAACCGTAAAAAGGGAGCGGTCGTTTTCGGTAGCAGGGCAATGTGTTAATAAAAATAGAAATAGGCTTTCTGACGAGTCCATAAACGCTTTAAGCGTTTTAAAGAATTATTTCCTAAACCAAAATATATGAATTATATTATTGAAGTATTTTCTTATTTTAAGAATTTAATATTTTTGTTTTCGAATTCAAACCTCGAGTACCTTTGTATTATTTTTTCTATATTATTTTATGTTTGTTTTTATTAACTGAATTGTTATGTTTTTGTTTATGTTCACGCATATTTGTAAGTTTACTTTGATCTCATATAACAAAAAATACGCGTTTCCCGTGTTGGAAATAACCTTTAACGAATTTAAAAACTAAAAGTTAAAAAAAAATAAAGTTCCTGTGGTAATACCCAATTTAAATTAACATACTAATGTATTATTAAAACGTAAGGTATGTTTTAATAGAGGCCGTGATACACTATTATCCTACTTGGTCGTGCGAACTGCCAAAAAAGTCGTGACTGTTCAAAAAGTATGATAGTGTGGCCATAAAATGCACTTGTGAGGCAGATTTTTCGACAAGTCGGTCCGACTTGTATATAATTATAAAAATTTCCATAAAATGATAGATTTCTTGTGATCAGAGATGCATCTTTATAAGAAATTAAGTTGCAACGAAAGCAAAATAAAATTAAAACTATTTATTCTATAAATCTGCAACTATTTAGGCGCAAAAAAAATAAATAAAATCTATAATTACTTGAGTGAAAAATACACATGTATGTATTTCCATCTTTTTTGTGGGATAGTGTGGCAAATTCAATGCGATTTTTAAAAGTGGGACAGAATTCTGTCAGATTTTCCAGTGAGTGAATCGTACGACTGTGTATGATAGTGTATTTCAAACGTTCTAATACAATTTTTGTTAATGCTTAGCAAATTATTTTATTTTTATTTATATTATTTTATTTTTTATTTATTATTTCGTGGAGCGGGATCTCGGGATCCCGGGAAATTTAAAAAAAATTTCCCGCTTTCCCGGAAAACGAAAAATTGGGGAAAAAAACTCTAGTCATTAAACAAGTCTGAATTAATAATACGGTTCATGGGAGAATAATATAGGTAGTGTCGAGGCGTTAACGGACTTTTTTTGGGCTCGAGTCTGTCAAAATTTGATTATGTATTACTAACACACACCCATACTACTAAAAAAGTACACTTTATCACTTGTATCAAATGCAAATAAGAAAAGGAAAAGAAACAAAATTCTTTATAGAACAGAAAATGCAATGATTTCGCAATTTTTCGTTTGTACTTTTTGACAGCTTCGAACCTAAAAGCAGTGTTGTTGTAGCATCGACACCACCTGTTTTATTCCACCATGATACGGTTCTAAAAAAGACGGCTTAATAATCACAAATAGTTTGCATTTGTTCAAGTTATTTTACTCTGCTGTAAAAGTATGGAAAATTATGTTTGGGTTGTTTTCTATTTCATATCAAAAACATTAAAGCCGAAGTATAGTTAATAAAGTAAACTCGTTTCTACAATGACAAATGCAACAAGAATTTTAGTTTTACTAGTTTTCCTTAATGGTCAAAAAAAGCTTTTCAAACTCCAATTAAATTATTTCTATAAATTTTCCCAATTTTCTTTTGATTTATTTTAAAATCTCTTTTTTCAATTGTTAACAAAATTTAACAATTTTGGTGAGATCAGCTGCTCCTCAACAGGCAAACTGGGTGTTTTATTAATACTAGAGTTTGCCTAGTGGTCGAAATTCCACCAAAAGTTTTTCTTTTTCAACTTCACTTTCTCTGAAAAGAAAAAAATCTTATTACTCATCTAAATATAGGAAGGTACTCTTAAAAACTCTCAGTGCTTTGGTTATGTTTTTAGTTGAACCAGTAATTACATATGTAAGTGAATTTACATGTGTATTTTTAGCATTTGTAATGATCTTAACTTTAGGAGTCTTTTATTTCTTTAATATTGAATCGATTTAAATAATACATAGTCGGGTCACTAAAGCTGAACAATGTCTACCATTTGGTTAAAGGAATGAAGAAAATCGTTTGGCAAATAAAGGATAAAAAAGCATCTAAGAATTTGTCTTTGCCTATTTATATAATAGATAGATGTCTTGATTAAAGTATTGTTTGAAATACTTGAACGTAATCACTTTCAATTGTAGTATTTTACATCGGTCCTACACAGATCATGCAGTTCTCTATATTTAATATGAAAGACAACATTTCTGCTTAAATAACAGATATTTTTAAATTTCCTAGAAACACTTTAATTCAATCTAATTTACGAAATACATTTTCTGTTGAAAGCTACAAATTGCATGATTGGCTGCAATTTATTGCAAAAGCTTACATATTTTTTTCTCTCTCTCTCTCAACTCCACTCCTTTTATATCCTGTTTGTGGAACATTGCAATAATTTGTCTGCAAATTTATTTAGTGTTTGTCGTTGTTGGTATTGGTGTTGTTGATTTTTTTTTGCAATATTTTACCGAAAACTTCTCGTTGTGGTATAAAAAGTGCCACAATATTTTTATTTGTATTTTTGTTACGTTGCAAATAAATTGGCTGTCAGTGTTTCTTTTTTTTTTTTTGTTGGCTTATTGTGGAAAACTTATTTTTACTTGATGTTTAATAGTTAAATTTCAGTTTTGTTTTTACTTTATTATTGTTTTTGTTCACTAATGCTTATGAAATTGCATGCTTAAGTAAAAAATAATTTCTGCACGCTCAAATGAAATTTGCAGTAAAATATTAACAATGAAGCAAATAAATGAATGTGAGAATAGGAAAAAAAGTCAGTCTTGCATTTATTACCACCATGTTTTGAATTCTTACCCCGCTAATGTTTGTGATAACCAAACAGTTTCAAATCATTAGCAAAAATAGAAATTATATGTTTTTAGTAACAATTTAAGTGACATTGCACGGTGCAGCCATTAGCAATGGATGGAATTTTTTTAAAGCATATTTAAGTGTCACTAATGTATGAGTATTTGAAAGTTATACAGCATACACTGTGCTATTTTAACAGTGATGGATTTTTCTTTCCGAAATATTGACTATCAGTCGGTAGCTAATATCCGCAGACCAAAATGTGTCGTTTTATGCTTGAAAAATGTTGAGAAATATTGCAAAATTATTAACGGACATTGGGTTTGATAGAAAAATTATATTATGAATCACCTTGGCGATTTAAATTGGCCGCTGCGGTGCTGCTTTTCGACTCTTTTAGACTTTTTATTCTGGGGTGCTTTTAAGCAATGATACTATGCGACTAGTAGCAGCAGAAGGCAGCACCATATCACAACAGCTCATCAAACAGTTGATCTTTTTCGCATAAAGTTCGGCATCGTAGCTGCCATTTGACACCTTTAAATTTTTTCTTGCTGAGTGCCGTTTAACACCGCTGCTATGCGAATAATCCAGAAATGATTCACACTTTGCAGGCTAATATCGTCCGTGCTATTTGTCAAGCAGAACCAGAAGCCGTTATCAAATTCTTAGAAAATTTAACTGCCAGGATAAGCCACAGCGAGGTCAGCAGCGGCTGTCATATGCATGAAATCGTGTTCAATAAATAATGGGAATATTTGTTATTTCTAATAAAATCACAATAAATCAAAAGAAATTAAGTTAAGTTAAATCATGATCTAATAATACAGGTCTAATCAAAATTACAACAATAAAACAATAAAAAAAACAACAGGCATTTTGTTTTTGTATAAAAAAAAAAAATTGTATTTTATATGTTAGTGATGGAAAATGAAATTTTTTTTCGGTACAAAAACATTTTTAAATAGTCCGTTTTTGATCCACACAGTACTAAATTGAAATCTTTTTAATTTTTTCTTTATTAAGCATGGTACTCTGTTCATCATTTCGTGCGAACTGCTGTCAAAAGTCCATATAAAAAAATGCATGCGAAATAACTGCAAAATAAATAATATGGCCGAAGTAGTACTCTGTTCATCTTGTGAAAACATACGAAATGTTTCTGGCAGCATTATTTTTTCAAACACAACATCACTTTGGATTAAAGAAACCATTAACAACATGTGTCTGGCAACATATTTTTTAACTGCGAAATAATGTAAGCACTACATATTTCGTGCGGAATTGCATACAACAGCTGATCAGATATTTCTGGGCGTTGTGGTTTTAATTTTAAGTTTGCTGCCCAGAAATAATTAAAATAATGAAAAATAATGTAAATATAATATAAAATGAAAGTGAGTGCTTTTTGCAGAACGTGGGCCTTCAATGAGGTCCTCAGCAGCAGCTGCGATTTGCATTAATTGATACGTTGCAGTACGAGCTCCTAAAATTATTTTGTTGTCCATTTGTTTTAATTTTTTTTAAATAAACACATTTATTTTGTTTTTATAAGAAAAACAATGTTACTCATTCAATAAAAGGCAATAAAACCGATAAATTTGTTATAAATCGTGGTATTGTCGCCACTGATCAGTTGACAAAATTTTTAAACGAAATAATCAATGTTGGTCAACTTTTTTTTGCAAATTTGAACAGAGTACTAAGCTTTAACTAAAAACATATATTCAATCACAATATTATTACAGTAACGGACTGTACGTTATTCAAGAAGTAATCCGTTCAGTCATTTTTAAAAGAATAAAAATTTAAAATTGTAAGCAATTTTATTTTTAACTGATTCTAACATTCATTAAAAAAAACTAAGGACATATTAATACGGAGTTTCGGTTACATTCAATATTGTCCGTTGTTTTCAAGTGCTGTTTTTTTTTCTATGCTTGCTTTATTTGATTTGTTTGAGATTTCCTCTCCTACACAAACAAAGGAAAAATCTTTTATTTTTACGAGCTTAAGTCAATTAATTTTTTAACATTAAAAATTAAATGAACTTTTAATTCAGTTTAAATGAAAAATGAGTAGACCGGTTTTTAAGTGAACTTTCATTTGTTTTAAATTACAATTTCAGTTAATTTTACGTACAGAATATTTTGAGTGTTGAATTGTATTTATTCTTGCGCTTATGTTATATTATCGAAACAAACATAATGGTTTTATCTGATACCAAAAGTTATTCTTAATCCCTTTTCACACCAATATAAACGTTTGAGATTGAAGTTTGAAATCAAATTGACGTTCAGTTGAAAGTAAATGTTTTGAGCCGACCTTAATCTTAAACTACATTGATGTTCTTCAAGACTGCGATTATTAAAAAAAGTGTATTTTCCTAAATTGAAGTGTTTCTCAAACTAAAAATACATTTCAAGTAAAACTTTTTTTGTTGTTTGTGCGCTAATAAGTTTAGAATATTTCAAAAAGTTGTTTAAGCGTAAAGCGATTAATTTTGGTCCTCGGATTTGTGAAATGGAGCATCCTATTTTTCAGAAGTTACATTCAAATGATATAACACTCAAAGACTTTTATTTGAGAGTTATCACATTATGATATCTATTGTGGGGTGTTATTTACTTTTTGTGAAGCATTTTAAATTGGTTATACGATTGGAGTTGGCAGTTAATTAATTTTTGCTTGTGACTTATTTAATTTCATTGTTACTAATTTAATTTCTTTGGAGTTATTTTATTTGTCCTAAAATTGCGGTTTATACAATTCTTTTGTTCTTATTTCATTTCTGTTGAGACTTTCTATATAAGGAATTCTTTCACTTTTGTTAGTACTTCTTTCATTGGGAAATATTTAATTTCTTTTGGAATTATTGTATTAAGAATCATTAAATTTTCAAATTATAAAATTTTTCCCGTTGGGCCTTTTTGTCATTCTGTTTGGAAATTATTTTATTTGCGAGCTGTTATGGCAAATCGTTCTTAATATGAGATCGAAATTGCTTATCACCTGGATTACATATCGAGGCCTGTGAAAGCATATTTAAAGACAAGCTTAAGACGTTGTACTCTTTTAAAATACTTTTACTAAGTTATATATGTTGAGATATACTGGAAAGCGTTTGTTAGACACGTAGATGTCAAATTAGTTTTAAAGTACTAAATGAACCGGATGAGTAAAACGTGTCAAAAAAGTACTATTTCAAATATTTTTTTTGTACCGAAGAAAAATTTAATTTTCCATCACTGATTTCTACACAAAACTTTTTTGACAGCTTAACAATTTTCGACCATCAAACAACACAATCTTTCAAAAAATCGACTGGATTCAAGGCGAATTCATAACAGGCGATCTCGACAGATCAGGTGATTTTTTTTGCTCCTTGCATCTCCTTGCATTTTGATCTGTTTTGTTTGACAAAATTTGTTTATGTTTGATTTATATATAGTGTTTGACGTTGATTTTAACAAAGACGGCAGGTTTTTTTCAAAGCGAATTGAGGCGATCCTACCTATTATGAATTTGGCTTGGCTGGGTTATTAAACAGACTTGTATTATTGCATCATGAGTTTAAATGAAATTCTACTGATTTGATCAATACGTATGCATACAGGTAGTCGCAATAGAATTCGCCTTGGCAAATATTATTCTTGGATGTCAAAATAAACTGTTAAACACTAATTAAATATCAGAAAAATGTACCAAGAAGCTGCGCTTTCGCGTTCTCCTGGTCAGCTGCGCTTTCGAGTTCGGCTGGTATGAATTCACCTTGGGTTTGACTCAAGCTCAAATGCCGCACATGACGTTTAGAATTAGCAATGTTTCATATTATTTTTTTTAAATAATTTTTAAATTATTTTAATTCAAAAAAGATTAAGACAAGGCCAATTGATACACTAGCAGCTCGAAATAGTATTATTTTCGATAAATCGTTACATCAGCATTCATGTGTTCATTTTAATCAATTATTAGCTGGATAGTAGATTAAGGAAATATCAACTATTTAACAAAATTCTGTTAAGAGAAAGAAATAATTTGAAAAATTTATAATTTCTGCGACTTGTACTCGAATCAAACCCATAAAAGTTTCATTTAAGCCAATAATTTAAATTAGTTAATTTTATTTAATTTTTAAAAAGTTTCTTGTATTTGGTTCACCACGTAAGTTTCAAGGATATTGTATATCATCTATTTGCATATATTTTTTAAGGGTAGAATTAGTTATTGGCAAGAAATTCATGTATGTATATTTAATATTGAAACGTAGTTGAGTTCAAATCTTGAGTTTACAAATTACTTTCTTCATTCGTTGCGTTCATAAGACGTAACTGTTGCGCAACGGTTTCACAACAGTTGAGCTCAACAGCTACGTGTTATGCACGCGACCATTAAGAAACTTTGATAAATTCAAATCATAAGAAAGTAATATTGCAACATTTTAGTATCCACCGTGACAAGTGATAAAATTAAACAAATAGCACTGAGATGGTGTAGCGGCCTCGCCAGCTGTATTGATCTGTTCTGCTGCTCTTTTTTTAATAAAAACAGTGTGAATTTATTCAAATTTCTTAAGGAAAAAAATTATAATTTATAAATTCAAGACTTTATAAATTCATCTCTCATGATCTCTCTCAAGGTTTAATTTTATAAATTCATTTAAAATTGACACACCAGACACAAAATTTTAAGTTTTTTCTGTATTTTGGGAACCGTAAGAGACATTTAAAATTCTCGCAGCTTGAGGAATGCCGTCTTAACCACGAATACTAAAATTCAGTTAAAAATTAAAAGATGTCCCTATCCAAACAAATACGGAATCCTACATCTGCGAGTCACTCTCGCGCTTGGCTGATTTAATTTATTTATTTGTACATTTTTTTGTGAAATAGTAAAGTTAACCAAATTTTGCTGCCGTATTCATGCAAAAATTGTTTTGTCTTGATATTTATTTTAACACAAATTTTCCAAATATTCCAAATCTAAATTATTATAAAAAAACGAAAAACTATTTGTAGATAAATTTAACTTCTAAAATCTAATCTAATCTACATGCATAATATTATAAATGTGAAAGTTTGGATGGATGTTTGTTATTCAATCACGTCAGAACGGCTGAACGGCTCTGGATGAAATTTGGCATAAATTTGATTTAAATTTTTCATTGAGCAAAGGATCGACATGAAAAATGCATGTTTCCTATGGGATATCATACAGGAACTGTGTTTTTAAAAGGGTTTTGTTTTGTGAAATAAATTTTTAGCGCTTTTTTTTGCAAGAAGGCTTGATTAATTTACACAGTAACTATTATATAATATTGGATAGCAAACTGTCGTGGAAACTAAATGTGAATGTAAGGGTAAAGAAGGCCACAAATGCGCTCTTTGCATGCAAGAGAATGCTAGGCAAAACTTGGGATCTAATCCCTGACCTCGCTCACTGGATTTACACGGCAGTCGCGAGACCAATTTTACTGTACGGGATATTAGTGTGGTGGACAGCTTTAGACAAGATATCATACCGGAATATGCTAGTCGGCACTCAAAGACTTGCTGATCTTAGCATCACCGGCACTTTGCGTAGCACACCGACATCGTCACTAGATGTAATCCTGTATCTACTACGAATTCATTTGGTGGCAGAAGGTACTGCAAGGAAATCTGCGATCCGCTTAAAAGTGACGGGACAGTCTATAGACAGATCATATGGTCACGACCGTATTATAGGGGGTATAGACTGTAGCAGTGACTACATAATTCCGAAATCATCATTTTATAAGAAACCGTACATTACTTTAGAGGAGGACGGCTGGTTAGCAGGACTTCACTCTGATCTTAGAACTTTCAATGTTCCAAAATGGAAGAGACAGAGTTAGAGCTGCAGTATACTACCGGGAGCTGGGTATTCGGAAATCTTATAAGCTTCCCGATTACTGTAGTATCTTCCCAGTGATTAGTGACAATTGTAGATTCTGTGGGATACCAGGGGAAAAAGAGATGGTGGAGCACATACTCTGCTGCTCTCCGACACTTATACACTCCAGAGCGAACTGTCTGGGTGATCATTACTACCAAGATCTAGGGGAAATCTCTGGAATCGGACTAATGGGACTCCTAGAATTCGCCAAGAGAGTGTGGTATCATCACATCGAACTAACTTTTTCATTTACGGGTTATCGTAACGCTAAGGACCAACTCGGTCTATTTGCGCCTTTATGACCGCCCATCTTAACCTAACCTAACTTATAAAAGCTCTCAAAAAAGTTTAAAATAAAGAGAAACAAAAATTAAAATCCTCCAACCTAAAATAGATACTTTTTAAAGGATTCCGATAAGGTTTGTTCCTTCTGGTTATACAGCCACCAGATGGTGCGCCACGGCGTGCAATAAGTTTTATGAATCACACTATTAAGATTTTCTTGCGAAAAATATGATCTCTCAAGCAATTTTGGTTTGTTTTATATTATAAATAATATAAATGCGGACTTGATTTTGAATTATTACTCTGCTGTAGACACTGTGATGACTAATGACGATACTACTGCTTACCCCATTGAATTTCTCAACTCCACGCGCCATCCGATAAGCTGGAACTGAAAGTTAGGGTTCCAGTTCTGCTGATGCGAAACTTTAATGCACCCAGACTGTGCAACGGCAGTAGACTTCGTAGCATAGAGCTGGACAGTAATATTATAAAGGCCACCATTATGACAGGACCTTATAAAGGAGAGTATTTTAATTCCCCGTTTCAATCTAAGAAGTGCAATTTCCCAAACCTTAGAAGTGGCAGGCATTCATTTGGGCACTCCATGCTTCTCACACGGTCAATTTTATGTTGGTTGTTAACGATTTTGAGTTGGTTTGTTTCTTCGTTTGTTTGTTTGTAACACTTTCACGCCTTGACTTCTTAACCGACCATCATGAAATTTTTCATACAAGGGATACATAAAAGGACAAAGAGGCGCCAGGTGTAGTTACAACGTTATAAAACTTTTAAAAATACAAGGTGTACTAAAAAGGACATAAAGGAAAGGGACATACTTTTTAATCGCGGGTAACACCGCGAGGCGCAGCTTGTAGTAATAAACAAATAATATACAATTGAAATGCTTCTTGCTTTTGACCGAGACTTACTTTTGATTTTCCAAATCGATATTTTGCGACTAAGCTTTCTAATCGGAGTACATAAGTTAATAATCACACTACTTCTCCTTTATTACAAAAAAAAAAGAATTGTTTTGTTTCTTGATTCTGCGAATAATTTTCATTTCAATTCTTTCATTTGACTCCTTAATAATACGAGTACTGCTTGCGATTGTTTCTGCTGCTTTCTTGAAAAACATTTCATTATTGCAACATAAAATAATTTACTAGATTTACGAGTACTTGCTTGCTCTCGTAGTTTTTAGTTACAAAAAAACAATTGCTGTTCCGTTCTGCTTTAGTGCAGTCAAAATAAATTACCGCGAAATCTTATTGAAAAACTGGTTAAACACATTTCTCGGTAATGAGTTTTTTAGTCCATATTTTTTACTTCATACATACATAAGTATTTAAATGCAAAGTATATTTATAACATCAGGCACCGCAGAACACAGCTCTCGTAGTTGCTTAATGTGAAACTTTTTTTTTTGCCAATCAATTTTCGAACCGACATGTGTTCACTGTACCATTTCAAATGTTAAACAAGCTTTCATTTTTTATTTAATTTTAATTTCTTTTCTTTATTTAATTTTCTTTCAATTGTTTACATGCTGATGCAAAAATTATTATTAGAATTTAATTAAATCATTTGCAAGGCAAATGAAAATGAAAACAACAGTTTTCGTTCTCAGTTTTTTTTTGTGTAACACATTTCACTTGTTGAAATGTTTTCGATTTTTATGTTGAGAAATAACATAAATTGTGCGTGAAATAAATAAAATTAAATTAATAATATGAAAATGAAAGAAAAAAAAAAAAGAATTCATTAATAGAAATATAAACATGAATGTTTTTAACAATACAAAGATTTATATAGAAATTCACAACAGGTGCTAAGGGTATAGATATTGATTGTATGATTTTGTATCCAGCGATACAAGGAAATGGCAAATACGATACTAAAAAATAAATAAATAATCAAGTAAGTGCGAGACCGACTCGCGCGTGTAGGATTTTGTTTGGGTAGGGACATCCTCTAATTTTTAACTGAGTTATATATTTCATATTTCTTATTAAAGCGGGAAGACACATTCAGTGAGAATTTCTAATGCTTGCATTTTTGCTGGCTTATATGATGCTCTTTTGGAATGATCATCTATAACTCCCTAGATACTAGAGTTGTCAATTATTCATGTTTTTTTATTTGTTCGAATAAAATTTTATGATATTTTTTTTGTTCGAATAAACGAATAAACAAAGAAGAAACAATTTACGGTTAAAACAACATTAAAGATCAAAGCAAGTTTATTCTTTTCTTTGATTTTTCTAAATAGTTCTGATCATCATCAATATTGTTAACGATTTTTGCGTTAGTGATTTTTTTACTTTATTTATAGACGTTTTTTTTGCGGTACTTTATTTATAGACGTTTTTAGATCAAGGAATAAAACCTTATCAGTTACCTGAGAAACGTCATCTAATTATTCATCGTAGTTGAGGTCATTCGTAATACGTATTTTTATCACAAAATAATCGCGAAAACATTGGATTTGCGTACTCCTTTGCTTGGGTTCTTGTGGCATATTGTGGCACATTGGATTGGAAATTCACAGAGTTCAGTATTAAAGTTCGATTGTTCGAAGAAAAATTATTCGAAAAAATTTTTTTTATTCGAAATTGTAAAATGATTGTTCGTTCGAACAAAAATGAAAAAATTTTTTCGAATTATCCGAATTATTTTTATTCGAACGTCAACCCTACAAGACACCTAAAAGATGTTAATAAAACACATATTCTGCGCTTAAGCTCGTTAAAAGTCATAAAACAAAGAAAACGGATGAAAAACTGTTTCTGAACTGTTTTATCTCGGCCTATTTAGATATAGATATTGATAATAGCGTTCCCTATTCACGTTGACTCTAGTAGCCGCTAGCTGGATCATTTCTATATTTATTTAATAGAAATTCTATGGTATTGATTTAATTAAATTAAAGGTATTTCAAAAATAGCATATCGCCGGTCAGGTTGACAACTCTTAAAATGTTTTTTTTACTTTTCAGGAGTCAAATAAAAAGTTATTACTCCGCTACTAAACTGTGTTGGAAGTAGATAAAAAAACCAAAATTAGTAGGAGAAGTAGGGAAAGAAATTTTTAAAAAATATATATGAAACGTACTAACATGCAGAAGGACAAACACAGTCTTTTGGCATCAAAAACCCGATGGTTGTCAACCTGTGACCGACGATATCTTGTTATTTTTAGTGTTTGTAGTTATAGCGGTAATAGTAATACAGGGTATTACAATAAGTCATTTCATTTTCAGCTAGTTTTGTTCTTTTCTCGTCGATCTTTGGAATCGGGAATCATCGGACAATGCTTAATGATTTTGCATTGCCGGCATTGAAAGATGTAATGTGGACTGCACTTATTTTCAACGAAACGGCTCTAAGTGCTACACAAGTAAGGATACCATCGCTCTTTTGCGTGTAAATTTTCCTAACCGTGTGATTCCTTGAAGAGGCGATCACAATTGAACACCTTGTGATCTTGTGATTTAACACCTTGTTATTTCCCTTGGTGGCTATGTGAAATATAAGGTCTATGCCAATGGAATATAGTCCTGCAAGCGAAGCCGTTGAGGCCGTTTGGTTGATATTGCTTTACCATTATCAAATTCAATACCCTCCACTTTACAATTAAATAAACTTTTGATGATTTCGCTTAAAAATATGTGTTTTTTACATATCAAAATGAAACCTCTTATTGACAGACCCTATATGTAGTATATTTCAAGTGTTTGCCTAATACGGTTCATGAGATAAAAATATGTGGCAGACGATCAGATATTTAGAATGACAGACATCTTAGGAAAAAGAATAGAACTCCGTTTTTGAGTTTTAAATATTTAGGGTCTTATGTAAATGCGGAAAATGACTGCGCAGCTGATATTAGGGAGATATCTAAGATCATTTTAAGATCGAATTGTACAAGTTTGTGATCAGGCCCATACTGTGAAACATGGACCCTGAAACATTCAGCCGCATACTCTGGATATCGCACAAAGAGAATCCCCAAAACGGGAATACTGTACTGCTTCTAAATATAAATAACATTCACTGTTCTTAAATCTGCAATGGATTCGTTTTTCTTGACACCGATTTTTACCCGTTTTCGATTTAAATACACGTCTATTTCTGATAATTTAAAATTGTGGATTTCGGAATATTACTCCGTTTTTTTTAACTTTTTTTATTCAATTATGTTAATTTTTAGCTATTCCTTGCAAAAAAAATATATGAAAAATAGTTATGTAAATTTTTATATATGAAAAACAATTTTGATTTTGGAAAAATGTATTTCTTTTTTAAAAATTTTCTTTTCCTTCAAATTATGGGCGGAGTGTTTATTTTCGCGAAAAAATCTTGACGAATACTCAATTCTGTTGACTTAACAGTCTTACAGTTACAGAAATGTTAACTTAACAGCAATGTTTTATCAATGGTAAAAGGAATGGCAATGGTAAAAAGGGAGCTAACTGACGGAGCATACTTCACACACACATGAGAAACGGATGTGAAACTTGAACACTAAAACAAGCAGATGCGGACTCGGTGGACATCGCAGGAAGCAAAGATGATGAAGATAAATGCGCACAAAATCAGATGGAGTGAAGAACTTAAGGCATCATCCCCATATCAGCGCTGATAATAAATTTTATTTTGGCCTACCAGAAGGCAGAAGAGCAGTGCGACGACCAAAAGCCCGATGGCTAGATGTTGTCTATGCTGACTTGAAAATGCTAGATATACAAGACAGGACAAATGTTGCAAGAGATAGAGATAAATGGAAAAGTATGCTTTGGAAGGCCAAGGCTGAACTGTAGCGCCAAGTAAGTACTTTAACTTACAGTAATGAAGAATCTTATTTACTTTTAGATATCAAAGCAAAGCATTATACAGAATCTTAAATTCATATGAAATAACTTTCCAAAATATTTCAAAAGAATTCTTGAAAGAATATACTTTATATACATAAATCAAGGGTGCATATCGTTGCCTTCACTTCAAAAAGACGTGTTA
This sequence comes from Gymnocheta viridis, assembly GCA_956483585.1. Taxonomy (NCBI): domain Eukaryota; kingdom Metazoa; phylum Arthropoda; class Insecta; order Diptera; family Tachinidae; genus Gymnocheta; species Gymnocheta viridis. The sequence goes on along the minus strand of OY101443.1, from coordinate 61,960,700 downwards.
ACATAAAACACATTTTTAAGTATTAGACAAAAAACTTAATAAAAGAACTATGCAAAATTCTATACAAGAAATGAAGGAAAAGCATACGCCTTTTGTAAATTAAACCAACGATATGTATTTTCACTAACTTTGTTTTGAAGTTTGAACTCATTGCTTTAGCATGGCGTTGTCATTGGAGGCCAGAACTTATCATCTTTTCTTGCAAATAAAAGCGTAAAAATGTCAATATTTAGAAGTCAAAACACAATACAACCCAGCAAAAATTAGTACAACAATTACTACGAGTAGTAAAATTATCGATGAGCTGAACTCTAACTAGTTCTTTTTCTGATGAAACATCAATGAATTTACCACGTCCCAGTAAAAACTTAGTAATATCTTCTATTAAAGAGAACTTACTCTTCCACACAAACTACATACTGGCTGCATTACATCACATTAGTTATAGAACTGCTTACTGCTAAAGTTCGTCGACTATTTTACGAATGATTGGTATGCTCATATTTAAAATTGCTTAACATGAAAAAAAACAATCGATAGGTTTAAACAAGTATATCGTTGCCCTAACTACACAAAAATTCAAAATTGAAATTTAAGGTTCATTTTATCACACTTAATAAGCAGGAATATGTGCAAAATTCGAATAAGCTTGTTATTGACTTTCTAACGTTTCTTGCTTCCCCTGTAAACCAAAAATAAAATTGTTGTTACGTCCGTTTGTATTTAAGGTGACGATATGCACTTTTATACTTCGATTTCCCCATGTGTATAAACGAAATCAAAAGTATTTTTTATAGCGCACAAAGAAGACCCACAGATGTTTTCCCTTGGACACTTGAATAGTTTAGAAAGTAACTTATTTGGAGTAATCAAATAAATAACCAAAGTTCTTGTTTGCTTTACACAAGAGTATGTTTGGTTGAACGCTATCGCACTGTTGGAAGGGGAAGATGAAAGTTTGAGGGGTGAATATGTTTTCAAATATTGCTACTTGAGCATAACGCTTTAGTGCTGGTATGAATACGTTCACGTTTGATTGATTAAAGAGAAAATTTATGAATAATTCATACCAAGCATTTCTAAAATTAGAACGAACTTGTATTTAAATACATATTTCAAAAGGGATGTATTTAAATACATATTAGGAGATTGCTTGAAATACATTTATAAATATGTACAAAATATTTGTTAGGCATAGTTTAATTGTTAGGCAATATATGTTGAAGTAATTATGATGAGGTAATCAAAAAAAATCTTGTTAATATAAAATATAAAATGTTTTAAGTGCGACAACGAAAAATAAAAAATAAATATTGATACATTTTAATAAGCAAATAAAATTTTTGTCAAATAATTGTCAAAAATTTTTTTATGCTGCTAAATTAAATGATATTTTCGATGTACAGCATATGTTTTCTTGCTCACCTCCTTTGGAAGCACTGAATGTCCGTAAACGATCTAAATCCTCATCATCAGACACCCTCAGGTGATGCATGTTCATGGTGGGCACATCCAGAAATGCATTTGATCTGCGATGCGCTGTAATTAGAAAAAAAATAATTGCGATTAATTAAATCTTAATAAAAATACAAAAATTTAAAAAACTTTTGTTTGTTGAGGGTTTTTAACTAGTCAACAAAAGTTTTTTAAATCTTTGAAAAAAGATATCGAGGCAATCTCGATTAATATAAATTTCAAAAATACAAAAATTAAATTTTTTATTAGATTTCCCTAAAATTTATAACTTCAATAAGAAAAGAAAAATATATTTATTTTTTGCTTTACCCTGGACTTTTTACAAGTTTTGCCTTAAAAATTCTTTAATAAAAAACGTCAAACTAAAAGAAATCACCAAAATAGCAAACATCAACAAAACTGAAAAAACTTTCAGCAAACTTTAGAACATCAATTGAAAAGAAAAATACCATATTCTTTTTTTGTCCTTGACTTTTTACAAGTTTTGCCTTACAAAATCCACTAATAAAAAAAATCTGAAAATAATCGGCAATATTCGGAACAAAATCGCCAAAATCGAAATAAAGCTCCAGAAACAATCGCCAAACTAAAAGAAATCATCAAAAAAGAAAAAAATAAAAAAAACTTAAAAAAAAAACTTTCAGAACGATGAAGCTTGCCAAAGCGAAGAAAAGTCGTTAAAATGCGGAAAACGACAAAATGAAAAAATACGGCAAAATTATAAAAAAATTTTATAAATCGCTAAAAAGACGAAAAAAGCTCCAAAATGGAAAGAAAAGGCCAAAATGAATAAAATCTCCAAAACGACGAAAAAAGCTCTAAAATGAAAAGAAAATGCCAAAATGAAAAAAAATCTCCAAAATGGAAAAAAATATTCAAAAGAGGAAGAACTACAAAAATTTTAAAATATGATCTAAAATCGCTATAGCAAACAAAAATTGCTGAAATTGCAAGTATTGATTTAAAACCGCTACAACGAAGAAAAAGCCTTAACTATGTAATGGAACAGATCGACCGAGTGATATAATAACACATATGAAGTAAATAATTCAGTTAGAAATTAAATTACGTAGCGACAAGCGGTGCTATTTTTGACATAGAATTTGCGCTGGTATTAATATTTTATTGCAAACTTTCAAAGGGTGTGTACCAGCTGAGTCTTCTGCAAAAAATAGAGTAGGGTTTCGTTGAAATTAAAGAAGGTTTATAAACAAAAAAATACGAGTCGGCTGCTGGCTGTTTTTTTTATTAAAATTTAACTCGTACAACTTTCATTTAAATAAACAATTTTATTTGAATTATTCATTTGAGTATTTTTTTTTTTGGAAAAAAATCTTGTAAACATAATTTTTTTTCAAATCAATTCATAATAATATTTTTTTTTATAATTATATAGGAATAATTTTTGTTTGAATAATTTTTATACGAATAATTTTTATTCGAATAATTTTTGTTCAAACAATTTTATTCCAATAAGTCCTACTGCAATAAATAGTGTAAAAGCAATGAAAAAACTTTGATTGAAATAATTTTCTCCGAATATTCTTATTCAAGTTTATAGGATCTATTTTTATTCACACATTGTATTCGTTATTGGATTTTTGTTCGCACAATTTTATTCGAATAATTTTAACTGGGTGAAATTTGTTTAAAAAAGTTTTATTCAAACAATACCTTTATTTGTATAATTTTTATTCAAGCAAATGTTTAGCGTACCATATAATCGTAAAAACTATATTAAAAATTTTTTTATATAAATAATTTCATTTGAATAATTTTAAAACGAATAATTTAATTGGAATAATTTTTATTCGATTATTATTTTCAAATAATTTAACTGGAATAAATTTCATTAAACTAATTTTGTTTAAATTAGTCGCATCACTTTCGAATAATATTATTGGCACAGTTTTTATGAAAATAACTTTTAATCGAATTAGCTTATTCGAATATTTTTTTGTAGTTTTATTTAATAGAATCGCATTGTAGTAAAGTAGAGATTCTACTTTAATAATTTGCAAAAAAATAATCGAAAACAGTTTGTTTGAATATTGTCATTGACGTAATTTTTAATCGAATAATTTTTATTATTATAATTTTTCAAACAATTTTATTCTTATAAATATATATATATATATATATATATATATATATATATATATATATATATATATATATATATACTTATGCTATATGCACAAATACAAATTATACATTAGAAATTTCGTTAAAAAAGTATTCTTCCTAGAGTTATATAATGAGATAATCTGCTTTATTAAGTTGATCCTTCCAACTATGACCAAAAAATCTTTCTTTTGGAGTCTACTTTGATTTTGAGCTCTTGGGATTGTAAATCAATTATAATACTAGTAGTTTATTATCTTACTACCTCTGATAACCAACAAGAAAATTGAATAAAGAAATTAATAAGAAAAAAATTGCCATAAGAGTTGAAAAAGTCCACAGCGAAACATTCACTTAAGTCACAAAAAGCCACTACTGCAACTTACAAAATCGTTGAAACTGAAAAATATTAAAAATATAGCAAAAAAGTGCACAGGAGCCAAAAGTTAGAAAAAAAGCAATTGTATATGATTCTTTAAATTTTTCAATATTATACCACCAAAAAGCATAATTAGCCCAAAAATAATAATAAACTTTGGCTTAAAAATCCATTGATCCTTGTCATATTAATTTGTGTGTATAAATATTTAATTCAAAAAAACTATTTATTTTAATTTAGCGAGTAAATTTAAAAACTCAAATAAATTTTTAAAACCCGAAAGCCTTTTTGTTGGTTTGGACGTTCCGAATTGTAAATGACCAGTCAACCATTAATTTAAGTGAGCGTGTGCTTACATATACAAGCACATGGCAACACAAGGGATATTAAATTATTTAATGGATACTTGTGTTAATAACCACATAGAAATGATACACATGTGGCAAATTAAAGTGAAATCGTTAAAAATGTTCTAAACATTCTATTTTAAAACAATTATGGAAACATACAAAAAGTGTTTTTATTTCTGCTTCAACTATTGATTTTATTACTATTAAGAATATTTTTTTTAATCATTATTTTATTGTAATTAATTTTTTTATGTATTATTTTTTGTCGTAGTTTTTATGTTACTACAGAATCATCATCAACGATCTCATAAAAATTTTAATTAATTTTTAGTAGTTTCGCTATAAAAAATTGTAGTAGGAGGCGCTTTTTCATTTTGAGTTGTTAAAAAAAAATTAAGTTTCCTATAATTATTATTATGTAAAAAATAGGTTGTTATAAGTTGTGGATAGATAAGGAAAATAAACAAACAAATAAACAATGATGAGTGGGTGTAGCGATCTCCGGAAACAGCTTGTTATCCATTCTGCAATATCGTTGTCCGAATTAATTAGCTGTTCCTTGCTCAATAGAAGTAATTTAAGTTCAGGCTTTAGTTAATAACTTTCAATCAAACCAATCATTATGGTTCGAAAATAAATGCTTAAAAATCTATACAATTAATAGGCAATACAGTTTTTTATCGTCCTTTTTACGATCACATTATATAGACGATTTTGATAAAAACCGTAAAATGTTAAAGGTATTTGCTTGCAGATGTGCCAAATCTATATATTTTTAAAATAGGTTAATTATTTTGTCAGCTATAAGTGTTTGAAGTTGTAACTAATTCTTGCGCACGTATTACACGTGCATGTATCAGCTTCAAGCTGAAAAATAAAAAAAACATGCAAAAAAAAAATAAAAAAAGAGAACAACAGTAATGGCACAAACACAACTGGGACGAACAAAGAATATTTGCTATAAATTGCATACAGAGTGACTGGGTAAATAGGTAAGTAAATATTCCCTGATGATCTTCATTAGCAGCAGTGAAATACGAATAGGAACTAACTAACAATAATCAATTTGAATTTTCTTTTAATGAAACCATTAATATTTTACTAAAATATGTAAAATACTCATTTTGCGAAAAAGTGCGGTTATAAAATTTAAAAAATTAAATTTTAACAATTCGCATAAAAAGCGCCAATTTAAATTTTAAACTTTTTTTGTTGTTTTTTAGATATTAAAGAACAATCACAAACCGCAAAGCCATTTTGGCTTATCTGCAGAAACACCTAGAGTCTAGGCAGGAATCGAACCTGCGACCCCCAGACTAATAGTCGTACTAGACTATCTACTAGTCCTTGGGGGCTGCCAAAAAATTAACTAAAATGAAAAATTCACATCTACACATTGAAGAAAAAAAACCATCTTTGTTTATAAATAAACAAAAGATTAAAGCTGATTATAATTAAACTATTAATTATAAAGTGTGTTTCATAATTATAGGAACAATTATTTTTTACAAATTCTCTTCAAATCTACAACAGATCCCTCCTTTTTCTTTAGTAGTAATATATTTTAACATATACTCTTTTTATATGTAAAAAAATTAATCTGGAAATTATTGTTGTTGTTTTTCTAGAAGTTTTCCGTTATTTTTATGTTTCATATTTTTAAGAACAATTGAAGAAAACATTAGTATGCAATTTAGTAGAACACTAACCTTTGTTGCATTTCAAGGTAAATTAAAGTTAATTTTTTCTTTTTCGCTATGCCACGTAGTTGTAGTTTGACTGACATTAAAAATAGTCAAATTTCGGCTTTTAAAGAACGAGACTTAAAATTTCGGGAAATTGCAAGAAAATTGGGAAGAAGCGTTAATGTTGGGCGAAATTTTTTGAGTAAACCTGAAAGTTATGGAAACACGAAGAGGTCAGGACGGAACAAAATTCTTTCTCAGCGAGAAATATTGCACATAAACAGATTAGCCAGCAATTCAATATTGATATTGAAAAAAAATAAAGGCGGAGTCGGGAGTTTCTGTATCAAAAACAACCATTTGGAGGTTGATTTCTAAAAACGAAAATTTCAGATTTTTTGTGTATGCTTGCACACAAATATACGAACAATCATGCTGCTTCATCTGTAATAATGGGTGGTGTAAATATTGAGGAATCAGAGACTCTTCATGTTCTTGGCATGAAAATTAAATGTGATGTTCGATGGACTGATCATATTTTTCAGGTCTCAAAAGAAGCATTCAAGTGCCTCGGCTTTCTAAGACGGTGTAAGAGATACTTCACTCCATCTGATATCCTTAATATTTACACCACCTATATCCGACCGAAAATGGATTACAACTCTCATGTATGGGCCGGTGCTTCAAAGTCTATTTTGAAGATACTCGACTGGGTACAGGAGAGGGTGAAGAAGCTCATCGGTTACAGTAGGGTACCCAACTCTATTGACTCACTAGAGCATCGACACAATGTGGGATGTATTTCACTTTTTTATCGTTACTACAATGGAATGTGCTCTAATGAAATCAGGGAACTTGTTCCCGAAACCCGCTCATTTGTACGAACAACACGTTCATCGTTAAGAGCGCATCCATTTGTGGTTTATTTGCCAGTGGATCGCACTACGCATTACAGAGAAAATTCGTTCTTTAGCCGAACAGTTCGCATGTGGAATAAACTTCCTGCAGAGGTCTTTCCTGTTACTTTCAGTGTGGGAAAATTCAAATCGAACGTCCACAAACACTACTCCCTTTGTTCCATCAGAAACTATACCAGAATTTTAGAAATGAGTTTATTGCCTTTTATAGCCCAAAGCCCCATAAAAAGGTAAATTTTCCAACAGGACAACGCAGCTATCCACACAAGTACATTTACCAAGAACTGGTTTAGTTCCAAAAATGTTAAAATTTTAGATTGGCCTGCGTGTCCACCTGATTTAGGCTCCATGGAAAATCTTTGAGGAATATTATCCAATAGAGTTTATTCGGGAAATAGGCAATTTGTAAACTTGGATATGTTAAAAAATGCAATTGCTCGCGAATGGTCGAATTGTTACCAAAATTTAACAAAATCGTTAGTGGAAAGTATAAATTCTAGAATATTTAATTTAATTAAAAATAAAGGTGGCTTAAATAGTAAATAAATAAAGTAATTGAAATGTTTTTAAATTTCTGAAACACAACAACTATTAAGAATATTACCAGTTACAACAACAATTCTGACAAATAACATATCTCTGAAGAGTAGATCCAAAGATGAGTTACATTACAAAATTAATTTATAGAAAAATTGTATAATTATTGAAAGTCCTTATAATCCAAAGTGTTCTTATAAATATGAAACATACTTTAGTATGTTATCACAATAAAAGCTTTTTAAATTTGTTTTCCTATCTTTAATTGTATTGAAAGCTTTAAAAGAAATAATACGCATTTAGTGGTTTATATTGAAACTTTAAGCGCTGTATTTTTTTTTCTGTACAAAAGATCATTTGGGACGAAGTGCTTGTAGCCTTCTACATATATTTATCTAAGAGGTGTATTCATAAAAGATTATTAATATTAAAGTCGACTTGAAGCGATAATTTCGTAAGAGAAAACATACTTTAAATTAAACAAACGTTTTTTAATGCGGCTATTAACCTTTTGAACTAAAAATAAAATATTTCTTACATTTAATCTAAAAGTGTTTATGCTTTCGTTAATGTTTGCCATGTAGCATTTTTATTGAATGTTAAAAAAAGTAATGTTTCCTATTTATGTGTATATTTTATAACAAGTTGTTAATTGAGACTTTGCCCGTTTTTTACAACCTTTGACTTTTATAAGAAACAAACAAATTAATGTGTCTTGCTTTCATTACATACTAAATTTCAAAGGTCAGTTTGTTAGCCATTAAAAATGGCATCTGAGTTTTATTTCGATCATTAATTTCATTGCTATCAAAATCAATTAAGGAAGAATTTTCACATGTAATTAAAGCAAACAACATGTAACAACATATCGACCATTTTTCGGCAAATAATCGTAAGCGTCAAGCACAGGAGTTTTAGAGGAGAAGGTTTTTTCTAATTATTTTAAAACTTATAGGAAAAATTAAAAATGTTGGAATAAGTAAGAAACAAATTTATTTTTTTCTACATTTTGCACAAGTTGTGTAGTCTACAATAAAATGTTTTTGTATTGGATTTTCTAGCATAAAATAGATCAATGCTTTTGCTGTAAAGTGTGTTAACTACCTTTTCCAGATCAAAACTTACGCATAATACTTCAGCATTTTTCACCCTGCTCTTAGCTTGTTTAAGCACAAAAAATTCTTTATATCATTAATTCAGACTTTAATAGTATTTAAATTTAAATATAATCGGGGTATTCAAACGGTCGTAATAAAGTCATATGTCTTAAAATAATAACACGAATAAATATGACTGCTGTGAACAGTCCATCATAATTTAGTGTGCTATTTTAAATTTGAGTCAGCTGATAAAAAAAAAAACAATAATAAAACAGACAATCGTTACAATCATAAAAATTTTATATTAGAATGCCGAAAACAAGTGAAAAAATGAAAATAATAGCTAGTTTGAGGAAAAACTACACTACTGTTTAGTTATGACAAAACAAAAACACAGCATAAATAGTCTTATTATTTTAGGACTTTTTTGTTTGAAGCACAACAACAATTTTTTAAGACGTCATAAAATAAGAAGACATTATGACAATATGACATGATAGGACATCGTGCTTTTTACTAAAAAAAATTTAAAAATTGTTGAAAGTTACGTTAGGCCCTTTTACATTTTTTATGACGATTTGCATTTATATCTTAATGTTGTGTATAAAGAATAAATTGGTTATATTTTATCTTTAAATGCTATTTATGGTATCATTAAAATTTAATTTTCTCTACAACAAATGGCATTGTGGCCGTCGTTGTGTTTAATGCACTGTCGCTTACGGTTAAAATCTTTCTCCGAAAATTGTAATTATAACTTACGATCACATCCAAGACCTTGTTATCAATATCTGAACAATCAAAAATATTTAATAGATTGTCCTTCGTTATAAAAACATCTTAAGTTTGAGATTCATTCAAATTGTCAGACAGTTCTGAATCATTAAATTTAATTAAAATTTTCTTATCTAGCTCATAATTTCTTTTTGTTTCTAAAAATGCATTGAAAGATTGGTTAACTTGTTGATGTATATCGTTATTTAGACTTGTTTATTTATGATCTTGGACTGACTCACAACATGCTCCTAAGGTATCTAACATTTGAACTTATTAATCAACTATGTAATTATTAAAATAATCTTTAGACAATGCGGATCTATTTCTGCATTGTTAAGTAAGAATGCCGAGTTTTCCGGAATTTTCAATTCTTGAAGATTTAATGAAGTAAATTTTTTAAATTTTCTTTTAATTTTGTTCAACTTGTTTTTAGAATCTTTGGGGTGTATTTTTTTTAATTTTCATTTATGATATTTTTTTTATTAATTTTAACTTTGCTTTTGCTAAAATAATGTTTTCTACAGATAAGATTTGCTGTAATCTGTTATGTCTTTTTATTATAGTCAAAACTTTGCTTTTTTCTCTGTATAACATTTTTGTAATTGGGGTACTAAACTTTGTAAATGTATTTTCTATTTCATATTTGGGAAAGATACCTAAAATAATGATTTGTGATTACTGTAAGCTTTTCAATAGCATGCTAAATAATTCACACTTACCAAATGCTTGGAAAATGGCGAAAATTATTATACTGCAAATAGAGGGTAAAGAGCCAAACTGTCCAAAAAATGTACGTCCTATAAGCTTATTGCAGGATATAAGCAAAATATGTGAATGCGTCAATGATACCATAAACAAATATTGCAGTAAAAAGAACATAAATAGTGAAAAAGAGTTTGGATTAAATTTAAACATTCTACAGTTAACGCAGTACATAAACTTACTTCCCACAGTAATTGGAATTGGCATAAAAATTACTGCACTGGAACATGTCTTATTGACATGGAGAAAGCCTTCGATAACGTATGGATTGCGGCATTAATTGATAAATTTATTCAATACGAATACCAATTCTATCATGTGTTGTTGATTTATAATATGATAAGTGAAAAAAAAAACTACATATCGTCGCATAAAATGCAAAACGGCCTATATATTTTTTTAAACGTTTTTCAGGAGAGACAAAAAGCTTAATAAAAAGCAAACTATTGTGATCATAAAAACTATTTTTTCTATATAGTATCATTAATAAAATCGGAATTAATGATACTATGCTGAAAAAGACAGTATTTGTTATCACAATAGTTTGCTTTTTATTAAGTTTTTTATCTCTAGTGAAAATTTTGTTATAATGTAGATAGGCTCTTTTGCAAATGATAAGACGATATACATGTTTAGATGTATATAATAATCAAATACATATGTTATATAAATGTGATATGTACGTATATACATATAAAATAATTTAAATGGTATTATTTTTTTTTTAATTTGTTGTTTATTTTTTTGTTGTAATTATAATTTTATAATATAAATGTGAAATAATAAATAATTTTTATATACATACATATACAAAATAAAGTTCTGATATCATTTAAATATCTTAGGTACTTTTTCTGCATAAGTCACCAATTGAAAATTTTTAATACCCATCACTATGTTGTAAACAGCTGTTCCTTTTTCCTGGCAATAAAACAAACAATAGAAAACAAACGTACGTTTTTTTTAAATGTTCTATAAGTAGACCAACGCGCTAACAGTACGGTACGCTACGGTACGGTTACAGCAACGCTCGAAGTGTATTTCACATAATTTTAGCATCGTATCTAATGCTGTGTGAATCGGTGCGTTGTCTTGAAGAAAGAGCACTTTTTTCTTCTTTAAATGTGGTGGTTTTTTCTTGATTGCATCAATCAATTGATCCAATAATGCACGATAATACTTTCCTGTGATTGTGGATCCTTTTTCAAGATAATCGATGAGCAATATTCCGTGTGCATCCCAAAATACATTGGCCATAACCTTGTCAGCCGATTTCACTGTCTACGCCTTCTTCGGACCACTTCCACCAGCTTCCACCCATTTTTTCGATTTATTTTTGGTTTCAGGTGTGTAGTGGTGGACCCACGTTTCATCAAAAGCTATTAATCGACAACACCTTTGTGGTCTGTCGAACTCGTTTTTGTTTGACACTGAGCAAACGCGGCACCCATCTTGCCGATAGCTTTTTCATATGCAAATGTTCATGCAAAATGTTGAGCACACGTTCAAAAGATATGTAACTTGACTCGGCGATCATTCATAATGATGTCGAGGATTTTCTTGATATTTTCTTCAGTAACCACCTCTTTTGGCCTTCCTGTTATATTTTACCATGTAATCTGACGCAGCAGACTTATCATAATGTTTATCGAGCTTTTCTTTTGTCTCTTTCGCCGTTTTCCCTTTCATATAAAAGTGTTTAATCACTGCACGAAATTTACTTTTTTCCATTTTTCAAGAAACACAAAAGTTGCTTAATTCAAACGACTACAACAAATAAACTAATCGATGAATTTGGGTGAAATTTTAACAGCTGACGTTTGACAGTTTTTTTTGTATTTGTGCTGCCATTTAGCGCTAGGTAGCTTCAGTATCAATCCGCCCTCGTAAGTATATCAAGCAAAGATTTGCGTTGTGTTCAAAAAACAAATTCCAAAATATATTGGTGGCTATGTAAATAATTAATTATTATCTTTTTTGCTTATTTTATCCCCTGATACTACCTTTGCAATGTTTTTAAACATTTTTTCATTGCAAACAAAATTGTTATATACACGTATTTTAATGTAAATAAATAAGAACTAAATCGCATGTTTTAAAAACCATCTATAATCATATTAAAAATACTAGAGAGCTGGACTAAGAGACATTGTACATATGTAAATAATAATATTATTAACTGGTGTTTATATCTTCTAGCTTGTCAATAAACAAATAAAAAAATGGAACACCTTGTGTATTCAAAGTTATTAACACTTTGACATTTAGTAAATTTTAAACTATGGGTAGGCTCATAAAATTCTGATTTTAATCATAAATATTTTTAGAAATGTAGCTTACGAGCATTTGGCTAAAAGGGGTCTATATGTTGCTAGGTTTGTGTGCTGACGAAACTTATGCGTATATGGTGTGCCTCGTTTGCTGTTTGTTTTTTTGTTTCAGTGTATATTTTTCGCTCATTTCATTGCTATTTGTCAAAAAAGAAAACAGTACAAAACACTTAAAAGTTGGGTGAGTTAAGAAATAAAATTTCTAAAATATAGCAGTCCATCCCCGTGATTTTTATTTACAACATTTTGCAATCTGACACATATTCATTGCCAATAGTTTGTGATCCGTAAGCTTCCACTTCTCCCCTTTAATATTTTGAATATTTTCTATATTTTTTTGTATTAAGTAACCAAATGTTTAAAAGATATACCTATATAATTCTAACGAAATTATTGCCATCAAAAATTTATAAGGATGTCTGTCCACTAATGTCTGTGTATTAAAGAGTGTCTGCTGGTGTTGTGAGACAATATTATTAAGGATTTTCTTAAAACAACAAATTTAAGAAACACACACGTATAAACATTTTCATGCACTAGCAAACAATTTTATATTTCATTTTTTACAGGCTTGTGACTGAATGTCATTGGCGTAGGGACTTGGAAATAAATCCCACAAACCAAAACAGAAATATAATATAATACATCTCATTTTTCTTTTTTTATAGGACAACTCCTTTGGCTGCAGTTCAAATCAAGCGTTTTTAGCCGTTTCTAAAATTTTTCCCAATTTTTTTTACGAGTGATTTTAGTATCTTAAAGATTCTAATAACAAAGCCTTTCACTATTTTTTAAAATAAAATAAAATAAAATAAAAAATAACATTATTCTTGTGGTGACTCCCCGCGGCATGATGACCGAGCTACGCTAATGCAGAACGTAAGCATGTGTGCACGTACATATGTGTGTCATGCATACAGTTAATTCAAGTGTATAGAAATTTATTTATCTGCCAGTAGGTGTTCAAGAAAGAAACAATACATAAAAAGTATAATGAACTTCAAAAGAAAATAAAATACAAAAAACAAAATAGAAATGAAAAACCTGACAAACATTTCAATATGTTCCGAAAGACATACACATACACACATGTGGCAGCTTACAGTTTTTTATTGCCACAATAAGCTTTTTGTTTATCATTTTATTTAAATTGATTTTAAGAAACTCTTATCTTCTTCCTGAGTTTTTGGCAAAAAATTATATTTAACAAACAGTTTTAAACAAAAATATTACACGTGGAGTCCTTTAATCTTTATCTAGTGTTTTGTTACTTAATCAAGACTGAAGAAGCATTTATATTCTGGAACAAGCGAGAAACACTCAAAAAAAACATTGTTAAGTAAAAAGTGTGTGCTTTTAAATAAGCCAAAAGATAGCAATAGATAAGAATTAATAAACATTAGGAAATTTGAAGTAGTAAGAAGAGCTTTAGTTAACCATTGCTTTAGAGATATTCTTGGGGTATTTTATACCGTAGATATTTATTTATTTGTTTAAATAATGATCTTTATTCGAATAAAAATATGGAAATAATATAAAAGAAAATTTTTAAACAAAACTGTTTTCCCAGGGACTTTAAGTTCATATATCTTTTTTTTCTTTCAAGGCGTATTAAACAAGTGGAATTATTAGTACAACAATACAAGAACAAAAGGCATTTTTTATATCGGTTCTGTCAAAAACCTCTACAGCAAAAGAAAAAATACAGAAAAATATAAAGGCACCCTTTTTGATATTCAAAATAGAAAGCATAAGCTGCCGTAATCCTGGTTAATACGCCTTGTTTTTTTTTTAATTTTATAAAAATATACACACGAGTAGCTTAATGAGGGCTTAATGCCTGAAAACCGTTATCGAAAATCCATAATAAGGCCGCGGTTTTAGTAAAAGTGGGAGTATATAAAAATTTTAATAAATTTAATATTTTTTTCCAAAATAATAGTTAAAATTTTGCAAACATTAAAAAGATAAAAAGGTTAATTTCAATAATATAATAACTAACTCGACCTTGGTCGACCACCATTCACTTATTGTGACATATTCGTGTTTAACACGGAAATAAACCGGTTCTTATATTGTGTATAGTTAAATTCTAATTTTTAACGTCTCACAGAAGAGTATTTGACCCAAAAAGCTGGCCAAAAAGGCAAAAATTAATTTAAAGAAATTAATGATTCTAAGTAATTAGTCGAACTTATCTGATCCGTTCTGCTAGTCTGATGAATAATAAAAAATTTTTCCTTATACAGTACTCTCTTAATAAAAAAATCAAGAATTTATCCAAAAAATTTCTAATAAAAAATGAAATAAAAACTTGGAAAAAATAAATAGGTAAACTCGGATTTGAACTTGAGGCAAATTATTCATTTCAATATACTATTTAAAGAAATCTTAAGAACTAAGTACGCAGCTCGATACGCAACAACATCATAATATAACTTTTGAAGACTTTGTGTTGCGATTTGTACCTCTGAGGCACTGCTAAAGTCAAGAAAGTAAAGAAAATTTCATGCGCTTTTAATGTTTTTTTGCGGTTTCAAGATGATTATATGATTCTTTTTAGTGACTAAACGAATACAAATATTACATTGATTTTTTTTCACTGAAAGATTTGATCAAAAGCTATTTTTGATATATAAAATAGAATATATCTTGAATAATCGTTCAAAATTCGTTTAAAAATTAAAATGAAAAAACTAAAATTTATACAGTTTTTTAAAACAAGTTTCTTAAAAGTGAAGATAGCAAATGTACAAATTATGTTTTATACCACAAGAAAAAAGTTTGCGCAAATTTGCGCCATTATTTTCAAATTGATTTTTTTTTTGCTTTTTTGACGTCATAATCTTTTGTGTCTTTTGAATTATTGATTCTTGTTCGCATCACTTTTAGCAACCCGCAATATGATTACCTGGCTATAAATATGAATTTGCGAAATGCTTATTATTGGTAATAGTTATAAGGCAATGCCTTACACGCCAATAAAACAGTTTTTTATTTACCTGCGCTCTGTGCAACATTATTTGTTCGAAAAGTATTTGTACATATAAAATGAACCAAACGATGGTGCGCACTTCACTTTCAATTATGGGAATGCAAAGGTATTTAGGTTAACATTGAAGAAATAGATCAGAGGATCGTAATTTTTCCATAACAACTATTATCGTAAAGTAAACCATATATAAAATATATATTTTGGAAAACAAACTAAAATATAAAATATAAAATAGGTTGAGTATAAAGGTAGAAATAAGTTTGAGCGAAAAGCTCTTAATTCACTCAGTTTTAAGTAGTCTCACAAGTAGTATATAAGTAGAATAAGAATTAGTTTTAACAAACAATATTAACTTCAACTTAGATCCATGAGTGAGCTCTAAGTTAAACGAATAAAATAAAAAATAATAAAATTTCAAAATATTATTTATATTATTTACATTTCGATTGTTAAGCTCCGGGAGCAAGGGCGTAATTCTCTATTAATATTTTATAATAATTATTATAGATAGCAAATTACTGTAAGCAGGTTACTGCTTCGTTTTTATGTTAATTAGGATATTATTTTTTAATCCTAAGTTTTTTTTTTGTTTATTATTCATTTTAATTGTATTGTTTTTTTATAAAGGCCTTACATTTTTTTGATAAAGACCTTACATTTCAATCTTGCCAGATTAGAAGAAGTGCTTTTACCGTAGCATCTTCTGAAAACAAAAACCAAAAGTTTTCCAACACAAAAACAATAAATATTCCCTACGGATCAGTAAAAAACGGCACGTAGGAAGAGAAAATACCTGCCTGGCCAAAAGGCAGAAGAGAAGCAAACGACCAACAATCGAGGAATACATCAGAAGAAACAACAAGGCACAGCTAAAAGACCACACATTTATACCCAAAAAGAAAAGAAGAGGGGCTACACACAGCGCCTCGTAAACAAAAAGCTATTCTGCTCAGGACATTAAGCAAAAATTGCTTGCTGTAAAGAGTAAAATATGCACTATTAAATCGATGTCAAATTTAGCAAAAAAAATTCTGAAACGGATAAATATTATATCTCCGCCTGAACTGGTTGCACTAGAAAAAACATGCAATTGCATATTTCCGGGTTCTCTGAATATTTTTGTTTTTCTTAACAAGAAATATGATATCTTTAATCAAGAGCTTAGCTAATTACGAGGGCGTATTGATATTGCAGCTACCTAGCGCTAGATGGCAGCACAAACACAAAAACTTTTTTTTTAGAAATTGCGATCTGTCAAACGTCAGCTGTTACAATTTCACCCAAATTCATCGATTAGTTTATTTATTGTAGTCGTTTGAAGTAAGCAACTTTTGTGTTTCATGTAAAATGGAAAAAAGTGAATTTCGTTCAGTGATTAAACACTTTTATATGAAAGGGAAAACGGCAAAAGAGATAAAAGAAAAGCTCGATAAACTTCACGGTGAGTTTGCTCCGTCAGGTTACATAGTAAAATATTGGATTACTGAATTTAAACGCGGCCGAACAAGCACTGCAACAATACTATCAACAGGAAGGCCAAAGAGGTGGTTACTGAAGAAAATATCAAGAAAATCCTCGATATCGTTATGAATGATCGCCGAGTCAAGTTACGTGAGATTGTTGAAATGGTGAACATATCATATGAACGTGTGTTCAACATTTTACATCAACATTTGCATATGAAAAAGCTATCGGCAAGATGGGTGCCGCGTTTGCTCAGTGTCGAAGAAAAACGAGTTCGACAGACCACTTCACAGCGGTGTTTGGACATGATAAAGCGTAATCCTGCTGATTTTTAGCGTCGATTAATAACTGCTGATGAAAAGTGGGAACACCACTACACACCTGAAACCAAAAATCAATCGAAACAATTGGTGGAAGCTGGTGAAAGTGCTCCGAAGAAGGCGAAGACAGTGAAATCGGCTGACAAGGTTATGGCCAATGTATTTTGGGATGCACACGGAATATTGCTCATCGATTATCTTGAAAAAGGATCCACAATCACAGGAAAGTATTATCGTGCATTATTGGATCAATTGATTGATGCAATCAAGGAAAAACGACCACATTTAAAGAAGAAAAAAGTGCTCTTTCTTCAAGACAACGCACCGGTTCACACAGCATTAGATACGATGCTAAAATCACGTGAAATACACTTCGAATGGGTAATCATCCACCTTATAGTAAAGATTTAGCTCCTACTGACTTTTTCCTGCTTCCAAACTCGAAAAAATGGCTCGCAAGGAAAAGATTCATCTCAAACGAGGAAGTGATTACCGAAACTTACGCGTATTTTGAGGGGTTCCCAAATCGTATTATTCAGATGGTATAAAAAAGTTGGAGTATCTTCCTACTAAGTGTATTGAGCTAAAAGGAAAAAAAAATTTTTTTCCTACTTAGGTAGCTTCAATATCAATCCGCCCTTGTAGTTATGATTTTTTTCTTATTTGCAATAATTTTCTTTAAAGTTACAAGAAAACGATTTCTTAGAAATAATTTATAAATAATATAAGATTCCGCTCATATAAGCGGATCTCAGTATGGGGGACTAATGGAAAAGTGAAGCGTTCACAGGTCATGTACTTTTTCACACAGCCAATCCTTTTCAAAAGTCAACCTCACCCACTATCCTTAATGGGCTTGGTGTTACCTGTCACGCTAACGAGGCTCTGATGACCGACCACGGGCGGTATAGCCTAATAAGCTGTAGCTCTTAAATAACTCTTATTACCGAAACCAAGTGGCCCTATGCTCCTCAAAGGAGTAAAAGGAACAATCCATGTCTGATTGTTTTGCTTTATCAAATTATAAATTTATTGTGATCTAAATTTGAATTTGTTATAAAGTTGTTGTTCGTAGTATAAATATAAATTTACAATATTTTTTTTTTAAATTCAGTTTCATTTATAATTAAAAAGTAGGACTTATTTATACGTTTATACATTCATTCATTTTCAAAATACATATAAAACTTATTAAAGTCAAGTGGTGCGTATGATTAATACGAGTAGTACTCGTCGAGTATGATAATTCTCATTGATGCGTATGATTAACATTTAATTCATTTTATTTTAAACATTCAACAAAAGCTACCAAACACTCACAGCAACATGTTGCGTTCGATTCAATTTAATAAAACCTGCAACATGTGGGATTTATAATTAAATTTTCGTCTTTTAAGCTCAAGTGCGTGAATTTGTTAATTTTTCATTTGAACATTTGTGCACGAAAAGCATTTAAATAATAAATTTAAAATTAATTTATGCGCCTTATTCTTCGAAGTTGTATATCTTTTAGAAATTATTAATTCTTTTTAACTGAAATTTGTTTAAAAGCTTATTATTTGGACTGTGAAAATAATGGCGCAGCAGAGAGACTAGTAAAATGTTGTTGGAAAATAACCAAACTGGATTCCATTACAACTACATAAAATAGTTTAGAACAAGTTTAATTTTAAACATTTGGAAAGTTTTTCTAAATTTGTTTTAAATATTTTGTTGAATCACAACAGTCTCAGCATCTGCGCTAAAGTCTGTTTGTTAAATTAAATCAACAAAATATTATAGAAATGTAAATGGTATACAAATGCCTTACTAAAATCACCAGATTGTTATTGATGAATATAAGCACGTTTCAGTATTATAAATGAAATAAATCCAACCGTTTTATAATTATAAATAGGGAAGCAAGTATACTACGAGGGTTATTCTTATTGCTTTGAGCCTGATATCAAAGCTATAGCGGTTAAAATTTTTAACGTTTCACCACTTTGGGGCACTAGTGTAGCTGCACAAAATAAACTTCTCAGTTACTGGTTGGATTTGTCTGAAACTCGGAAAATCAATAAAGAACAGTTAAGGTTTTCTAAATATCGTGTGGAAAGAAGCTTGGTTTTAGCAGCGACAACAAAATATTGCCCTAAATCGTTTTTTTTTTTTTTTTTTTTTTTTTTTTAAAAAGAGAAGTAACACTCAGGCAATTAGTATGCCTACCAACCCGTAGGTGTGTTACCTTCCTTGGGAAAGGGATAGTGAGAGAGGACAGATGGTGAAAGAGAGAAAGCTTAATTTTTACAACTCTGATATTGCGCGTTGTGTTAGTTTTTAGATCAGTGTTGCAGCGCCTCTGATGTCAAGTAGGCGCATTAAATTTGTTTTAATTAAGCTGTTGTAGCCATTTTATTGATTATTTTACTTCGCCGGCGATTTTGCTACAAAACCGACGAAGGAGGGCGCTGTGATGTTCGCTAGCATACACCAGTATCAATTGCTGCCAGTACTGTTCAGTGACCAGTGTGCTATGCCTTCATCACTTAAACACTCCGACAACAACAAATACAATGTCATACTAATGCACATCTGAAAAATGCTGGAGTTTATGACTTGTCTGAAGCTGGGCTCGAACCCACGTTCTTAGACATTATTTGCTTTGTAGTCAACGCGCTAACTACTTCAGCCAACAGCACCCTCAAGTGGGCACCTTTTACATTTTTTCAATATCCGCTAGAGATGGAATCGTGAGTAACTTTTCACTCACGCTCATGCAAGCTCACGATAAAAAAATTTTGATCATGAACGCTAATGCACGACCATATATTTATACGTTCATGCACGCTCACCTGAGTGGAAAAAAGTTAGTCACAATCACGAAAGCTCACGTTTACGAAATACTCACGCAAAAAAAAAATTATAAAATAATAAAAAAATATATTAAAATAAAGCAAAAGAATCACGCAACAATTACGGTAAAAATCTACTCATGCACGAGATTTACAGAATTAAACAACTTCAGTTGTTTATGCTTATTTTAAAATTAAACTTTTATTTCAAAGCTTTTCAAACTTAAAGATATGAATTGTCACTATTCTTCAATTCAGTCTAACTGAGAGCTAAAAAGTTATATCGTCATAGGAATTCATAAAAGCCCTAAGTTACATTGAAACAATTTTAGAGCACAAGCAAAAAACTCTCTAATATGAAAATTTAAGCAACATTTTTCAAAAGTTTTTAGTTTAAGCTTATTTCTTATTGACGAATTAGTACAATTTTAATATATAAAATTTTCCAGGGACATACATTTTGATATGATCGAAATCTACCAAGAAGTCGTTTTTGAATTTTTTGTAACTTAGAGCTTTATTGAAATCATATGACGATATGTAACTTATGTATGTATATTCAGATATATACATATAAGCAGTAGTTATATGTAACTCGAGCACTCATGTTAAATTTTTTTATGCTTACGTTTATGCTTGAAGCAAAAAAGTAATTACATCACGATCATACGTGATCATGTGAGCAAAACCCATCTCTACTCTCCACCGATATTAATAATTTTATACATTTTTGCATTTTGTTAGAGCAATAAATCAATCCGTTTTTAATATGACCAGTTTCGTCTTGTATATTTCTCTCGTTATATAAAGTACAGCCCTCGTATCTAATCGAAGATTCAATAATGCTGAAAATAATCTATTAGTACATCTAAATATTCAACATATTTTCCATTGCCTGAATACCTGAATAAATGATTTGTTCAAATTAAATATGACTACATAAATGTATAACAACAAACTACTTAGAAATGATTAAAACTTTTGAGAACATAAAATAAAATGTTTTGCAATGCAGACAGAGAAAAGACATTCACAATAAGATAGTTTTGAACCCACCATATTGCGGCCATTTAAAAAATATTTAGCTTGATTGTACATTATTAACATAGACAACAGTATTAGCCAGAGACCGTAAATAACAGTTATCGAAAAAATTTAAACTCAAAAACTCTCTGTGTTAGAGTCAACAGAGACCTGTACTCTCATATACCAATAGATTCTTATTGGCAAGCTCCTTCAAAATATATAGGGTACTAAAAAAAACACTCTCATCTCTCTAGTTAAGAGTTATTTTTCAGCGAAAAAATAAAAGATCAGATGAAACTCTTAAAAAGAGAAATTTATTTTTCCGTCATAAAATAAAACTCTTTTAAGGAGTTTTTTTACCTCTAAAATAAAACTCTTTTTTTGGGGAGTTTTATTTTTTCCGTCTGAAATAAAACTCATTTTATTTATTTTCTTCTCTTTTAAAGTCTCTTTTTGATTGCGTCTATCTGTTATAATGTGTGTAGTTATTTAATTATTTATTTAATTTACACTGCAGCCACAAGCTCTAAACACTTAGACGACAGCAGACTTCACAACTTCACGGCTTCAAATGCTGCCAACTTCAAATTCTGCTCAGAAGTCAGCTTCATAATTATTTTGAAGACAGCAACAACATAATAATTTCAAACACAAACAAATTTCAGGGATGCCGGATATATATTTTATAATAAATAAAATTAAAGTGATTGATAAAAAACGTAATAATATCACGAAAAACAATAAAAACACATAAATTTATTTCTATATTGTTGGTTTACGTGGCTGCCCACTACACGTAGACATTCAAGTAGAATCTATATTGTATTTTTGTAATGTTATTTTATGTTTAATATTAAAAAAATTTTTTGTTCTTATTTTTCCAATTTATATATATAATGGCAACACTATATTTGTTTATTGCTGCCCGTCAAAATAGAAAATAGCCTAAGTTGTGCAGTCCTGCTGCTGTGCTGCCGTCAAAATAGTCGTTTTCATTTAAACACAGGGATTTTATTTTTGACATATTGCTGCTTGCTGTCTGCTTCTGCTACACGCTGAAGTTTTTCTTCCAAGTTTTTCATACGTGCTGCTTATCAAAATTCATTTAAATTGATAGCTGTGACGTAGGCTGCACGCAATTTTAAAGCACTTTCATTTTTCAAGATGTCATCGTCAAGAAAACAGCTTCAAATGGTTGCTCTATACATCAAACAACATGATTAAACTTATTAATTTTTTTTTAACGAAAATATTTGATTATTTCTTTTTAATTTGTAGTTTTGAATTGCGGCAGAATATTTGTAAAAAACAAACCAGAAAATGTTTTCTTGACAGTAAATGGAAATACTCTGTGGAAAGAGAATTTCAAAAGCAAGTACGTATGAAGGTGTATTTAACCAGGTGACAGCTTTACAGCAGCTGACTATTCGTTGCGAATGTCAAAATACATACAAAATACTTTTACTTTTTTTCTCTGTCTGTTTTCTTAGTTTTGT
This sequence comes from Gymnocheta viridis, assembly GCA_956483585.1. Classification (NCBI taxonomy): domain Eukaryota; kingdom Metazoa; phylum Arthropoda; class Insecta; order Diptera; family Tachinidae; genus Gymnocheta; species Gymnocheta viridis. Next base: position 61,938,128 of record OY101443.1, on the reverse strand, counting down.
GGGTTAGGTTTTTGACATACGCAATGAAACTGCACAAACAAAAATATCTGTTGCTCTTGTATTATTGTAATTGTTTTCCTAATGCTGTCACCTAGTTAAATACACCTTGATACGTATCAAGTTTTAAAAATATGAGTGTATTAGTAAAAAAGTGTGAGTATATTGAAACTTGATAGATAAAACTTGATCGTGTAACCCCTAAGTTAACGAGCACACCTTTTCAAAATTTTCTGTAGAAATATTTGAACGAGGGTCGTTCAATACCAATTTAAGAACGGAGAAAGCTCTTTCCACGCTTTCCTGGGTTGCAGGAACACACTGCACGGTTGTTGCCTCTTGATATAAGTGCGGATAATGTATTTTTTCCCTCCCAGAAATTAAAAACAGGACAAAAAATATCAATTTCAAAGAAAACTTTTTTTTCATCCTCATTATCATTTTCTTCGCTTTCTTGTTCCCTATCTGCATTAAGGGAGTTTAAAAGATGTATAAGATTGAGATGTATCGCAAAAATCCTTTTTTAAATTGCTTTCAAATCGGAGTGCAATTTGATTATATTGGGAGTCAATTTACATAAGCTGAGTTTTATTTTATTTATTGTTATATTTATATTTTAAATTCACAAAATAACTGTTAGGAAATACTGTTTTTGATATCTATAACTGTTTGATATTTACGGTCCCTGGTATTAGCTCATTGAACAAATTTATTTTAATAATAAAACGATTTGAGTGCAATCGTTATAATTCCTGTTATAATGTGTTTTTTGCTTGGGTTACAGGACACTCACATTGTACGGGCAACTCTATTGTGTAGCACCAAGCGAATGATAACATTCGATAATTGACTGATCAACTACATTAGTGGCATGAATAAGAGAACAAATTTTAGTTGTCCTTCACAATAACTCATCCATACTTTTCCTTTGTGTATGAATGCAACATAAATATCTAAAATATAAAAATAGCAATTACTACTTCTTTATTCACAGCTGTATTATCTTCTATTTGGTCCACACATTACAAATGCTCATCAAATGGAAATGTGAGTTGTAAGGACTGCAATAAAAGCATAATAATTTCATTGCTTTTCATGCTATTTTATATTGTATTTTGAATAAATACTTATGCAGAGGCACAGTTGATAATTGTAACCACCCTGCAGCAGCTGTTGTGACAATCTATTTTTGTGCACAAATTATGAGTTTAGTTGGATAAAAAAAAATTAGAAGTCACAGGATGTCAGTGACATGGCACAGTAATGTCGAAAGATCAACAAACGGCCAGGAGCTTAATTTTAAATACACTTTTTGAAGTGCAAAATCAAACAAAAGAAAATATTTCAAAAATTCATATATTCTTATAGAACAATAGATTTTCCAAAACAAAAAACAGCCTGGAATACGCATAGAAGACAAGCAACCATTTCACAGAATGATATTTAGGATGTCTCTTCTTTCATGTTTGTCTTTGTTTGATAGCGAACATTGTAGAGAACACAAGAGGACATGCTACAATGAATCAGGTGACATCGTTAGCGCAGCTGGTTTTTGTTTATGTATGTGTTTTTAAATGGTTAAGAATTTTTATTTTTGTTATAAGTTCTATATTTTATTTCTGAATCAGGCCTGATTGTCTTTGTAATAAAGTTCAATTGTATTACTATAAACAATAAATAAATGGATATTATATTTGAAGTTCTGTTGTTGTGTGTAACTTACAACGAAAGAAACATTTTTCTATTAAACTAAACTGTGTCACAGATACAACTCTTGAGCCTCCCATTTTCACTAATCCACCACCTGTTATAAGCCCGCGGATTAGAAGAAAAACTTCCATATCGGAAACTATTGGCGCTATAAAATAACTGCCAAATAAAGAAGCATCTGGGAATAGATGGTATTTCTGCGGAAATTTACAAATGTGATCCTTTCCGGAAGGATGGCGTTGTTGTTAAAATCTGGAAAAAGGGAAATCTGAAAGATTGTTCTAACTGGAGGTGAATATATGTGTATTACCAAACATTGCGAAAATAGTTGCAAAAATATTATTAAACCGCTTTAAAGAACACTTAGAGCAAAGTATCAGGTCATGTCAAACGGGATTTCGAAGTGGTTCCTCCTGTGAACACCGTTGAGTTCAATTCTAAACTTTATCTGCTGTTTATAAATTTCGAAAAAGCGTTTGATTTATTTAATCGGGAATGTATTTGGTTAAACCTGCGAAGAAGAAATATACCTGCGATATTAATTGCTTTGATTAAAGAAAGCTATAACCAAGTGTTTAGGGTGAAAAGTGGAGTGTCACCTCTTTTATTTCTTGTGGTTATGGAGGATCCTCTCAACGATATTGAAAATAAAAGACAAGGAATACAATGGCAAATCCACAATCGCATCCTTACGAACGCAGACGATATTTGCTTACTCTCACACAAACTTGGTGACCTTAAGCAAATAACTAAAAAGCTACAAGAACAGCTGCAGTACACAGGCCTAAAAATAAATGCAACCAAAAAAAAAACACTAAGCAACGGCGCAACAAAAGTTCCAATGACCATCAACAACAAAACATTTGAGACAAGCAATTGTGCTATTTAAGATGCGAGATTTCTATAAATGGAGATACCGAACTCGATGTAGTCGCTGGAATAAACAAGGCCAAGTCATCTTTTGGTATACCAACCCCAATCTGGCAAAGTAATAAAATCGGCCTATCCACAAAGCTTAGAATTTTCGAAGCAAATGTTAAGTCGTTGCTACTTTATGGGTGTGCAACCTCAGAGGGTACAACAAGATATAACAAGATGACTTAAAATTATTATTAATCGCTACTTAAGAAAATATTGATCATCATCCAGAATAATTTCAAATGCTGAGTTGCTAGCAAAGAGAAACCAAATGCAAGTAGCAACCGAGATACGTAAACGTAAGTGGCAGTGGATAGAACACACTCTCCGTCGAAATGACAACAACATATCTAAGCAAGCTCTTAGATGGAACCCATTTCAACAAAATGGTAGAGAAAGCGGCAGGCCACGCACAACATAGAGACCCTCAACGAAATCCGAAATGAACCAACTGGGTATGCCTTGAAATGAACTTAGGCCTATTGCTCAAAATCGAGTCAGATGGAGAACAGCTGTTTTAATTTAAAGTTAAACTTAAGTACTTTGTTTACGCGCATAGTGTGAAAATCATCCAATTACTGTTCAATAGGCATATAGGCAACCTGAAAATAAGACCCAAATTTTATTAGAAAATACTTAACACGGCGCCGGGGGGATGGGTCAAAATTACCCGTCACTTTTCGAATTGATTGTGGTTTTAAAAATGTACTTCTCTTCTTTACGGTCTTCTCAGTAGCTGAAGATATTGAATCTCTCTGAATGTTATAAATTTCAAATCAGTCGCATGGCGATTGTACTTCGAGTAACACGTGCTTAAAGTTAAAAAAGGTACATATGACCCATCTCCGCAGTCAACGACGCTATTTTGCGCCATTTGTATTTCATGTATCTTGCATATCAAATATTAGTTTTAGTTGGAAAACCAGAAATAAACACATATTACGACTTGACAAAATGTGGGGTAGACGTGGCTGACGAACTGTGCGCTTCATATAACGTATGCCGTAACTTAAAGAAGTGAACATTGACAATATTTTAAATATATCTGGCGTTAACGGTTTTATAATACATTGAATAAATAGTAACTCAAATCAAAAAAGACGGCAGTACTTGAAGATCTAGTCAGTGCTCATCAGAAAACCCGTCAAAATGTTACACGTTTACCTCGAGAAGTGCGCAAGAAAATCAGAATACTTACTGAGCAGTCACCAAAAATGCCACCGAAAAACCAATCAAAACGTATCAAAGTTGCAATAAGTATATTTATCCGGAACATATTATACCGATTGCATTAACGATGATTCTTCCAAATGATTTTTTCTTATTTTTTATAAACATTAATTAATAATAAAGGCATAAAAATGTCAATTTAATTTAAAGACTGATAAAAAAATAAGTGTTTATTATATTTAAGCTAGAAGAAGCCTCCTCTGTTAACTTTTTCAAATGAAATGTTTTTTGCTTAAAAATAAAAATAAATATGTTATTTTTTTTAACAAAGTCATTTTTTATTTCCTTAATAGGTTAGATTCAATCTAAATTGTATATATTTTTCATAAATATAGCAAAAACCTCGAGTGTAATAAGTGGGTCATTATGACCCAAACCCCCATGTCCGTGTAGCTAAAAGTCACCCCCCGGCGACGGGTTAATACCCTCTATTTTATTTCACCATTTTCAAGAAAATATTTCAAGGAAAACATACTTAATTGAGTGATTTAGAAATCACTCAATGCTATTTAGATATTTTTATAAGCTAGAATATTTTGTAAAAAAAATTTGATTATAATAAATAACTAAATTTGGCATTTTTTTGTTTGTGTTTGCAATTTTAATATCATAACTGTTGGTAGTTCTTTCGAACGCCTATCCCTTGAGGTGCACTCCTCGACAGCTGGATAAAAATAAACAAGGACTATAATGAAATTTAGAAAACAGAAAGAAAGAATATTACATTATCATATCAGTACAATTAATACGTAGAAACTGCAATTACGAGGGCGGATTGATATTGAAGCTACGTAGCGCTAAATGGCAGCACAAATACAAAAACTAAATGGCAGCACAAATACAAAAAAATCTGTCAAACGTCAGCTGTTAAAATTTCACCCAAATTCATCGATTAGTTTATTTGTTGTAGTCGTTTGCAATAAGCAACTTTTGTGTTTCTTGAAAAATGGAAAAAAGAGAATTTAGTGCAGTGATTAAGGGGAAAACGGCGAAAGAGACAAAAAAAGCTCGATAAACATTACGGTGAGTCTGCTCCGTCAGATTACATGGTAAAATATTGGATTGCTGAGCAAGCACTGCAACAATGCCATTAACAGGAAGGCCAAAAGAGGTGGTTACTGAAGAAAATATCAAGAAAATCCTCGATATCGTTATGAATGATCGCCGAGTCAAGTTACGTGAGATTGTTGACATGGTAAACATATCATATGAACGTGTGTTCAACATTTTGCATGAACATTTGCATATGAAAAAGCTATCGGCAAGATGGTTGTCGCGTTTGCTCAGTGTCGAACAAAAACGAGTTCGACAGACCACTTCGCAGCGGTGTTTGGACATGATAAAGCGTAATCCTGCTGATTTTTGGCGTCGATTTATAACTGTTGATGAAACGTGGGTCCACCACTACACACCTGAAACCAAAAATCAATCGAAACAATGGGTGGAAGCTGGTGGAAGTGGTCCGAAGAAGGCGAAGACAGTGAAATCGGCTGGCAAGGTTATGGTCACTGTATTTTGGGATGCACACGGAATATTGCTCATCAATTATCTTGAAAAAGGATCCACAATCACAGGAAAGTATTATCGTGCATTATTGGATCAATTGATTGATGCAATCAAGAAAAAAAGACCACATTTAAAAAAGAAAAAAGTGCTCTTTCTTCAAGACAACGCACCGGTTCACACAGCATTAGACACGATGCTAAAATAACGTGAAATACACTTCGAATTGGTTGATCATCCACCTTATAGTCCAGACTTAGATCCTGTTTCCAAACTCGAAAAAATGGCTCGCAAGGAAAAGATTCATCTCAAACGAGGAAGTGATTACCGAAACTTACGCGTATTTTGAGGGGTTCCCAAAATCGTATTATTCAGATGGTATAAAAAAGTTGGAATATCGTCTTACTAAGTGTATTGAGCTAAAAGGAAAAAAAATTTTTTCCTACTTAGGTAGCTTAAATATCAATCCGCCCTCGTACATAGGTTGACACGGACGAGTGTAGTGGTCCTTTCAAAAATAAATCATCCAGATTCTACTTGTTCGTGGTGATCGAACATAATATAGTAAAGGGTCCGCCAGATAATTTTGTTTTTTGAAAATGCTATAAAAAAAAATACTGAATATTTTCTCAAATTTCTTTTTTTATTTGAAAGTACAATCCTTCCGGTTAATACTGAAAAATAATTTCATTCAAATGGCTGCCTCGGCTGGCCATGCAGTAGCCTACACGATCGGTCCAATTTTTAAGCACATTATCGATTATGTGCAGCTGTATTTCACCAATGGCTTCACGAATATTGTCCTTTAAAGCGTCAATTGTCTCTGGCTTGTCGGCATAACACTTATCTTTGACGGCACCCCACAAATAATAGTCCAACGGTGTCAAATCGCAGCCGCGAGGTGGCCAAACGACATCTGCTCTGCGGCTGATAATGCGATCTTCAAAAACAGGGCTCAAAACATCGAGTGTAGCTTCGGCTGTCGTAGCGTCGTCCTGTTGAAACCAAATGTTGCCAATATCCTCCTCTTTAATTTTTGTGAACAAAAATTCGTTCAACATGGCCCGATAACGATCGCCATTGACTGTAACGGCCACTCCTTGCTCATTTTCGAAGAAAAATGGCCCAATTATGCCTCTGGACCAAAATCCGCACCAAACAGTGACTCGTTTTGGGTGCGTCGGCTTTTCAATGTATGCGTGCGGGTTTTCTGTGCCCCAAATGCGACAATTTTGCTTATTTACATACCCGCCAAGATCAAAATGAGCTTCATCTGAAAAGATGATTTTTTTTTGCAAAATCGGCATCTTCTGTAAGTCGATCGCAGGCCCACTTAGTGAAGCGTATACACAACCATATTCGTCCAGCAGAAGGATAAAACTAATTATCTGTCAAATCAGACATGAGCTAAGTGTTACCATTCACGAAATAAGCACTAGTTGAAAAAAAAAAAACGTTAGATGGCGGACCCTTTAGTTTCCCTATTTAATGAACCTAATTTTTGACAGGCCTGTTCGTTAAAGCGAATTGTTCTTTATATCCAGTACCAAACTAAAAATTAAGAGCGTCGTCTATTTTATTCATAATTATAAATATGTATAGTGTTTTTTTAATATTTTGTTAAAGTTACAGTGATTTAAAATAAATATTTCTTTAAAAATATGTATAAGAAAAGGAAAAATTTATAGAAATACCGTAATACAAAAATAATTTACTTAAAAAATTGGATAAACACAGTCTGCTTATTGAAATGGATATCGTTTTTTAATGGCATATTCTTGAAGATCTCTCAAAAACATTAAATTTGTGATACTAACATTGTTTTGCTGAGCCCATTTAATTAAAATTTCGAAGTGCTTAATGATATCTTCGTGTTTTATTTTGGGCTCTAGAATTTCAGTTTCATCAAGTTCTTCATCATTTTCGTTTTGTGCATCGTTTTCTTATACATTTGTTCGTTAAACCGAGTATAAAATAAAAACTTTATATAACTTTATTTATTAGAAATGAAAAATTGGGTGTTCGTTAAATGCGATGTTCATTAAATCGAATGTTCGTTATATCGAAAAACTACTGTAGTTGATATGGGTGATGGGAAAGAGATACAGAACAGTAGCGGTCTGCTTATGCCCGCATACCACTTACAACTTAATTGAAATTCCTTAAAAGATCTTGAAACTTTGAACTCTTCCTAGAAGTTGTAGAAACTTGCAATGTGAAAAGCGAATAAATACATAATTTCTTTACACGGATGTATGCCAGTGTGTGTATTTAAGGTACGGTCACATCTGACAAACGTTTGCCGAAAAAAAACGTGACCAACAGACAAGCTAAATTTGCATTTTCTTTAATACCCAAAATTTTTTTTAATATGGATTCGTATTTATTGAAAATAATATAAAAGTAGCATTTTGCGACAGAATTGACTTCATTTTGTGATATAAAAACCAAGTTAAATCAAACTAACCCTAAATAAAAGTAGTGGTTACGTTTTTTTTGGGCAACTGTCTCTTCAGACGGCTTTTATATTTTGTTTTCTTTTTGCTGGTAAAAAGCAACCCGAACTACAACTTTGAATTTGTTTTGTGTTAACTTACGGTGTTGTTGCTGTTGTTGTTGTGGCTGTGGCTTTCTTTGTGAAAGTTTTCTTCTTTGCGGGGGTGTTTCCGTTTCGCTAAGTCTGGGCTCACTGGTGCAGTATGATCGAGTATCTTGTAAATTATGTTGAATTGGCTGTTGCTGTTGAGGACGCCTACGCACCTAAAAAAAAGTTAACAAAAAAAACATAAAATTAAAAATAAAAAAATGCAAAGAAAAACATGTTTAAGAGGATTTGTTTTTTTTAAGAATTTTAATTAAAAGTAAACAAACTGTTGACTTATTTCTGTAAAATTAAAATGCCACACAGAAATTAATTAAGCTTTATAATTATCTAATCACTAATCATGCCCGTGTTTGTACACTTGTACAGTTTTAGAGTTTTACGATATTATGATCCTAATTATGAATAAATGGCCTTCACATGTTGAAAAAATATTAAATTTATTGGTAGCAAAATTGACAGAATTTTGAAAAAAATTTCATTTAGTGAACAAAAAAATTTAAAGACTGAAGCAGAAGACTTTCAAAACAGCGGTAATTTATTTAGAAAATCGTTACGACTTTGCATTTTGCAATTAAAAAATCTTTACTTTCTTAAGCAGATTGAAAATAACTTTATCAAAATCTCCAAATATCTGAAGAAGTAGCGAAACTTATAAAAAAATAGCGAAAGATTTGTCAAATGATAAAATATGATCTTATTTGTTCAATTAACAAGCTCGCTTAAAAAAAGACGATATTTGTTTATGTGTTTGTGAATAGACAACAAATATGTTGTATCGTAATTTTTTTCATATTTTATTTTTTATATTTTATTTTAATTAAATGTAATCAATTCATGGTGAGTAAATAATTTATATCGAACAACAAAATTAAACTGGATATGGGAATTCTAATTTTATGCGAAATAGTTAACTTTTTAGCGACAAAAAAATTTTGATTAATATGCTTTGCAAATTAAATTGAAGTGAATCAAGTATATATTTATCATTAAGAATAATGTATTTTCTGGGTTTGCTTATCACATATTTTAAAGTTTTTTACAAGTTTATCTAACAAATAGATTGCATCAATACAACCATTTATAAAACGTATAAAATTCAAACCTATAATTTTCAAAAAGGAATCTTATAGATTCTACTTGAATGCCTACGTGTAGTGGGCAGCCACGTAAACCAATAATTATAACACACTTTTGCAAGAAAATTACCAACAACAAAAATATAATACTGTATAATTAGACGATTACACAACACATACGACGTTAATGCGAGCTTGTGAATTGAACAATTGTTTTACGAAATGTGAAAGGAAAGCATTCGAGAATTTATGTAAAGTTGTATGTTTTATATTTTCAATAGAGTTTTTAGTATTTTAAACAATTTCTATACTAAAGAAAGAAACCGAATTTGTAATAACGAGTTTATAAAAAAACGAGACCTTTTCTATCTCATGAGATAACTTATACGATCGCAACACAATCGTGTAGTCAAAAATGCAGCTTTTTGTCTAACATTGCGAGACTTAACACTGTGTTCAACTAATTTGACTGTACTATAGTGATTGATCCTAATTAAACATTTTCTCTCTGGCGAAACAAATATGTAAAGTTGAGAAGCCTAATTGAAAATGAAAAAATATTAAAAAAGGACAGGAAGCTGAAATATAGACTTCAGTGCTAAAGCCTACGACTCTGTTTATATTTACGAAAAATGTTGAGCAACATTGACTATTTCGTTTGAAAATTTTGACAATTGGCCAGTGATGACAATACTACGATTTAGAAGAAATTTATCGGTTTTATTGCCTTGTAGTAAATACAGTGTAGCCTCGTTGAACGCAACCCTCGATATGCGCAACCCCTCGCTTGACGCAACACCCAATTTCTTAACATTGGTGACTCTGTAAACGCAACTTTTCAAAAACCAAAGCCTCAATTAACGCAACTTTGCCAAACAAGCCTTTTTTGGTGTATATTTTTACTTTGGTTTTTGATAAATAAATTAAAAACTAATCTTTGGAAGATATAATGGTATTGCAAAAGATTCGTGAAATTGCAGTTCTAAAAATATGACAAGCATAAAAACTCAGTCGAAAATTTAAGACTTTCCCTTAAAAACATAAATCTCTAACTCGATAAGAACCATCAGTACAAATTAACATACATTTGAATGTGTATTTTATTAATTTTTTTATAAGCTGTATATTTTATTTTTCTGTTTTTATTCTTTATTTAACCCTTAACCTTAGTTTTTTTTTATAAAATTATTGATTGGTTTAAAATGAGCTTTTAAATAGAAAAATATGACTAGAAATTTGTGACTTGGTTTGCGCAACAACTCAGTTATCGCAACAGGACAAAATTTCTATTGGTTACGTTCACCAAGGTCACACTGTAAAATTTTTTTCTTATGTACACAAAAACCATGTGTGGAAATAAATGGACAACAAAATAATTTTAAGAGCTTGTGCTGCAGCGTATCAAATAATGCGAATTGCAGCTGCTGCGCAGGAGCTCTTTGAAAAAACACGTTTTGCGAAAAGCCCTTCTCTTCATTTTAAATTTTATTTACAACATTTTCCATTATTTTAATCACTAATTACAAACTTAATGCAAAGTAAAACCTGATCAGCTGTTTCTTACAATTCGGTACGATATAAGTGATTTTTATATTACTTCGCAGTTGAAAAATATGTTGACAGAAACATTTCGTTTCATTTTCAGCAAATGAACAGAGTACAACTAAAGCAACATTATTTTGCATTTATTTCACATGAATATTTATTTATATGAACTTTTGATAGCAGTTCCCACGAAATGATGGAGAGAGTACCACGCTTAAAATACCAAAAAGATGCTAAATGTCGCCACAAAAGAAATATCTGTCAGATACATAAATGGTGAGTTATTCAAAAATTTTGGGCGACAAATTTCTTCGGCCAACTACATTTATTTTTAATGAATCAAATAATTTTGGATCCTCGCCTGCTCACCGCAACTGAGCAATTGCCATTTGGTCTCAGCTTTCTTAATTAATATCTTATGATTTGTAATTATTTTAATAAAGTTCCAAAACAATTACAAATTTTACTTTATACTATTTTAATTAGAAATTTAAGTCACAAAATAGTTGTGACCTATTTATACAGAAGTATTTTATATCATTAGCATTATTGTGTCAATAAAGTAAATCAATTATTAGTTCAATTTAATTGACAACATGATTTTACGACTTTCCATGAAGGTATAAATTTGTTTAAACGCCCAATACAAACAAAGTTGTTGTCTTTTCACATAAAGCATGAAAGTGTCATATCTCTTAATAATCAAAACATGCATAATTTTCTTTTGAGGCGAACGAAAATAAGTCCTTTAATTGAATTTATGTATTAGAAAGCAGAAGAAAATATGACAATGTGACTGAATGGTAGTCAATATTTTTGTGGGTGGTAAATGTTCAGTAATGGATTTAATTTGATTTTTTAAGCAAATAGAAACTTCTATTAAACAAAACTACTTGCTGAGATCCAAACAGCTACTTGTTGAACACCCATCTCCACATCACATTCACATCTATTGTGAATATTTTTCTCTCGAAGTATTTCCGTTTTCTTTTTCAGGGGAGTTTTTCCACTTTCCCCTTCGTTTTGTTTGCTTAATTTTTACAGGCGAACTGAATAAATAAACCATGTAATTTCAACATTTTCCTTCCAATTACATATTAAAGTTTATAAATATTTATTTTTTTGAACAAGATCGGTAAATAGTGTTCATTATTCTTTATAATAATTCCCCAAAAAATCTTTTTGGACAGAGTATACATCTTTGTGGTATACAACAATCATTGATATAGAATCAGTTACTGCACCTAAAATAATTAAAACACAACTTTATTTACACTTGTAGTCCATTTACACTGAACCGAAATGTAGTACTTAAGAGATGTCGAGCAATATCATTTTTTTTTTGACTAGATTTCCCAATACAGAAAACAAAATCTACTTCTTTGCTAGATTTTGACAAAATCTACTCGAAAACAAATTATACTAAAAAAGACTACGCAAGAATAATAATTGACATTTTAAATAAAAAGAAATCAAACGAAAAAATATTAAATGCGTTCGAGTACCCAACAGTTTTTACACATTTTTACTGAACTTTACTGTATTTTAACAAATTGCGTTCGTTTAACACATGAATCAAGAAAACAAGATTGCGCATTGCGCAGCTCCCTTATTGTGTTGTGTTGTGACGTAGACATAGAATATGTGTTGTAAACAAAAGTACATTTGTGTATGGAAAGCAGGCCGAAATGTAAAACTTATGTAGCCTGAGAAAGCTCTTTTTCAAGTAGCTTCAAGCCCAAACTCAAAAGTTTTACTCGACTGCATCTCATTTCTGTCCAATTAAAATTTTGTTCAAATCGATGAACCCGTTTAGAAGTTATTTAGTTATTTCCAGTTTTCGCCAAAAATCTCTTACACTTTTTACAACAAACACTCATTTGTATTCTATGATGACGTAGATGCTTTTAAACAAACTACATCAAATGAGAACACAAATTGAGAACGTAAAGTGACAGTTCATGGGTGAGTATTTACAAATTTTTACTGCAGAAATTCTTACTAGTAAAATTTAGTAAAACAAAAAAACATATGATTCAAAAGTGAAACAAAGTCTGTGCTACTTTATTGGCGAGAGAGAGGAGGGGAAAAGTAACGAGTACTCAGATGCAAGTACTGTCATTACGTTTTGTTTTCTCATTCGTAATTTTTAGCCTGAAGGCATTTGCAAGCAAATCTCGTCAACATGACATGATTTGTGTAAAGAACAATGAAAGTTCAAAGAAGAAAAAGTAAGTCAAGCAAAAAGAATACGAGTACAATTTGCGAAAAGGTTATTATTAAAAAAATAAAAATTTAATTAATAATAATACAAAATGAATAATTATTTTTAAACTATTCGCTGTTAAACAAATTTATGCATTTTAAAAGGAAATACATTTTCGTAACAACTTTTGCAATTTTCTTTATGTTATTTTAATTCTTTGGAGTTGTGAAAGTGCTAGATATGTGGTTACTTAGTAATGCACTTATTTTTAAGGTAATCAACTGTATAAAAAAATCACATACTTTTGAATAAATTTAATCAGACACAAATTGGCAAAATAAAAATAAAATAAATATAAATAAAAATATAGAAAAGATTACAGAAAATAATTTGTTTATATTTTCTTAAAATATTCCTGTTATAATAAATATTGTATCGAGTACCATTAAGAAAGTGTAAATATATTTCAACACTACATTTATTTGCAATCACCTGTTTCTTTAAACCTACTAATATTTACAATATAACGGTTTGCGTACTTTTTTTGGGCAACAAAAAAAATTTACTACAAAAGTGCTCGAACGCACCTATTAACTATCATAATGGGAAAAAATAAATAAAACTGAAAATATGTATTAATAAAGTGCAAATGGTAAATAAAAGGAAATGTTTTTGAAATTTTTATTACAGAAATAAATATAGCATATTATTATAAATAGGCAAAGACAAATTCTTAGATCCCGTTTTTCTCCTTTGTTTTCGAACCGATTTTCTTCATTCTTTTACCAAATGGTAGACATTATTGAGCTTTATTGACCCTACTATATATTATTTATATCGGTTCGGTGTTAAAGGAATAAAAGGCTCCTGAAGTTGACACCACCGCAAATGCAAAGAAAAAACATGTAAATGCATTTACTTATGGAAGTATTGGTTCAAGTAAAAACATAAGCAAAGCAATCAGAGTGTTTAAGAGTACACCTACATATTTATATGATTAATAAGATGTGAGTGTTTGTATGCAATTTTATTTGGTTTATTGTTTTTTTCCATGAGTAGTTTTTTTCTTTTTAAATGAATGCAATTAAAACAGGTATACGTCTACACTGGCGGTCGAATTTCGAGCACTAGGCATACTCTGGTACTAATGAATATCCTATATTTTCTCATATTGTTTGGTGTCAAACGCAATTTCGATATGCAAATAAAATCTTGCTAATGTCAAAAAATTGCAATGTAAACGAACTAGATTTTGAGAAAGATTTCAAATCAAATCTGCTCGATTTCAAGGCACTAATAAAAACATTTTATTTGTAACCAAAACTATGTATTTCTTCCTTGTTCAAATTAAATTTGTTTAATTTTTAATAAGTTTTTAAGCTTTAAGGCAGAAGAACATAGAATCCGTCGTACGTTATACGTTGTTTTTTTCAACTGACATTAAAGTTTCGACGGAGGAGATTGACATAATGGTCGCGTTCATAAGACGTAACTGTTGCGCAACCGTTGAGTGTTTGTCTTAGAAACGCAGAGTTGAGTAGTTCCGCTCCACACAACAGTTGAGTATTTGCTGCCATTTTTTCCATCATACATTTTTTCCGCTACATTTTGTCAACATGTTGTGTTTAGCTTCACAGCTGATCAAGAGAGTTCTGTGTTTTATATTATAAATCAATGCCGTTTTGTTAGGTGGCGACTACAATTTAATTTGTAAAATTTTGTATTCCAAATGCGATAAAGAAACGAAAACAAAGAAATAAAATTAAAATACTAATTTCATTAAATAGACGTTTGTTTATTATGGTGTCTATTTATATTAATTACCAAATTAGTTCAATATAAGGTTTAGAGATTTTTTGAACACAGTGCCGTTTCAGCGTTGAAATTTGAACTGCCATCGGCGCAGGTTTATCATTTTATTAGAGTATTTTGCTGTGCCTTTTTATGTTGTGAATATTAAATTTGTGGTGCAGATTTTACATTAAATTGGAAAAATTCCTGCCAAGAAAAACTTCATTGCAAATTCTGTGTTGTCCATACTTTTTAGTATAAGCCAAATTAATCAATTTAGCAAATTTAAATTATTTCTTTTGCAGCATTTTTATTTCTTTTCAATTGTTTATATTAATCAGCTGTTTATTATCCAATTATTCATCATGCCGTTTCTAAGACGTAACTGTTGAGCTCAATAGTTTCACAACAGTTGAGCTCAACAGCTACGTCTTATGAACGCGACCAATGATTACTTTGTTGACGGACATTAAATCAGCTTGATTTGACTAAAGTACACATTTTCTTTTAATTGTAATTTATATTTAATTCTATTTAATTTTGCTTTGCCACCACACAACACAAAAAGCTTAATAAAAACGAAGCAAAATAACTGATAGTTGTCAGTGCGTCGGCCTTTACAAAGCGGGAAGAAAAATTTACAGGAGATTTATGATAGCATTTTCCTATCTTGGGAACATAAATTCCACTTCTTATTCACAATGAGGGGGGTGATTAACTTTATACTCTTATATACCAGAGCCAGCAAAAATATTCAAATTAAGTAGAATAATGCAAGAATAATAAAAGCCAGAGAGCTCACAAAAAATCTCAAAGTGATTTAATCTCGAGAAATCACTTCAACGCAAAAGCCACGAAAGTTCCCACAAAAATGTAAAAATCGGGCCAACAAATATTTGCTTTGACGCAATTAAGGTTCCTTAAAATGGCTTATAATACAATTTGGCTTAAAGGAGACCAATTCTTGAGTATGGATTAATTGTTTGGAATCCTTGTTATTCTGTTCATATTAATAGTATTGAATCGGTACAAAAACAATTTTTATTTTTCTGTTTCCGTGGTCTTGGTTGGAATTCTTATGTATTTCCTGCCCGAGTATCATTGCAGACTTGCTCTGATAAAATTGCCAGCTCTAAAAATCTAAAAATTTGACTATTGATGCTGAGCGCTTTATTTGCTCTGGGCCTGATTCATGGTGATTGATTGATTCAGAGTTTCTACTTAGTCAACTAAACTGAAGTGTTCCTGTAAGACCTACCCGCAATTTTGAACTCTTGGCATTAAAATTCGACCGTTCTGTAAATGCTAATAATAAATGCTACTCTATATTATGGACTTATCTGAGAGTAACGACGCACGGTGGCTGAAAATCGTTTTTCATTGGCCAAAAGTCTTTTTTTTTTTTGTCACCGATTTTTAAAATTTTTACGCCCTTTTGCAGCTAATATATCCAGATTAAGGTAGCCAAAAAATTAGGTTAAACTATTGATAATTGTGAGCGTGGCATGCTGTCAAACTCAACGGTTTTTTTTAATTTCAGAAAAAGGTGTTTTTCTTTTGCTTTTATAAAAAATAAATGGTTACTACTCGCAAGCTATCATCGATAATGGCCTGCGGTCTTTTTTATAATGTTGGTAGGATTATAGTCTTTAGTTTTTGTAAGTGGTCAGAGCTCTAGCGTTTAATATTAAGGGCGTTACGGAATATTTATGAAACTACTATATTTTTCTCAATTTTAAACTTTAGTGGAATAGAACTTCTAGGGAACAAAAGGGAACAAGAAATGTATACCACCCGGAGAAAGGTGAAAGTGTCCTCTTTACCGCTATATATACTTTTGCACCCGTGACGAGCCGTGTGTAGAACACTTTTTTCATTTTAATGAAATTACTCCAAAGTACTCGTATACAATGGTGTATATAATTTTCACTTTTTTGCCTAAAAGTTTATGTTTTTTACTTTAGACTACGTAAAACTAAAAAATTAAATATAATACCTGCGAAAGGGTTTAATGGCTTTGTTTTGATCAGCAAAAAATTGGTAATAAAATTATCACAAATTATCACAAAATTCTACAGTAAACATATGATCTGTTTCTAAATTTACCTGTTATCAAATGTTAGGGTCAACCAAAGTCATAAACAATTTTATAACAATAATCGGGACATTAAACCACTAAAAATAAAAAAACAACCCAACAACAACAACAAATATTGGCGAGATACTAATCAGTTTTGTGCAATTTAAGCACTACCTGCTATGAAATTAAAGATCAATGTGTGAATAGCATGTATCTAAAAATGTATAAAACTAAGGATTCGATAAGGGATTACTCAGTAATAAGTTAATCCTCTAGGTGTACGGGTAAAACATAACAGACGCAAATAAAAATATTCAGAAAAATATGGAGAGCTTCAGTTATAAAGAACTGACGGAAGAGTATTTTAGAAACAAAAACCAGGAAGATGTTCTTAGTTACGTTAAAATAAATTTAAATTCGTGTAGCACCGAAATGCAAGAGCAATTATATAATTTCGTCAAAGCACTAAAAAAACGCTACAAAGAAGTTAGCTACAGTAAACAAAACTTTTATATAAAAAGTGCAAACTGGTTAGAGGGCCAACTTACTGTCACTGCAGAAACAGCAAAGCAAGATAAGGCTGGAAGACCACGCAAATCATTAATGGGCAACTGCAGCGATAGATCTAAGAGGCGGAAACTTAAAGATATTAACGATGCAATTGGTTGTACAAATATAAAAGAATCTTTCCTACATCAATTACGATCACAGAGCCAATTAACAAAAGTGGATATCATTGAAAAAGTTGTTAAAGCTAGTCCAGTGAGAACAAAATGGATTCTTAAAAATATACCAACTCCGAGTGATGCAATTCAGTACACAAATGAGGAGGCATTAGCATAATTTCTGGATTTGAAATTAACAAAACAGCATTATATTAAGCTCAGACTGCGTGCGATTGAAAAAGGTTCAGATATGTATCCAGCATATCGTTACATAACCGCTGCTAAAATGGACTGTTTGCCATCAAAGGACACTATTACAATCACAGCAATTTCGGCAGAGGTACAACTACAATCTCTACTTGATCACACAGCCGAACGCTTGCTACAATCAATAACAGGAAATGAGTTAAAGAAATGTGGAAACACAAAGTTAATTCTTTTTTGTAAATGGGGATGTGATGGTTCTTCGGGACCTTTATCATGGAGAAGATGTCATTAAATATCATTTGGTGCCACTTGGAGATCTATCAGAGGAGGCTCAGGAAAAAAGGAACAAGGATTACAGATTTTATAGAGAGCACAATACTAGAAAAATTTCACGAAATTCAACAAATGAAGATCTATTTAATATATTATTGGCAACGTCAGATCCGTTTATCTCCAGTATTCGAAATCAATGGAAAGTGGAACATCGGGATTTAGATGAAGAAGCCAAAAAACTACTAAAGAACAGAGATAGCACAGAACAAAATATGGAATATTTGAGTCAAATGAATAATAATTATAATTGCCTTTCATTGTTATTTAAGTACGAAAAACATAGTATTAGTAAAAAAAAATGTTTTTAAAATTATCAAATTTGACAGCAAAAAATAATAAATTTTTCTGTAGTAATAGCAATATTTTTAGATAATATTATTAACGTTTTTTTAAGTGTAACTATTCTTTGAGTGTAAACAAATTTGCAAATTTGTCAGCAAAAAATTTTTAATTTTTCTGTAATAGCAAAATCTCCAGTTGATTTTACTATTTTTTTCAGTGTAAAATTTTTTTTAAGTGTAACATTAAAAAAATCCCATTATTACAAAAATTATTTATAATTATTATTAATTTCCAAATATTTAATTTTTTAATAAATAAAAAATAATCAACACATATTTCACTCTAAAAGTTAAAAAAATTCAAAAGTTCAACTTTGACCTAGAATTCCTTAAAAAGTCCTCCATCAATTTTAATGTAATTTAAACTGAGTCAAGCTGAACTAAATATCTATCCAATAAAATAAACATTACTTCAATATTTTGATCGGTTCAAAAGTTACAGAATTTTGGCCAATGAAAAACGATTTTCAGCCACTGTGCGACGTACTAAAGAGAAATCTTACTTTATATATAAATTGTTGAACCAATTATTTTTATATATAGTTCTATTCTTGTTATTCATATTTAGTCAGTAAAGAAGTAAAAATCGAAAGAAACTTTAGTCGATTTGACTTTTAATAATCGAATATAAAGCTGTTATTTTTTATTTTTGTTTATTGTCCTTTATTTAGTGTTCACTTTTTTCAGAAACAAAATAAAAAAACAAAACACTTTTTCGTCATACATTGCGTGACATTTAAAAGTTTATAAATTTAAGCGACAACGAATGTTTATGTGACGAAGTAACGTATGGAATGTGTTTGTAAGATAATAAACTATTTTGTTTCTTTATATTTTAGTTTGTATAATTTGTATAGGAGTTTGAACATGCAAAGGATTCTTTGTGGTTAAATGAAAAAAAAACAGAAGGAATTGTTGCGCATTGTAAGAGACTTGACATTTTACACTTCAGGGCTATTATAAATAATGCAAATTAATAATTAACAATAAGAATCCTTATAGAATAGAAAATATCTAAACAAATGAAGGTGTACCTGAAGAGCTTAAAGAAGGTCTAATAATAAAATTGTGAAAAAAGGGCGACCTAAATAACCATAACAACTGACGAGGTATCACTCTGCTGAGTATGGTGAACAAAATAATCTCTCATATAATAAGCAAAAGAATCTCTGATGCTATAACACTCACAAGGCAACAAGCTGCCTTTGGCCCAAACAAATCATGCATTGATCATTTCAATACACTCAGGATAATAGTGGAATAGTTGGTCGAACGCCACTCTCCTCCATATCTAATATTCATTGACTTCGAAAAAGCATCCGATACTCTCAATCACAATGTCATTTGGAAATTCCTTCAATGTAAATTTTATTAGGTGTGTTCGAGTACTTTTGCAGTAAAATGCAGTAAATGAGTAATTACTGAGTAAACTAAAGATTTTACTCTCAAAAAAAGCTGTAGCACGAAAAAGTACGCGAATGGAAAAATTGTAAAAATTCGTAAGATTACGCAAACACCTGCTTGGAAATCAGTGCTGAAATATATTTACATTTTGGTCTGCTCAATCCTTTTTCTTGTTGGTACTAGTTGCAATATTTTAATTATAACACGAATATTTTAAGAAAATATAAACAAATTATTTTCTATAATCGTTTAAATGTGTTTATTTTTATTTTCTTTGATTTCCCTAATTTGTGTCTGATTAAATTTATTCAAAAGTATGTGATTATTTGTTTTTGCTATTGACTACATTAATACCAAGTGCAGTACTAAGTAACCATATACTTAGCATTTTCACAGCTGCAACGAAATAACAAAATAACAACGAAAATGGCTGTAAATAGTTTTTACAACATTTATTTCGTTTTAAAAAGCATATACATCATGTTTAACGAATGAATAGTTTAAAAATAACTGTTTGCTTATTATTTTATATTAGTTTATTTCAGGCTTTCCTTTTTTTAAGTAATTTTTTCACAAATTGTGTACTTTTTGTTTTCTTACTTTTGTTTGTTTACCTTTGAATCATATGTTTTTTTTTGGTTTTACTAAATTTTACTACAAGAAATTTCTGCAGTAAAAATTAGTAAATTCTCAGCCAAGAACTGTCACTTTACGCTCTCAATTTGTGTTCTCATTTTCTGTAGCTTGAGTAAACGAACGCAATTTCGTAAAATGTAGTAAAATTCAGTAAAAATTTGTAAAAACTTTTGAGTACTCGAACACACTTATTTATTAAAAGCTTGTATGTTAATGCAACTTGTCGTATTCAGCACGAAGGCAAACTGAGCAAAAAGATTAATGTTGACACAGGAAGGAGTACGGAAAGGTCGCGTGGTTCTAATACTGTATAATTTTTGTATTAGAAATTGTATTAGAAAAAAAAACAAAACACCATTGTATCTGTTTATTTACACAGCATTGGTGCCTATTATGAGCAACTTTTGATTTTCGATTGTACTCGAATTAACTGATCGAACGAATTTTCATTTGTTTTTATGGCGCACATTCGATTAAAAAACAGTGCTATTTTGAATTTCAATCAATCAAATTGTAAACAATAGTTGATATTTGTCAGCTGTCACTGTAAAAAAAATATATAGTTTGTTTACAAATTTATAAAAGTAAAAACTGAATAAATTATTAATTAACAAGATCATGACGGAATTATGGTTCGATGATTCGTCTGGGGATTTAACTCCTGCGTGATTTTCCATTTTTGTTGCCACCCGAATTTTATAGAAATTCCCTTGGCCAGCTGAGGGATTTGTTCAATTAGAGAAATAAGATTTTCCAATTGTTGTTTTGTACTTAAAACCTTAGAACTGCATGTATTAGTAAAAACAACAAATACAAAATTTGTTAATGCCAATTTTTATCTATGGTATAGAGATTTACAGTGCCACAACAATAAAGAACATTGATAAGTTGAGGAGTTGTTTCAATAGGGTCATACGATTTGTAAATACATAAACTGGATTGGAGAGCTAATGTTTCAGCAGAGACGAAAAAGTTTCTTGGAATGTATTTCAATAATTTCATAGATTATCGACTTATTACTCTGTTTTATAAAATAAAAAAATATGGATGCCCGGTATACTTGCGAAATCTTTTTACGTTTTCGCACTCCTCTCGTACTTCAGCGATTATGTGTCCAAGAATTAGTACGATGTATATGCAGAGGTCATTAGTTGTTAAAATATCCAGACTTTGGAACACTGTTATCCCTTATAATGCACGCAACTTTTCGCTTAGTCTTCATAATTTTCATAATGTTTTTAAGAACAACATGTAATATAGAATTGTTTATCACAGGCCATCCCAAACTTATATTATGTGGGTATTTTTTTTTTCATTAACTCTTGTAATATATTTACATGTTCGCGCGACTAGGGTTAGTTTTAAGTAATTTTAAGTAATTGTGTCATAGAAATACTTTGTAATAGTGTTACGTCGTTCCGAAACGACCTAGTTCCATTGAACGATTCCCTAATTGGAACGATTCGGACCGATCCAAACGTTCCTTTTTAATCGTTCCTCGTTCCGGAAATGCAAACTGTCTTGAGCAATCATTAACTTGTTCTGATAAATGTCAAAACCAGTATGAAAAGCAAATTGCTGATTCTTCAACACTGTATGCTACAATTATTTCGATTACATATTCTGTACACTTTGAACAAGGTTGACTTTTTGTACAGAGATCAATATTGAAGACATAATGGACAATATTATATTTACAATTTATTTTATAACAGTTATAATTTTTTACAAATATTTTACGAAAGCACTTGTAGAACTTTTTTATTATATCCAATAAATGAAAACAAACAATAACAAATGTTTGTTGACGTTTTTAGGAGCGACAGACAATTTCACTCGTTCCTCGATCCTACACCGTTCAAAGTAAAAAAGGAACGATGAACGAAAGGAACGACCTAGTTCCTTTAATCTTTCGGATCGGTCGGAACGATTCCACAAAAGGAACGATTTTGCACAACTCTACTTTGTAATCCATTTGGCCTTTTAGGCCAAAATAAAAGTAAAAAAATCAAGAAAATGCAAAATTGACAAATAAGTTTTACAAACTGTCATACAGTATCGAAAGCAAACTTGTGCTCGATTGAAAATTCGTTGTAAAATGAAATTTTCGACAAGGCTGCCAGCTCATAATACGAATTTGACAATCGTTACTCGATGTTCGATATCCGCTGGCTATAAATATCTGGTTCAAAGACCGGCACTGCGACATCTGATGGATCTTTTGCGCCACAGATCTGTAAACTAAATTAAATCAATCTCTATATCACTCTCCTTATGAAAGTCAGCACAGATATTGAATAAGCCCGCCTAATATCATACGAATACAGAAACCCAAAATGAAATACACGCCTTCTACTTTTATATAAGACGATACACTTGCAAAGAATGTGTTCCGTTGTCTCCACATCCTCTTAAGCATAGACGGCACAAGAGTGAACGAACTTGGTTAATTTTCCACAGAGGATAGTTCAGTCCAAAGTGACCAGAAAGTAATCCAGTAACAAGCCATAAATTATTCCTATTGAGGTTCAGGATGCCATTTTCTTAGCGGTCGAAGTATCCTCTCGTTCTTGCTTCGGCAGAACAGATACTAAAATTGGAACAATGCAGGGAGAATGCAACTCATAATAAGGCCCATAAATAATTATACAACGAATAATTCTCATCTCGTAAATTATGTTTTTGAGCTTTGACGTTGTTTCAATAAATCAGAAATATTTATTACCTTGTTAAATTTTTAAAAGAAAACCCAAAGTGAAATGGCCTCTGAAGAAAACTATGGAATACCCCTTATTTGCATGTCTAGCATAAAATTCGTGACAATAAAAGAAACGAGCACGGATATAAATAAATAGCATAAGTTGATGTTAAGAAACGTGTAAGAATCCATATTATAATTTCATTTAGCACAACATTTTTGCACACGCAAAAACCTACGCCACTCTAAAGTCTAGATAATTTAAGAAAATGCATTTAAATTTCAAAGTATAGAAAGTAAAAAAATATACATAAAATTTGTAATTTACTCACACAGTGAAGGAAAAAACTAATCTAAAATGCGTTTATACTCACCGATCTACCTGCTGTTGCTGTTATACGTGCACTTTGTGATCTGGTGGCTGGTCGACGTCTTCTATAGTTCGGGGTACCCTGTGAGTCTGGTGTATTGTTGCCCGAGGGCATGTTGTATATAACGGCTTCTATACTTCCGCCGGTGGCACATATGGAAGCACTTCTAGTTTTCTTTTGCATACGAAAAGGCGATGATGAGATATCGTCAGCCATGTTTGAGTTTTAATTTATATTAAAAGTGTTCTAGAATTTCTGCTTTGTGATCAATTGATGGATGGATGGATGGATGGATGGCTCTTGAATAAGTTTTCTATGCTCGTATCTATTTGCAACACTTGTACAACATGCAGTTGATTTTTATTCCTGTAAATACATAAAGTTTTTTTTTAATATGGCAAGAAAAAAGGAAAATCTACAACTGCAATGAAAAAATAAAATATATGCAAACATTAATATTATAATGCGTGTAAGAAAAACATTTCTTTTGAAAATAAAGTTTTCTAAAACATTTTAAAATCATTTTCACACAGATGAAAATATTGTGTAGGTTTTCGGTTTGTTGGTGAATTTTTATGTTGTTTATTTTTTTTCAAATAAAACAAGAACATGATTAAAAATAAATGTTTGATTTACAAAGAAAAAAAAAGTGGGTCACTTATAGTCAAATGTGTCTCGAACGGTTGAAAAAAATTATCACACTGTTTTATAATTAGAATTCGAAATAAATGTTTGTGTTTTATTCAAAAATGATATATTAAGATGCATTTTTTACATTGAATTTTATTTATGAACACTTAATTTCACTGATATGATTTAGGGCGGTTGACACTTATTAGGTGGATACTTGTGGAAGCTCAATTTTCACACACCCTCCGCAATCATTTTTCGAGCGGCAATAACGCATTGTATGCTGCCTTTCAATTGCTCAACTGATTCAAAATTTTGAAAAAAAATATCTGTTGCAAATGATGGCCGAAACTCGGAAAAAATCTCAAAAGACTCACAATCCTTTCAAGGTAAATTGTTACTTTTTACTATCAAAAAAACTCTAGTTACTCTATACAATTCTATGTAGTTTAAAAAATGTCCAAATTATCTAATTAGTTTTGCAATTTTCTTTTATTCAACACAAGTTTTTAGGTATTCTGCTTTATTTTCACGTTCAAATGAAGAAGAAAAATGAACGTGTAAAACGTCAAAAAAAAACTCAACTTAAAAATGATAAAATCATGTAAATGAACACAGAAAAGAACTAAAACTACAGTGATGTACAAATGTTGTTAAGGAAGTCCTTGGATACAAAATTTCCAGAAATAGGAAGATATTTTAATAAATCTATTTTTGTCTGTCATTTTTATTCTTCGAAAAGCAGTTCGCTGATAAAGACAAGTGCTTTAAGTACCATCGTATCAAGTTTTTCAAAACGAATGTATTTTTTAATAACAAGTTTTGCGCTGAACTGCTGTTCTTCCGGAATATGTGATTGTTCTCCTCTAATTTCAACGATTTTTTTTTCGTGCCCCATTTTAATCATCTTCTGTTTTGTAGTGTTGCTGTTGCCAGTTTCGAGGTAAAGCTCTCGTAACTACTCGCCCATATACTGTTTCGTATACGTACTCGTATATGGAATCGTGACCAAGTGTTACTTGAAATTTCATTTCTTCCGGTCTGTTGCCTTTTTGGCTTTTTTTTATCTTTAGAAAAAAGATTGTAGTTTTTCCATTTTATTCAATATTAAATTTGCATACAATGTTGAAAATGAAGGAATAAAAAACACAAGTTGAAATGATGAAGTGTCTTTACTTAAGCGAGAGATATAAAAGTCAATACTGGTGATAAGAACTGTAGAGAATGGTGAGGAATAAAAAAAATGTGTTAATTATTATGGAGCAACTGAAGGACGTAGGCGATTGTTAGGAAATAAATTGTAGTTTACTGCAGAGAATCGGATATTGTATTCGAAGCTGTAGCTGTAGCTGTAGCTGTTTTAAAACAAAGTAGTTGTAGAGGGCGATAAATTTGGAGAAATTCGCGTGTGAAAAGTCTGTGGAATCTTCTAACTTCCTAATGCAACAAGCCGCACTCAAGCAAACAGACAAATAATATACAGTCAGCTGAAAAGACAGACGAACTAACAATAACTCTACTATGACTATAAATAAGTCGTTATCGGCCCACTGTGCTTGACACTATCTACTACTTTCTTTATTACCACATTAGAATCCTTTTTTTTTTTTTACAACTGCAATTGTGTAGTTTTTATTGTTCCAGGCCTTCCCAGCATGTGCTGCAAGTGTGTTTTGGTAAGTTTCACAACCAGATTCTTTCTTTCTTTCTTTTTTTTAGTACTTGTGGCATCTACTTTCATTTGAATGTTTTCTTAATTTCTCATAAATTTCTGTTATGTTCTTGCTACTGCGGCTGTCTTAACGACGAGACCATAAAATGTAATTTATACAAATAAATAATTTATAACAACTCATGCATCTACAAAAATAGTTTCTATTTTTCATTTTAAACAATTTGTGTAAAATTTTTTTTTAAAATTAAATTTTTTTTGTTGTGGTTGGGATTGAGTGAATAGTGTTTAACACATTTATTTAAAAATTATTTAAATATTAAATCATAGAATTTTTTCTAATTTTTACAAAATCAACACTTTTGCTTGCATCATTTTGGATGCAATTTTTAGCAGAGTAACAAAATTTAGTTTACACTTGAAATTTTTCAGATTTTTTGATTAACCCGTAAAGTGAAATTACAAAATCGTATTCTCGAGAGAAATAAAGTACATAGATTTATTAACTGAAAATTACGAAAAAATCAATTGTTTTCGTAAAATAAATTTTGTTTTCTTAACCCTAACCCTCCGGGAGGGGGTCACCGGTGACCCATTTTACCTTTGAAGTCAAATATCTCCGAAGAAATTTTTTTTTCAGTGCTCAAATTTTAGGATAGCTATCAAGAGCATATTTTAAAGCGTTTTTCGATGGATTTAGGTTACTTACGTTTTTGGACGCCGGGCTGGAGCGTGCCAAAGTCGAATACCCCTCACCCTCCGGGAGCGGGTCACCGGTGACCCGTAATGGCCACCATACATTTTATATGAAAATAATAAATAAGAACACAGTTTTTATTTCTATTTTGTGTTTTTTTTTATATTTTATTATTAAATATAGCAAATTAATAGGTTGTAATGAAAAAATGGATATTCAATGTGGATATAAATACAAAATTAGTTGAAATTTTTTTTATGGAAATTCAAGAATTTGGACCAAAATTAAAAATTCGATGGTGACCCGCTAATAGAATGCCATACAAATTCAACAATTCGGGCCAGTGCAGAGCGGTGGCAAGCTCTTGGTATGGGTGGCACACATTGTGCGTTTGCAATTTGAGCATTTTGTACGACCTTTCCGGTCCGATTTCGGATCATTGAAAATGCAAATATAGCATCGACCCTTCGCAACTGTACGACCATCTCTTGTTTTCATCTCAGGCTCTGGTGCTGCTGGTCCAGCTATAGGAACCTTTTCGGCAACTGGAACTGGAACTGTAGGAACAATTTGTATAGTTCTTCCGAGCATAAGCTCAAGAGCAGCTCTATAATTAGTTTTTTTTGTAATCATTTGATCATTTGCTCTCTTTTCCATGTTAGCTCTTGCCAAATCTTTTCCAAGCAGAGTCAAGAAATGGCGTCTAGAAGATCGCCTTTTAGACTTCTCCGGATTCAGTTTACTGAAAGCACAAAATGCTCCTAACGCAGCTACATCTATCATATTGAAAAATAAAGCCAACGGCCAACGATTTGTTTTGCGTTTCTTTGTGTACTTGGAGAGCATATAATCCATAACGTCAACACCACCTTTTGTCTTGTTGTAATAGTGGTTCATCTCTTCTTTTCCATTTTCATTAGTCCCACGAGTGTAGTGCATGGTCGAAAGCAAATAAACTGATTTATTTTTCTTTGTGACAACGGACAAAAGAGTAGTGTCTTTGCTAAATGCATATCGATGTGTTCCAATATCATCGGTACGGTTAGGCTTTAATTCTCTGGGAATATACGGCTTATTCGAACGAAGGGTTCCAACGATACTCATGCCTCGGATTCTCAAATGGTTGGCCAACGGTAACGACGTAAAGAAATTATCCATTGTTACGTTCAACCCTGACTGTTTGTATGCATTTACTAGCCTCAGAACTATGTTTTGCCCAACGTTAGTTTGTCTCTCAGCACCAGGTTGACGACCCAAATAAATAATTCCAAAAAGTGGATATCCATCAGCTGTATTGCATACCCAGAAAATCTTGATCCCATATTTGGCTGGTTTGGATGGGATGTACTGAATAAAACACGCCCGACCTCTGAACGGGAACAACTGCTCGTCAATAGTGACGTTCGCGTTTGGATAATAGTTTTGCTGTAAATTTTTCATAAGCATTTCCCAAACGTCACTTATTGCCGCAGCTTTATCACTTTCTTTTCTAGTCGCTCTTGCATTGGAGAAACGGATGACACGCAGAATCTGTTGAAACCGATCACGACTCATCGCTGCTTTATAGATTGGATGACTGCAGTCACTCCAAAGCCATGGAATTGGATCGTCATTTTGGCCATTCACGCCCATTACCAAAAAAATTCCAAGAAAAGCATCCAGCTCATCAATACTGATGACACGAAAATCACGTTTTTTGATAGTTTTGGCAACAATATCAGCATGATGCATTCTATTGAAATCCGCAGCTAAATCTAAGCCCTTTTTATTGCTGTGTCTGAGTATTTCATCTTTCAAGTGTGTCGTAAAAAACTCATCAAATATTTCCTTGGCAGTCATTTCTTTTTGAAACTTTCGATGAGGTCCACCTAAATTCAAACCATTACTTAGAAACTACTCACACAATATGCAAGAATGAATGAATCACCTCTTTTACGTAGAACATTGTGTGATGGTACATTTCCCTGTGGCAACTGGTTTGTAAACCATTCCGTTAAGTTCTGCCAGTACCACGCGCACACCTGCCTATAGTGTAGCACACCTCATGCCGCCATATAAAATACACACGGGTCACCGGTGACCCCCTCCCGGAGTCTATAGGGTAAAATGTTTGCCGGAGGGTTAGGGTTAAATAAACGTTAAAATAATGTTAACTCAAAATACACATTTAGAACTTTCTTGCCGAGTTCAGGCAAATAGGGAATTATGTTGGTAAAACGTAAGTGATCGTATAAAGATCGTATAAAGAAATACATAAATAAATTAAATATGTTATTAGTGGCAAGAAAATCAGTTTTTTTGTTTGTTTAGATTTGAAGCGAATGATGTCGTTCGACATCCTGCGAGAGGATGTAGTGAGTTTTTGCAACTAATTTCAATTTTTTTTCGAAATTGATTGACTTGGTTTCCTAATCATGCTTTAAAATTGCTCATAGCAGTTTACTAAAGTTTCGTCCACTTTCCTCC
The DNA here is from genome assembly GCA_956483585.1 of Gymnocheta viridis. Classification (NCBI taxonomy): domain Eukaryota; kingdom Metazoa; phylum Arthropoda; class Insecta; order Diptera; family Tachinidae; genus Gymnocheta; species Gymnocheta viridis. The sequence continues at coordinate 61,909,347 of OY101443.1, read as the reverse complement.
GCAACAACAATAATAATAATTAAGTTCCTTTTTTTCCATATTCCTTCGTTTAACAAGCTCTTCAAATTGATGAAAAATTAAATTTACTTTACAAATTTTCTGCTGCAGTTTCCTCTGACATTTCCAGCAAATTGGCTTTATATCATGCATCGTTCTATAATAGAATCTATTAAAATCATGTCTCAAAGACTTCCTTTGCCGTCCAGTTATTGCTTTTTTGTTTGTTTGTTTTTTTTTTTGTATCAAATGAAAGCAGGAGAAAGAGCGAGAGCGAGAGAGTGGAAAAATCTAGTTTATATTCAATTAGTGTCAATTAACACAACTAATGGGGATGTGAAACTAAAACAATACAAGTAAAAAGAACTTTAAGTCTTCAGTGCTAAAGAAGAGCTGCGAGGCGTTTAAGACCAGCAATACAACAACAGTACTTGAATTTATAAAAAAAAACGTTGTGCTGAAAAAATGGGTGTGGCGGCAATTGAGGAATTTAAAGTGAAACTACATTTTGTAATGAAACAATAGTGTAATAAACAGCAACTTTGATTAAGGGAACGATATTTTAATTAACACTGACAATTACAGCACCTCCTGGGTACTTTAACCGCTATTAGTGGGTAATAAAATCATATTCTTTGTATTTATCTAGAATTTGTATACGAGCGGCAATAAACAAGTTAAGGATTACTTTTTGCTCACCTTCCTTTTTAAATGCTTATAAACAACGTGTATTGAAAAATTGGCAAAATCAAAATGCTCGAGGATATAAAACCTGAAAAAAACTACAAATAAAAATAAACCAAATAAGTGAACAAAAGCAACGAACAACATCAACATAAATCTAAAATCCCTGTAAATACTTGTAAGCTTATAAAAATTGTTTGGAAAAAGGATTCCGTTGTTTGCTGTTTAGAGAACCTTTTCATTTTGAGTAAAATTGAAAAAATAAAAAAAAAATAAATGAAAAACTAAATACACGTTTTAAGTTAATTTACATATTTCAACAACAGCTGCTGTGTTTTATTTGTAAAAATTAATAAATGCTAGTTTTTAAGGATGGTTAATTGGTCATAATATTTGCCCATTTGCTGTGCTAATGATAACAGTGTGGGACAAAATCCAATATATTTTTGTTTGTTGGCATGAACATTTGACTATAATCATTAATTTGTAGACCAAATATAATACAACTGTTTACTTAGTTGTTAATTTTCTCAGTTTTTGTACTTTTGAAGGATGCAAAATTTAAGATATTTTTTTTTAATATAAATATTTTATATTTTATATAAATATTGGCATCAAACGGTGACCTTTCATGACTCTATAATTAAAGCATAAATTGTCAATTTGCCCAAGTAAAAATATGTTAAAATGTTTGTTGAAAAATGTATCCTTTCATGTCCTTAAAAGTTTTTATTTTATTTTTTTATTTTTATTTCAGACGTTTTTCTGATCTGAAAATGATTGAAAAAAACAATAATAATAAACATTCTTTAGTAATCTTTTTCAAAGAAGACCTCTTGATTTGATAAATAGAATACGCAGAGAAATATAATTACTTCATAATATAAGCGATTTAAAATAAAAAAAAATTTAATCAGCGTTGCCGTTATGACACTAACTTCTCAACCTTTTTCGTGCCAATTACACTTTTTATGATCCTTTTTTAAATTTATCCCTTTGTATCATTTTATCAAAATGTATGGCACTTTTTGACCCTTTTTGAAAATGAGTAAAAGTTCCGATATTCCAATATTAATAAACGGCAAAACGTATGAATATATACGTAAAATAGCAAACGCAGAAAAGTTTTGGTTCGAGAAAAAAAATTTTAAAAATAGATTTGATGAAAATATATATTCAAATTTATATGAATTCGTTACATATATAATTTGTCTCATAGTAGTGCTTCCGCTGAACGAATTTATTCGAAGCTATTACTGATTAAAAATAAACTTACAATCAAACTTAAAAAAGAAACTTCTGAGTCTATGCTTTCCTCCCTCTATTTGCTCGAATGGGAGCTGGAAAAATGGACCTTAAGCGAAGAATTAATTACATAATATAGAATAGGTATTTCTAAAAAGCGATAAACATTATCAAAACTTTTTGTAAAATTAATTTCTTTTTGATATGAATAATATTGCAATGCCCCAGAGAATTGTTTTTTTTTTTAGTTTAAACATCGATTTATAATTCAAGTATGTATACGAGTAATTAGTTTTATTTTAGTCTAATGTATTTAATTAATTTTTAAAATTCAGTTTTTATTTTTTAATTCAAATAAATATAACTTTTTTGTTCACAAAAACTTGACCCTATTTTACTTTAAAATACACATTTTTTGACCCATGTTTTCTTAAATACCCTTTTTATGACACTTTCTCGAAATTTTCAGCGGCAAACCTGACTCTAATGATTGTAGAGTTTATTTCAGGCTATAAAATATTTTTTTTTATTTTGTAAATTTAATAATCGAGATTGCTTCGATATCTTTTTTTAAAGATTTTCAAAAACTTTTGTTTGTTGAGGGTTTTTAGCTCCATATTTTTGAAATGTTTCAAACCTCTTATCTTATACAAAAACTTTTAAAAAACCAATGAGAATTTCAAAAAGTACAAAAGTATAAATAAGCAAGCTTTGAAACTTATTTAAAAATTTAACAAACATTGGTCGCGTTCATAAGACGTAGCTGTTGAGCTCAACTGTTGTGAAACTGTTGTCAACTGTTGAGCTCAACAGTTACGTCTTAGAAACGGCATGATGAATAATTGGATAATAAACAGCTGATTAATATAAACAATTGAAAAGAAATAAAAATGCTGCAAAAGAAATAATTTAAATTTGCTAAATTGATTAATTTGGCTTATACTAAAAAGTATGGACAACACAGAATTTGCAATGAAGTTTTTCTTGGCAGGAATTTTTCCAATTTAATGTAAAATCTGCACCACAAATTTAATATTCACAACATAAAAAAGCACAGCAAAATACTCCAATAAAATGATAAACCTGCGCCGATGGCAGTTCATATTTCAACGCTGAACCGGCACTGTGTTCAAAAAATCTCTAAACCTTATATTGAACTAATTTGGTAATTAATATAAATAGACACCATAATAAACAAACGTCTATTTAATGAAATTAGTATTTTAATTTTATTTCTTTGTTTTCGTTGCTTTATCGCATTTGGAATGCAAAATTTAACAAATTAATTTGTAGTCGCTCAACACAACATGTTGACTAAATGTAGCGAAAAAAATTTATGATGGAAAAAATGGCAACAGTTACGTCTTATGAACGCGACCATTGTGTAAAGGTTGTAAAGAAAATAAAATAGATTCATATTGAATATAATTTGTTTGTTTGGTTTTTTTGAATAAGCATATGGAAGGATGCATTTTACAAAGGAGATTTTTTAGAATCTTTTGTTAAGGCGAACTAAAGTGACTATATTTTGAAATTAAAAAAAAATTATTATAAATTAGGCATTCTTAAAATATTTAAAGTCCTTTAAAATGTACAAATGCTGTCTTGCTATATTTGGACTGTAGATTAATGGGTATATCGAATTGTGCAGAACGAAAAAAATGCTGTTACTCGGTTTAATCAATAGCAGCTTTAATTTTAGCTGTTAATTTTTTTTGAAATAAATAATGAAGTGATTATGTATGAGGCTTTATGCTTTAACTTATTTGTTTAGTTTATAAGGAAATAATTCTTTTTTTGTGGCAATAAAACAACCACATGTTTAATATTTTTCGCTAAAATCAACAAATCATTAAAAATAATTTCAATTTTATTGGGTTATTAAAACAAAAATATATTTTTCAGTTGAATATTTTTATAAATTTACCAGAAAATAATTAAAAATTAATTTAAACAATCATCAGTTGGAGGTCTTTTTGTTTCACAAATAAATCAACAAATTTTTTTTTTTTTCAAAAATTGTACTAAAACAGTTTGCTTTTTGAGTTTAATAATAAATCATACAGAGATGATGCAGCAGTTTCTGTCTTTCGAAATTTTTAAATTCGTATTTAGTTTTAAGATGTGAAAATGAAAATGTTTAGGGAAACACGTTTGTTTGATTAACTTAACGAACCAATCTGTAGTTAAAAAAACTACTTCGAGTAGAAAAACTTTACTTATTTTGCACTACAAATGGGGCATTCCCTGCAAAAAAAAAAGAAATACACAAATTTGAAACTCGATTGACTTTCGCCAATTAAGTAAACTCAGGAAAATCGGAAATGCTAAAAAATGGATTTATGCTTATTAAATACGCCGTAAAAAATGGTCTAAAAATTAAAAAAAAATATACTTTAAAGGAATAATTATGGTTTCTTTAAAATTAATATATAATTTTAATGTTACGCACAAACATAAGTTGAACTGGTTTAGGTTTATATAGGAATTCTTTGGCTTGAGTGCAAATCTGATTTTATATATTTCTTTCAACAAAAAATTCTTAAATTAAAAAGAAATGTGTAAATTAAGATTTAAACTCAATCCAAGCAATTACTTTCAATGTATTTTTTATTAAACAATTCACAATACTTTTCTTTCAGATGAGTACAAAAATAAGCAAACGGAATAAGAAACAAGACAACTGAAGAAAAAACGAAAATTGTATTTCGATTACAAAAGAGATCTCAATAAAAAGAATTAAAATTTCTGCAAACTATCAGACTAGCTTTTTCAATAAACAAAAAAATGTTGACATCTAAATAAACTTTTATACACTGACAATGTTATATCAACGTCTACTGAATATTTTGAAACTCTTTTGATTTAAGCAATTGTAGACGAGAACTGTCGATGGCGGAATTGTTTCCAATGCCTGCCAACTGACAGATATACCAAGTAGAAAAGTCCTTTGTTGAAAAGCTTTTAAAAAGGATTTCTTATTCTGTTGCAAAAGCACGTGTAAAATAGGGAGGGACTCGATAACCGATTTTCCATTTTTCGATCAACATTTTTTATTTTGATTTTCAAAATCGATTAACTTTAAAATAAAAACGATTTCATCTTCAAACAAAAAAAAATGTAGAACAGAAGTAGCAAATTTTGAAATACAAAAATTATTTATTCATATAAAATAAAAATTAAGAAATGAAAATAAAACAAATTGAAATATATAAGATAACTAAACATAAAATTAATTTAATGGAATACACTTAATTCAGGTAAGTACATACTAGGAATGTGTATCGTGAGTAACTTTTCACTCACGCTCATGCACGATCACGTTAAAAAAATTTTACTCATGCAGGATTTTATATTTTTGGCTCACATTTGTGCACGCTCGCGTGAGTAGAAAAAAAGTTACTCATAATCACGGAATCTCACGCTCACGAAATACTTACAAAAAAAAACTTTAAAATATTAAAAAACAATAAAACAATTATATGAAAGATATTACAACAAAGCAAAAAAAAAACATAAAACAAACACGCTAAAAATCTACTCACGCACGCTCACTCACGGTGAATTTTTAATACTCACGGCTCTGGTGATTGAAACAAAAAAACAAATCGCGATCACGCATGATTCACGCTAATCTAGTGATCGGTGGGGTTCTCTAGCATGTACACGGCATTAAATACGACACCCGTGGCATATAAAAGATGATGGTTTAATTTAAAATATTTTTTATATTTAAAAATTCAGAAATTGCTCTTTATGACCGACTTCTACTAATAATGCTAGTTGACAAACCCATCTTCATCGCTAAGATGTTGTAAAGCAAGTTGATCGTTTATGTGGTGACTGTTTAGTTCAGGTTCACACACATCAAGTTCTGTTAAAATTGCTTTTAAAGTTGCCTTACGCTGCAGTCACACACACCATCAAATAATTTTTCAATTCTCATTCAAGATTTTTACAATTGAAAGCTGTGACTTAGACTGTACGCAAATTTAATACAAATTTTTTAGCAAGATGCAACAATTTAAAATTTGGATGAAAAACTGCAATCAGCTGTTTTCTTGGCTGTAATTTGAAAAACTTAATGAAATGAAAATTTGTAATCGAATTCTCGCCAAATTTTAAAAGAGTGACTGTATTGGTAAAATAAGTGAAAGGATAATTTAAAATTTGATAGACAATTTGATCGTTAAAGTTCATACAGAGAAATCTGTTTCAACTAGAGATTCGATCGTGAGTAACTTTTCGCTCACTTTAATGCATGTTCACGACAAAAAAAATTTGCTGATGCACGATATTATATTTTTGGTTCACGCTTATGCACGTTCACGTGAGTCAGTCATAAACGCGAAAACTAAAGCTAATGAAATATTAAAAAAATTATAAAAAGTAAAAATAAATTAAGTGATAAAAATACAGTAAATAAACAGAACAATCACGCTAAAAATGTACTCATGCACGCTTATTCACGGTAAATTTTTTATACTCATGTTCATACACACTCAAGTGATTGAAACAAGAAACTAATCACGATCATGTAGGATTACGCGTGATCACGCATGGTTCACGTCCCGTCAGGGTTTCCCATCTTTGGTTTAAACTAGATATCAATCTGCGTCTACTTCGTATAATATTACGCAAAAAAAAGCAAAAAAGCAAAAATTGACTGGTACGGTCAAGTATCTACCCCTCTCCATTCTCATTTTCACTCTCTCGCTCTCTCTCTCACTCTCCTAAAAGCTCAAGACTTGACGAGTCAAACCTGACGTGTATAAACCGGGAATTAGAATTTTATTTCGTTGCTGGGTTTTTGTTAAGCCGGATTCTAAAAACTAACGTTCGCTTGGCACTGACGTCGTAAGGATGTCCAAGTATTCACTTGCGATCTCATAAATCGCTTTGCATTTTTCCGACTCTTCTTAGTGGTCTGACACATCAATTACAAATTTATCGACACATTAAATCCATTGTTATTAAGTGATTTTACGTTTCGCATTACAATATCCTTTTACAATTAGAAAAGTACAAAAAAAAAATTTAAGTGTAATTTCTTAGGATATTTTGTTGAGAATTTTTATTACATTTCACTGAATGACCAACGTTATTTTTTATTTTTTTTTGTATATATAACCATAATAAAAATACTTTATTTTTTGTAATAATTTCAGTTAAAAAGCTAATTAAATTTCTTTTAACAAATCCTTTTAACCTGCATTAGAAAAATAATAAAATTTCAATAACAATTAAATACTTTTTCAGTAAAGTATTTTACTCACTGATTCCGGCAAAACACAAAAGAATTCGGTAAATGAACCATTAAAATGTGTCTTTTATTTCTTTTTATTCCAACCAAATGATTATGAGTATTTCTTTTTTTTTGTTTGCATTCTCAATATTAATAATATTGACAATGGATTTTTGTTTTATTTATGGTTCGCTTACAGCACAAAACATCTGTTAAGATAATAAAAATTAAAGCCGAAAAGGCTAAATGTATTTAAATAGAACGATATATATGTCAAAGAATAAAGAAAAAATAAACAAATATATATCATTTATTACCCCATCAATGACTTGATGGGATAGAGAAAAAGCTTTTACTCTTTTACTTTTTGTATATTTTCTTTGCTAAAGGGAAATCGATAACATTGAAAACAGTTAGTGAGTGATAAACTCGCAAGAATAAAGTGTAATAAAAAAGTGAAAGAACAGCAATATTGAACAGATAAAATGAAACTATATGAATTGAAGGAATAATAAAATGACAATTGTTGGTTGAATATTTAACAAAATCTGCTCTATATTTTTCATTGTAATGATCTGTGGTAAGGATGTGCTTGAGTATGTTGTTTAAAGAATTATTTGTATTGTTTTGTTAAAGTTTATTTAAAATGATTTAAAATAGAAATATAATTTACATAAATATCGGCCTTTTAGCGACAAATTGTCTCCAGTGATAGTAGTTTCTTCGAAACTTGTTTTATTATTGAAATTAAAATTTTATAATAAAAGCAAGTGATTGGTTACATTTCGTCATCCCGAAGTATCTCAGAAACAAAAGTCTTAAGCTTCAACATTAAAAAAAAATAAAATTATTAGATGTTCAGAATTTCCACTATGGATCCGGATCACAAGTTCAGGATCTTAGTTGCGGTTCACACACGTCACGTTTGACTCGTCAAGTCCTGATTTTTAAGAGAAGCGGTCTTGTCTCGCCTTTTTGAATTTTGTGATGTACGTAAAGATAACGTCGTAGCGATGATTTGTCAACGGTTCAAAATTTTTGATAATTTGTAAAAACGGGACAGACAGTAAAATGTTATCGTAAATGACAATTTAAGCATGTACGAGTATGTATGCACTCGTATGTGGAATATGTAAAAAAAAATCTCCTGAAAATTTTAAATTTTCCGCTAAAAGTTTAAATTATTTTTCCATCTGAAATTTCGGAAAATGTTTAGTATATTAATATATATTTCTTCTATTGCATTTTGTTTTCTCTAACTTCAGTATGAATAAGATGAGAAAGTGTTACTTAAGGGACTTTTACAGGGTTTTCCCATAATATGTTGCATTTTCAATACTCCGCCAACTTAACAGTAGGAATAATTTACGCTTAGAATTTTATAAAATTTAAATTATCAAAATTCACTATAAAAATGGTGAAAATTACGCGGCCACAGTTCGCAAAACTAAAGCAGCAACTGTGAAACTGGGGGAAAATTTTGATTTCTTTTGGGACAAGTTAGTGATGTGGATAATCAAATTTGCTCGAACGTCGTCCAAGAACCACTGAGAATATTGACTGCTGTTATTGCCCATAGTGTTGAGGAAAATCCAGGTTTGACCATTTCTCCCCAATCTTTGGAATTGGGCATCCCGCAAATGATATAACAACGTATTGTGGAGGCTATTGCTGTGGACGATATTTATTTTTAACATACACAAGCAACGATAGTATCACTACTTTGCGTGAAAAGGTTCCTGATCGTTTGATTTCTTGAAGAGGCGATCACAATTGGCCACCGAGATCTTATGATAGATATGGTCTATGCCAATGGCCCACAACCGATTCGAGACCTTAAAGATGGAATATGTTAAGTTATCGAAGACAAACAGCCGCAAATTGCTGATGGAAAATTTCATGAAAAGAATATGGTCCCGAAGAGGTAGTAGTGGCGGCCATTTGGATGCAATTGTTTTCCATTATTAATGGCATACCCAAATACTCGTTTTTTTACATATCAAAATGAAATCTATTACCGGAAGCACCTTTCCAATCAAAAATAATTAAAACTTGACGTATTCTCCACTACGAAAAAAAATAAAAATTTTAAATCTCAAAAGGATCACGCACATGACCTTAAAATCAAACACAACTCTATCATGTCCTTTAAAAACTAATTAAGCATTGTCAGTCTCATTTCACCATGTCTCTTCTTTTTAATATCGGAAAAAAGGTAACACGGGTGCTGTTTGGCAGGCTTAATTGTTTCTTCTCTTTAAAAGAAAAGTCGAAGCTCCTCCTATACAAGTCAGCAGCTTGGAAAGGTTCTTAGAACAACAGTTGGTCCAACCTCGCAATCAGAGTTTTAACAAAGTGATTTCGATGATTCAGTTTTTATTCACTTCATTTTATAATCGGATCAATAGTTTAGAAATTACAGATGTATGAACGTTATTTTTGCAATCGGGTCCACTGTGCCATATTAGCTAGATTTTCAAAACATACATACTTTCGAATAAACAACTATTAAGAAAAATATGGAAAAGATAATAAGAGCAACACAAATAATGTAACTGTCAGTCAGCCTTAAAGTGTCGTTATCGTAAGCAGAAGGATCTTAACTAAAATATATGAGAATAGTTTGTAAGCATTTGTCAAGTCGGAATCACAAGCTGTTGTAGCAGTTGTATGTTGTACAAATGCTGCTAGTGGTTGATGTACGAGTATAAACATTTGCTTAGAAACGTGTTTAAGAGGAAATCAACAAGAGTATTTATAAAACATACAACTCCTACAATAAATTGTGAATTGGAAAACTATTTCTATTACAATACACATGCAAACATGGATGTTTAAACACATTTAACAAGAAGAAATATAAATAAAAAAAATAAATAAATAAAGACGATGGGTTATAAAAAAAAGATTAACTGACAATGTCAAACAGTTAAAGGCGAAAAATAGCAGAAAAACTTTTAAAGAGAAGGAAATATTGTAAGGAGTATGTGCCAAACATTTCATTACAATGTAGTACAGGGTGATTATTTAAGCGTTTGTCTTTTAAAGGGAAAAACTTTAAGAAATTTCAGTAAAAGAATTTGATTAGTTTATATTTATTTAAGCTGGTCATTGCTAACTAATCAGTACTGATGGAAACATCGTCATAGCTGAATCCCTTGCAATATTTTTTGCAAAGTCGCAGGAATTCCTAAAATAAAATAAATAAGATTCGATCAACTACGGCTTGATATTTAATTAATTTAATTAAATTTCGTTTTTTTCTGGCTCCATTGCTAACGAATATGTCGTTCGTCGTATTGTAGACTGATTGGTTAAAAATGGTTTACAATAACAATGAGCTTACATTTTAAAAGAAGTTTTTTCCTTACCTTCTATTGGCTGGGAAAGCTCAATAGTTTGATCAAAAATATTATCTGAAAAATCCATGTATGAAGATTGTTGTTATTATTAAATAGCAATGCCAATTATTATTATATAATATCATTGTTATATTATTATATAACAATAATATTTTTATTGTTATTATTATCATTTTTGTTATTTTTATTGTTATCATTATTATTATTATGATTATCATTCTTGTTATTGTTATTGTTATGATTATTATTATCATTTGAATTACTTTTTTTTATTATTAAGTTATTATTATGTTTAACTAGAGTGAATTAGTAATTAAACTCGTGAAAAAATTGTGCAGAAGAGGTATAAAAAGAAATTTGCTTCCGTTGGGAACACAAACTTCTAACTTCTAACCATTTGATTACCTAAGCCGCTAGCAACGAGAATGCCGAGGTCATTTAAGGACTGAAAGGGCTGTTCGACGTAATTTTCACGTACTTGAAAAACTTGGCAGGCGAATTCTTCTGATCCTAAAGAATTTCATACGCTAAGAACTTTTATGGATCCCAGTTTTTCGCAAAAGCAAAAACAATTTTTCTCTTTTTGTTAGGATTTAAAGTAAATTTGCCTAATTTAGAGACGTTCTTTGTGCCTTGTTTAAGCCCCTTTTGCCCATCGAGCCTGAGAAACAGCTGTTGCAAAATCTTGTTCGGCTTCTTCATCATTTTCTTAAAATGTTGCATATAATTCTCAAACATGTATGCTGAAAAAGAATCCAATGGCCCATATTGTCTAATGCAATCCACTAAATGTTACAGCCCATGTACGTTAAAACTTACTAACTCATCGCCGTATAATATACCGAAATTGTGAAGGAAGTCATCCAACACTTTCTGAGAAATTTCTACCTCTTCTCTGCGTAACCTATCACTCGATAAAAGCCTGATTCCACAATGCAACTACAAAAAATGATAAAACTGGTCATTACTTATAGTGTCCTTTAGAATAAAAATGCCAGTATAGAGCAAAAACAGCCTAAATTCCGTTGGCTTCCGTACTTCTTGGGGTACGGCAAAACTCCGACGGAACATATTCAGCGACAAAACTTAACTTTTCGTTAATGTTTTCAATATTTCCTTTATGAATTAAAAGCCTCAACAACTTCTTATTAACTCCTAAGGGCCATTAACACAAAGTTCAGTTATGTTTATTTAATTTTAAAGTTTATTATCTTTCAGTTTGTCTAAACTTAAATTTTAATTGGAAATTAAAAATGTTCATTAGCAATAAAAAAATTTAGTTAACTTAAAGTTATCAACTATTGTGAATCACACCAGGAATTTACTTTTGGGAAATGCAAAAAAAGAAAATAATACCATCATCCAAAGACATCTGAGCACGATTTCTGTATAAAGATGTGAATTTTTCAGATGGTAAAGCTTAAATCACAATTTTTTTAAGAATTTATGAAAAATATTTTTAAAATAAACAAAAAATAATTAATTTTTAAATGTCATATTTTTTTCAAGTTAAAAATTTAAACTTAGAAAGTATTTCAGTTAATTTTATTTAAAAGTTAAATCTTAACAGAGCTTCGTGTTAATGAATTTTCACTAATCAAAGTTAAAGTTTTGAGCTTAGTGTTAACTTCAAGTTAACTTTTTTGTTGTTAACGGCCCTAAGTCGACCAAGTGTATACAAACTAAAGGAAACTGCGAAACCATTCCAAAACCTGTTTCCTCCAAAATGCTTCTATTTACCTTATACTCTTCTATATGATGAGCAGGATTTAATCTGGAACCAAATGTTAAGTCCATTCTTAAAACACCGACTTCTTTAGAAAAGCGAACTCTTCTCTCCTTATATGATCCGTCTGGGCAACATTTTGGGCAACCATTTTTGCTATTATGGGACACAACACCTGTGACAAAAGCCTTTGCAATAACTTCTGTTTGGAGCCTATTTTAACACCACTTTCTTGAAGAACCTTCACTTCAGCGCAAAAATCGCTCAAAAAACTATTTAAACATTTTGGCTTTTTAAATCCGGAAAAACAAGCGATCAAAAAGGGACTAACCTGAGCAAAACCAACAACTACTCTTAGAATGGGCCACAGAACTCTATTGGAACTCTTGAAAAGTTTAAGGTCATCGACGCCGACATCAATTAAAACTTCTTCTTGTCCATCCAAGTAATCAAAGGAATGCGAAGAAAAATATTTCTGAATACCTAAGAATCAAAATTCTCTTACAGGAACGTTTGCAATACTTATCTTCTCCCTACTGGTACTCAAAACAGTTTTAGCTGACAATGGTAAATCTTCAACTCCTATTTTTTTCAAAGTACGTAATAGATCTTCCAACGCATTTTGTGAAATTTTATTTCTAACTACCCACAATTTTAGCTGCTCACATTTTTTCTGAAACAAGGACTTTCTTCTTAAAAAACTGGTCCTGCTTCAGTTTCAACACTATCATTTCCCAAAACCGAAACTTCTGGGTTGAATGAATCACCTGATGCAGCTTCGGAGCTATCACTTTCCAACTCACCTAACCTAAATTCACCCCCAACAAAACCTGCTGATGTGGATGGTATTGCATCAGAAACTATCTTCCTTCACCTTCTGCAATTTCTTTTCAATACTTTCACTATTTTCACTCATCACTAAACTTTTATATTTTTTATTTCGGACTCAAAAGTCCTTTTTTCTTTTGAAAGACAATTTTGAAGATGTCTTTTCTTCACCCTTATCTTTTTTATTTGTTTGTGTGCTGCTTTTTAGATTTTTTTTGTTTGATTTTTTTCTTTATTAAATTTTTTTTTTTAAAATTTCATTTAATTATTTTTTTTTCTTGTTTATTTTTTTATTTTTTATTTATTTGTTGTTTGTTTTGATTGTAATTTGCTGTCTTTTATTTTAAATTTTGAAACCGGTTTTAAGTTTTTCTCTTTTCTTTACAGTTTACATTCAAACTATCACCACGAATATTAAATTTGACACTTTTATTTGACGCGGGGATTCACAAAAATGAATATGACAAATGCTAAAAATTCAACCCTGCACTGTAAAATTTAACGTGCAGTTGTCTTTCTCATACCTATTAATTTTTCGTCTGCATAAATCAGCGTTGCGATTGCGTAAAATTTTTTATTAACAAACTCTTGTTTAAAAAAATCCCCACAATTCCCATATACATATAAAATCGAAATATTTGCATAAAATTTATTAAAAAAAAAGCACAAAAACTAAAACTTTTGAAAAACATACTTTGATGATCATATACGTACACAAAAATTATGTCAAAGTAAGATTATTTAAAACACAAAATATAACAAAATGTTTATTGAAATTTTGTAAGAAAAACCCTACTACGGCAACGCCGACAGCAGCATTCAAATACAAAATTGCTGTAAGTGTGTTAGAAAATAAGTTTTGTATGTGTTAGTTTCCTTCAGCAATTTCTTGTAGGGTACTTTCAGTCGTGTTATTTACACATCAGCTTTAGGTCGATGTATGTGTGCACACAGCCGACTTGAATAAATATTTTCTTTTGGACAATTTTATTTAATATTTAATGCTTTCAGCTTCAATATTAGCTCTACGCAGAACAAAGTTATGTGAAATTTACTCGAAGTGAAAATATAATAGCAACAAAAAAGGCGTATAAAAATGGTTTGGAAAATTTTGACTGCAACATTTCCTGTATCCTGAAATGTGACTTCATAAGTGAATGTTCTTGCCATTTGTTTTCAAACTACTCCTAACTTATGTGTATGCTTGTGACAGAATATCACTGCTTTGTGGGTGAGTATGCTTTTTGGTTGCACATGACCAGGTTTGCTGTTAATTTTGAATGCACACCAAAAACTAAAATGAAATAAACGACATAAAAACACAAAATGGGAAGTAACACTTTTATGTAAATTAAAGTACAACAGCAAATGAACACAAACTATTGCAAGTGGAAAAATGAATTCAATTTTGTACTTGTTTATTTGACAAAATGCTGTTTTAAATAACATAAGCTGGTGGACCTGGGGCGTTTTTGTGAACAAGACAAAAAACGCTTAAACAGTTTATGTTTGTTAATAAAAAAATTAAAAAAAAAAAACTTAAAAACAATAAAATATAAATAATCCTTGCAAAAGAAAACGACTACAAGACAGCCAAATATGTGTGCAAAGTTTCCTAAGAATCGGTATGTATTTATTTGGCATGGGCATGGCACTGCCCACTTTTATAATCATAATGTTACATTTCCCTGGGAACTTTATGGGTGTGCTAAGTTTTATAAGAATCGGTTTTTTAGAAGTAGCTTAAAAATAGTATTTATTTGAAATGGGCGTGGCACTGCCCACTTTTATAATCAAAATAATACATTTTCCGGGCAACTTAAATTGTGAGCAAAGTTTCATAAGAGTCGGTTGAGAAGAAGTTGTTGAAAATAATATTGACTGTGCATGGGCATGGCACCGCCCACTTTTTAAATAATAATTTTGTATTACAGTGGAAACCTAATGGTTGTGCAAAATATGTTGAAAAAGAGTGTGTATTCACTACTTATGGGCGTCCTACTGACCGCTTTACAAACGGGTCCAATAATTTTCAAATTAGGAAATTGAAAAAAAAAATCCGAAATCAGTTTGTGAATGGCGTAATTATAAGGAAACACACATAAGCAACAGTCGCTTAAAAAGTGTATTTAACAATTTTTTGAAGGATGTATCACCCACAGTGCAGGCCATAAAAGTTAAGCATTACAATAAATAATATATTTTTAATATTAAACTACTCTTGCGGACTATATCCCATAAATTACTCAAAAAAAAAATATATATTTTGGATAATTTTTGTGTTTGTGTGTGTTAGTGTGTGTGATTGTGGGTCTGTGTTAGTATTTATTAAAAGATGACATTTGTTATATTTATTTTTTATCAAAGTTTATATATTTTCGTTTGTTGACTTTGTTCTTGTTAAATGTTTGCCATAGAAACATGACACCTGTTGATATATTTTCCTTTATTTCATTTCATTGTTATTGTTGTCGTTTTTTCAATGAGTTTGTGGTAAAAAAACGAAAGAAAAAAATCTATTAACATAAAAACATACAAAATGTTGTTAGAAGTGTTTACAAAGCCAGGCAGGCACACTCATGATAAAAGTTCATAAATTGATAATGCATGTCTGTCGGCAACTGGGAATTTATCAAATGAATACGAAAGTATTTTACACACAAAAGTATTAAATCCAAAATTTATAGCTCTTTAATAATAAAGAAAATGTGTTGCACACATGTACATCAGTATGTATATATCGTATGTATGTATTTTAATATATTTAAAAGGATAAATATGTTTATATATTTTTAGTAGACCTTTTACAATATTAAACTCAAAAAATGAACACTCTGAGTGCATTAGAGAAATAAGCAAATTTATTTAATACATTATTTTTGTTTACAAGGTCCCAAGCCCACCAAAAGTTTACGCAAGATTTTACTCTAAGGAATTACGTTTTTTGTTATACAACAATAAAAGAATAATTCTATGAAAAGGATGCCAGTTGAAGGTAAAAATTTGTTTAGAATCACAACATAAAAAAAACTCGAACATTGAGGGAGCATTTCAGATATTCTGAAAAATTCCCTTGATGACTGTAACCGGCACAATAATTGTATAAATTAAGACATTTTGAACACGAAAAGAAACTCTGCTGAAAAACTCTATCGACGTATAGAAGTGGTGCAAAGTATTCGGAAAAAAAATCCTATGAATACAGTTCTACTATAAACAAAATATATATTTTTTAAAATTACAAATTTAGAATGTGTCGAGCTTAGATGGATGTGGAAACAAATTTACTAACAATAAATATTTGTTCTTTGTTTCATGCTCTAGGTCATATCAATTATTTAAATAAAACTCTTTTTATGTTTTATTAAATTTGTTGTATAAATTTAGTCAATTTGTTTTTTTTATAAAATTTTTTTTCGATATTTCTTCAGGAAAAAACTATAATAAAACAAAAATACAAAAAACAAACAATTGTTAATATTTTTGTAAATAAAAATGTTTTTTTAAACAATAATAAAAAACGTAAACATTAAAAATAAAAGCACAAACAATTTTATTATTTCCGGCATGTATCTTGCAGTTTGGTTATAATGTAAGATTAAATAACACGACTCTACAAAAAACCATTTCGTTCTTTGTCCTAAAGTTTATTTTTTATTTTTTTTGGGGGTTTTGAAGTTTGCTTTTATGATAGCAAAAGTAATAATACTAATTTTTTAATTTTGTTTTATAAATTTCAATTAATTTTAGTGCATTAAAAAATAATACATTAAAGCGATTAGAATGGTGATTTCAAGTTCACATAGTCCCGCTCGATGGCACTCAAGTGATAAACAACGAGCACTTGTTTTGTACATGTCTAGAAATACTTAAAGTGGGATGGCAGAGCGGATGTTAAGCAGTATATTCAAAGGTCATGACCTGTAAGAACAGAACTTTGTGTCGAAAAACAAAACGTAAAATTTGAGCCGATTGTTAAAGAGGAAGAAAATGTTAATGCCACATCTGCACAATTTCTTAAAAACTGGATGAAACTTCAGAATCTTTTGGATACTGGAAAAAGTTTTTTCCGAAGCTATAATTTTTGGCTTAACTAGTTTGTTAATAAACAAAATCGTCGATTGTAGAGAACAACCAATCTATAATAGACCCTGCACACTTCATTACATTCTAAAAAATGCTTCGTTTAGTACGGTTTACACGCTGATGGCATCAATTCATCTTTTTTCTTCAAAAATTACGATCATTGGTGATCGGTATCGCATTCTGAATAATGATTTTGTATTTGACAATATGTATGACAGAGATCCGGGTGAGATGTGTTTTCAAGATGATGCTGCTACGCGTCATACGGCGACCACAACCATCGACTTATTGAAAACAAAATTTGGCAATAAGTTGATTTTAGAAATGGACCTTTCAATCGGCTGCCAAATTCGACACCTCTCGATTGTTTCCTTTTGGGGCCACGTCAGTGGTTTATGCTGATAAGCCAAAAACAATTGATGCCTTGAAAGCCAAAATTGTTCATGTTATTCGTGACATACGGCCAGCAATGCTCGGCAAAGTTACCCAAAACTGGACGTCCATAATGCGCTACGGCAGAACATCCGCGGTGGTCATATGCCCGATATAATATTTAATGGCATCTAGGTTTTTTCAAAAAAAATTTTTTTGGAACACAAATTTAATTGTTTGTGTTATTTTTTTACAATTTATAGTTCTATTGATCTTAAGAAACACTTTAATTTAGTATTGACTATTAAAGCGGCCATTGCAAGGCAGAGATCTCAGCGAAATCAAAAGGGTTTCGTTTTTAGGAAATTTAGATGAAAAGTTTTTGTGCTTTTTTTTATTTTAGAAATTCAATCAAAGATTTATTATAAGCAAATAAAATAATAAATAAAAAATGGAAAAATAGTTTTTTCTGTTTACGGAAGTTGCAATTTATATAGAAAAGAAAAATTTTCAAATGGGTTATGAGAAGAATGAGGGGGAAAATGAGAACCTTACTGTGGATGTTGTGAGAACCACAAAAATTTGTTTTTTGTCTTATACGATAAACTCGTGCAAAGGCCACGGATCTGCTTGTTATTCATATTAAAATTTTCTTTTAGAAACAAATTTTTTAAAACCTTAAAATTAACGCAACCATTAAATTTTGAAACAAATTAAGAAAAATTTCTTTGGCACATTTAATTGCTTCCGTCATCCGACATATTTCAAAAAGTCAACATACAACTGATGAAAAATCATTTATGACGTCTGGCATGTGAGCATGTCAACAAACTGGAGAAATAAATAAATAGAGTGATGGATGATGATACACATATATAATATGATAATTGGCATGAGACTAGAGACCTTTTGGACAGTTTATTTATTACAAAATTTGTCAACCCGAAAATCAATAAATGTATATGTATGTATTTTGTTTAGATAAAAAAAATTTATATTATTTTTCTAAAATTAAATAGTCTTTTAATTTTTCTTTCATTTGTGGAAATTGAGAAAAGAGTTTTCATTTTACAGTTTACAATCCATTTGAATTTGTGAATAAATTTAGATTTTTTTTTAAAAAATTTGTGTTTAATTTCGAATGGGGCCGACCATATGTTTGTTTCGTCACTTAATATTTGTTTGCGCCTTCAATTTTGCTTCTGCCTGCCTGCCTGTTGCTTTTTTTGTTTTAAAAATTTTTTTTTTCGTTTAGAAAAACATTTTTTCATATCGGTAAGAATTTTTTTCCATTTTTCTATTTATTGAAATCAACCTGGCCATTCCCATGAATCAACAACAAAATCAATATGATCTTTGTTCTTGATGTGTTTTTTTTTTGGTTTTTTTTATATTCTACATATTTTATGATTTTCGGAAATATTTTTCACACAAAAAACAATTTAAAGGAAAACACTAATCAATTCGTAATAAATTAAAAACCTGTTTGTGAGGAGGGTTTCTTTTATTGACCTTTTGTTTTATTTGTGTCTTTTTTATTATTCGCTTTTTTATAGATTACACATAAAAAATAGCATAAATAAAAATTAAAATAAATAGACAAAAGGCCTAGCAAAAATTTTATAAATAAACAAACAAAAATATATATACAGATGTACACACACACATATATATATATATATATATATATATATATATATATATATATATATATATATATATATATATATATATACACATATATATAAAGACATAACAAAAATTTATATTTATTATAAAATAATATAAAAATGTTACAAACTTTAACCAAAATAATAATCACTTTAGAAATCATGAAATGCTTATTGTAACTGTAAAGTGGAGCGTATGCCATTAATAATGGACACCAATTGGGGGCAAATGGCTGCCACAGCTTCGTTTGCAGGACCATAGGCTTTTCATGAAATTTTCCATCACCGATTCGGACATTTGCGTGTCTTAATAACTTCACGAATTCACTCATTTAGATTTGGAATCGTTTGTTGGCCTTCGGCAGAGACGTTACCTTTCACGTAGCCGCAAAGCAAAAAGTCTAAAAGTGTTAAAATACAAGATCTCGGTGGTCAATTGTGAACGCCTCTTCGAGAAATCACGCACCCAGGAAACTTTTTACGTAAAAGGGCGTTGCTATCGTTACTTTTGTGCAATGTTGCGAACTTTTTATTTATCTAAGACCTAAACCTGTCGAGAATAGTCTCTTTTTCTCCTACATTTAAAAAAAAAAATTTCCTAAAATTTTGTGAATAAAGTAAAGTATTTATTTTAAGTTAAAATACATTTTATTCACTTTTTGCGCATTTTTAATTAATTAATAACTGATTGAATAAAATCAATTTTTATTCGCGTTTTGTACGTTTAATTTACAGTAAAACTGAAATACTGTTACAAAATTCAAAAGTGGATTAAAATTTCAGGACCACGAAAAAACAGCGATGGTTAAGTACAGTTTAATCAACTGTGTATGCAAGATTGACAGCACTGAATAATACAACAACAACAACATGAATTTCAAAATAACAAAGATAGAACATTCACGAACGTTCTATAAATAGCAACGAGAGTTGGCAAGATTGTTCGAGGAATCTGTAAGCTACATCCTTACAAATAGTGCTGGCAAATTCTACTACTTTTCATTACTCAATAATATTCAATACTCATTCATTTGGGTACTCAATACTACTCGATACTTTTAACGGATTTTTTTGAATTTGCAACGCATAGTTTTTATCTGCAAATTGAAGTAGTTTCTTCAAAAATTAAAAATAGATCTTTAACTTCTATTGGTTTTGTATGTCTTTTATTATTAAATAAAAAATTAATGTGAAGCTAACTTTTAATTTAACTTTAACAACAACTTAAGAAATAATTCAATTGTTCTCAAAAAAAAAATTATTTAGTTTTGATTTGATTAAAGAATTTTACACCGAATTGTCTTTTTATACAGTGATGTATTTTTATCCACTATTTTAGCCACTCAACTTGCTTAAAAATACAACTCTGAGAGTATCGAGTAACTACTTTTGAGTATTGAGTAGCCAAAAAAAAAATATTCGATACTCGGTACCCACTACTCAATACTTTGCCAGCACTACTTACAAATGCTATCTAGCAACACTTAATTAATATATGTGAAGAATAATATCTAGTTCATCCAACCGTCTAGAAGCCCAAGCATGATTTGGCTATATAAAAGCCGAGACTGCATAACAGAGGAAGTCAGTAGCGTAAAAGCCACAACATCCTGAATAAGAACTCAAATTTGAGAGCGTAAAGGGACAATTAATGACTTAGAATTTACAAATTTTCACTGCAGAAATTTCTTGTAGTAAAATTTAGTAAAACAGAAAAACAAATGATTCAAAAGGTAAACAAACAAAAGTAAGAAATTAAAAAGTATACAATTTGTGAAAAAATTATTAAAAAAATGAAAAACTCAAACAAAGTAATAAAAAATAATAAGTGTACAATTATATTTAATTCATTCCTTCATTAAACATGTATGTATATAATGCCTTTTAAAAGGAAAGGAATGTTGTAGAAACCATTTATAGCCATTTTCGTTGTTATTTTGTTATTTTTTTGAGTTGTGAAAATGCTAAGTATATGGTTACTTAATACTGCACTTGCTTTTAAGGTAGTCAATAGCAAAAACAAATAATCACATACTTTTGAATAAATTTAATCAGAGACAAATTAGGAAAATCAAATAAAATAAAAATATGAAATGGATTACACAAAATAATTTGTTTATATTTTCTTAAAATATTCGTGTTATAAGAAATATTGTATCGAGTACCAATAAAAAAAAGAGTTGATTAGTCCGAAGTGTAAATATATTTCAACATTATATTGATTTGCAAGCAGCTGTTTCCTTAATCTTAATAATTTTTACGATTTCTCCGTTCGCGTACTTTTTTGGGCAACAGCTTTTTTTAAGCAAATTTTTCAGTTTACTCAGTAATTACTTGTTTACTGCATTTTACCGTAAAAGTACTTGAACGCAGCTAATGTTTATAGCCCCCGTCTTGACTGGCAATAAATTCATCAACATATATTGCAGCAAATGTCAAAATTATGTTATATCTAGTGAAGACACACCTTTTCGTACTTGGCAATAATTGCGGCAATAATTGTCAACAGTTTTTCATTGACAATTATTGCGATCTTAAAACGTCATAAGCCGATTGACATTTCTAAAGAAAAGAAAAAATAAGAAAAGACGCGCCATAAAAAAAGGAGGAATTTTTTGCAAAATAATTAAATAAATTATTGAAACATATTAAAAAGGCAAATTAAAAAGGAAATCTTTAATAATATAAATAGAAATACAAAATTTTTTAATTTGAGGATGAGTTTTTCAGAAGACAATTTAAAAAGTCTTTCAGTTATTTTCTTGTTTCATAGCGGTCCTTTCTCTTTGAAATTTTGTATATTGTGAGTTAACAAGCAAATCAATAAGTAGTATTGTTCCGGTATACTGCCGACATTATTGCTTTATTGCCGATATATTTATTGACAGCAAACACAATTATTTTGGGTATTTATTTTAAAAGTGTTATAAAGTAAATAAGCCCTATGGATCTGTTTGCATTTAAATTTTTTTTATAAACTATAAAATTCTGAGCAAATAAACGTTTGCGTGAAGGCCGAAACTTAACAATCTATATTATTACCAGGCAAAAATGTTTTTTTAATCACTTTTAAGGTCGTAATATTGAACCGATCTTGGAAACATTTATATGTTTTTAAACGGGTTCTGCATAGATGTGCACAATCTTAATTTTATTTAAATTGGTTCTATATTTACGAAGCTATAAGCGTTCAGAGTTGCTACTAACACATGCACACTTGTTACACTCGGATGTGTCAGCTTCAATTTGAAAAATAAATAAAGTGTGTATGTGTGTTTGTCCAATTTGCTTTTGCATAGAAATGAGACATAGTATCAAGTTGTTTATTTAGAATGTTTTTTTTGTTTTCGTATTTTATCGTATGTATTTATGTAAATGTTTAATATTAATATCTAGAATGCGGTCGATTGAGTCGACCGCTAGATATACTAGTAATAATAAAGATATACTAAAAAATTAGACATTAATTTTCACCTTAAATTATTCACTTTTATGGATTATTAGTAAACATGCGTTTTAAATGTGCTGAATTTAGTTCAAATTTGGTGCAGTCTGTTCTGCTATTGCCTGCATGATTTTATTAGATGAAGGGAATTTAATATGCTATGGCTTAGCTTAATCCTCTTTTCAGTTCGAACATCAGTGATAATGACGAAAATTCTTTCAGCACGGCATGTGCATGAGATTTTTCAAAAATTACATTTTTATTATTAATTCTTTTAGTTTCTACTATAAGGAGCAAAGGGCCTTGACAAAACATTTCCAATCGCTTCTGCTCGATGCCAGGTTCTTAATTTCACTCCAGCTTTTTCCTGCTCGCGAAGCCTCTATATCTAACTGTCTTCGTCAAGTGTGGACAGGCCGTCCTCCCCTTCTACTACTTTGCAGATTCCAGTCGATGGCATTCCGTTGTACATCTCCGGGTGGTCTTCGTAATGCGCGACCAAAACTTTGGATATTATTTGGCTTAGATGTGTGAGTTCCCAGAGGTTTGTGTTCGATAACCTGTTGGGCGAGTAGATTTTCAGTATTCTTCTTAAATAAGTAGTCTTTTTCAAAAATAGACCCTGTTAATTCATAATTAAAATTCGTTATTTTAATTATTTTAAACCAAAAATTTAACAATATCCAAGTTTAAAAAAAAATTCTTTCATATGTAGAAAAATGATATTCTAATGTTTGACATTCATTCCTTTTATACCTACATTTTGATTAAAAACAACGAAATCTGCCACTTTTTCCCTACGCTAACATATTTTCACTAGAGGAGTTCCCCAGGGTTCCATACTTGGTCCTCTTTTATTCTACCTCTATATAACCTAATTGTGTTGGGGCCTTTATAATACCAAATAAATAAATAAATGATTTACCTGATACCTTGGTGTTCAGTAAAATACAACTGTATGCAGATGACGTGCAGATCTACAATAGTTTCACTATAACTCATATAACCACATGCTTAATGAACATAAATCAGGATCTGGATAAAGTTTGCACTTGGGCTAGTGACAACGGGTTATGCATTAATTCCTCTAAATCTAAATGCTTACGACTTTCAAGATCTGGTAAAGTTATCAGCAACTATCGGATAGAAATAAATGGTAATCGTATTGATACCGTAGTCTCAGCTCTTAATTTGGGAGTAACGTTTAATAATAAGCTCACCTGGTCCAACCATATAAACGTTGTTGTTGGAAACGTATATGACATGCTGCGAAACCTATGGGCGGTAAAAGACTCCACTTCATTCACCATTCGTATGTTGTTGGCAAACATTTATCTATTCTCGGCACTTTTATATGGATGCGAGTTGTATGCGAACTTTGACGGTAATGATTTACGTAAGCTGAACGTTGCGTATAACAACATGGCAAGATTTGTCTTTCAGAAAGAGCGCCGTTACCAAATTTCACCTTTTTCTTAACAATTATTTAACATGACATTTTTTGATGTATTGAATCTGAGGAGTCTTATTTTGTTGCATAAAATTATTACATCACATCAACCGTCTTACTTATACAATAGGATTCGTTTTGCTAGGTCATACTGTAGTTGAAGGATAATTCAGCAAAAGTATAAGAGCTTCTTGTCACAAAGACAATTTCTATTATATACCGCCAGTCTTTGGAATGCCTTACCACATCCTATTCAAATAATAAGCAACGCTTACATGTTTAAAAGGGAGTTATGTAAACTATGTGCAAAAAATACTAGCTTTTGTTAATTGTATTTTTTTTTGTTTTTATAGATTTAAAATTTTTTGATTTGTTGTTGAAAAAGCTTTCGACCGTGCTTATCATAAGGGAATTATTTATAAAATGATCCTAATCGGATTTGACTCTTCCATTGTCAAAATACTTAATAGAAAATTCTCCGTTCAGTTTAATAACTTGTTTTCTGATTATGGTAATGTTCTCTGTGGTGTCCCTCAAGGTTCGATTTTGGCTGTACATCTTTATAACATTTTTATTAATGACTTTCCTCATATTGGATTAAATTCTGTTGGCTTATTATATGCTGACGACTCTCTTGTTTACTCTCATAATGAATCTCCTCGTCTGGCCTTAGAACAAGTTTCTGAGCACTGAGGAAATTATTAACCAATTTTATATCGATTGGAATGTTAAGTTAAACATCTCAAAGTGTGAGGCAATCTGTTTACGAAATGTCTCAGGTAAATGTAGGTGGCTTGTTGTTTCAGAGAGTAAACAGTTGAGGCTGTACATAAATAATGTTGTAATTCCTTTCAAGAATGATACGAAATACCTTGGATTAACCTTTAATAAACTCTTGAAATTTGACAAACATGCTCGCTTGGTGTTGTCAAAAGCATGGCCGACTTCCTAAACGCAAGTTGCGATGCATATTTACAATGCATACACTTCGTAAACGCATATGTAAAATTTCTGGCAACGTCCAATGTTCCTAATCGTTTGGCAACTCATTTTAATGAGTATCAGCTGTCAAAATCGCGCATCATTTTTATTTTGTATGCAAACATTTGAACTGCAATGGCTGAGTAAGTATTTTCTTCTTTATTTTTAAAAAATTATTTATAATTGATAGATTTTATTTAAATAATTAAACACTTTATATTGCAGAGACAAAAAGTGGACCCAATATTTCTTTTTAATAAGTTTCTTTAGCAAATCAATATTTTTTGAAGATTTAGCCTGAGATAATTCCTCAGCACTTGCCAACAAAATGGATAAATAATTTTGTGTTACCTCCATTTTTCCAAAAAAATTTATTAAATTTTATACCATATGTTTTTGACATTTGTTTTATGTATGAGTTGCATATCGACGTTCCTAAATGCCGATAAAATGCAAAAAATGTATCTGCAACGCAAGGTTGCACTTAAGATATGTTTAGCATTGCATAAGCTTTTTTTTAAATAATGCATTGCAACTTGCGTTTAGGAAGTCGGCCCATATAGGATATTAGGTTCTTTTCCTAAAATACTTTTTAATAAACATCTTACGTGTAAACACTAAACTTTTGCTTTACAAAACGAGTTTAAGACCGATTATTTTATATGGATTTTCTATATGGTTCAATGTATCTCCAACTGTTATAAAGGAAATAGAAATTTTTGAGAGAAAAATTGTGCGAAACTCTATTGGAAAACATTTTGAATCGTTTTGCAAACGGTATTCAAATTGTATTGTATACAAAGAGTCTAAAGTAACACCTGTAGGTATTTACGTTTTTGATATTCTTAGGAGATTTATTTCAAGATCTTGTTTTCATGAACACAAACTTATATCAGATATATACGAAAATCAAAAACTTTTTAGTTGGTCAAATATAAATTATTTATATCCCATTGGCTATTTGAATGAAACAGCACCATCTTTCGGGTTGTCAACTTCTTTGAGACATGAATTTTTCTCAAAAAGTGTACAAGGCACACATAGAGGTGAGGCCGGCTTGTCCGTACATATTTTATTTATTTATTTCTTGTTTTTTTATACATTTTTGTTTTGTTTTTGTTTTATTTATTTATTTTTTAATTAGGCTTAAGTTAATATTTAAATTAGTTTTAAGCTTATTCTTAGATACGAGATTCTCTCTCAAACCATGTTAAGCCCCGGGAGCAAGGGCGTAATTCTCTATTAATATTTTATAATAATTATTATAGATAGTAAATTACTGTAAGTAGGTTACTGTTTCGTTTTTCTGTTAATTAGGATATTACTTTTTAGTCCTAAGCTTTCTGATGTTTGTTATTAATTTTAATTGTATTGTCTTTTTATAAAGGCTCAACAAAATGTACCTTACCTTACCTTTGATTTGGTTTGTGAACGTTTGTTTTTTCTTTGTTTAAAAATTCTGTTTTTTTTAAATAACTTTTAACTAATTCATAATTGTTAATATTTTTGTTATTTTTTTTATAAATTTTATTTAAATCTTAGAAACTATTAATGTATACATATATTATCTGTTCAAACACTAGCACTTTCATTTATAAGATTTTGTATTTTGTTGTGCTAGATAATAATTAAATAAATAAATAAAAACCCTATTTGTAGAGATTTTCTCCTACTGTTGGCAACACTGCTTGTATGGCGCGTAGTACCATCTTGTTAAAAATAAATGTCGTCCACATCAATATCTTCCAATTCTGGCCATACAAGTCAAAAATCGACTTGAAATAGACAAACCTGAGATTCCTAAATAACACAGCAATATTCTTTGGTGTTCTTGAGCGACATGCACGAGTTCGGTTCTTCACATCATTAAATTGTTCCATTTCAGTTTCACAACTGTTGGCAGAAAACAGAATTTACAACGACCCCAAAAATGCTTCAGCTTTGCGAACTGTCGCCGCGAAATTTTTATAATTTTTATTGAGCATTTTAATAATTTTAAGGCGTTTCAGAAGCGTATGTCGTTCCATTTTTATTAATGACGTAGTTTTTACTGGTTGCGTCAGGACAACTGTTAAATTAGCGGGCTTTTGAAAAATAAACGTCTTATTGGAACACACACTGTACAAGGTGGCGCAAAAGTAATCCTCCTATCAGAAAATGCTATAAATTTTGCGATTGGCCCCTAATGTCAGTTCTGTTTTGACATTTGTGTAGTAAACACATGCGAAATACACGTTAATAAACAATGTTACGCTTCACTGCTCCAGAACGCGGAATATTGGTGACTGTTTATTTGACAAATAATCGGTCGGTGACTTTGGCACAACGTGAACTTCGTCGCAGATTTCCTGGCCGTCCAACGCATACTGGTGAAACACTGCGACGTTTAGCCGCTCGCCTCGAAGAGACTGGCACAACACGAGATGCTGCCAGGCGTGGCAGACCCCGGAGTAGCCGTTCTGCAGAGAATATTGCTGCTGCAGCCGAGGATGACATGGAAGCGCCGTCGACATCGACCAGACGACGTGCCACGCAAATGGGTATCAGTCGACGGTCTTTACAGCGAATTTTGGTACAAGATTTGAAGATGTTTCCGTACAAAGTCCAGACGGTGCATCAGCTGTTAGCTGCTGACCGCCAATCGCGTTTAACATACGCTCGAGCCATCCTTAATCACCACCAACAGGAAGATGATTTTTCATCAAAAATAATCATGAGTGATGAGGCCCATTTCCATCTTAGCGGGTACGTAAATAAGCAAAATTTACGCTTCTGGGGCACTGAAAATCCGCGTGTAACCCACGAAGAGCCATTACACTCGATCAAAGTCACTGTATGGTGTGCTGTTTTCGCTCGAGGAGTCATCGGACCTTTTTTCTTCGAAGACGTCGCGGGCCAAACGGTTACTGTGAATGGTGAGCGCTACAGAGCAATGATTAATGAGTTCTTTTTGCCGCAACTTGATGAATTGGGATTGGAAAACATGTGGTTCCAACAGGACGGTGCAACGGCACACACTGCACGTGCCACAACCGATATGCTGAAGGATGCATTTCCCGGGCGCCTAATCTCCCGTTTTGGCGATTTGCACTGGCCAACAAGATCGCCTGATTTGACCGCTGCAGACTTCTTTTTGTGGGGCTTTTTGAAGTCGCGGGTTTATGTCAACAAGCCTCAGACTCTTGCAGATCTTAAAGACAATATCATACAAATTTGAAACGTTTCAGAACGTGAGTGTCATTTTATATAATGAGGCCGTAAAACTACAAGTTTTCATTTTTGTAGAAAAGCCGAGCATACGATTCGAAATTTTTTCATGTGGTCAAAGATGTTCAAAACAATTGTAATGGATTTTTACATTTCATTTAAAAAGCAATTTAAAATCACAAAAGACTTTATGAAGATTAGAAAATAACCTCCGAGTGTGGTCAGAAGGAACCCTTCACTCACTAAAATACCTTTTTAGGATATATATTTTTTTGTTAAAGTCATATTTAGGGGGAATATTGATTTGATATTTGTTTTACCTGTTTTACAATAAAACACTTCTAACTTCATCCCAAAGTGTTCACAATAAATACAAGAATGCGAAGAATAATGAAGCAAAAATGTTTAAATCACGTTGACCACGAACACAAACAAACAAATGACAAACAATATTAACAGAATGTTATTGTCTTGTAGTCAAAAAGTATGAACACATTAATTTCTTCTTCGTGTATTTATGTGTAGAAAATGCGAAATCAGAGCTTGCCACTTTTGTACATGTACTAGACATTCATCATTATTTAATCGTATGATTTAGTTATCCTTTGGATTAGTGATTGATGTCTGCTAAACACTTTTTCCTTGTCACGCTTGTTCCACTTAAGCCAAACAATCTTAAATGATTTCAAATAGAGAAATCCTTCAGAGTAATCGTCTTGTGATTTCCAATCAAAACTATTTATTTCTCTTAATTAGCGGCTTTACAAAGTATATCAATGATTGATGTGTGACGTCTAAAAATCCTCTCGAGAATACAACGTTTTATACACATTTGCTTCACCATAAATTGCAAGAGCTTGGGGAGTTGGTTTTACTTTCTGTTGTTTTCAAAATTTTTCTTTTTTTGTGGGTATGATAAAATATAAAAAATATACACAAAATCAAAGAACTACAGAACAGTAAATATAATAATTTATCAGAAGAATTATCCATAACAAACATATGCATGTTTTATAAAATATACAGTTGACGTTCACTCGTTTAATGCAACATTGTCATAACTCAGCAAACACAAATTTTTAAGCTGCTGGAAAAATGTTTTATTTTTATTAATAACTTATTTATCTGTAAAAAATGTCAGCATTAAAATTATGACAAATTATAGCTGGAGTTGTAAAATGTCGATACTTTTTAATACTCGATACTATTCGTCACTTTTCAAGTATTGATTCGATATCAGTCAACACTTTACCGGTTTTCTTGAATAAAGAAAATTATTCAAATTTTTCGAACTTTTTATTAATATTCTATAAAAATAACTTCTCCATAGAGAAAGCGAAATATGGGAAAAAATAAAGTTTTTGTTTTGTTATTGCTGACCCCTTGAGATTGGAGGAGTTTTTTAATAAAACATGTTCTTGAATTTAATTTAAAATAAAAAAAATTAAAGTTAAAATGTAATTTCTTTTTAGTAAAATTCAAAATTTATTCACTTTTTTATATTTTTATGATGTTTACGATTTTATAATAAGCAAGAAATTAAAATTTGTGATTCAGTAATTTTTTGGACGTTAAATTGAAAATAGTCACAGCTCACGTATGATCGTGAAAAAAATTTTTGTTTTTAAATGAGTGCGCGTGCATTAGCGTGAGTATAAAAAAATTGCGGGCGGATCAATAAGTCCGTGTGGAACTGTGTGAAACTGTGTGAAACAGTTTTTTTTGGCAAAACAAAAATTTATTTTTCAACATAATCTCCTTCCAAAAAACAGAATTTTTCGAGGTCCTTAAAATAGGCATTTGTTTGGTCAATAATTTAATCGTTGGAGCCAAGTCTCTTTCCACCGAGCCATTTCTTTAGGTTTGGAAATAGGAAATGGTCACTAGGGGATAAATCCGAAGAATATGGTACCAAGTCGTAGCCCAATTTATAGAGCTTTGCAAATGAGACTGCACACGTGTCCACCCGCGCACTATCTTGATGAAAAAGAACTTTTTTCTTGGCCATTTGGGGTCGTTTTCTTTTTAAATCCTCATTAAATCGGTCTAATTAGTTGGCATAATATTTTTCGTTTATTGTTTTTCCCTTTTGAAGGTAATCGATGTGGATTATCCCGCGTGCATCCCAAAAACCTGTTGCCATCAGCTTATTGGCCGACAAACTTACCATGGCCTTCTTCGGAGCAGGTTCACCCGGAGAAACCCTTAGACTGCTGCTTGGTCTCCGGAGTACAGTAATGGATCCATGTTTTATCCACAGTTACAAAATGACGCAAAAACTCATTCGGATTGCAGTTAAACAACTCCAAACAGTTCTTTGAAATTGTCACTCGTTTACGCTTATGGTCAATTGAGAGCAAACGCGGCACCCATCTTGCAGACAACTTTCTCAAACCCAGTCGAAACCACGCTGCCATATGAAATGCCTATGGCATTAACAATCTCACGCACTTTTATTCTTCGATCGGCCAACACCATATCGTAGATTTTTTTCGACATTTTCGGGTGCACTGACCTCAATTGACCGTCTACAACGTTCAGCGTCATTTACATTTGTGCGACCACAATGAAAGTCAGTAAACCACTTTTTTACCATTGAAATCGATGGTGCAGAGTCCCTATTGTATTTATCGAGCTTTTCCTTGTTTTGATTGACGGGTTTTTGTCGCAAGAAAATAATGTTTAATCATCACTCGAAATTCACTTTTTTCAATTTTTAGAAAAATACACGAGGTTGCATGTTTTGAACAGCTGTTAAACGCAAAGTAAATGACGACACTCGCTCAAAATTTGACAGTAGTCTATTAATAGGTGGTACTTGATGGGAACAGTGTTGCATTTCATATAACTACGAGGGAAGTTCGAAAAGTCACTGACTTATTGATCCGCCCTCGTATATGTAGTTTTTTGGTTCGTAATTATTTCGAAAATGCACTCCGATTTTTCTTCATAATACAAACTCTGTGAATTCGAGGGATGTTGTAGCTTATCCTTGTAAACTATTTGCAGAATTTTGATAAATTATCGCTTACGATTTAATCGTAAATCAAAAATAAAACAGAAACTATTTAAGTAGAACAACCAAAGCACTTTACTTCATTTCATTTCATCATGTTTGATTTGAAATATTTACTTTTATTTATTATTTCAACTACAGCAGCTTTAAATACATTTTATTTTTGAGGTCAAAGAAAGAACCGCCAAAAGAAAAAAAATATACAAAATTTCCATGTAAAAGACACATAAAAAAATTCTTAATTTAATGACACAATTTGTAGACAATTAATTAAGAAAACCCAACGAGCCTGTTTTATAGCCGGGTTACTTTGTTGTTAAAAATGTATTTATTTGTATTCTCCACGCAAAACTTTTGCTGATGAGGAGGTGAAGAAAACGTCACGATATTTTTCAATTGAAAACAAACCAAAATGTTATTCAATTTAGCTTGACAAATTTAATTTATTCACTGAAGTGGCTCAATGTTTTATTTTATTTTTCATTTAATTGTCTTTGCTTTGAGTTTATCGTATTGAAAGAACAAGTTTTGTGAACTCTTTTTCTAATAAAGAAAAATCTCACTGGATTTGGTTGCAATAATTAAGTTTTTAGAGAGTTTTTAGAAGAATTATCTTTGCAGCACATGAGAAAAAGACTAGAGTTTTTAAAATCTTACAGCGTCTTGGTTTATGACGTATGCTAGGAACACAAATGGGACAACCGACGTATTATCGGTCATGAATATTCGTCGCGGCGAATATCGCGGCGAACTCTGCAAATAGATTTATTTCTATTTCTTAAGGCAGAATTAGTTTATACGTTCTGTTCTGTTACAAATCAGCTGTTTTGTTGCCGTTCAATTGAAAAACTGTATGTGTGGTTTGTTGTTACTTTTTCGTTCTATTCTGTTGCAGACTATTCTGTAGAAAATAGAATACAACGTTAAGTGACAGCCAAGAGTTTGTATATATTAGTTTTTTTTTGGTGTGGAATATTAAAAGTTTTGTTTTAAAAGTCAAAATATCTTATTTTAATTCAAATTATTAAAGATTTATATATTTTTGTGAAAAAAAAACATTTGCAAACATTTACAAAATTTAGTCCTATAATTATATCGTCCATAATCGAAAGTTCAGACACAGAACAAGTAGCCTCATTAGTTTTTACTTTTCGTTGCCGTTCTGTGCCGTTCGTTTCTGTAGAAAATATTTTTTAATTACTTGTTTTGTGTTTGAACTTTCGGATGTGGACGAACTAATTATATGAATGAAATTTGTAAATATTTGCAAATTGTTTTTTACTTGACAAAAATATATAAATCTTTAATAATTTAAATTAAAATAATATATTATCACTTTTAAAACAAAGTTTATTCTTCAGACTAGCAGAACGGATCAGTACTGATTTCGAGGTCGCTACACCATCTCTCGCTAATCGAACAAAGGACGCTGATGAGATGGTGTAGCGACCTCGAAATCAGTACTGATCGGTTCTGCAAGTCTGATGAATAAATTGTTTCAAATAAAAAAGTACTCACTTAATAAAATAATGAATTTATCAAAAAAAAATTTCTTAAAAATTAATCAGAAATGGGTAAACTCAGATTTTAAGTCAAGCCAAATATACATATATATATATATATACAAATATAGACCTTAAACAGTTCAACAATTACATATAAATATTAATTAGTAATATTTTTTTTAGCGATCAATAGTTTTCAGATGGTATTAATATAAAATACTAAGTATTGATGTTTAATTAAGAAATGCAAAGTCTTGTAAAAAATACAAAAGATGAGGAAATGAAAAACTAATTAAGCAGTCTTATTACTCATGCTGAAATAATGCTGTTGCACTGTGTAATTGCTCTAAAAGATGTATGTTTACATAAACTGACATCACATACTTGTGAACTACAGATTAACACTTGTGAGAGGATAAAGCTGTCTCAGAAAACTTAAAAATTCGCTTTTCCTTTGTTTAAATTTTCCCCCTAAAATTATCACATGTTAATAAACTTCTTTGTTAATGAAATAGTTTCATTATCAGATACAACATTAAAAAGGTAAGACCTGGAGGCAAATCACGGCATTCGATATCGAGCGAATTTCCATAAAAAATACAAAAAATGTTTAAGGGATTTTATGCAATATCGAATACCGTGATTAACCACCAGACTTAACACAGTTTTGGAGAAAATAATTGCTCTAATATTTCACATACAAATTGTTTTTTTTTTTCATTTCAACATCGGCCCTTAGTTATATAAAATCCTTTTTATTTATTAATTTATTAAACATAGATATTCGGGCCTGAAATCCGTTCTCTTATACCGGCATTGTTTCCATTTCTTTATTAATATTGCGACAGCACATTAGTGTCTGGTCTGTTAATAATTAAATAAAACGTAGAAAATTTTCAGCAAATAATAGCGGCACGAGAATTATCGACGCAAATTTACATTTAAAATTTGGTTTTTAATTTTCTGTTCTATTTGAAATAAAAAAAAATAAACTAAAAAGATTTCTTTGAAAAAATAACACAAATTTTTTCATGTTCAATTAAGTTTTTCAAAAGAAAGTGATGTTAGATTTTGTTTTTGTTTATCTTATTATATTCTTTAATCCACTTTTCTATTTCTTTCTTTCTAATATGGAAATAATTTTATAATATTTTTTATCTATATTTAAAGCGTTTTAGTGAAAATATGCAAAGATTTAAAGGTCAACTGTTTTAGAAAATTTGTGTCAAAAACAATCAGATATTTCTATGAAAATCTTACAGGCAGAACACGACCATCTCGATTATGGAGATATCACACATTAATTTGTTTTTAAATTTTCATTTTATTTTTAAACATTCTCTGTTTTATTTATTTTTGTAGTATTTTCTCCATAAGTGAAAACTGGGACAAAAAATTCTTCATTTATAATTAAATTTATGATGTTTTTCTTAAGTAGAAATTTCAATTTTACTTATTAATATACATAATTATTTTTATTTATTTTAAAATGATTTTTTATCACACCTTTTATTTAATATTTTATAACATAATTTATTCTCAATTTTTAACTGCACTCAGGTGCTGCCGCCTTTCCAAAGATATTTTACGATCACACTAAAATTTGTTTTCAATTCTAAGCACACACGTAAATTATTTGAAAATCAAAATTTTATACTTGTAGTTGCAACTGATTCTAAGTTTAATTTAAACGGCAAAATGTTATGTATAAATTTCTCTATATTTTCTGTTTTGTATAAAAAATATTTTTTTTGCCGCAACAAAGTTATTTATTTCTCTTTTTTTTCGAATAGAATTTTTTTCTACAAAAATAAAATATCCTCTTTCCGGTTTTATCTTATTCAGTTGCTAAAGGGGCCAATGTCCGCGTTGCACTGAATTTTCCATACAATTTTTTTTACAAATTTCATGCAGAAAATTGTTGGCTTTTCAATTTTCATTTAAATAAAAAAAACACACACACAAATAAATGGCTGAATGGGTGTCAGCGAACAAAGAGTTTCAATATGTTACTGCGCATGCTTTTGTACAGTTGTAAATGAAAAGCTTTATTTTTTCAAGTGACGTCACAGAAAAGCTTTGAATAGTCTTCTTACTATACTAATACTATGCTAATTTATTAACAAAATAGAAGCTGTTACTATTGCTATTGTATTTCAGTTATTGTATCTCGTCTACCAGAAATACATACTTATATGAGCATAGAAATAAAATGCACTTTGAAAATACACTCATACCCCGGTTAGAGTCGCTAAGTGGGACCGGAAAAATGAGACGCAAACTGAAACGACGAAAACCGAATCACAGTTTTCCATACATTTCTATTGATTTTCATTTAATTCGTTCCGAGACTCATAATTTCAATAAAAAAAATTATTTTTCAATAGATTGTACCAATTTTTTATTATTATTTGTGTGATAATAGTTTCTATTAAAATAAAAGACTTCACTTTACCAAATGTAATTTGAAACTACCAAACTTGTAGACAATTTTCACATACAAATTTGCATTAGACTTCGACGGGAAATCCCCTTTTTCTATTTTTGCTTTGTACATACAAACATTTATGAACAACGTACATCGAAGCACTAACGACGCAACTTCGAAGCCATGCGACGCAAACTCAAGCAAAAACGACGCAACATAGAAATCGTGGAAATTTTAAAAAGACGCAAGAACGAAACGACGCAAACCAGGGTATGAGTGTAATACTTTTTCTCTACGAATGTAATTCGATTGTTTTCGATACGCTACATGCGGCTGTTTGTTGTAAATTCGCTTACTTTTCGTTTGGTAACGTATCGGAAATTGGATTGTATCAGCTATAAAATTTGGAATCAATTTGATTTTTATTTCCCAAAATCTATTTTTTACATGAAAAATTTAAACTCACCTTTCTCGATAACTAGAGAAATAGGAATGCAATTTGAGGTTCGGTCTGCAGACAAGCTTTAAAGCTTTGCGAATCCTTTTGTAATAAGAATTGTTAAATAAATAAAAAAAATTTTTACTTTTTTTATGAAAAATAAGCTAAAATTTACTTATTTTTTGTAATAAAAATTTAATTTTTCTTGGAAAATTTTAAATTCAACTTGTGAATAACTAGAGGTCCTCCTGGAGCAAAAAAAGACATAAAACTGTGAATATGTTTCGGTACAACTACTAGTTGACTACTCACTTTTGCACCAACGGTTCTGCTATACAGTGAACAATTTCGCAAGATGCCGTCAAAAATCTATAACTTTTACTACAATTGATATACAGTCGAACTTCACTATAATGAATCTACAATGGACCAGAAAATCACTTCATTATATAGAAACTTTATTTTACAGAAATTATATTTTTGTACTATTATTTTAATGCCTTGTTCTTTTAAATATTTGATAAAGTGCTGGGAAGAATTCCAAACTGCTTAGCTATATATTTTTTTCCTCCATCTTCAACTTTATTAATTAATAATAATTTTTTTTTTCAAAAGAAATGCTACTTCGCTTTGTCATTTTACCTTAAATTTTGTAATTAAATTTTGTTAGCCTTTTGAACTGCTTTTTTTTAAGTGATTTTGCCATTCTCTGGAATTTGATTGATTGGCGATTTGATTGGTTTTTTCTCCAGCTCCTGGCAGCACTAGTTGAGTTACAGCCAGAAGCTGAAATTGTTTATATACAAATCTGTGAAAAGTTGCTGAGATATTTTGTTTGTTTTTTGTTTTGTTGTTGTTTGTAGAAATGTGGTGTGGGAAATTCGCTGAAATCGGTTTACGAGATCAAGTAGCATCCGGACAAATGTCACCCTTGAATAGGATTATAAAGCTCATTAATGCTTCAAATATATTGAGAGCAATGTGAAGGTCTGAAAAAAATAAGTATCATAAACGCTGGAAGCATCTTTAGCCGACCGTAAATGTGGAATTGTAAATGTAATCGTTTCATCTGATCGTATCTGCTACATAAAAAAGCAATGAAAATGCGGACCTGACCGAAATGTCAATTGGCCGTAAGGTACCAACCTGTAGAAAATAGAATTTCATTACGATTATACGTGAAAAATGTAGACAGTGATGAAATGCATGTACTTATCTTGAATATGAATGCAGCACAGTAGTCCTATTTGGTACTTTTTTTATTTTGATAGTTGAACCATTTTAATTGTTAAGTCTGTATAGATTCATAGTATATTGAATAAATTTAGTTTTCCTAATCAATTTATTTTTCTTTATGAAATTTTGCCAATCGTATGTACTTATTTTTTGGAGAATTTAACTGCCTCTTCGTCGATATCGAAAGAACACTGTCTTTTGAATTATTACATTTGAAACAACAACAACTTAAAATTTTTTTTTTAAAGTAATTTAAAGTAAAATACGAAAGACAATTTTCTTTCGAAATCGGCGAACAGGCAGTATGTCTCAATATTGAACATGTGTAAGTATATATGTGTTTACGTATCCATACACATACAAACAAGGGTACAGAAAATTATTTTTAGATAATATTTTTTATATTTTTAGATAGTATTTTAAGACATATTTTTCATACAAATTTTCTATAAAATACATTTTAAACTTAAATTATTTTTTTATGGATACGGCCGTAATAATAACAAGAACAATAATAATAAAAATAAAGGTAATTTAATCTAATAAATATAAAATAATAGTTTTCATACTTCTTCCACACAATTAGAAATACTGTGGACATATTGAACTCGCATCACTTATGGGCTTTAGTCACTCTGCTTTAAAATGGTTAAGCTCTTATCTATCACAAAGAACTCAACAGGTAAAATTTGGGAATGTTATATCAAAAATCATTCAAGTACATTCTGGTGTCCCTCAGGGCAGTCACCTGGGTCCAATTTTGTTCACTTTATTCATCAATGATCTTCCTACTGTTGTTTTGCATTCTATATTACTGATGTACGCCGATGATGTTAAAATTTTTAACTCTTTTAACGATATTAATGGACATACTTTATTAAGTGCCGACTTTCGGAATTTTCATCAATGGTGCAGATTTAATTTATTGGAGTTAAATATCTTGAAATGCAAGCACATGTAATTTTTCAGACACAATCCGATCGAGACTTCTTATTATATTGATGCTGCTATTTTAAATAAAGTTCTAACCATATTGGATCTTGGCATACTGTTGGATCATAGGCTCAACTTTAGTGATCATATTTCTATAATGGTAAATAAAGCCTATAAGGTCCTTGGATTCATGAAACGCTGGTCAAAGGAATTTCTAGATCCCAATATTACAAAACTTTTATATACTTCTCTTGTTCGACCAATTCTTGAGTATGGATTAATTGTTTGGGATCCTTGTTATTCTGTTCATATTAATAGTATTGAATTGGTACAAAAACAATTTTTATTTTTCTGTCTCCGTGGTCTTGGTTGGAATTCTTATGTCTTGCCGCCGTATCATAGCAGACTTGCTCTGATAAAATTGGCAACTCGAAAAATTCGACGACTGATGCTGAGCGCTTTTTTGTTCTGGCCCTGATTCGTAGTGATTATTGATTGATTCAGAGTTCCTACTTAGTCAATTAAACTTCAGTGTTCTTGTAAGACCTACCCGCAATTTTGAACTCTTGGCATTAAAATTCGAACGTTCTGTAAATGCTAATAATGATTCTTTTCGTCGCGCATGTTTTAACTTCAATAAATGCTTCTCTATATTATGGACTTATCTGAGAGTAACGACGTACTGAAAAGAAAAATTACTTTATATCTAAATTGTTTAACCAATTATTTTTATATATAGTTCTATATTTTTTAGTCATATTTAGTCAGTAAGGGTGTAAAAATCTATTGACATAATAATAAATAAATAAATAAATAAAAAATCACTGTTTCAATGTTTCATATCGTCGGTCAAAGATTGATTTTTTTCTATATTTCAAAAACTTATGACATGATTTTAAGTATTCTATTCTACACATTTACGATATATTTAGATTGATACGGCCGGCTAAAGGGGCCGTAATGCTAAAATATGAGCCGGCTTATTATGAGCACCAAACAGAGATTTGTTTTGCGGTCGATAAATGCTCAAAATTTCGTATTTATTCAAAAATAAAAAAGTTAACACATTATCCATGACTTCCACAATGAAATAAACAAATACTGAATTTCAATCAATTCTGAATGTATAAATTACATTCAATTTATTCACCCGAAACAATTATCGCATGACGTTTTCAATTTAATTTCATTTAGTTGTGTTAATAATAATGTCTTCTTTGTATACATATAAATTTTTTAAAATGATTTCCTTTTATATACAAAAATATTTATTCTGCATGTAGATACGAAACAGATTTACGATAATTGTTTTAAAATGTTTGTAAAAGTACAAAAAGACTGCCGAACGAAGTAAATAAATTAAACTGAAAAATAAGTTTAACAAATAATGGGCATGCAGTCCATACGCGAAATGAAGCGTAAAAAACCAAAAAAAAAAATATTAAAATTATAATAAATTAAAAATATTTACGATGCAAACCAGAGAGATGCTAAACATTCTGCATACGGACTTTAAACTTAAAAAATAAATAAGAACAAAAAAAAAACAAAAATATTGTGGTGTATTTGCAGCATGTAACAAATGTTTTGAACAACAAATTATTAAAAAGGATTCTCCAGCACTAAAAAGGCTTTCAAATGCTTATTGACACTAATCAGAAATTGTTTCACATTTCTTATAAAGATTTTCGATATCAAACACTTTTTAGTTGGTTTGTAAACATCAGGAAGTTCAACGTTTGTAAATTACGAGAAGCGGCAACTTATGAAATTTAAATGCATTTGCGCAGGGCATGAAGGCAACTCTATCTTTTGATATTTTTCTACCAGAAACCGAGTACCCATTACTAAGAACCCCAGTTGTTGTCGGAAGTGGCCTCTAAAATAGCACAGATTCATTACTGTAATATATTTGATATCCATTAATTTGCCATTTCTTCCACAGATTTTAAAATATTTCTTAAACGGCTCTATAGAAGAACTATAGCTTGACATCTCCTTCTAAGTTGAAATGAAAATTTTGCAAGTCTGTCATTAGTTGCTGAAAAGTGGTTGGTTCCAAAAACTTTTTGTCAACATTTACTTTGCAAAGTTGTGATTCAGCTGAGAGAAATACAGAGAGGCAACTATTTTCTTATTCTCTCTTTCTCCCAGGTGAATAAAACTTTGCAAAGTAAACTTTGACAGTGGAAAAGGCGAATTTGCTTTGTGAAATCTCTGTCAAAACAGGTACATGATAATTACGGTGCTTAATGTGCCATGACATCACCACTTTCTCTGGTATCCAAATTTTTCTTTTCTCTAAATACACTTTTGATTTTGAATTAACTGTTTAATAAACAAGTTATTAAAATATTTTGAACATGCAAAACTGATCCATTCAAAATTTGCTATTATATAAGAGTTTATTTTGTATTTTGGGATACAACACTCTTCCATGGCATATTTTTATACTTCTTCAGACACAAATGTGCATTGTGTCCAGCGGTAAAATAGCGAATAATTTTTACTAAGAAATAACACAACCGTTGTCCGGATCCCAGATATAAAAATGTTTAAATTGTCCGAAACAATTTATTTTCCGGGTTACCGGATAGTGCGAACTATAGAGATTTCACTGTATTTATTTTGACTTCATAAGTTTGATATTTGAGAAAATATTTTTGTACTCGTATTTTGCGAAAGTTAAAAACAAAACCAAACGGCTGCCCTCCCCATTTTGAAAACTTCTTTTTGCTGCCAGTTAGTTCATTTTCCTGACCTATAACATTTTTCATTTCTGAATAGTTTTCTCATTGAAATTTCTTTTACTTTAATTTCTTAGTGTTTCTGTTGTTGTTCATGTTGTTTTCTTTTATTCTAAGCCATAAAAAGACATTTCTGTAATGTGTTCGATGTTGAATATTTGGCCACAGGCCAATTAAACAAAAAAATCACTTTTCATAAAAAAAACGCCAGCAGAATATTTTACGATAATGCTGTCGCCTGCTTCTCCTTTATGTTTGGTCTTGATTTATTAGAAGAACAAAAAATAGTATAAGAGAAATTTGTTGAGTAGTAGAGTGGGTACAAGAGTAAAAAAAGTTTGGCACTTTCAAAACTTGAAAGAGTTGATAATCGTATTTTTCTTTTTCAGAGCAATCAATCTGCAATCTATTGAATGCACTTTTTTGTCGATTCGCAGTTGGGTGAGATATGCCGAAATAGTTCGAGTTCCCTGAGCTGGGAGTTCTTATGCTGCGTAAAACTATTGCAAGATTACAAACACTATTTCTTAAACAATTTCGATATCTCAAGGAAGGTGCAATAAGATGCAATATTTTCGCTATTTTTATTTTTTTTGCTTGACAAATGGCGCTATTGTATTAAAATCTAATTAAATATCGAAAAACCAATGAAAATTCTTTTACATACGAAACAAACTCTTTGCTTTATTTCATATTTTGTAAACTTTTAATTTTACTCGCAATTTTTACTGAACTGAACTGAACTGAACACAAGATACAAAAGTAAAACTATTTTCAGCTGCTTATTTTTCCATAGCGCTTTAGAAATATTTTAATGAGTTTGCACATCAGGAATAGCAAATAAAGGCAAATAAACAAAATAATAAAATAAATCGACAAATGTAAAAATACTGCCTTAGAAAAACAATCAATTGCTTGGCGGTGAATTAATCAGAATATTAAAATTATTTGCCATGTCAGAAATTATAATTTAAATGGAAAACATTAACTTAAGCATCCGAATACACAAATTCGTCGGTCGATACAAATTTAATTCGGTTGTAAAAAGATGCTGGAAAATATTTAATAATTATTTAATTACAATAACATTTTTTTACACCGTTTAACAAATTCTAAAAAAGGGGTGAACAAAAAATATGCCAGCGGATATGCTTAAGCAAGTAGAGCTGAGCGGCGTTACTAGAATTTTATTTCCGGTTATGATACGGTTTCCGATTTATAAAAATAAAATTTTTTTCAAAATATTTTTTTTCCAATTTGTGAATATCGATGTTCGCATGAAAGAGGATAATCAGTAGGAGTTTGTGGAATTATTTTTATACTCTTCCGAACATAAAAAGCTGTCGATAATTCACGTTTGAAAACTTCCTTGGCTAACAAGGATTAATATTTCATAATTATAGCTTCAGTAGTGAAATAATAAGCAAAGTTCACAGCAGGTGCTGATAAATGCCTCAATTTTATATTTTATGAATCATTAGCATATGATCGTTGTCCTTACAAGACTTGTAAGTTCATAACAGCGGACTTTCTCTGAATACAGGAGACTAGAGAAATGTAATACCACTTTATATTGCTCGTTCTGCTAAGAAAAAGTTCGATTATTCGTTCCCTTATTAAAAAAGTAATATAAACCACAAAGGTTCGTCTATAGATCGCCTTCATAACAATCAAAGTGTCCTTCTTTTGAAAACACACTAACTTCTTTCTACAAATTTCATTTGTTCCCACAAGAAAATAAAGTTTGCGGCCATAAATTTTATTACTCAATATTTTGAAATTAAGCCAACAAAATCAGAATTTTTTTTCATATAGCAAAATGCTGAAGGTCAGAGTTTTGAGTTCATGACTACAATTCTCTGTGATTTGTTTTTTTTGAAAGTAGAAAAAATTAAAGAAAACCATGACTGCACGACAAAGATTTTGTGCAGATGAAATTTTGTTATTGTTGTGTGGCATGGTCACTATTTACATCATCATCAGCAGCAGTAGCGGCATCAGCAACATCAATAGCAGCAGCTTATGAGCGAATAATAGAAAACAATTGAAGACGTAAAATGGATAATAATAGTTGCGTTTGTTTTGTAGGAAAATATTTTTAATCTCAAATATGTTTACAGTTGCTTTTGTTCTTTGCAAAAGTCTGCTGTTAAATATCACAATTGAATGATGGTTTTTGTATTTCCAGACTGTTGAGCTAAAGCCGTTGCTTAAAACATTAAGCACAGCACAAGGATTTTAATATTATTGCATTTAATTAATTTATTAGCTTTACATGCCATCAATCAATGTGTTGTAAAATGTACAACGATATTCTGTTAATGCTTCTGCAGCAGCAGCAAGTTTTGTTAAAAAATTGGATACAATTGATTAAATCTATAAGAATCTACTTTTCTATATGCTGCATAAAAATTAAGTTTAATCAAATGGGAATATAAAAGGCAAACAATAAGTAGTAAAACGTTTTTCATTTCTGTTCCGAAAATAATAGTTATCTTCGTAATTTTTCTACCCAATTCAATATTTAGTGAGTTTCAGTTCAGAGTGATAGTTGCTGATCCACCCTTCATTAAAAAATTTTTCTATACTCTGGTGTAACATCTGGCAGTAGACTGACTGACAACCACCTTTTTCTGTCTTTCTCATAAGTAAGTGCAGGCAACAACAGTATTCAGTTTTTGCAGGTTAATATTCAATATGACATTTCAACAGTACAACATTTTTTAGCT
Source organism: Gymnocheta viridis (assembly GCA_956483585.1). Lineage (NCBI taxonomy): Eukaryota > Metazoa > Arthropoda > Insecta > Diptera > Tachinidae > Gymnocheta > Gymnocheta viridis. The sequence goes on along the minus strand of OY101443.1, from coordinate 61,866,016 downwards.
CATTGATTTTGGGACTCAATTCTGAGAATTGCACGAGAAAGAAGAAACAAAAAATAAGAACTTCTGCATGCTTCTTTTTGTCAAGTTGGCTGCATTAATAAATTATTAATTTACATTTTAAAACCTGAAGAACATTGAATATTTCAATATGGAAAATAACAATTATACGTACTCATATACCAAGATATAACCGTATTAATATATAGAAAAAGTGATAAAAATCCACCTTCAGCAAAGATATTCGTATGGCCATTAAATTATTAATGCAGCCAACTTGAGAAAACGATTGATGCAGAAGTTCTTACTTTTGGTACTAATTTCACGTGCAATTCTCAGAATTGAGTCATAAAATCATGTGATGTATTGTGTATGTGACCAGGTATCCAGACACCATCTCTGTCAGCTGCTTTTTAAAGCTTCCGTATCCTGCTCTAAGTTTCTTAGTGGAGTCCTTTGATTATGTCTAATGCAATTTTTTGCTGTTCAGCTGACGACCTCCTTGAACAGCATCCGAAAATTAACAGCTTTAATTAAACACATGTTTTTTCAATTAAATATTTAATTTATTTTATAAAACATTTAAATATTTATTATTTTGAGCAAGAAGAAATAATGCGAATAACCTAAAAGAAAAAAAAACGAAAATTTTCTTTGATTCGTGTCTAGCTGTGTGTGTGTACAGTGTACTATCTCTTAAGCGGACACCTAAGGGACTGGCAAATTTGTTCGCTTATGAGAGAAGTACAGAAAGAGTAAATAAAAATTTGTAATAAATACATTAACATTTTTCTTTAAGCAGTTTTACTTCAAAACAAGAACATATCATATAAATATTTCACATGCTAAACACAGAGTTTTCATTAAAATTTTTCTGAGAAGCGGAAAGAAAATTGTTATGTGAAGTACATATTCAAAGGGATTTAAAAAAGTAGGAAATTGTAGCTTGGCGAGTTTTTCCTTTAATTTAATCATTAAGCAATTCAACTCCTTTGAGGTCACTGTGATATAAAGAAAAATATTTTAGTTTCCTTAGTCCCGGTCCATACCTGCAATTTTTGTTGAAGCGATTCTGGAACATGTGGGAGAGTGTTGAAATAGAAATAACAGGTGGCGCAAAAATAACCTTCCGATGTTTTTTGGCTGTAATTTAAAAAAAAATGAAAAACTTTTATTCTTCTTGTGGATTATTTTTATTTGGTCTTTTAATTTTTTTACATCAAGTCGAGAATATGATGTCATGTAAATGGCCGCCGCCACAGTTGATTGTCATTTGAGCCCTTTTTATGGCATTTTCCATCACTTTGGTTAAAACTTCCGGCGATAGGTCCTCACATTCTTGACGGATATTGTCTTTAAGAGCTGCAAGAGTCTGAGGCTTGTTGACATAAACCCGCGACTTCAAAAAGCCCCACAAAAAGAAGTCTGCAGCGGTCAAATCAGGCGATCTTGTTGGCCAGTGCAAATCGCCAAAACGGGAGATTAGGCGCCCGGGAAATGCATCCTTCAGCATATCGGTTGTGGCACGTGCAGTGTGTGCCGTTGCACCGTCCTGTTTGAACCACATGTTTTCCAATCCCAATTCATCAAGTTGCGGCAAAAAGAACTCGTTAATCATTGCTCTGTAGCGCTCACCATTCACAGTAACCGTTTGGCCCGCGACGTCTTCGAAGAAAAAAGGTCCGATGACTCCTCCAGCGAAAACAGCACACCATACAGTGACTTTGATCGAGTGTAATGGCTCTTCGTGGGTTACACGCGGATTTTCAGTGCCCCAGAAGCGTAAATTTTGCTTATTTACGTACCCGCTAAGATGGAAATGGGCCTCATCACTCATGATTATTTTTGATGAAAAATCATCTTCCTGTTGGTGGTGATTAAGGATGGCTCGAGCGTATGTTAGACGCGATTGGCGGTCAGCAGCTAACAGCTGATGACGAAATTCACGTTGTGCCAAAGTCACCGACCGATTATTGGTCAAATATATAGTCACCAATATTCCGCGTTCTGGAGCAGTGTAGCGTAACATTGTTTATTAACGTGTATTTCGCATGTGTTTACTACACAAATGTCAAAACAGAACTGACATTAGGGGCCAATCGCAAAATTTATAGCATTTTCTGATAGGAGGATTACTTTTGCGCCACCTGTATATACATTCTGTATTCTTCTCTCGCTCTTTCTCACTAAAAAGTAAAAAGTTGCTGTAACAAAAATTGCAAGTCAATTTCACTTTCTAGTTCATCTTCAGACGAGTAGACAGCCTTTCTTGGGCAGCAATTAACATATCAGTACTAATGTTTTCCACATCTTCATAATAGTCAATACTGTTTTAGGCGTAGCGATTCAAGTATTTTTAGCAGGAGTTTATAAATATACGTATTTATTAGTTGCAAGACAACAAGCTTTTTGTTTTTGAGGATACGAATTATTGTATAAGAAAATGCTGTACGAACAAGGAAAAAGAATAAAAGGAAAAACTGTGCTACTGTCCGGTTAGGGGGAACTAAAATGCGCAAAGGGTTGGAAAAAGAGTGTCCGACTCCGGTTATGGGAGGGTTGTCCGCTGTCCGTTGTCCCTAAGATTTTTTTTGGGACTAAATAACTTGTCCGTTTGTGGGAAATGTCTGCTTAAGGGAGGTGTCTGTCAGGAGATAGTACACTGTATATACATATCGCTACTTTATTGCCACGTAGTCATATTTCAAAAACGGGATATATTAGTTAAGAATACAGAAATATCCGTCGTATCGGTGTTCATTTTGTGTAACAAATGTTTAAAAATATCTTGTTTACTCATCTTTCGAGGGCAGAATACTTTTTCATTTTTACATTGATGTGTTTGTAAATTAAAAACTTTAAACTCGTTTTCTAAAGAACGAGTTTTTTGAGATATGACTATGTTGCAATAAAGGAGCGATATGTATGTGTGGACTTTTAATAAGCTTGTTGTCAACGCAAGCTAAACAGTTGTTTTTTTATTATTTCGATGTTTGTGCTGTGATCAAAATTGGAGGAATTTTGGAACCACACGGCTTTAGGTAGACTGAACGGATTTTTATCCACTCAATGAGGGGCTGTTTTATATCGCCCAAAGATTCTTTACAGGCAGCAGCTAACGACAGTAACGAGTCGAGCCGCAAAGCAACAACCACAATTACAGTCGGATGAAGCTATAAAAGGCTGACGATAAACGGAATCGCTCTCAGTAGTTTTTAATCCAAACTGATTATTATTTTGGCTAATGTTAGTAACATTTTTAGTCAGAAAGAATTGGGCATGAGACAATATTCCAAGGGAACAAGGGAAAATTTTTAATACTAATTAATTTCCACTTACACGGCAGCATAGAAACAACGTTGTTTTTCGGGGGCAGCTACACTCCCATCATCAGTGTTCATGTGTGTTTCCATGTATCCGCTTACGTCAAAGTGGTAAGACCAGTGCAACATAGTGTAGAGATGAAAAAATTAATTGATGATTAAAATTTAATTAATTAAATAAATAAAATTGTGAAACAAGCGAAAGTGGTTCGAGTGGCGCACAGTGGCTGCAATTACAGCGAACAGTGCAAACAAAATCTAGTTAGGGATTCGGTTAACACCAATCTCAAATTAATTAAAGTTAATCAGAAGCAAGTAGGATTTTTATCCGCTTGCTTGGACTTGATTCCAGTCGCGAAGGAAAAGGCACCAGCTCACAGTTAAGCATTAGAGGACTCCCAGAGGTTTTTACCTGGAGTCGTAGAGGTTCTGGATTTTCAACCGGTACGGAGAAGTTAGTCAAAGTGAGATTCTTTTGCTAAAAATAATCTTAATAGTAATTGTTCTTTCATTATAATATTTTTAAAGCCTTTAAGAAGATTTTTTTGCAATTTTTCCACCATAAAATGTTCTTTATAGTTTCCTTATAAGATTTGTGAATAAAAATTTACTGTTTTGATAAAAAAAGTTATATCATAATCGTATAAAAAGTCTACAAATACGAAAAAATTAGATGGATTAAAAAAAATTCAAACAAAAGTGAAAAACACAAATTGAGACTCTTCCTACGCCATTTACGTCTCCGCTCCGTTCAGCATTTAAAAACTTTAGACCGAAAAAACTCAACGTATAAGTGCCGTTTAACTTACAACAAAAAAATATTATTAAGTTACAATAAACAGTTTTATTGTTGTAGAAAAAAAAAATTTGAATTTTTCTCATCAAAACTAAATTATTGAAATAATCCCAAAATTGTCCCAATTAATAATAAATTAAAAACATAATTTTTTTAATTAAAAATATAAAATTTAAAAAGTTTTGTTTGTTGAGGGTTTTTGAAATTCTTTGAAATTAAATATTCAGACATGTCTCGAATAATAAATTTAATAAATAATATTTTTTTTAATTATCTATATTATTAATAGACAAACACATTCTTTTAGATCCCTTTTACGGCCGTAACACTGAACCGATCTGGGACAGATTTATATCTTTTTAAAAGGGTTTTTACATAGATGTGCACAATCTTAATTTTATTTAAATCGGTTGGATGTATTTATGTAAATATTTAATATTAATTACTAGACTGCGGTCGATTGGGTCGACCGCTGTATACCCTACTTATAATTAAGCGTTCAATTGAAAAATTTTTCGTTAAACTTTCAATGAATGCAATTAATATTTCATTAAAAATCAGTTAAATTAAATACACAAACTTAATTAATACTGTCATTCGGATGACTGATGCTAATTCAAACATTTTTTTAATTGAGATCACAAATTGTTTTTTTAGTTTTTTTTTTCGTGTAAAACATTAGCTCTAATCAAGCCGTTCTCCTGAGTAATTTGTAGTTGGACTGTCCAAAAGCGTTCTGAGCAGTTGTCTTTAAACATTTTTTAAATGCTACTTCTTGCGGACTTTTGCTTTTAATCGTAAGGTCCTTACAAGAGTTGCTCATTCAATGCAAACGGAATGCAAGTGACTTTTAAGCATTTTTTTTCAAAGTAGAATTAACTGGAAGGTTAATGTATCGAAATTTATCTCGTTTTGCTTCCTCTATTCTTCAATTTGGCTTAGATATTCCTGAATCTTCAAGGCTTTTTACTCATTTTTCAATCTGTTGACAATCTTCTCGACAGCCATACAATCTTTATAATGTTTCCTATTTCATCTCAGCTTTTCATATTCTCTGCTTCGTGATCAAAAACATTCGATTCGATATGGGGCAACTTTCTATATTAAAAAAAAGAAAGAGGTAAAAATTGGTTTCATGGTATCATCAAATATCTAAGGAAATCAAAGGCGAACTAAGAAAGTCCACCGCACCAATATGTACAATTGGAGAAATGAACTTAAAACTGGTCCACCAATAATACATCTGGAGCAGGGCGTTCAAAATCCACGCTGCAGCTTTGAGCCCTGAAAAGCTTTGATGGGCTTAATAGTAGAAAAATCGAAAGAGAAAATGCTAAGTATATTAATTCCTATAGTACCAAGTTGGAAAAAAGAACCGCCACGGAATTTTTCCATCGGACTTATGCCCTCTGCCATTAATTTTAGTTCAGACCAAGTTATTACTGTTGCGCTTATCTCGGACTCTAATAGTCTTATCCAAGTGTTAGCGGGACTATCCCTTCTCCTGCTGCCTTGAGTATTCCATTCAACTTTAATGTATTATCATGGGGTATTCTGAAAGCACATGCAACTCCAACTTCATTGCCTCTTTGCAATTTCAATATGGAGTAGTATGTCGCCTGTTCTTTGCCAAATGTCTCTACGTTCGCAATATTTACGCTGCATGATCAGATAAAAATCTTTAAAATTTGCCATACATTTAAATACCCAATACCCATCTTCTTTGTCTACGATTAATACTTTACAATAATTGGTCACCAGTGTGCCCAACATAATTCGTTACATTATTTGTTACCGCATTATTTGCAATCTCTTTCGATTTTTTATTAAAATTGCAAATATTCTAAATATTAATATTAAAACTACTTAAAGCATTGCAAATATTAAAAATTGCTTATAAAAATATTTCCCAGCAATAATAAAAACACAACAAATAAAAAAAAATTAATAAATAAAAACTTAAACATTTCTAGTCGCAATAATTTCAAATTAAAAATTATTTATTTTTCTACTCAAACATAACGGCACGTAATTAGTGTAAGTTTTATTTATAGAAAAATACAAAACTATTTTACAAACAAAATATTATATATTGTTGGCGTAAATCCATAAATTACTTCAAAAAACTAACAACAAGATTTTTATAGAAGCATAAATGTTTTTCAACAATTCATAGTACAGTGGACGTCCAATAGTACGAATTATACAATGGCAGGCCTTCTCGTTCAGCCAAAACGGCTGAACAGATCGGCTACTTTTTATCGCAGTAAAATGTATCCGCACAAAAACATAAATGTGAAAATAAGCCCCAGTTCCATTAAAAAATTTCGATCATAAATAGTACTGAGATCAAAATAAAGACCAAGTTCTTGATATTTACAATACCATCTCATTTCTAAGCAACCTTTTTTCACATTTACATATGTTTTTGCGCGGATTTCACTTCTTTTTTCCAAGTTATTTTTGTATAAATATTTATAATGGGTGGCGCAGAATTAATCACCTTATCGGAAGATATTATAATTTTTGCAAATGACTTTGAACGTCAATCATATTTGATATTTGTGAGCCAGACAGCTGCAGTATACAAACAAACAAGCAACGGAGCGATATACTTCGCAAGAAGAGCGGAGAATAATTGGGTTGTTTTTTTAAATCAGTAATCGGTTGGTAGAGTTAGCGCAGCATGAATTGTAACGGCGATTTTCCAATCGTGTCGCGACAACTTGTAAAAAATATCCCGCCGCTTAAGTGCTCGACTCGAACAGACTGGAACCACAAAAGACATTACAGGGCGTGGCCTCCACCGAACTAGTCGTTCTGTCGAGATTATCGTTGATGTGGCTACCGATGTCGCTGAGAACGAAGAAACATCAACCAGGCGCTACAGGGCCATGATAAACCACTTCTTACTGCTGGAATCGAATGAACGGGGCTTGGTGAACATGTGGTTTCAACAAGACGATGAAACCGCACACAGAGCAGGAGCGACAATAGATATTGTAAAGAAAGGATGATTAATTTTGCGCCACCCTATATTTGTATTTATGTATGTATAATTTTTTTTTAATCTAAAGTCTTATTGCTCACCAGTTATATTGCTCACCTGTTTACCATATTTCAGCTCTCTAGCTATACTGGAAGTGCCCCACACAAAATTCGGGCACCCTAATCCCTTCCGGGTGAAAAGTACACTTTTTCAGATTTTCCTAGTTAACTGTTCGCCAAGACCTGCCTACATATCAAATTTCAGCCTCTAGCTATAGTGGAAGTGCCCAATAATATTGATGAGTCAGTGAGTGAGTGAGTGAATATGTGCTAAAATATGCACTTCTTACACCCTAATACTCGTATCTCGGGAAGCTTTTACGGTAGAACCTTGAAATTTCACTTTGAGGTTACCTCTGTAGGGAGACCTTATGTTGCAAGTTTCATTATTATATGATAAAGTGGAGCAAAGTTATGAGGGAGGGATAAAAACAGCTTGAATGGTTTCGTGTAATAATACACGCTGTTTGGCCGGAACTTGGCCTGGCGCACTGTCGTGCGCCTAGATGGTGCCCATGAGATTGATTTGTGAATAGGTAGTGGTAGTACAGGAGTCAGAAAATAACATAGGCTAATTTTTGTCCCGGAAAAATTTAACCGTGTTTTTAAGGGGTTTTAGCGCATTTTTCTCAAAAAATGTAAAATAAAAAAAAACTAAACATGCACTTTTTACAGGATAAAATAAAATAAATTAGAACTTTATTTTGAATTATTGGTTTGCTGTTAAATTTTCTGTGCCTACTGATTTAAGTAAGTGCATTGTTCTTAGGTTAGTTATAATTTGTGTAATGTATGTATTGTGTTTTTTCCCATAAGAGTACGCCCAGTGGTCGAAATTCGACCGCCAGTTTAAGCGTATTTCTATTTTTGTTGCATTCATTTAAACAGAAGAAACTACCTAATTACTTATTCCCTTCCCCATGGAAAAACCAATAAAACAAATAAATTTGCATACAAACACGCACATTTATAAAAAATCTTATTACAAATAGACATATGTATGAACCAATACTTACATAAGTGAATGCGTATACGTTTGTATTTTTAGCATTTGTAGTGGTGTCAACTTTATGAGCCTTTTAATACTTTAATACTGAACCGATTGAAATAATATTTAGCCGGGACACTAAAGCTCAACTTTGTTTACAATTTGGTAAAAGAATAAAGAAAATCGGTTGGCAAACAAAGGAGAAAAAGGGATCTGAAAATTTGTCTTTGCCTATTTATATATAGATATTCAAATATATGTATAGACTTCAGGGTAAAACACTCTCTCAAATCACTTTCTTAACTGCCAAATACAAATTTAAATCGTTTTTAATGTTTCTATTCCCTATTCCATGAAAAAGACCACTTACATACATATGTATGTATGAATATGCTAGCCTAATAATATAAACATTCCATCACATTCCAACATTCCAGTATGTTCAGTAATTTAAAGCACAGAAAAGTAATGAAAACAATAAACAAAAACAAAATGCAAACAAAATAAACCAAAAATAAAAAACTTACTTTGTGCTGTAGGTGAATTTAACTTTAATCAAAGTTATTAATAATTAAAAAATATATTATTTTTAAGCATCTAAAGAAAAATAATACCGTAGCATAATGTATTTAACTTTAATAAAACTTACTCGTTATTTAAATATCCAAATTTTATTAGTTTCAGCAATAATCTTTTAAGTACATACAAAAATGGAAATAAGAATAGAATCAACAAATAAAATAAGTTTTTCCTTCTGAGCGTTTATGGAGATGCCAAGCCAAATTTAATTTAGTTAATTTTGAGTTTTTTGTTGTAATTTCTTAGCATGGCTTTATGATTGGCTAATATTATTAACTGTTTTTAACTATCTTAAGCTTAGTACTCTGTTTGAATTTGCGAAAAATGACGAGCAACATTGATTATTTTGTTTGAAAATTTTGACAACTGATCAGTGGTGACAATACCACGATTTATAACAAATTTATCGGTTTTATTGCCTTGAAATGAACAACATTGTTTTTCTTATAAAACCAGAAGAAATGTGTTTATTAAGAAATATTAAAACAAATGGACAACAAAATAATTTTAGGAGCTTGTACTGCAACGTATCAAATAATGCAAATCGCAGCTGCTGCTGAGGAGCTCATTGAAGACACGCGCTCTGCAAAAAGCACTCACTTTCATTTTATATTATATTTACATTATTTTCCATTATTTTAATTATTTCTGGGCAGCAAACTTAAAATTAAAACCACAACGCCCAGAAATATCTGATCAGCTGTTGTATGCAATTCCGCACGAAATAAGTGGTGCTTACATTATTTCGCAGTTGAAAAATATGTTGCCAGAAACATGTTGTGGTTGAAAAAATAATGCTGCGAGAAACATTTCGTATGTTTTCACAAGATGAACAGAGTACAACTTCGGCCATATTATTTTGCAATTATTTCGCATGAATTTTTTTTATATGGACTTTTGACAGCAGTTCGCAGGAAATGATGAACAGAGTACCCTGCTTTAGACACAAAAATGTAGAAGAAAAAATACATTCTGCACTGCTCCTATTGACAATCTATTAAACAAACAAAAAAACAATTGAATACGTTGAGTTTAAGTCAGTTAAAATGGTTCTTAACTTTTTTCACTTGCCTATTTATATAAAGATTATTTCTGCCTATTGGTTTTTACCGGCGGCATTCAGCGCCGCTGGTATAAAATATTTAAGGCAGTTTTATATGCCAGATTTTTCCGTTTTGTTTTTGGCAAATGAATGCCACAATTAAAACTCTTGCTGAATTATAGGTAAATTAGTTAGTGATCAGAATGATATTGTTATTTAAAAATCAAGTCCTTATTTACTAAATTAACGGTATCATTACATTTCGAGGATTTTAACAAAAAGCATGATACATTCCAATACGATTCCATCAACATTAGGGGGTACTAAATATACATAATTATATATTAGGATGAACTTAATAATTCAATCTTAAATGTACTATGTTTATTTGTTTATTAGCTTAGTAGTTTTTCGAAATAAAGTTCGCTCGGCTTCTTTATCTCTAAAAGTCTCTATGGATATTTTATTTAAAAAAATTTCCAAGCTTAACGGCAACAATAAAAATATAATCTCTTAATTTTTTCCAATATTTCGCTTTCTCAATGGAAAGCTTCTTCATCAGGGATATAATAAAAAAATTATTAATATCAAATGTTTAGTTTTTAACAAAACAATAAAAGACCTGTATAACGAGCACGAATCAGGTGTCTCAGAATAAGCTGCTGCGAATTGGAGGTGGCAGTCGGAAAATATAAATTTCCCATCCCGTGGCAACAGAACATGAACTTATCATGCAAGTTTTTTCCCAATTTGGATGTTAATATAGATAACAAAGAGTGATTGTGTGAGAGAGCAGTGACAGCCAAAGAATGAGTGGTCGATTCACTCATCTATCAATATATTTCAGTGGCGTAGAAATACCAAAAGACTACTATGTATGCGTCTGAGGTTGTGCTCAGGCTGCAGTAATGCTCTATGCCCTTCTTTCATATTCACACCATGAGTGTTTTAATGCTCCTTTGTATTTGTAGGCTTTGATTTTGTGACTTTTCTTTGATTTTTATATAAAAAAAAACTAAAAATATATATTGATCAACAAATTTTTTGTTTTATTTTAGCTTTATTGGAACATAATGTCCCACTGTAAAAACTTATTGGGATTATAGATCCCAGGATAACTGTAAAGATCTCCAATTCTCATGCATCTTATATTTTTGTTTCATAACTATAATTGCCATCGTAAATTGAAAAGCCCTACCAGATTTTGAAAAAAAAACTCAGCGATGAAAGGTATAGAAACTTTTAATTTCATACCAACTAAATACAAAAAAAAAAACGCAAAAAATTGTAAATCAATCATGCTCTTTGAAAAAAAATACCGCTATTCGTATTATTGAGTATTAAAAAAATTTTGTATTCGTACTACAGAACTGTCGTCAATGCGAGAAAATTGTCTCAGGTACTATTGGAAATTCGTGGCAACGAAAGTGCGTACTATTGAACGTCCACTGTATTCGTATGTGAAGCGCTGTTAATATTTCTATGACAATGTGGTTTATATCTTGATGTCTTTTTATTATTTTATTGTTTGCTGTTTAAAAATAATTATTTATAAATAGAATGCAACAAATAAAAACACTACAAATTTATTATAATCGATTTAGACCACAAACTTCTGAACAATAGAAAACAGAAAACCCATATTTTTTGTCCAAACAGTATTTCAATAATTGTTGCGGTTGACTGCAGGAATCTAATATATAAATTTTTTAAAGCATTTTGACATTTGCAACACATAATTAAATTGCTTGAGAATACTGAATATTAAATAAATTATGTATTTTAAATATTTATACAATTAAATGCTTAATAAAGTATTCATGTGAATTATAACGTTTAATAAATGTTTGTTGTTGAATTTCCATTAAAAACAATTTTGTAAATTTCATCGCATGAGTAACAAACATTCTGCCTGCGTCGCTAGAAATATCACTTATACGCAGTAATTTGCAAAACTAAAGTTATCTTGCATACTTTTAGGATCCCAAATGAATGTGCTACATAGAACAGAGTGCGTATGAGTATTATTTAATTAATGTTAATTACTTAACGCAAAGATGTTCGATTAGTGGATTACTATGCGCCCGATGCGGACGGCCGGTTGGCGAAATGGTTACGAGGAAATAAAAATCTCTGACGACTCAATTTTATCATAATGTCTGCATTTTTCTCTCCCGTTCCTATTCATGTAAGTTTATTTTATGAACTACTTGGTTGCCAATTTCTTATAATACTTTCTTATGCAATTTGGTAATATTTTTTTTTCTTTTCTTAAATCGCGCATTTTGCTTGAAAACGTTTTTCACAATTACTTTTGTACCTTTTTTTTGGTAACTGTTGCCACTTTATCACATTTGTGCTATATTTATCAATCCACAGATTATTTAGCTTATGGCAACGCTCGCAATAAATGAATAAATAAAGAACATGAACCAGTTACAGATCAAAAAGTGTCCGTCACTTTAAAAAAAAAAATGCAGAATGTATATGTACGCGTACTTAGAAAGGCACTGGAAAAGATGAAACAAAAATTCAGACAGCTGCTTCAAGATTAATGTAAACTGGGTCTATGTATAATTTCCGGTTCAATCAATACACTGATATGGCCAGTTAATAGATTAATTAAGAGCTCTAATTGATCAAATGGCGGCTTAATCAAATATTTGCAGTTTAGACTATTCAGATTTGATTAATTTTACTCAAATATGTAAAATAAAAAGAGTTTGATGAAAATGAAAATGAAGAACATGGAAATGCAAAATGAATAAACAAAAAAAATAAAGAATTAGTAATAAATATAAGACTACAAAATAGGCAAGTTGAAAGAGAATATTTATTTTGCATGGGCGTGACACTGTCCACTTTCCTTAGCGTGATGTTTAATGTGTGTACAATTGTGCTTGGCACTGCCAACATTTCTAATCAAGATCAAGAACATTTACTCTGCATGGGTGTGGGTGGCACTCGTCATCATAATTTTGTATGTGCAACGTTCCATAACAATCGGTAATGTAGTAATTGTTTAAAAAGTGTATATAAGTTTCGTGGGCGTGGCACTGTCACGATAACTAAATATGCGTATACGCAAGATTTTGTGAGAATCGCTTTAGTCGTAGTTGTTGCAAAATAATAATTACTTTGCACGGGAGTTGCCCTGCCCATTTTTCCTATCACAAAATTTTATTACCAATGAAGTTTAATGAATTTGCAAACTTGTATTCAAATTAATATAAATACCTGAAATGACTTTATAGTTCTCACGTAACAAACATACACGTTTTGAGATCTATTATTCATAACGTAAGTTATTCGGAATCCCGACTGAAGCCTAGAACTCTGTTCAACATTTCTTGCGGAATGCTTATGAAAAAATGTTGCAGAAGTAATAATGTGTTCATTTTGCAAACAAAACCTATGAAATGTATCGTCAGCATATTAAGACAACATGTGAATTTATTGTGTGTTTCTTAACATTTTTGAAAAATTTTAATCATGATTTTGAATATTTCAAATCAGAATTTTGAATATTTCAAATCAGAATGAATTGACTGATCGAGTATTTTAATAATACATTTTTTTTAATTATTCCAATTAGATATTATTTAATAAAATTTTTATTAGTCAAATTTCTTTTAATATTTACAAAGGATAGTTCTGGCGTTGCGGCGCTGAGTTATTCTTTTGTGTCAATATTGATTGATTTACATACTAATAAAGTTCTCTGAATATACATAAGTTACATTTTTTTATAATTGAGCCTGGTTCTTGCAATAAGCCATTTTAACAGAAATAATGTTGCATTAATAATTTTATAATTTCAATAAAGTAATTGTGAGTCAATGACCAGTGACAACGAATAAACGACATATAAACGAAAGCCTTTTAAATGCCTAACAAGTGCATTGATCCCAAAAGTCTTAGGGAAACTTAAAGAAATGATAAACGACTTAAAGTGCAAAAGATTATTTTCCTTTCGAAGAGAAAAAGCTTTCAAAGTATGCATACTTAAAAATCACCACTTATTATATGCACACTTTCTTTAAAAAATAATATTTTTTAAATGAATTGTTAAAATACCATTCAAGTTGACAATGGGCGCATTCATAAGTCGTAGCTGTTGAGCTCAACTGCTGAGAAACTATTGTCAACTGTTGAGCGAATCAGTTAAGTCTTTGAAACGACTTGATGAATAATTGAATAATGAACAGCTGATTAATGAAAATAATTGAAAAGAAATAAAACTGCTGCAATTAAAATAATTTAAATATGCTAAATTAATTAGCTTAGCTAATACTAAAAAGTGTGAACAACACAGAATTTGTAATGGAATATTTCTTTACAGGAATTTTCCATTTTTATTTTAAAATCTGCACCACAAATTAAATATTCACAACATAAAAATGGACAATAAAACACTCAGTAAAATTATAAACCGGACCGATAGTATTTATATAAGAACGCTAAGTCGCCACTGTGTTCAAAAAAGCTTTAAACCTTTTATTGAACTAATTATGTAATATATACAAAAATGGGCAACGATAAATTTTTAGATCCCTATTTCTCCTTGGACTTACCAGGGTTTAAACAAAGTCCATTTGCCGTGACCCAACAGTAGATTCGATCCAATCCATCGTTGAGTCTCAGAATATTTTCAGTGACAGATTGCGCTGGACTACTTAAATATAATTGCACATCATCTGCGTACATATGAATTTTGCAGTTTAAATAAATTGTAAAAAGATGTGGTCCAAGAATTGACCCTTGCGGTACACTTCTAAATAAACTTAATGAAGAGGATTGGGTATTTTTAAAATGAGCAAATTGCAAACGATTTAAAATATAAGAAAATAAAAGCCGTGTTGAAGTTTCGGAAAAGCTAAAAAAAGTGCCTAAGCTTCATGGAAAGCATGCTGTGATCAACCGTGTCAAATGATCAAGAAGGACCAAGAAATTTAATTTACCTTCAAGTTCCCGCCGAATATTTTGAGATACATCCAGTAGCGCAGAAACACGAAAACCGTATTGTCTATCTGATAGCAAATTATTATCACTGATTTATGATGATATTTAAAAATTAAGTATTTTTTGCAGGACTTTTGACAGGTAACACAGTATAGCTATAGGCTTAAATTCAGAATTAGTTTTCGCTACCGGCACTATTTTTGTATATTTCCATTTTGACGGAAAACTGCTAGTCATTATAATATTGTTGAATAAATGAGTTATATATGGCAAAAGTACTGACAGTAATTATTACTATAGTGAAATTTAAAATATTTGTTCAGACAATTATTAAGCACTTGCTGATATATCTAAATATGTATGTACATATATACCAGATCTCAAAATGAATTATTAATTTAAAACACTACAACTATTTTCATACTTATGTAGCTACATACATAATTATTTTTTAAGCTTATTTTTTTTATTTGTTATATACCTGGATAATTTTTTACGATTGGACGTACTTGTGTAAGGACATTCTAGTGACTTCAGTCAGAATTGAAACACTAATGTGCATGCATATTTATGTATATTATCCTTTTATGTTGTTACATTCATAAATAAATATGGAACTTTTTATTTTCATGTTTTTTCATATTTGTTTATGTTTTTAGAACTTTAATAATAAAATTAAATAAAATTTAATACATACTACATATACGAGTACATACACATGTATGTTTTATAATTTTTCGGATAAAAATACTTTTGGATAAACAGTTTTTTCATCTGCAAAGCAGTTTTTTTCTCTCCAGTTGTAATTTTATTTTTTTTTTTTCAAAAAGGATATGGCAACACTGGGTGGAGGTATCCGGGCAAACATTTGAACACATGTAATTACTTTTTCTTCGATTGAACGGGAGAATTGGAACTGTATACACATCATGTGTCCATGTGTGACTGCATTAGTTTTTGATGATGATGAGGAATTAAACCCAAAACGACGCAGTTTGGCAAAAGAAATGGGCTGAAAGGAGAGACGAGGAGGAGGAGGAGTCTTCGCCAGGCAGTTATCAAAATGAAAATACAAATTAAGTTAAAAAATCTCATAAAATAAAAATCATTAGCTTACTAGAGTCATAAATGAAGTTGATCCGATAGTTTGAGACGTTTCATTTAGGTCCAGAAACTTCATTGCGCTAAAATATTTCCAAACAATGGAGCCTCTGAAAGCAGAGCCTGATTTTTGTCTCTCGCTTTTACTTAGGTTTGTTTTAAACGTTACGCCCAGATTCGATCATTTAGCCTTGCATTCGTCTGCAGTTCGCTCACCTATAAAATCAGCAATTTCTTGCCAAGCTGCTGTTTTTGACAATTTATATTGAGGGGAGCTAGTGAGCCCAAAGTGTCGGACGTTCTTCAACAGCATTTATTAATTTGACAATGTCATCGTGAGACCATTCAATATTGATTTTTGGTCTAATTTGTTTATACTGCTTCCTGATTTTGTTGGCCGCTTGTGCTTCTTCAGGTGTTCCGCATTCGGATTCATCTGTATCAAAACCACAAAATTTTTCAGAGCCGTCTGTATTTTCCAAAAAGTTATTAAAATTGCATCCATTTATTTATACATATATGTATGTATGTACTTATGCCTGTAAATAAAACGAGCAGTTTTTATTGTAAGGAATAGTAATACTGATAATATATATGTATATGTATAACAACTCACCAACTACAAATATTTTCCAACAAATTAACTTAAAAATCATTATATTCCTGTTTTTTTAATAATATAATATTTTTGTTGTTTAAACAAAATGTCTATTGTTTTTTTAATCAGTGGTGCAATAGGTGTAAAATTTCGTAGATTGACAAATCTAACTGAAAATATGCCAAATCAGGCATCACTGGTAAATGAAATATCAATTCTGTATGCTATCAAATTTGCCGTATGGTGAAAAGCTTGCATATGCTTTTCAACAAATAACATATCTGTTAGCATACGTTGGAAATTTGTTAAAAAATAAAAATATAGTGTCTACACAATATGGTGCAATCGTGAACATACATACGTTTGTTGGTATCGTTAACAAATGTCCATCATATGTGGTTTAACATGCGTATATTTTTATTAGAAATGTATTAGAAATGATTTGTTTTATTTCAGAGAGACTATAAAATACATATTTTGTTTCTTTATTCTTAATTTATGAATACTTTATTCAATTAAATGTGTTTTATCACGATGTTTACTCTCTGAACACTTTTCCCAACAGAGCTAAATTCACCATACACAATACCACAAACTGGCGCCATCAGCAAAATATCAAATTCTGTTTGATATTGCTACAGCAAATCGTACAATCACACAAAATGTCCATACACGACCAAATCACTGGAACCAACACTTGATTGCGCGTGCATGCTGGTGTAGTGTATGTTTTGCTTAAGCTTATTGTATTAATATAAACGAATAATTTTGTAATTCTTATGTAAACAAACAAAATAATTTAAGAAATGTTGAACGTAGTCAAGACGAATGGATATGTCTTGAACGTTTTCGAATAAAAACTATTTGTAGTTCTTGGTATTTAATGTCAACAGTAAACGAAATATTTCCTACTTTTAGATAAATATTATGAACAACAACAGTAATTATGAATTTAAAACAGATGTCTGGTGAAGGCATTTGTTATTTTAAAACTTATCTTTACTTACTGGTATTTTATTCAACTTATATTTTTAACTTTTAGACAAATCAAATAAATAACACACCACCACACCCCACCCCACACTATGGTGTAAAATCGATTTGTGTATTAGAAATTAAATTATAACAAAATATCTAAAACGCTAAAAGAATAAAATACATAAAAAAATCAGCCCATCAGAGAAGAGATGGCTGCATGTTATTATTTGATTTTTCTTTTCATTATTTGGTTCGCTGTGAAAATATATATGAAAATTAGAGTTGAAGATCTGCTTGCTTTCCCTATTGTTTCCGAAAGGGAATCGAGAGGTATATACAGTAGAGAATTCTGCTTTTTAATATCCCTCAGAATCTAGAGCAAATGTTGCATTCTGCTGGCAGAAATATCTTACTTCAAAGAACAGAAAATTGAATGTGCTACACGTGATCCGAGAATGCCACACACCCGGGATGGCCTCACATTGATATCACTACAGTAGAGCAACTTATAAAGTTTTCAAGAAAACAATTCTGAAACCTAATGTCTAAATATGCTAAATAAATGGGTCTTCCTTACAAAGACTAGTGCTTCAGCTGTCAAGACGAAGGAGGAGAAAAAATGGCAGTCTTCTTCTTTACCACTGTACTGTCTAAGCAAAAGATATTTCAGTAGCTTTTCTGAGTTGTCATACATAAAATAAAAGTTCCTTTACTGACAGCGGATTCCTTTACGGAATCGTCTACTATTTATCTCTCTTCACTCCCTTTCTTTCCGAGGATGACACAAAATGATCATAATATCTTTGACCCAATTGGGCCAGTTTAATCAGACTTTCCTTTCCACCTAATACATCCTCATATTAATATTGTTTGCACATAAATATTTTAGGATATATCTTGTCTATTTATTGTATTACATATTTAATGAATGAAATAAAACTTATTGTAAAAAGGGTTGCTGGGATGGGCTAGTGATTCGAGGGGCTTTTGGATTCGATTCCCTCTCAAGACTTTTGTCTGTGTCATTACAACGAGTGAGGTAATAATAAGGATATCAAATAACAATTTTGTATAAAAATCCTACAGACCATCACAAGTCATCACTAGAAAAGAAGGCGAGTAAAATTATGTGGATGTGAAACACAGAACACAGGAAACTTTGGAATAGAGAATGTGGCCGATTAAAAATTTATTACTTGTTTTTTAGCATTTGACTTTAACTAAAGGAAATATTTTTTTTTAATTTAGGCAATTTATTTGTTAAAGAACAAAATATAAAACAGATGGCTTATCAAGGGCTTGTTTATTTAATTAAAATATGAAATTAAAATATTTCATAATGTCACGAAATCAAATATTTCATTAAATTTTATTTAGTTTTGAACAAATCAAATAAATATTTTTGCTTTTATAAGGTTGGTTCCAAGCAATTTCCGTGTTATCGGTTAAGTATAAAAACCGGTGATTTAGAACACTAAGTCAGCAGTTTTCTTTAAACAGTCAAGTTATAACAAGTATCGTTGTTTAAAAAAATGAATAAAATAAAAATATTTCTCATTGGACTGATTGTATTGTGGTGCATTTTGGGTTTAGTCGGTGGTCGCAGTAAGTTTGATCGTTATAAAATTATCAAGGCGAATTCATAACAGGTGGATTTAATATTACAACACTACAAAAACTACAAGCATTTTGTTTTTGTAAAATCAAAGTACATTGTAAAAATATTTGACTGAGGCGAAAAAATAAAATATTTAAAATTATTATTATTTCAAAAAGTTTTGTTTTTTAAATCCTTTGAAATTTTTAACAAATATTATTTTGTTGAAGAAATCGGTTGTGTGGAAATGTTTTAAAGATCCGCTGATCAATTATTGGTTCCTACCATCCGTAATGCCGTTCAACGTCATTGTTAATCGGTGATTGCTTCACCACCCACCCAAAAATTTGCACAGATGTACTAAGTACACATTAAAATTCCATTGAGGAACAAAATGTTAATGCTTTGATGGCCTGTGCTGTGGGTGCTGAATCGGAAATTCGTTTTATTAACGCTCAATTTATATCATTTTATTTAAATTTTCGCTTAATTTTTCTTTGTTTTTACAATTAAAATTTTTTAATTATAAAAATTTCAAATTGAATGTAAACAAAAGAAATAAATAAATTTTGACATCCAACTATACCTTGAATAAAACTTTAAAAAAATTATCAACTGCGCTATCAAGTCCACCTGTTATGAAATCGTCTTGTAAAATTATAATGTTGTTATATTTATGTTTTGCTATAGACATACATATGTATGTGATTGAATTCATTAGCCCTATTCACACTCTTGTGCATTTGAGATTGCATATTTTTGCAATTGTAAGACGGCTGCACGACTTGTCTTATTTACTCGACGACAAGATGAAGACAATCCTGAACAAATGCTGACGACTTATTCGGACAAGACAATATCGTAGATGACAGTGTTGTTGGTATTGACGCCAAAGACGAGTACAAAGACGTTGGCATTAACGACAGTTACAGCGACAACGTCATCGAAATTGACGTCGACGATGGATTCGAAGACAATATTTTCAAAGTTGTCGTTGACGACAATGACATAGGCAATGTTATCAAATTTGACGTCGACGACCAATATAATCACATTGTTTTCAAAGTAATCGTTGGCAATAATAATAACGGCAATGTTATCGAAATTGACGTCAACCATCAATACCTGTATTCTTTTTTATAAAGCCAACTAAAAATTTCCACATTTATGAAGAAATAAAATTTAATTTAATTTCTCTTAATTCATTCAGGTTTTAATTTCATAAAGTTTAGATTTTGTTTTTTTATTATTCTTATTAAAATAAAAATAACATAAGTACATATGAATGTAAATTTGAAATTAATAGCAACTTCCACTATGTCGACATAAATACAAAAAAAATAAAATTTCTTTTTTGGCTTTTCTTTTATGTATTTTCCACATAATTATAAACGTTTCTGGAATTCATTCTTACATACGAGCATAACACTAATTATTTATAATTTAGTTAATTCTTAAAAAAATGAAAAAATAATTTATTTTTTAGTAAAAAGTATAAATACCGCGTTATTATTTTATATTTTGCGGCACAACTTGCTTCACTCACTTTTATATTGGTTTTAAATGCTGCCGTTAGTTATTTTGAAATTTTTTCTTTGCGTTCAAGCTAAAAAAGTTGTTTTCAATATTATTTGTTGTAATTCAGAAAAATAAACAGAAAATTCGATTTACACTTGACACACGACAATGTTGCTCTTGTTGTCATTAAAACATTCGAAGCACGACAATTTGAATGTCTTGAAGACATCATCGAGAACATGTTGCGTCGGCACCAGACTGGACAACTGGGCTAGGTTAGTGGTCTCCACAAGGAGAGCAAGCATAAAATGTGTGTGTATTGTGAGTGCACTGGGAGAAATTTCGTGCTACATACATACATATATATGTATGTTGAACAATATTTTTATTCGTTCGTTGTTAGCAAAAAATATTATATGTCAAATAAATTAAAATGCGAAATTTTAAATTCCAATCTTTTTTTAATTTTCTTATAAGACTATCCAAATCCTCCCATGACAAACTACATAGTTCTGAATGCAAACTTTCATAATGACGTTTAAAACTGTATTCACATATTAGTTTCAATTTCTGACTGCATACAAGGCATTCAGCTTCAATAAATATATGTAGGTACTTAATGAAAAAAATTTTTGTTTTCACTTTGTTTCCAAATTTTGTTCTCAACTTTTTCATTGGGATAATGGAAAAATATTCAAAGTGTACTGAAAACATTTAAAATACTGAAAAAACGCAATGTGTTTTGTTTTTATTTGATCATAAAAAAAGCGACAACTACCTGCTTGCTTGAAAGCTAGCATACAACTGAATGAAATAATTGATTTTATACTCTTTCTATTGAGATTCGTTAACAATTAGAGTTGGAGCCAAGGTGTATTTAACTAGATGACAGCATGAGGAAAACAATTACAACAATACAAGAACAACAGGCATTTTTGTTTGCGTAGTTTCATAAAACAAACCTATAAAACAAAGAAAACAGATAGAGAAAAAAAAGTAAAAGTATTTTGTATGTATTTTGACATTCGCAACGAATAGTCAGCTGCTGTAATGCTGTCACCTGGTTAAATACGTCTTGGTTGGACCCAACTCTATTAACAATCGTGCTATGCATGATACAATAATACTGGTAATGCTAATAGCACAGCTGATTTAGTAAATTTGAGAATGTGTGCGTCACGCACCCAACAGATTTTGACATAAACGTTGTATTTTTCTACCAACAATATGAATGTGGTTTTTGGTGTCATAATTTGTTGTAGACTCGCTACTACCTATAATAATTGTAGCATGGTGCTGTGTATGTGGAAATAACGAAAATCACTCGGCGTCCGGGGGCATAGCGTGACGATGTTTGCTTTAGGTGCTGCTTATTTATGCACGAGTAGCAAGTGCATAGTGTAGAGTAAAAATATGCTGACCCACTATGCAAATGCTACAATGCAAGTCCATTTGCACAAGATTGTGAATTGGGCTTTTATGTTTATTTATTTGTCTTTAGGTACGAAGCGTCCATCAAGTAGCAATAAACTTAATAAAATGGCGCAGACGAATAAACAGGCGAAGACAATGAAAAAGGCGAAGACGACAAAAAAGGCGCAAGCGATAAGGGAGCACGTGCTGGCGCGAACAGAAACGGTCCAGCAGCATACAGCTCAGGAACCCATGGTGGAGCATAACACGGGGGAGCAGTACATGGCGCAGCATAAAGAGCGGCGGCCGCAAGCGCCGGTGGTGAATATCAACGACATAAATGTATTCAAAAAAGAAAAGAGCACAGCCCAGCAAAGAGCAGATGAACACAGCGGAGACGAAAACGGCACAGACGAAAACGGTGCTGACGAAAGCGGTGCTGACCAAAACGGTGCTGACGAAAGCGGTGCTGACGAAAGCGGTGCTGACCAAAACGGTGCTGACGAAAGCGGTGCTGACCAAAATGGCGCAGACGAAAGCGGTGCTGACCAAAATGGCGCAGACGAAAGCGGTGCTGACGAAAATGGCGCAGACGAAAACGGTGAAGGCGAACACAGCGATGACTAAAACGGAAATTGAGAAATGTGCAAATAAAAATAAGAAATTTTTGCTAAATCATTGTAATTTTTTGTTATAAAATACATAAAACATTAAAATAAATTAGAAAGTACTTCTAACTGGCATATCATTCAAATAGATATGTATGTATGTTTTTTTTTTTTTTTTGTTGGACGTAGTGATAGCGCGCTATCATCTAGTGGCCCTACGAAATCTCCACCGTATGTATGTATGTATGTATGTATGTATGTATGTATGTATGTATGTATGTATGTATGTATGTATGTATGTATGTATGTATATATGTATGTATGTATGTATGTATGTATGTATGTATGTATGTATGTATGTATGTATGTATGTATGTATGTATGTATGTATGTATGTATGTATGTATGTATGTATGTATGTATGTATGTATGTATGTATGTATGTATGTATGTATGTATGTATGTATGTATGTATGCATGTATGTATGTATGTTTTTTTTTTTTTTTTTTTTTTTTTTTGACGTAGTGATAGCGCGCTATCATCTAGTGGCCCCACGAAATCTCCACCGGTACCACCCTGGGACCGTTTTTAACATTTCATCAGGGTGGGTGGTTGTATACGTGTCATTCCTACGTCCTCCTACGTAAGGAGGTTCGGAACTATGGTGCATCGCTTCTTTAAGATTCTATATATATAATTTTCGCATAGTTTCCAGTGCTCTGCATGGTTTAACATAACGCTCACGATATTTTCGGCTGTTAAGGTTCTCCCTAAATTGCTATACAAGGCTTGCCTCTCATCCACCCAATTTGCGCATTCGAAAAGTATGTGATTTGCATTTTCCTCTGGCGCCCCACATAGATCACAACTGCTTGCGTCCTTCAGTTTAAATCTGTGAAGGTATTTGTTGAAACTGCCATGGTCTGTCATAGCTTGGGTTAAAAAATATCCCATGTTTCCATGTCGCCTCTCTATCCATATTCTAATATTAGGGATCAGTTTGTACGTCCATCTCCCAGTCTCCTCTTGGTTCCAACGTTCTTGCCATTTAGTTATTAGGTTGTTTCTGGCACTTTCCCTTATCTCAGAAATTTTCCTTCTGTCTTCAAGTGGGTCATTTCTATCACCATAAATTTGCTTGGTGTGGGTGTATATTTCCTTTCTTTCCAACATTATTAGGTCTATTGGCGGTATACCTGCCAGAACTAGTGCCGCACTTGTAGATACCGTACGATACGCTGATATAGTACGCAAAGCACTTAATCTCTGTGGTTTCTGCAGTTCTCTTTTGTTGTGTTTTAAATCTAGTGCTGTGAGGAAGGCTGGTGCAGCATACAAAAGTTGTGAATGCACTACACTGCTTAGTAGCTTTCTTATAAAAGGCTTTGGTCCGCCACAGTTTGGCATTATTTTAGCTAGCGACATGGCTGTACGCCTTTGTCTTGTCTCTGATATTAAGAACGTGCTGCGCGAAGCTAAGTTTGTCATCTAATTGTACGCCAAGATAGCATAAGCTTCTCTTAAATTGAATCTCGCTATTCTGCAGCCGCAGCTTGGGCATCTGAAAGCCTCTGCGTTTTGTTACTAATATCGCCTCTGTTTTTGGCACCGCTAACTGCAAACCGTTTCTCCATAACCACCTGCTGCATCGATATAAGCTATCGTTTGCAGTGATCTCTAACAACTCAGTTGTTTTCTGGCTTACCACGAGTGCAATGTCATCAGCATCAATTTGGCACCATCTTGTAGTTCTAGCTTTAATAAACCATCGTACATTACGTTCCAAAGAAAGGGTCCTAGTACTGAACCCTGTGGCACGCCTGCTGTTATTCGGTATTCTTTCATACCATTTTCGGTGTCATATAACAGGATTCTATTATCGAAGTAGTCTGCTACTATGTTATAGAGGTAGTTGTCTACCCTTTTGTTCTTGAGTGCTTCTAGAACAACTTTCCATCTAACTGTGTTGAACGCATTTTTCACGTCTAGTGTTATGATTGCGCAGTATTCTCCCGTAACTTTGGCATGAGCCGCCATGCTAACCACTTCATTGATTGCATCTACTGTGCTTTTACCTTTTCGGAAACCATATTGCATGGGGGATATACCTCCGCTTTCCTCAATGCGAGCTTCCAACCGTCTTAGTATCATGCTCTCTAATAATTTCCCCAACGAGTCAAGCAAGCACAGAGGTCTGTAGGAACTAGGTTCATTTAGGGGTTTATTCCCCTTTCGCAATAATACCAGTTTTTGTATTTTCCATTTAGCAGGAAAAACTCCATTTAACAGGCATGTATTGAAGACACTGAGTAAGGACTCAGGCCATACATCACATACTAGCCTTATAACCTCATTTGGTATGCCATCTGGTCCGGGACTTTTGCCCTTCTTCAGCTTTTTAGCTGCTTGTTGGAGCTCCTCAACTGTTAGGAGGGTAACATTTTGAGCCTGGAGATTTCTTGCCTTATTTAAACCTTCTTTATCAAATGGAAAAAGCATTTTCACTATATGTGTCGCCCACTCTAAGTCTTTGATACCTGGTATAGGTTTGAAGCCACCTAGCTTTTTCGTCACTATCTTATACGGTTTGCCCCAGGGATCACTGTCTATTTCGTTGCATAGCGCTATCCAGCATCTTCTCTTACTATATTTTATAGCTCTTCTTAGGATTGTGCGTGCATTCCTGTATTCGTGCAACAGAGCTTGATCATCATGGTGACGGGTAGACGCTCTACGAGCAGCAAGACATTTTCTCCTCAACTCACGGATTTCATCAGTCCACCAATAGACTGGGCGCTTGTTGTTGTACTTTTGTGTTTTTGGCATGCACACATTGCAAGCCTTTCTGAGGGTTCTCCCAAGTAATTCTACATCATTCTCTGTGCCTCTGTCTCCTGTTCGGTCAACGTTTCTACTCTTGGCCCATGTGATATATTCTACCATCTTTTTTTCATCAAGTTTTCTGACGTTCCATTTTGGAAGGTCGACTTTAACCTGTTCTATACTACTGTAGTCATGTATATTAAAAGTGATATACTGATGGTCGCTCAGGGTGAGATCTTCCAGCACTATCCAGTTCATTCGCTCGTTATATAAATCTGTTGTACCGAAAGTGATATCGATTATGCTACCACTTGTTCCTCTCCGAAATGTAAGTTGATCCCCAGCATTGAAGACCGTAAGCCCAAGACTGGCAATCATTTCGCTAACTGTAGCACCCTTGTTGTCGAGTGTGCTCGAGTTCCACTCTGGAGATTTACTATTGAAGTCTCCTCCAATAATTACCTTATATTTGGTAGCTCTGATAGAAGCTTCGAGTACGTTGAGCGCCTCCGCGAACTCAGTGTATCCCATACTTGGTGGGTAGTAGCAGCTATATTCTCTAATTTTGTTTACTGTGGCATATACAAAGCAGGCATTGCTTTCATCTACTTCACTTATGGTTAGTCGCCTATTTTCCACCATGATAGCTGCGTAACGGTTTGTGTCTCCATACCAAACTTCTGACGGCGGTTTCCTGTAGGGTTCGCTAATTAACAGTAGGTCCGCATTTTCCGTTGTTTCGTTGTTTTCGCTTTACTTCTCACTCTGCACATAACCCAACCTACTCTAACTCTTCCTGCCTGTAGCAGTGGTTCCGAAATGTGCTCAGCCATTTGAACGAGTGCTTGTTTCGTCCTTCCAAACGACGTTCTCACGTTTAAAATCTTGAATGCCGCGGACTCTTCTATTTTCGTTGCATCCATTAGGGCGCTAACAAGCTCAGTTTCATCTGTCGCTTCATCCATGTCTCTGATATCGATGACTCGGGTTTTGGTAACTGCTCTAATCGTGACATCATCTCCGAGTGTGTTACCTATGGCACTTTTGAGCTTTTCCGCTTGCCCTTCTCCCTCTTTTAGCTTGACAAGCAGTTCTCCAGCTCTTGTCCTTCTAATACCTTGGATCTCCACTCCGATATCTGCAGGATCAATTTTCTTCTTCATTTCTTTTATAACTTCAGAGTAAGACTCTGTGGTGCTAGATTTAATCAAAATAGCTTCCCCTTGGTTTCTCTTTTCTCGGCGTTTGGTAGGCTTTTTTTTCTTCTTCTTTTTAGCCTCTCGTTGTCTCACTCTTTCCCCATCTTTGGCGGTATCTGGGGTTTCGGAGATACTTATTACCTCCTGGGTCTGTATAGCAGTCATTGTTGCAGGAGTCTTTGGCACCTTACGTTTCCTCTCTTGCATCGGAGAAATCAATTCCACCTGTGTAGCTGTGGACTGTTGATCTCTTATTGCTTCACTCACCATGGGATTAACACCAATTTCTTTCCGATACTCCGTTATCTGCTTGTATAGAGCAATTGCACAGCTAAGGTTATCTCGTAGTGTCTTGTGTATATTCCTTGCATTGGAAACAACATCGTTTGCTGCACTGAGCTTGTTACCTAATTCAATAAAAAATCTCTCTTCCGCTTTTCTGAGTTGGTCGAGGTGTTCCGCTTCATCTGCGATGGCTCCTGCTTTACTCGTACTACAACTTCGTTGGTCGAAACGATCCGCTATTGCTTCTACAGAACCAAGTGAGTCGATTCGCTGTGGGGATCTGACTATCACCGAACTTCTCCTAAAGGGGTTTGCCACATCAAAGTTGCTCATGCCGTTCTTCGCTTTGATCTTGTTATTATTAAAGTTGCTTGTAGCATTTTGTGATACTCCAGCCAAGCCTACCGGGGTAACATTGCAGTCGCTGGATAACGACGACTGGTAGCCTGCTCGCGCACTACCCAAAGCCGCCGGTACTGGGGTTATTAATTCCTGCACCGTAACTAATTTTCTTCCTGTAGAACCTTCCATGTTGGTTTTATTATTCCGGGATCCTACCCGTAGCGTTTTAAACCTAACCGCCAGGATACGAGACAGCCGCCCCTAATATGGGAAACAGACGCTGACCAGTTAGCCGCTCATTTTGAGTCAGACGCTTCTGGGTTTTTAATTTGTCGACTAGGGGACCCACGGAGGCGCAATTCTCCTATTTGCCCTCTATTGAGAGCACCCCTTATGGTGGGATACTTAGTTAATGGCGATATCCATTCGCCACGTCACAGAAACGTCTTAAGGCTCATGTACCTTTTTATAGCACGCCCTCGGATCCTGCCGCTCATGGTCTGGGACTGCTTATTTGTTATTCGCAGCTAACCTACATATCTGCAGGCCGTTCGACGATCCGCCACCTGTCGACCCACCTAGTGGCATGAGCCTGCCCTAGGGTATGTATGTATGTAGGTATGTATGTATGTATGTATGTATGTATGTATGTATGTATGTATGTATGTATGTATGTATGTATGTATGTATGTATGTATGTATGTATGTATGTATGTATGTATGTATGTATGTATGTATGTATGTATGTATGTATGAATGTATGTGTGCATGTATGTATGTATGTATGTATGTATGTATGTATGTATGTATGTATGTATGTATGTATGTATGTATGTATGTATGTATGTGTGTGTGCATGTATGTATGTATGTATGTATGTATGTATGTATGTATGTATGTATGTATGTATGTATGTATGTATGTATGTATGTGTGTGTGCATGTATGTATGTATGTATGTATGTATGTATGTATGTATGTATGTATGTATGTGTGCATGTATGTATGTATGTATGTATGTATGTATGTATGTATGTATGTATGTATGTATGTATGTATGTATGAATGTATGTGTGCATGTATGTATGTATGTATGTATGTATGAATGTATGTGTGCATGTATGTATGTATGTATGTATGTATGTATGTATGTATGTATGTATGTATGTATGTATGTATGAATGTATGTGTGCATGTATGTATGTATGTATGTATGTATGTATGTATGTATGAATGTATGTGTGCATGTATGTATGTATGTATGTATGTATGTATGTATGTATGTATGTATGTATGTATGTATGTATGTATGTGTGTGTGCATGTATGTATGTATGTATGTATGTATGTATGTATGTATGTATGTATGTATGTATGTATGTATGTATGTGTGTGTGCATGTATGTATGTATGTATGTATGTATGTATGTATGTATGTATGTATGTATGTATGTATGTATGTATGTATGTATGTATGTATGTATGTATGTAGGTATGTATGTATGTATGTATGTATGTATGTATGTATGTATGTATGTATGTATGTATGTATGTATGTATGTATGTATGTATGTATGTATGTATGTATGTATGTATGTATGTATGTATGTATGTATGTATGTATGTATGTATGTATGTATGTATGTATGAATGTATGTGTGCATGTATGTATGTATGTATGTATGTATGTATGTATGTATGTATGTATGTATGTATGTATGTATGTGTGTGTGCATGTATGTATGTATGTATGTATGTATGTATGTATGTATGTATGTATGTATGTATGTTTGTATGTATGTATGTATGTATGCATGCATTTATGTATGTATGCATGTATGTTTGTATGTATGTATGTATGCATGCATTTATGTATGTATGAATGTATGTATGTATGTAGATGTTTATTAGAGGGAATTGTTGGTTGTTATTGTACCTCCTACTTTGAAATACGTTTCCAGAAGCAATGCTCCTGGATCGCTATGTACTACTTGGGAGCTATATTTTTGTCACAAAGTTGCGTTTCTTCTATAACATCAAAAATACGCTAAAATCATGTGTCGTAAAATTGTATCATTGTTACACTTCGTTGTTGCTTATATGAAATCGTTAAGCAACATAAAATCAAAATGTGTGAATCTGATCTGAGTCTCTCTCTTTCTCTCTCTCTCTCTCTTCCATCCAATAGTTGAGAGATTAAATTATTTTCTGCTTAAAAATATCAGAAGTTGGCGAACCACTTACATTAAGTTTTAATGCGTTAACTACATATTGTGATATTATTAAATATTTAATGCTTGAGTTAAGTGATGGAAAAGATCCTTCAATCAACTGCATATGTGTAAAAACTTCTGCTGATATCGAACCAATATGGAATAAGGCATCGATTCTAATAATCAGTCATCAACAAATTGTAGCAAGATTGATTTAGTATAACAATAAGAACAAAAATATGAAGAAATTACGCAGTAAAGACAAGAAGCAAACATTTTTCACGGACTCTCAAAAAACGTTATTTGACAACGCAATGTGCAAGTGTATGTATGTATGTGAATGTATTACTAAAGTACCTCATCCGGAGGAAATCTTTTGAATTGGTTGTGTGGATAGGTTGGCAACAAAATCTATTCGACGCAAAGAAGTTAGAAAACGAAAGTACTATCATGTATTTGTAGATAAAAATATAAATACAACTGCTTCTTCATCTAAGACAGTATCACACTGGTCATACAGCTGTTCTTCAAGCGAGTCATGAGAATCGGAGCAAGATGATTTTTGCCTAAATGAAAGAACAGGAAAACCACTCAAGGAAGAAAAACACTAGGAAAATAAGCAGATGATGCAAAAGTTGCAAATCCTTGCTACAGTGTGTAGGCTAGGATAGGTTAGGTTGCACAGGCTGCCAAACGCAAGCAACCGGCCCACTTGGGTCCAGAAAAATAGGTTCCTTTGCGATGCCCGATATGGACAGTGAAAAATAAAAAGTATTGGGTATCCCATATTGTGGTCAGTGGTGAACCAACCGGTTTTTCGAATAAACTTGTTTATTCCCTTCAGACTGCATTCCGTAAGGTCTGCAAGTTCGAGTAAAGTCGAGTTACCTAGATACATGGCGCTGTGATGAGACAGAGCTGGACATTGACAGAGGAAGTGCTTTACAGTTTCTTCCTCGTCCTCATTATGACAACTTCTACAACTTTTGCTTGGTCGTATTGGGCCAGCTTAATCTGGAGACTGCACATATGGATTCGTTGAACCATCTAGACTATGCTATCCCTATGAGGTTTTGCTGAATGAGGATTTTGCAGCTTTTTAGTAGGACTCCCACTAGCCGGTCGGTGTCCCGTTCTTGCAAACGAGAGCCCTCCCTGACTAGCTTGTCCGCAATTATATTACCAGGCACGTCTGTGTGTCCTGGTACCCAGATTAGCTCAAGGTTGGAATGTGACGCCATCTCGTTTAGGGATATCCGGCATTCCTTTACCAGTTCAGATGTTGTATAAACACCCGATAGAGCGTTCAATGCAGCCTTACTATCGGTACATATACGAATATCCTGCCTATACACCCTACTGTACCTTAACCAGTTAGCTGCCCTTTTTATGGCCGATATTTCGGCTTAAGTTGTGCTACAATGATCTACTAGCTTAAAACGTATCCTCTGCTGTAATCTAATTTGGATCCGTCAGTGTATTTCTCAACCACTTCCTCTCGGTAACTAGGATCATTGAATGGAGGGAGAGTATCTGAGATTGACACTGAAAATCTTTTCTCAGGCATAAGGTAGGGAGAACGGTAATCTATAAGTTCGGGAAGATTCTGAAACTGTCCGATAATATTCGTATGTACATCACCTAGTGATTTCCATGCTCCGGGGGCACTGAGTCTAACTGCCGAGTTCGTAGCCATTGCTTCAGTGTGTAACAGGACCGGTGTTTCAGTTTAATTTATTTATTAACTGCCTGTTCATCGAAATTGAAAGAAAAATGTTTTTCATACAATTATATACATATGAAAGAAAAACAAATGTTTAAATATTTTTTCCGAACAAGGTTTGTTTAATACTCTTAATTTGCAAACAATTAAATATCTTAAAACAGTATTTAAGCTGAAAAAAAAATTTTAATTTTAAAATTTGTTAACAATTTAATAAATTTTTACAACAATTTATAAACAAACTTTCGTTTGCTCTCATATGGGAAAGTCGAATGTTGTAAAAGTTTAAGGCATTCTATTTTGGATATAATGTGTGGAAAAATTGCTAAATGCGGGAAAGGTAAAGGTTGTCTGTCAGCTTACTGACATTGTTTACGTCATTGCGAGTACAACGATGAGCATTTATAAGAATTATCTCAAATTGAACATTTACATTTCGAAAGACTATGAAAAGTAAGTGCGGCAAGGATTAAGCTCACTAATGCCATGACTAGCTATTTATAAATATGTACAAACAAGAATGCATAATAAAAGTATGTAAGTCTGCGTTCACACACGTCATGTCATGATTGCTACTTTATAAGCAAGAGAGACGAGGGGAAAAGAAACGAGTACCCAGATCAGTGCTGCCACCTTATGTGTAATTACACATATTACGTGTAATTTTTATTTTCATATAAAAATATTTTAATTTATTTATGTACCTGTTTTGCATTTTTTTTTTATTTAAATTTATTAAGTTTTTGTTTGTAACTGTCTGACTAAAGAAGACTACATATCTACAAAAATAGAAAAATTTTCCTGAAGAGATTGAAAAATACCAACGAAACGTCGGAATAATATGTAAAAATAATCTTTTATTAAATGACATTGAAAACCCAAATATTGAAAATATATTCATCAGCAAAAAAATGTTGGAATTACACCAAAAAGTTCAAATATTTAATTTAAACAAATCAAAGCACGTTATTTTGCAAAGAAAAAAGAAAGCATGTGTAATGCCCAGGGCAAGTTTTTTATGCTTTTTGCATGAGAAATATAAATTTGCATATTTTCAAAATTTTTCCCAAAAAAAAAAAACATTTCTGATATAACTTACGCAGGCTGGCAACTCTTTTTAAGAAAAATTGCTTGTGATAACTGATGCAGTTCCACATATGATCTCCGTCTGGATCATGGGTTGCATAGAATTGCAGATTTTTTTCGCTTACATTTTTCAATGTTAATTCACTTGTTGCAAATTGCATATCCGTTTCTTTTAAGTTGGAACTACATACATGCATGTAGTATTTTTGTAAATAAACTTATTGTCTTAATTAATTTCCAGGCGTCCTCTCGTATCAATTTAAAATTTATCGAAGCCCTGTTCCACTAAATGGGAATCTTTGTTAAATTATTTAATCAAAATGTTGGGCTTCAAATGTTGATCAAGATTAAAAACAACATATAGAGTAAAATCGACTAATGTTGAACGTATATTTTCAATATATTTGATCGGTTTGTGGGACAATCGAAGGTCCTTTCAATTTGACAAAACATATGGTTATACATTGTAATAAAATTTTTTTAAATAAAACTGATTAAAAATTGTTATAGGCTGTGTTTTTTCCTGATGCATATTTTGGTGCATATTTCAAAGTTATTTTTAGGAATATTTGCATGCATATTTTAATAATTCTTATTCATATATAAACTTGCCCTGGTAATGCCTAATTTCATGTGTAATTTTGGCATGATGCATGTATAATTTAACATTTCGTTGGTGGCAACACTGACTCAGATGCATGTACTGTCATTGGGTTTTGCTCTCTCATTCGCAATTTTAATCCTAAAGCTATAAACACATTCACAACAGCAAGATAACGACTACAACCTGTCAAAAATAGAATACATGTGTTTATATGAAAATGATTATTTTTGTTGTTATCCATGCTACTTTTGTCGTGTAGTCAAATTAAACTAATTTTTATTTTTTATAGCTACGAAATAATAAAAAGAGTTGACAATATAACAAAATAGGTAAAGCAAATTGTTCTTAAGAACTATTTTTTTAATGTTAAATAAAAATTGTAGTTCTTTTTCTGGTATTAACTTTTTGTGTAAAAATGTATTGTGCATAAAAATAAGGGCAATGAAATTCATGCATAATAGATCAATATTCTGTGTTCATCTTTCTATAAAATCTTAAAATTTCAATGAAGCAATAAAAAAGCCATTGGGTCAATTATATCGCGATAATGCGCAAAATTTTTCAAAATTTAGAAAAATCCGTAAAATCTTCTAAGAAGAACTACAAATGCAAGGAATGTGAAAAACTCACAAAAAGCTGCGAAAATGACGAAAATTCGCAATAACTTCTAATCATTGGGCGAAAAAATTTTTTTAATATAATTTAAAAATTATTTAATAAATAAATTAATTAATTTAAATTGTACTTTTTGAAAAAAAACGTAACTTTAAAAAAGCAAAAGAACTAAAGTGGCACCTCTGAAATATAAATGAATCAGCTCCTTACTATGCAGCTGTCGTTTTCAAAATAATTAAGTAGCTGGCAACAAGGCGGCATTTGCAGCTAGCGACATTTGTAGTCATGTAGC
The DNA here is from genome assembly GCA_956483585.1 of Gymnocheta viridis. Classification (NCBI taxonomy): domain Eukaryota; kingdom Metazoa; phylum Arthropoda; class Insecta; order Diptera; family Tachinidae; genus Gymnocheta; species Gymnocheta viridis. The sequence continues at coordinate 61,832,287 of OY101443.1, read as the reverse complement.
CGTGTAGCCTGCTGTCGTGAATGTGTTTATAGCTTGAAGGTATTTGCAAGTAAATATCGTCAACAAGCAGGGTTTCCATTTTTATTTTATACCTTATCCCCAATTTGCGATTTTTCAATCCCCAAATTTCCCAAAATAGTTGATTTCTTATCCCCAAAATCCCCACAGATCTGTAAGAAGAATTTTCAAGCTTATAAATTAACAAATAACAGGAAGCTTTGTCAAACTCAATATTTCTCAGTCACAACAGACAGATTCTTCTGCAATATTTACCATTTATTTGTAAAAATTCTTCAAACAACTTCCATTTGTGTAATGTTATTAGAATTACATTACATTAAAATGTATATAGTGCAGACTCGGTTAGCGCAACCCTCGATGTTCGTAACACCCAAATTCTTAACATTAGTGACTCCGTTAACGCGACTTTTCTAAAAAACCAGACCTCACTTAACGCAACTTTGAAAACAAAATTGGGATTCTCTATTTCGTTTAATTTTTTTTACAATGTTGCGCAAATGGTCTTGCATCGTAGCATTTGCAAAGTGGTGTAGCACATTTTTACTCTACACTAACAAAATACAAAGACAACACAAAAACCTGTATTGTTTATATTTGCACTTCATTTTGCAACAACCAATTGAGAGAATTCAAAGAAGATTGAGCGAACTAATAAATGATGAGAGGAATTTCATGTTTTGCAACATGTTTTTAGAAAACAGCGTTCATAATTGAATGTAAATATTTACAATTGCATAAATTTGCAATCTTAAATGCTCAACATTGTGAATTGGGCTAAAAAATTCAAAACTATAAACCTTTGTGCATGAAATCTTATGATTACGTACAAAAATCATTTTGATTTATCGCTATTCTAGGAATGACTAAGAATTTTTGCGTAGTGTTTTTGTTTTTGAAAACAATGTAGTTCAAAAAATTCTTTGTTTGTGAATGGTTGTTTTAGTAAGATACGAGTAACAGCCGAAAGTTTCATACTTTTTCCTTTTAAAACATGAATCTTCAAGTTGATAACAACCATCAGTACAAATTTGCATTTATTTATTTTAAATATATATTTGTTTTTATTCTTTATTTCAATTAAATTATTGCATATATTTTGAAAATTAATCTTTGTTTCTTTAATAAATCTTTTATTTAGTTTAAAATAAGCTTTTTATTGGAAAACAGGCATAGACATTTTTTCTCGGTTTTCGCAACAGCCCAAAATGTCTATTAGTTGCGTTAAGCGAGTCTGCACTGTATATAGTATATACGAGTATAAACCTTGTATATTATATATTATATGTATCAATATTTATCGTTTTAAAAACTTCAGAATCATCAGCCAATGCCATTTTGTTGCACATGTTGATTGTATTAAAAAGTGTTAGAATTTGAGAAGATGGAATAAATTCAGCACAGCAAACTGAATTATTTTTAAAGTGTATATTTATTCTAAGAAGAGCATCGAATAAGTCATGCTATATTCTGTTGCAAATTTTTTCAATGTTGCCATCATCAATCAGTAAAATACGATTTGTCAATATGTACATGAATTTGAACAAAAAAAAAAAAGAAAAACTAAATAACACTATTTATAATAATATATTATCGCCGAAAATTCCCAGCGAAAAATAGCTTTTTTCCAAAAAAAAATCCCCTGGCGATTTTCCCGAAATTTCTATCCCCAATCACAAAAAAATTCCCCTATTTGACAAGTGTGAGAAATCCCCAAAACTAAGAAAGCTGTTAACAAGACAGGACCTGTGTGAACATCAATAAAATTTCAAAGAAGAAAAAGTATGAATCTTGTCAATAAGACATGACTCGACTGGACGCTGACTTCACAAATACGAGTCAATTTGTGAGAAAACGTAGAATTGTTTTGTAATCTTTTTTTTGTTTGTTCGTTTTAAAAACAATCAGTGAGAGTGTGTCTGTGTGCCCCACTTAAAGGATTTTGTGACTAAAACGATGACATTAAGAATTAAAAATTTATGATGTTTTTTCGAATATGAATGCAAACTCATGTGGAATAAGACGAACACTTGAAAAAAACCTAATAACAATTGACATTTAAATATGCATTTTCAAAAAAAAAGGTTAAAAACAAGATTTTTCTTTCTGAAGAGGAATTAAATGTTTAATTTTGAACACAATTATATATGTGGATGATAAGCTTAATGCAGGGACAAGTAACATATGTATAGGTTCTTGCGCCTGGGAAAGAAAAGACAAAAGTTTGTAATTACTTGAAGGCACCAACCATAATTTAAGAGTTCACTTAAAATTTGTATGAAATTCAGCTTTAAAAAATTTAAAAAACTGATAATTTTACAAAAAAAAAACTTTAACAAAACAAGGCTTACGGAATGGAGGGATTGATCTTGCCTACCTTACTTATTCTAAAACAATTATTTCTTGGAAAAAGTGTCTTAAATATTTTATAAAATTTTGTACGATAGAGATATTGTTGTGTTAAAAACATCCTTTTATGACTTGTTGAAATATGGTTGCTGTTGTACAACATCACCGTTCACGAAGCCAGGCTTTCGAAGCTGCTCCAAGCCCCATATAAAAATAACTCCTGCTTTAAGGTAGTGCTCCAATGCACTATTATCTAGTTCCGATGCCAAAAACTCACGAATTGAGATTCGAGCTGTTACACAAAAAAAACAGTAATAGAAAAAACCTAATAAAATAGAACAAAATTAATAAGATATCTCTATGATTTTTTTTCAAGAAGGAAGTCTTATTATTTTAATAAGGAAAACCTTTTTGAAAAAATCAAGAAGGAAACTTAGGGTTTTTATTAGGTATTCTTCTTGATATTTTCAAAAAGGTTTTCTTCTTGATTTTATTAGGCTATCTTATTGATTTTTTTAAAAAAATAATTCTTCTTGATTTTATTTGATCATTTTATTGATTTTTTATTAATAATTTTATTGATTTTTTATTAATATATTTACATAGGAATTCATTTGATATAATAATAAAAAGTAAGTGCTATTACCAGTATTTTTTTACTCGAATAACTTTAAGTCCATTGTTCAGTAAGTAAAAATGGATGGGCGGTCCGTCTAAATCGATCAAGTTTATCACGGCATATGTTTCGGTTTCATTGCCGATTAAATAAGATTGAAATCTTTGTGAAAAGTTCAGGTTTATAAATTTCTTACCAACAATTTTTATATTGTTTTCTTTGCATAAAAAATCAACTATTTCATAAATATTTACAGCATCATCTTTAGTAACAGTGACTATATAATTAACTTTGAACGTTATTCCTCGAAAAGTTTTTTTTTAAGATTTATTTTACTTACATTGTACGTACACACTTATTTGCTCACGTATTAACTCAGATGCACTTGTTTAATTAGATTCTTTTATTTTATTTTAGTTAAGTTTAAATTTTATTTTAATTTTATTTGTCAAGTTCAAAGAAAATAAAATAACGGGAAAAAAATTGTCACTAGGTTGATTTATATACACATAATCCTATTTTTACATTTTTTTTGTAAATAGCACGACAAAACTTATTCAGTTTTTACACGTTTTTTTGTTAATGGACAAAAAAATTTAATTTTAATTTAGCTGTTCCTTTTTTTATATTTTATATATACGATTATTGTATATATATATATATATATATATGATTATTGTATTTTCCATTACGGTGTGTCTTTTTTTACACTATTTTTTTACACAATATTTTCTGGAACGTATGTACCGTGTAAAAAGAGGATTGGGTGAAATAACAAATATGAAATAACAAGCAACCTAATGAAATCAATAAGGAATACCTTTTTGAAAAAATCAAGTAGAATACCTAATAAAACTTAATGTAGTCAAGAAGATTTCCTTATTATTAAAATCAAGGAGATGATTTACACATGATCATATAGGAACCAAATGAAATCAATAAGGGAAACCTTTTTGAAAAAATCAATCAGGCAGCCTAATAAAATCAATAAGAAATCCCTATTTTATACAATTCAGAAGAAAACCTAATAGAATCAAGAAGCTTTTCTCTATGGATTGTTTTTTTGGTGCCAAAAATAACGGAAATTGAGTGAAAAAATTGTGAATAACAAGTTTTCTTCTAGATATTATGTTTTTTCCTTCTTGATAAAATCAAAAAGATTTACCACATGAAAATAATAAGGAATCTCTTCGGAAAAATCTTCTCTTCTTTCTGCTGGGATACCCCTTAGCCAAAAACGTTTCATAGAGAAAATCTTCTTGATTCTATTAGGGAGTTTTGGCTCTGTGTACCGCATCTATCTTGTTCTCTATATATTGGTGACTTTTTTCCAGTTTCCAAATTTAAAAAGAACTCAGAATGAGGACTTTATATCTGCAATAGAAGCCCACTGAAGATGTGTTATTTTGCGGAGACCTTAAAAAATCGACTAAAAAATGTCAAAGAAGATTAAACCTTCCAGAAAAATTTAATTCATTTTTGCGCTTAGATTTATGAACTTTAACATAAGTTGGTTCGGATACAGCTAGTTCGTCCGCAAAAAAGGGTTAAGTAACAGCTGAAGCCTTGAAAAATTTAAGTCCAATTTCACAGTCTTTAGTTAACTAATGATGGCGGTTTAACCGATGATATTTATTTAAAAAGTCATGAGTTAAATCACCGTGATTAGTGACGTAAATACTGTAAATCAGAGAACTAGAAAATATTCATAAGTAATAAACATCCTAAAAACATGCCTTTGAGTTCAAACTAGATTTGGGCCCACCTCGTTCAATTGCTCATTTTAGACAAAAACCTTTGATCAAACCCATATAATTTAAATGTGTTTGATCAAAGGTTTGTGTCTAAAATGAGCGTCTAAACGATTTGGATCCAAGTATAGTTCAAACAACCAAACTTGTGAAAACACATATATTCGCCGCTGCTACTTAATCATTCCAATCATGCGGTTCTTGTTGGCTCTGTGATTTTAATCATGTGTCGCCTCAAACCAATCAATTCGGGCGATTCCTCGTTTGGCTCAATGATGATTATTTTGATGAAGAATAAAATACAAGGCGAAAAATGAGAGCGTATGAACGTGTATGAATGTTATATCGTCGGTCACTGTCAACTGTTAACATCTTTTTTTATGCTTTTCAGGCGAAAAAAAAACTTTATTACTCTGTTACTAAACCGTGTTGAAAGTAAATAAAAAAACCAAAATTAGTAGGAGATAATTATTGTAAGATTTTTTAAAAATATAAATGAAACGTAGTAACATGCACAAGGACAAACACAGTCTTTTGGCATAAAAAACCCGATTTGATTTTTTTGCGAGTTAAGAGTTGTCAACCTGTGACCGACGATATTATTATTATTATTATTATTATGTATTTAGCAATATTATGTATGTATTATAGGTATGTATTAATTTTCATGTTTCATATCAGGGATAGAAAAAGGGGCTTAGATTTTGTACTAATTATAAAAACAAATTGTTGAAAAATTTTGCGAAGAACACTTAATAAATTTTTCAGATGAATTTTTGTATGATATTGATTTTATTCATCATTCAGTTTTGTTGCATTTTTAAATGTGAGCAAACATTTTAGTGTATGATGAATGATATGAGTAAGAGATTTTTGATCATTTTGTAAATAGAGGCCTTTAGCATGCAGATTTTTTATTAATCACATTCCACAATGTTAAAAGATGGTCTTCATGCAATATTAATGCTCCCGCTCGATATAATATAATTTATGCAATAAAAGTCATTTAACATTGTCGAAATTGCCCAAAACAAAAAATATAATAATCTTGTTATTAATAAAAACAAAGTAAATAAAAATGTTTCCATTTATTTAACTAAGCAGTTTGAAAATTGCCTCTTCTTATAAATTATCTAAAACGCATGTAATTTAAGCGAATAATATTTCAACTTTTCCACAAGTTTTAGACATTTTGAAACAAATTGCAATGTTAATTCGAAACCACAAGTTTGTTCTAGAACAGACGAGTACAGCAGTGTCATATAATAGGGTATTCAAATGCTTAAACGTTCAACTATTAAACGATATATAACCATCCAATTAAATGTGTCATTAACTTAAAACTGGATGTTTTCGATTAAAAATTAATCGCTTTATTTCGGTCGAATAACCGATCCAGCAAAATTGATTTTTTAGTATTTCAACATATTTTTTTAGATGTGTTTAATCGAATCGTAACATGCGTGAACGCATTCGCTGTCGTACGAAAAAAATTACGTTAATCCTAAATCGTTTGAACTGAATGACATGATCACTTATCTGTTATTAAAAATTTTTTGGAAATACTAAAAGTTTTTAAGCTTTTCCTCTCCAATAAAAGTTTTCGGGAAATTTGTATGCCTAATAATATTTGTTTCAAATAGCTTTTATGTTTTGCAAAACTTCGCTATTTTTTGTTTATTTAAAAACTTTTTAAACTTTACTTAAGAACAAAATTCCAAAAATTTTGTTGATGATGAATATATTTTCAATATTTGGGCTTTCAAGGTCAACTTCTTCAGAAAATTTTTTTATTTTTGTAGATATATAATCTTCTTTTGACCAATTTTACATAATTTTCCTTAAAAATATCACAGTTTTGTTTTGCGTAAAAACGACAATCACAAACAAAAACTTAATAAATCTAAAGAAAAAAATGCGAAACAGGTTCATAAATAAATTAAAATATCACAGCCAATCCTTATTTGTCGTCATCACAATAAAAAAAGTAGTGCACAAAAACGATACAATTTTAAATTACACATAAGTTACACATCCAGCCAATTACACATGGACTGCATATGGAAATAAAAATTACACATGATATGTGTAATTATATCTAAGGTGGCAACACTGATCCACAGCCAACGTAGTGCGAATATTTTTGCAAATTAATTTAAATATAAGTAAAATAAGAAATTAATTAAAACTAGAAAAGAAAATTATATAAAATCTAAACAATAGAAACAAGTTTTTTTTCCAAAATATTATTTTAGAAGATCTGTTTAAACTTCGAAACTTTTTGGTTTATTTTGTTTTTATTAATTTTTTATTTATGAAATCTTCTTCTGAATGATTTATTTCAAGAATTGTTATATCGTTGCGTTTGGTTACTAATGAAATTAATTAATTATAATTAATTGATTAGTGGAAAAATTGTATCAGTCGGTAAATCGGTAAATACAAAATTAACCGATTACATCAAAACTTGGATCAAACCATTAATCGATTAAATTAGTAAACTGATTAATTGAATGCCCTAATAATAGCTAAACTTGTTTGCTTACTGTTTGTTTGATTTTGTGGGTGGTTCGTTTAGGTTGACTTGACTGGTTGTTCTCTTACGTGTACGGCCAGCAAATTCAATTTTAACATTAAAACACACATAATAATGCTGCTTTTGCCAACCACCACTATATTAATCTGTATCAAGGCTCTTGTGCATAGTATTGCAACAGGTTGCCTCTATTTGTTATTGTTATTCTTCGTAAAGTAGAGGATTTTTTATAACATTAAAATTATAGACCACATCAGTGCTAGTTAACATGTTTCAGCATGCATAAATGTGATCGAGATTTTTGTGAGCACCTCCTTTACGGTCTTACTGCCGAGACAATTTAGACGTCCAGCAGCGCAGAGTAGTAATAATAAATTTATATTTTCTACGATTATGAAATATTAAAATCTTGATGCTCCTGTTGTAATACGGAAGGCTCTAAAAATATTAATTTTAAACGTATTTTAAGACTCGAAATTTTTTTTAACAATTTTTAAAAAGAAGTCGTCGCACTTGAACCAGTTGATATACGCTTGACACAGTTTACTGGCTATACTTTTGCTTTTTATTACATGATTATGACTTCCTTTTTAAAAGAGCTCAAATTTCCAAAAGATAAAATTTTTAAAACGAAAAAAGATTATTTATACATGTTTTATATTTCAAAATTTGTTATTTGTTGTAGGTATTTGTTGTAGATTTCGTCGGTACTTATGCCAAATCATCGGTTTATCTTAAACCATATTCATATTCTCCGGATCAAATGCAAGCACAATAGACCAGTTAAAACCATGACAAATATTCTTAAAATTAAGTTGGAAAAATATCTCAAATAATTATTAAATTTACTCAGCTTTTTTTCTATGCCAAACTTTCAATATTGATCCGTCTAAACAAAGAGGAATGACATTTTGGAAAATATATCCTTTAATATCCTTAGAAGTTTTTGAAAAAGAAATAATAGCTAAAGTCGCACATTTCTAGCTTTATTGTTCTCTCAAAATTGAAGTTGATCAGAATGGTTTTAAATTTGTAAAATCTTTTCCACCTGAAACGCTGTTAAGATCCGATATGCTTGACTTTATTACCTTGTAGCTCATCGTGTATTTGCCCAGCGTTGTCAACTTTATATCCTTCTCTAGCAACTGGGCATTAAAAATTTTGCAATCGGGTCAGCAGTTCAAAACATACAGATTAATTGTATCACGGGAACGCGTTAAGAACAATATCATCAATGGCGACCGCCACACGTCACTGATGACTAATTTCCTTGCGGTCGAGTAGAAGAATATGGACTTGGACGACTAGTGGCGCCATCACTTTGAATATACTCGTGTAACATATACTCGTAGACATTCAAAATTGAGACACGTTAGGTGAAGTTATTAGGTACTAAAATGGATTTTGGAGTTTATTAATTTAAGCCAATAGTGCGTGAAGTTCGTTTGAGCAATAAAAATTTAGGATACTTAGGATCATATAAAACGAGTAGTTATTAAGGAAATTTATGATCTTATGACTTGTTTAACATTAAGCTTTCGCTAGATAAGAAAAATCTATTGTTAATTTAGTTTTTCTATCTCTTGAATATTAAACTTTCGTTTAAAAGCAAAAATTAACGGCTTAGCAGACGTTACCAGTATTAAGGGAAATTTTAAAACGTGCTAAGAAGTTTTAATACAAGGACAGACACTTGTTAAGTCGGTTAGTTATGAAACTTTTCCTGAGTCCGTGCGTCCAAGGATGCTTTTACTAATGTCGTTGCAGATCAAAAGGCTGAAATTTTTTGTATTTCTTTGTTTTTTTTTTACTAGCAATTTTATGGGAGAAATTGGCTTGGATTGTTTTACAATTTCTCTTATGGCCAGTTTATGACTTCATATTTAAATACGCATTTAGTTAATTGTCATTTAAATTTAAGTTGCATTTAAATACAGTTTCAGTTTTTCAGTGTTAAATTATTGTTTGTATTTAATTACGATAAAAATGTGGCAGCATCACGAAATTCTCTCAATTTTTTTGGAGAAACAGCTGTTGAACAAAATTAAAGAAAAATTTCTAATGTGTATTCTTTTTCAGGCTGAAAATAACAACATTAAAGGTTACTGCAATCTTTTAAAAGTGTAAAACAATTAAGAAAGAAGAATAATAGAATAATATTAATAAAAGAAGTCCAAATTGCACCAGAAAAGATGTTGATTTTTCAATGGCCGCAAATTTTTTGTTTACTTTGTTAGTTAAAGTTAGCAAAACCATATGTTTGTGTATGTAAGTATGTGTGCACAACTTAAATAGAACTTAAATCAGCATGGTTGGTCATTTAAATATTATTTAAGTTTCATTTAAATTTGTACTCCAAAACTTAATTTCGTATTTAAATAGAACTTAAATATAAATACCATTTAAATACGAAGTCATAAACTGGCCCTTAGATCTAACGAAAATGTCAGTCTGAAATAAAGCGTAAAAGCTCTTAACGATTTAAAGTATATTGTTAGCTTTGTGAACTTAAGCAAGCAACTATTTAAGGTTTATTTTCGCAAAAAATATTTTTAACTTATATCAAGTTTATAGAACTAATTTTGTAGGGAAGTTCTATTTATAAATCCATTGCAAACCGTTGATAAATAATTTTTTAAGCGAAGGATATACATATGTATATCTTTTGCAATCAATTAGTTCATTGATATTAATGATTGTATTCAGGATGTGGAGTTCGCATTTGAATTCTCAACAATCATACGACCCTTGACTTTTGTTTGCAACTACAATTTATGTGCCTGCCCAATAATACGAGTAAGTGTTCCTTTTCTCTAGTAACATTCTTTATACGCATTTTTGGTTTCAAAAAAGAAATCAATTATAAAGCAAGTTGCACTAAAATGCATTTTTATTTTATTCAGAAAAAACAAATACTCACAAATTCGTTATGACTTAATTAAAATTTCGTTAAATAAAAGCTTTCAAAGTCAAATCCCACAGACAATATGTTGTATTATTTTTTTGCTAATATTTTATAGAATTTTGGTTTTCATGCAAAACATGCAATTTTTTCATTAGAAACTTTACCATAATACTTGGTATATTGTAATTTGATTAATGCTATTAAATTTGTTGCTTCTCTACATACAACGACATTATAGTAATTCGTGCTTTTACAAACATTTTTATAATGCCATTGGGGATACTGGACAATATCATGGCTGCTTATTTACTCATGGCAAGATAATTCAATTAAAATCCTTTCGGAAACAAAATTCTCTTAAAATATATAAATCTTTAAAATCCATTTCAAATGGCTTTTTATTAAATTTTTATTTTTTTCTTATACATATCGTCGTCGAAAATACAAAAGTACGTAAAAAATAAAAAATAAAAATCGAGTATTTGATTGATTATGATTCGTTAGGTCATCTTACATGTCTCTACCAACTTTTAGAGTTTTTTGCGAATAACAATGGAAGCATTGATTTTTCCTTTGTTTGTAAGCGTTGATCATGACACAATTTACCAGGTACATGCATCTCTGCAACAAAAAACCTCTGTACACCAAATTTTCATCATATAATTATGATGCATTTACCAAAATCGCAATAGTATTGTTTGTTATCAAATGCTTTGATTTCCTTTAGTGTTGAAACAACCACCCTACTGAACATAAATATTTAATCGTAGGGCACGCGCAAATGGAATACGATTCGACTCAAGAGACTTGTTGCGACTGTCAAAAAATCCAATGTATTATCACATTTTGTTTTCACACTATCAGATCTCAAGTAATATGAAAAATATGAGTAGAAAGTAAGCGGCGCATGAGCAGTTTCATGTAGCCGGCAAACGTGTCGGCCTTTTGAAATGTTTAGGAGTTAAAGTATATATATATATATATATATATATATATTGCTAAGAGTTGATGAACTATATTTACACCAGGAGAATGAATAAAGTAGTTGCTGTGCCGCTTCAAACTCCGTCAGTATTTGTCAGTCAGTATTTTCCGCTTGGTTTCCTTGAAACTAAAACACTTTGAAATTTTGTACAAAAATAAAAAAATGGATTACGTTCAACACATTAGAAGATATTTGTCTAAGAGAATTTAAAAAAGATATATTTCTTTTTGCAAACAAATCAATAAAATATTTCTCAATTTATTTATCAAATTCATTAAGTAGATCCCTGCAAAGCTTTTAATTGTTTTATAAGAAATTTCATCAAAAACTGGTTAAAGTGGAGCCCTCAAAAAATGTTAAAACGATTTTAGAGAAATCAGTTGAAACGGAAATTAAAAAATTTTTAACTTTATTTGAAGGATATATTTTAAAACTGGCCAAAGCAACGGCGGTCCGCAATGAGGCTGTCAAAACATTGTTGAGAAAAATATTAGATACAATTGTAATTGTTCGTCACAGAAAAATAATAAAGCACAAGGCGAATTCACAACAGGTGACCTCGAGAGATCAGATGACTGAATTCTCTTGTAATTCGGCTGTCAACATTTTTTACATTATTTTGTTTATTTACATAAGCGCACAATGTTAAAAGTAAAAAAAATATTGCTGTACACCGTTCGACAAGATTTTTGAGTCTGACTACTGTATGTCAAATGTTGATTTCGTTTTTCTTACTTATAAAGGAAAAAATGTTTGTTTTCTTCCAAATATTGTTTTTGTAGAAGTAAAAGCGACTATTAAAATTTTCAAGTATACGACTGTTTTTCTTAAAATTTTATTGTACATTACAAACAAAAATTTTATTATTTAAAGAATTATGATTGATGGTTGCTTACGTCGTTTTCTTTTCTAAAAAAATGTAACATTTCTTTAACTTTTTATCGAAAAATTGCCAATTAAAATTTTCTTAAGACAAAAATTTTGCTTCCTAAGTGAGGATACAATAATTTCTAATGAAGTAACTATATCAAAGAATCATTATATTGCAAATTTTCAATAAAAAGGGCAAGAAATATTGCACTTGTTTCTAAGAAAGAAAACGCTATTAGAAATACAAAATTATTAAAAAAATAAAGTTAAAAATGTAGTCTCACATCATTTTTTCAGACACGAGCAACTTTTATGACGGTCTCTCTGGCCAGTTATATTCACATCCTGCTCAAGCAAACTCCACTGTTTCATTCATGATCTCAGAATCTCTGCTTTATTCTTAGTAAGGCTTAGATCTCGTAGTGATGAGATGTGGTTCACTACCACGCGATTCTATCATGAATTCATAGTCATTGTTGGTAACTGCTTCACTGAATTCTGTTCAACTTTGTGACATTTGATTCCCGCAGCTATCTAACTCTGAACGAGACGGAACGGGAAAATTTTCGCTGTGAAGTACTGGAGACGACGTCGAAGGAAGGTCAGGGTAAAAAATCTCTTTTGCATTTTTACCAGCTTGACGCTTACGTGGATTAATTATACAAAAATAACAGTCCATCGCATGATCCCTAGGTTCTCTTCATATCCTTGGCACTGCGAACTTCATGTGTCGTTTGTTTCCTCGATAACAGGCTAGAAATAAAGAAAGCAAATTGCGTAATTTAAACTTTTTGCATAAAAAAGATATAAAAATATTTATTTTATTTCAACATTTATTTATTTATTTATTTAAATTAATTTAGTCTATGAATATACAATTCTTACAGACTATTTATGTACATAGATATATCAAATGATTAATTATTTAACAAATACAAAATATTACGTTTAATGGTATTATTATTAACGGAAAAATCCACAAAAGAATAAAGTTTATTAAAATCTCTGCAACTTTTTATAAACGGATCAAAGTAAGCATAGTTAGTTCTAAAGACTTTAATGGAGAGGGGATAGTAATATCGAGTTGGACGATGTGGAATATTAACTAATATCTGCGCAATTAAAATATCTGAGGAAATACTACCATTTAACAAATTTAATACAAACATTACATTTAACATTGTTCTACGACTTTTTAACGATGGAAGCTTAATAAGAGTAAGTCTAGCTTGATATGCCGGAAGATTTAGTGGATCCCAATGTAAACGACGGAGGCAGAAAAGAAGAAACTGTTTTTGTACAGATTCAATGCTCTTAGTATGAACTTTATATGCTGGATCCCATATCACTGAGCCATATTCAAGAACAGGACGGACTAAAGATGTATAAAGATGTTTAGTAACGTATGGATCATCAAATTCTTTTCCCCAACGTTTAATAAATCCAAGGAGACAACGTACTTTATTTACAGTTAGATTAATATGTTGTATGAAATTAAGTTTAGCATCAAATAGAATTCCAAAATCGAAAAAAACCTCAACTTTATCCAGCTCATTACCGCCCAACAAAAATTAATGTTAATATGCCTTTTACGAAAGAAGCACATATGCTTGCATTTTTTAAAATTCAGCTTCATTAAGTTCAGCTCACACCAGGAATGAAAAGAATCCAAATCTTTTTGTAGTAAGGTATGATCTACGTAATTATCGTAGCTAAAGAATATTTTAACATCATCAGCATACAAAAGTATATACGAATATTTTATAATTTTAGGCAAGTCGTTAATAAATAGCGAAAAAAGCAGAGGTCCAAGATGGCTTCCTTGTGGAACAACAGAACTAACAGCAATTGTTTTTGAAGTAACATTTTTAAAAACAACAATTTGGCTTCTATTAGTCAGATATGATATTATCCAATTTAAGCAGTTTTGAGTAAATCCCATATCATGCAACTTTTTCACCAGGAGTTTATGGTTCACCTTATCAAAGGCTTTACTAAAATCAGTATAAACTACGTGTGTTTGTTTTTGTTGAACAAATCCGCGATTAATTAAAGTTGTAAATTGTAAGTGATTAGTAACAGTAGAGCAGCCTTTACGAAAACCATGTTGAGAAGGAGATAGTAAAGATGTAGCGTGATGATTTAGGTGGTCAGCAATAAGTTTTTCAAAAAGTTTAGGTATTGTGCTTAATTTTGCAATACCCCTATAATTGGTGATATCGGATTTAATGTCAGATTTAAATAATGGGATAATAAAAGAGTCTTTCCAATTTTTAGGAAAGTAACCATACTTAATTGATAGGTTAAACATCATTGTAATAGGAGCTGCTAGCTCCTCTGCGCATTTGATAAGGAGACAACTCGGTACCTTATCAGAAACCGTTGAAAAGTATTCAAGTTACAAACATCTTAGTATGTTCGAAAAATTTTTCATTTTTAATTTCTTAACTTCCATAGTTTTTTTGCAGTTATTACAGGCAAAGTCAGGTACCCATTTTTTATTTTGATTTCGAATCAGCAGCTTAAAATGCTTCATAAGCTTTACAAAGTCTTAAATTTATAGCTAAAGAAAATTTGTTGCTTCTTTTTTTAATGAATTCACCACAAATAAAACAAAATGAATCAACTTTACATTGTCTTGACGCCATTTTCAAAATCTGTAATGCACGAGAATCTTTGTCACCGCAATTATAGATTAGTGAACACACCTACTGTGCTCTATGCGAGAAAGATCCACTCTATACACTTTTTATGCTGATCGTAAAATATATTCAGAAAAAAAAACTTAAAACATTCTTAGCTTTGATTTTTAGGTATTTTTAACTCTAGCATCAGGATTGATGCATTAAAATAGGTACCCATGAAATTTTCTTAGATTTGTCGACCAGTGTTATTGATGCCAGCCGACTATAGAGCTAAGGCAATACTTGTAACGAATACCCTGAGTGGTTATTGTGTAGTTGTCGGGACTGAAGAGGTATGCATGCATTAATTGCACTTGACAGGACTAGCAGCCATACACAAGTAGTGCTGCTGATATAATTGAACAAAGATTCCCGTAGTATTTATACCAGTAACAGTACCCACAGCGTCTGTAGCTGTAAGCGACGCACATAGGGGTATTTGACCATTCCAGCCGGTCATTAGGCCAGCTCGGCAGACAACAAAACTCTGCATAGTATAGTAAATTCTCAAGGCTTTTGTTTGAAATTTGTCGTTTTGCGACACTGCTAAAGTCAGGAAAGTTGAGTAAAATGCATACGCTTTTACTGACTTTTTACGGTTTTGAGACGTTTACAATATATTTTTTTGTGTCTAAACGAATAAAGATTTTACATTGATTTTTTTTCTCCGTGAAAGTCTATATTAGCCGCTGCTTATATTAATTTCTAGAAAAATTATATTTAAAATTTTTAAGATAAGAAAATTTGTTCAAATTAAAAAAAATATTTTTTTTGTTAAATTTTTTGTAAAAAAATACCAAAAGGTTTTTAAAAGTGATTTCCATCGTGTTCGTAAAAATTTTATAATTCACTATAAAATGTGAAATCTCTACTTTTAGATTGGAAAAAACCTTGTGCATTTTTGCACATTTTTTTTATTTTTTACAAATTTCATTTTTTTTTCTATTTTTGATTATCTTGCATATGAGTAAGAAACCGTTTTGTCAGTCATAAAATGTTTTAGTTTTTAATAATTTTACGTATGTATATGTTTGTTATTAAAATTATTACACATATGTAACACTGTTGTTATCTGTGTGAAAAAAGAAATGAGGGAAACAGTTATTTTCGCACACCCCAACAGCGTTTTTTTAACTACCTGTGAAGCTGCGTTGTAAATGGCGTTATTTGATGGAGAAAAATAAATGTACCTGTTTTAATTGACTTTTTATTATTATTATTAAAAACAAAAACAAAAAAATATATAAAAAATAAACAAATCTGGCCTGCAAGTACTCATTGTGGTTATTGCACAAAATTATTTTCAGAAACCTTTTGAGGCTTCGACTCTGAAGAGGATTCAGATTAGGAAGAGGTCTTTGAAGAAACAGACGAAGAAGAACCATGGCACTAATCATCATCTTAGTGCAAAATAGAAGTTATCTGAAATAAACTAATTGTTATTATTTTAAATAAAATTTATTGTTACTTTTATAAATAAGTTATTATTATGAATAAAGTAATTCTTTTCAGATAAATAAAATACTATAAAGTAATAAATTACAAAAATGTATTTTTATTAATATTTTTGGGTGGTGGGGGATTGGTTAGGCATTGGAAAGACACCTTCCTTCGACATAAAAGCTTAAAAATGGATATTTTGTGGAAACTAGCAAAACAAGTTTTTTTGACTGGGACGTTTTTTTCTGCGGTTGGAGAGATACTTCCTGTAAAAGCTCAAAAATTTAAATATTTCATTCTTTTTAATATTTACAATATTTTTGCAAACAATATTTTATTACACTGCCTACAAAAGAGGCCAGGGAAAAAATGGCATTTTACGATCTCCTGGGTTCATGTTTAGGTTTTTGAACTTTTGGCGACATTACATTTTCTAAACAAAAGTACGGGAAAACTTAAAAAAAATTGATTTTTCAGAGGTAGGATTAGTTCTTTTAAGGGAAACTTTTTCCTTCTGGTCCGATTTTGCTTATTTTCAAGCTTAAATATTCTATGACCATAACAAATATTTGTGCAAGTTCCATCAATTTAGGGGCACCCAATAACTTTTGTGAAGCAATATAAACAAAAAAGAAAAGTAATGTCCGGCTAGATTGGTGTAGTGCCAATGGGTGTAACTAAACTTAGAATTGCAGGCACAAAGTATTAGTATGTGCTGCAGGTATGCCTACAACAACACCAATCATTTGTGTGGACGTAACATTAGAAAAGAGTAAATAAGTGGTTAGAGTTGCTAGGAGCTGCAAGTCAAAATCTGGAAGCTCGATTTTCACCGTAGACGTATGGTCTAGTGGACGTTTTTGCTCAGTACAATCCCAAGAATCAGAAACGCGAAGCGCCCATTAAGATGTTCAAATCGCCCCACCCTAATGTACATACATCTTGCTTGCAAGATAAACACAGACAACAAATTCTATTCAACTCTTGTCAACTTTTTGATAGTCCATGCAATCATATTATACTTTTCAATGCAATTAAGTTGTTCTGCTCAATATATAACATTATAGTATTTATTGTTTTCATTTTAATTGAATACATACTCGTATTGCATTTTAATCATTAATCCTTCTTTACTTTGAGTTTGTCATCAATGTTTAATGGCAGTTTTTGTTGCTAACAATCCTCCTGAATAATAGAATGATGTCGTTTTAATTAAATTATCACGTTATGCCATGAATGCTTGAGCTGCTGCTGTAGCTGTTATTGTTCCATGATGATTGTTCGCATTTGATTGGAATAATTGATAGTTAATTATGTTCAGAAAATATTTAATGAACTTTTTGTTTAGTATGCAGTTACTATGGATGACATCCTGCAAGATTCATAGTGAAATCAATCTGTGTAAAATATACATATTAACTAACCTTCTGCCTGATAAATTTTCAAATAATTCTCGCTTGCGGGAAAGCAATTAACCACCGCTCGGGCTTGAAAATTTACAAATATATAGCGGATTTTTACATTGATAAATCTTCTGGGTCAGATGGAAGTCTAGTAATTGAGGTAGTGCTCATCGACAATAGCTCCTTAATTATAAAACCTCTTTAGTACATTGAATCATGACGGTAAGTTCCCAATGTGCTGAAAGATTACTAATATAGCGTCAATTCGCAAAAGCCCGGATACTAACTGCCCTGATAATTAGCTTCCACTTCTAATCGTAATCTGTTCTGCGCTTACCAAAGTAATAGAAATAATGGTAAAATTCCATCTTGTGAGGTAAACGGGATTCCACAGTTTACTTAGTGACTGCCACAATCGTTTCCGTAGGGATCGCTCTCCGAAAGACTTGCTTGCATTTCTATTGGAAAGTTGATTACATTTCATTATCCATTTTGACAAAAGTTTGGTGGCGACTGTAGCCATTTGCCTGGCGTTTGATAAACTGTGGCATGGTTCACTTGTGCCACAAATTATTGTTCTTTGTATCGCTAATGATTACTCTCAATTTTGAATTTCATCAAACGAGTCCAGATTAATTCAAGGAGTATCGCAAGGCTGCGTTCTATCTCCTACACTATTTTTTATTTTTCTAAATTACCCACTATGTCAAACTTCCAATCCTGTATATTCTTTTGCAGAGATTTACACCATTTGTCATTCGTATTCACTCAGTAAAAGATCCAGCCAGTCGGAGATTGGGACAATGGAGTGAAATTTTAATGATTCTTTTAAATACGATCTTGTAGCAATCTCCGAATGAGGTCGTGCGATTAAGTTAAATTTTAATGCTTTTAAAAGGCAATGTTGCATACTTACGAGCAGATGTATGATCAAATATGTTGTTCCATTTTTAAATATTCGGGCTTATTCCCGATGGCGTTGTCGTTTCAACTGTCGTTTTTATATTGTTGTCGTTATTATTGTCGCTTCGTTCCTAAATTGGTATTCTATAAATATATTAAAACGATGACGAAAAGTTATCGAAAACACAAATAAATGTTGGTAGCACTGCAATATTTTACGTTGTTAATTTTTTTATTATTGAAAGTTTTGAATAGTTTTGTTATTTTAAACGAAAAGTCAAAGAATGTCGAGCATCGAATTTTATTTTTCAAGTTCAAGTGAATATGAAGAAATAATGAAGATAAATATACATTAGAAGATTTTACGACAGAACGTCAATATTTTTGCCGTACCAGATTCAATGTAAGAAACGTTATTTTTATAAAAATCATTTCTAAATACATTTATTTCTTAAGATTTGTGAACACATTCAGACTCAATTAAACTTTCTTTCAGTACGTCCTAGAACAAATCCGTCCAAAACTAAAATCCAACATGCGAAAGTCTGCAATTACGCCAACAATAAAACTGGCAACTGCTCTGCGATTTTTAGCGGAATGATTTTAATTTGTCCTTGGCTCAACCCACGGTTATTAAAATTTTATCCGAAGTTTTGGACGCGATGAATACCACAATTTGCAATAACTGGATTAAATTTGAGATGTCGGAAGATGAAATAATGGAGTGGAAAAGATTTTTTTATGAACGAACTGGTTTTTCTGGAGTCATAGGATGTGTGGACGGAACACATATTAAAATAATTGGTCCCTGCAAAAGCTCTCAACATTTGTATTACAATAGAAAAGGATTCTTCAGCATAAATGCAATGATTGTGAAATAATGGTGACAAAGGAACGTGTTTATAGAAGCCTCCTTCTGTTGATCTGGCTTCTGTTTTGTTCTTCACGAGTTTCTTTTTCACCTTGAACTTCAAGTACTTCCATACCTTAAATTGGTATTAAATATGGATATTTGTTATTAAAATATTAATTAATATTTGCTGCTAATTTAACTTTACTTTGTGCCAACCGTCACTGTCACGAACTGGAGGTCCAAACGGATTTATTTTATCTGCAATTTCTTTCAAAAAAACTTCGAAATTTAGTGATTTTATGCCCTTCCGAAAACCTTTGGCATATCCGGGATCTTTTTCCATTTCGGAAACTAAAATCTGAAATTGCCGTACTGTGGTTATTTTCATTTTTAACTTATTTTCTTATACTCGTTTCAGCTGCGATGCTAAGAATGGCGACGATAGAGAAAGAATGTTTCTTTGTCGTTACTATCTTCGTTTCAAAATGGAGAATACCGATATATTATCGATAAATGTTGATAACACCAACGGTGATGCCAAACTGTCGTTTTTATTACGTTTTCAAACGACAGCGCCAACGGGAATAGGCCCGATTGTTGTTCTGGACACGAAAATCTAATGTGATGTTGGATGGAGGAATCACACTTTTCAAGAGCTTCGTTCTTTGAGACGGCATAAGAGATACTTAACTCTATTGCCGACCGCTAAACTTAATACAACTCTCATGCATGACTGCCCGGTGCCAAAACCTGTATTGAAGTTACTCGACCGCGTAGAGGAGATGGTAAGTAAGTCCATCGACTTACTGGATCAACGACGCAAAGTGGGCTGCGTTTTATAGTTTTATGGTTACTATAGAGGAATCTCACAGTGTTTTGTGGAGAAAATTCGTTGTTTGGACAACAGTTTGTATGTGAAATAAACTACCTGCAGAGGTCTTTTCTGGCACTTTCAATGTGGAAAGGTTCAAATCGAATTTAAACAAACAATGCTCCCCCTTTTCGCCCTCTCATCAACAATTATTCTAGTGCCGGCGCAATGCATTCCATGAGTAAAGGTCATCCACTGGTCGCTTAACAAAAGATACACAGAAAGAAGAAACTTGTTAGAAACCAAACTTTTTTTTCTTAGTTTTTGTACGAGATGGCTCAAACAGGATTACTCTCTCATTGCTATTTCATCAATGGTATTGTGTGTGGCTGAGTTGATTAAGGCCTTGGTTCACAAATGTACCCTGAGCTTGGCAGCGCAGTAGATTCGATACCTGAAAAAGTAAACAAAAAAATAAAAATACATTTGTAGCATGAAACCAAAATTTTCCAGTATTGAAGAAATATAAATAAGTCATGTTCGTGCTTGATTTAAGTAAAAACAAAAAATGTCCAATATGACTTTGCACTGCAAGCATGATGGACGTAGACTGGATATGACTGATTTTGAAGACGACTAAAATCGTACTCCATCACGTACACAAACAACCACCTCCCCACACACCTTTCATGCATTTAATCCAAAGTTATCTGATTTAAGCCTTGAATCAAGGAAGACTCTTTTGAAGTAAGGTTTTTTGGCTTGGAATCAACCTAGTTCAGGCTTAATAATGGCTGAAATTTATAATTTCGCGCTTGATGAGTTCATACTTGAATAAAATGTTTCATACTTAGCTTAATAAAATCCGAAACCACTTTAGCACATGAAGGAATACATTTTTTTAGATCGATTTTGTTGTGTGATTTATTTTGTAACTAAACTAAAGATTAAACTTACGTTTAATCACAGCTCGAATCGTAACAACAGTGATCATATTGGCAATCGTAAAAAAGGAAATTACGTGACACGACAATCGAATGAACTGAATCGAAGGTGAAATTTTTTGTGCTGTAATTTTTGTGTGAAAGATTTCAAAGCATGCTGTAGGGTGTTTATTTTATGTGTTCGTTATTAGCAGTGTTGTCAGATTTACTTTTAGCCTCTCCGCCTAATGACTTGCCGAATATATATTTTTTTGTAGTTGCATTACAAATAATGTTAAATTTTAAATTCAGTAGGTACGAGGGCGGATTAATAAGTCCGTGTGAAACTGTGTAAAACACGGATATTTTTCGCCAAACAAAAATTTATTTCTCAACATACTCTCCTTTCAGTTCAATACACTTAGTCCAACGTTTCTCCAGTTTTTGTATCCCTTCCAAAAAATAGGAGTTTTCGAGGTCCTTAAAATAGGCATTTGTTTGGTCAATAATTTCATCGTTTGAGAGATCTTACCACCGAGCCATTTCTTTGGGTTTGGAAAAAGGAAGTAAACACTAGGGGCTAAATCCGGAGAATATGGCGGATGAGGTACCAACTCCGATTGCGGTTAAACAACTCCAAACAATCGTTTGAAGTTGTGACACGTTTACGTGTATGGTCAATTGATAGCAAACGCAGCACCCATCTTGCAGACTACTTTCTCAAACCCAGTCGAAACTACACTGCCATATGAAATGCCTATGGCATTAACAATCTCACGCACTTTTAATCATCGATCGGCCAACACCATATCGTAGATTTTTTTCTACATTTTCGACCTCAATTGGCCGTCCAGAACGTTCAGCGTCATTTACATTTGTGCGACCACAATGAAAGTCAGGAAACCACTTTTTTACCATTGAAATCGATGGTGCAGAGTCCCCATTGTATTTATCGAGCTTTTCCTTGTTTTGATTGACGGGTTTTTGTCGCAAGAAAATAATGTTTATTCATCACTCGAAATTCACTTTTTTCCATTTTTAGAAAAATACACGAAGTTGTATGTTTTGAACAGCTGTTAAACGCAAAGTAAATGACGACACTCGCTCAAAATTTGACAGTAGTCTATTAATAGGTGGTACTTGATGGGAACATTGTTGCATTTCATATAACTACGAAAAGTCACGGACTTATTGATCCGCCCTCGGGCCAGGGCAGTTTAAATATGCACAAAAATTATTAAAATATGCATGCAAATATTCCTAAAAAACTTGAAATATGCACCAAAATATGTATCAGAAAAAAACACAGACTAATAATTTTAAATCAGTTTTATTAAAACAAAATGTCTATTACAAATTATAATCATATGTTTTGTCAAATTTTCAAATTGAAAAGATCTTCGATTTTCGCACAAAACGATCGAATAAATTGAAAATATAGGTTCAACATCAGTCGATGTTACTGTATATGTTGTTTTTAATCTTGGTGAACGTTTGAAGGCCAACATTTCGATTAAAAACTTTGTTAAATTTTTCAATAAATATTTTAATCTTAATATTTTTTTTAAGACTTCTATGACGGATAAACTTTAATGCAAATGAAGTCCTTTGGTTTTAAATTTGATTTTACTGTGAAAAATACATTCAAAATAATCTTTAATGTATGCCTAATCTGTTTTTACCGATGAATTCTTAAATAAATCCTTTGATATAAGTTTTACCTTGTCATTAGTCTGTAAGGATTATATCCATTGATTAATTTTTAAATAAATAAAAATAAAAAAATTACATATTAACTCAGCCTCACCATCAGAAAGCTCATTTAAAATGCTGCTTATTTCTTTAAACTTGTCGCAATAATATATAGCAGCCTTCAACCAAGATTCCCATCTAGGCGAATAGGGCTTTGGCGGATTGATCATACTTGGGTACAGAGAATGCATATAATTGATACGAGAGGGTACCTGGAAATTTCTTAAGAAAGTAAGTTTATTGGGAAAAATACTACATACTACTCGCATTTATGTTTGTAGTCCTACCTTCAGAAAAACATCTTTGCAATTTGCAACAAAAGAGTTATTAACATTGAAAAATGTAAGCGAACTTTTTCATGCAAAAAGCATGAAAAACTTGCCTTGCTAATGACTTTTTTTTTTTTTTTTTTTTTTTAAAGAGAAGTAACACTCAGGCAATTAGTATGCCTACCAACCCGTAGGTGTGTTACCTTCTTTGGGAAAGGGATAGTGAGAGAGGACAGATGGTGAAAGAGAGAAAGCTTAATTTTTACAACTCTGATATTGCGCGTTGTGTTAGTTTTTAGATCAGTGTTGCAGCGCCTCTGATGTCAAGTAGGCGCATTAAATGTGTTTTAAGCTGTTGTAGCCATTTTATTAATTATTTTACTTCGCCGGCGATTTTGCTACAATACCGACGAAGGAGGGCGCTGTGATGTCCGCTAGCATACACCAGTATCAATTGCTGCCAGAACTGTTCAGTGACCAGTGTGCTATGCCTTCATCACTTAAACAGTCTGACAACAACAAATACAATCGCATACTAATGCACATCTGAAAAATGCTGGATGTTATGACTTGTCTGAAGCTGGGCTCGAACCCACGTTCTTAGACATTATTTGCTTTGCAGTCAACGCGCTAACTACTTCAGCCAACAGCAACTATAGTAAAACATAAAAATTATATTGTTTAAGAATAATTTAAAAAAAGTGTTTACATTAACAATTTATTTATAAAACGTATATTGGTTTACTATAAGATATAAATACTGGCGTATAAAAAATATTAAAAACTATTATTCCAAAAAATATTATTCCAAAAGGTCAATCAAAACAGGATAAATTAAACTTGAACATGGCGATCGAATTTGAAATTTTGATCTTGTAATAAAATATAATTAACGTTTATTTAAACGTGTATTTAACTACACATATCAATTATTGAATCTAAACATTGGTACTCATTATTTTCAGTATCATTAATATTGTTTGTTTGCTTGCTGGGATACATTTGTTTCGAATTAAATCTGACTAACATATCTTCAGTTGGAGCGAATGTGTTGCAACATACATATATTATCTACATTCATACATGACACTATTGTAAGTAAAGAATTGAGAAATAGACTTGGGTCCAATTCGTTCAGTCGCTCGTTTTAGACAAAAACCTTTGATCAAACCCATGTAATATAAATATTTTATCAAAGGTTTTTGTTTGCCGTTGGCTGAAGTAGTTAGCGCGTTGACTGCAAAGCAAATAATGTCTAAGAACGTGGGTTCGAGCCCAGCTTCAGACAAGTCATAACATCCAGCATTTTTCAGATGTCCATTAGAGTATGCCATTGTATTTGTTGTTGTCGGAGTGTTTAAGTGATGAAGGCATAGCACACTGGTCACTGAACATTTCTGGCAGCAATTGATACTGGTGTATGCTAGCTGACATCACAGTGCCCTCCTTCGTCGGTATTGTAGCAAAATCGCCGGCGAAGTAAAATAATGAATAAAATGGCTACAACAGCTTAAAAACACATTTAATGCGCCTACTTGACATCAAAGGCGCTGCAACACTGATCTAAAAACTAACACAGCGCGCAATATCAGAGTTGCAAAAATTAAGCTTTCTCTCTTTCACCATCTGTCTTCTCTCACTATCCCTTTCCCAAAGAAGGTAACACACCTACGGGTTAGTAGGCATACTAATTGCCTGAGTGTTACTTCTCTTTAAAAAAAAAAAAAAAAAAAAAAAAAAAATATTGTAATACCAGACTTAGCACCATTTGCACGAACTACTTTATGTTGAAGACAAATTTTCTTACATAATATATTTTTAACTTTATTCTATATTATTGAAATCATAAAGATATAATCAAGAATATCACCAAGGAGTTCAAATATAGCTAAGTAAATCGCTATATCTGACAACACTGTTTGTCAGTGTTCTACAGGAGAAAAGCCAATTGGAAAATTATATTGCATTCTAATTTCGTACATACAATATTCATGTGTAAGTTCAGGAAGTCCTTACCGGATGTCTTACAGACAATACTCATTTGTTCAACTTCAAGTGATAGCGAGGAAGATTTGCTAACCAATATTATTTACAGATTTATAAAAACGATTACATTTGACCAAATACTCTCAAATGCAATAACAGTTTCACTAGTGCTGAGTACACTTTGTAAAATGTAATGAGAGGCAAATGAGTCGTATGAGTGGAAGTAATTTCATAATATTTTAAATAAATAACGAGTCCTTGACAAGCCATCTGTTTTATATTTTATTATTTTACAAATAATATTGGTAGACTAAGGGCGTTTTCTTTTTTAAAAAAAGTGCAACATTGTTTGCCCTTTTTATTGAAAATTTGCAATATAATGATTTCCTGAAATATTAGAAATTATTGTATCATCACTTGCGAGGAAAAATTTTTGTCTTAAGAAAACTTTGAATAGCAAGTTTTTTGATAAAAAGTTAAAGAAATGTTACATTTCTTTTAGGAAAGAAAACGCCATAAATTAAAAAACCTACAAATAAATTTTCATTCGGCCACGTTTTGTATTCCACAGTATTCTGTGTTTCACATCTTTTCGAGTGATGACTTGTGATGGTTTGTGAAATTTTTCTACAAATTTTTCTTTTATTTCTTTATTAAGGTTCAAATTATATTCCTACACTCGTTGTAATGACACAGGCAAGAGTCTTGAGAGGGATTCGAATCCAAAAGCCCCAGACTGATGGAGTTGCACACTATTCACTAGCCCACCCCAGCAACCCTTTTTACAATAAAAAAAATTAAATTAAAAAAATTATTTTATTCATTAAATATGTAATACAATAAATTGAAAAGATACATACCAGAGAACGACAAACGATAGAATAATAAATAAATTACTCTAGCATACATTGAATATTTTCAATACAAAATATTTTTCGTATCTGTTCAATTTCATAATTGTATGTATCGGTGCGCATTTTGTTTTATACCTGTATGTATTCATGCTCATATTTGTTTATATCCATGCGCAGCTATATGTATCGATAGGCACCCCAATGACTATGATCTCATTTATTTTCCAATTTTTGTTTGATAAGTATTGCCAGAAATGTTTCTGTAGTTGCATTATGGATATCGTTTCATAATTATTGTGAACCATTTTTAAGCAAAATGAGATAAAGGTGTATTAAAAAATTCGGGTTAACTTGGAAAGTATACAATTTTACTTTGAAGCAAATTTTTGCAAACATTTTTGAAAAAAGGAAAAGCTTAAAAATGGAAGGAAACGGAAAAAGGTAAGATGCTTGCGAAAATATCGAAAATCCGCAAAAAATTGCATATTTTGCAAATTTTTCACATTCCTTACATTTTTAAGTCTTTTTAGAAGATTTTACTTTACGGCTTTTTCAAAACTTTGCAACGTTTTGCGAAATTTTTCTATTTTTTTGCAATGTGGATGACTTTTTCTATTTTTTGTTGTTTCATCGACTTTTAAATGATATTCAACATTTTAATTTTTCCAGTGATTGGAAGTTATTGCGAATTTTCGTAATTTGTGCAGTTTTTTGCGAGTTTTTCACATTCCTTGCATTTGTAGCCCGTTTGAGAAGATTTTACGGCTTTTAAATATTTTGAAAAATTTTGCAAACTTTCGCGATTATCGCTATATGATTTATTTCTTCATTGAATTTTTAAGATTTTAAATATGAACACAGAATATTGATCCAATATGCAGGAATTTCATTGACCTTATTTTTATGCAAAAATAAAGAAGTGCAATTTTAGCCTAAAACAAATATAACATGAAAATAAATTGTTTCTTTTTGTTATAGATCTGCAAACAATTTTTTTTCAAACGCTACCAACATTGTCTCTTATAGTCATATTTATGGATACCCATCGATACGTATCTATAGTTGTATGTATTCCTAGCAATACAAAAAGCATTTTCTATTTATTTATGCTACACCTATCGATATGCGCACTTATTTATATTGGAACCCGTTTGTAGTCATTGCTTTCTGTGAACGTATTTGTTTGTACCCCTACATTTTAATTATCGTATACTTTTGAATATCGATATGTGCTATTTATTGAAAATTGTATACCTTTTTTGTTCACTGATACATACATATATTCTAAAATATTTATGTGAAAACAATATTAAATGAGGATGTATTAGGTGGAAAGGAAAACTTGATGAAACCGGCCCAATTGGGTAAAAGATATTATGATCATTTTATGCCATCATCGGAAAGAAAGGGAGTGAAGAGAGATAAGTTTGAAAAAAAGGATAAGAAGAAGGAATCCGCTTCCAGTGAAGGAAGTTATATTTTAGAGTTCCATGTATGACAACTCAGAAAGGCTACTGAAACATCTTTTGCTCAGAAAATGATATTCCAATGCGAGGCAGAGGCAAAGAAGATGAGTGCAATTTTTTCTCCCTCTTCGGCTTGACAGCACTAGTCTCTGTAAGAAAGGCCCATTCGTTTAGCATGTTTAGCCATGGAGTTTTACATTTGTTTTCTTGAAAACTTTATAAGTTGCTCTATTCTGGTAATACTAATGTGATGCCAGGGTGCTCGCTATCAGGCGAACCGCAGAAGGGGAGCATCGATTCTCAATATCAACAGCTGGAAGCATCGGCCCTTTCTTTGCCAGATCCTTTGCGATAATGTTGTCCAGAATGGTACCGATTCCATCGTTCTTGTATCACTTATAGTACAGTCAATTTTCTTTTCTTTGAAGTCAAATATTTCTTCCTACAGGATGCTACATTTGTTCTAGATTCTGAGGGATAATAAAATGCAGACTTCTCTACTGTATGCACATCTCTATCTCCTTTCGGAAACAATCGGGCAAACAAGCAGATCACGGATCGCGGGGAATGTGAATGAAATTCTCTTTGTTATTGCTGCTGGTAGAACTAACTTTCATTTTTCTTCAAATAATTTTCGTATATATTTTCACAGCGAAGCAAGGAATGAAAAGAAAAATCATATAATAACATGCATCTGACTTCGTGTTTATAATTACGAATTGGACAGCAAAGCGAGCTTTACGTGTGCAAGCAGCTCCGTACCAAACACCATTCTTCTTTACCATTTCTTCTACAAACTCAAAAGTTGACCAGCAAAAGTTGAAGTGTGTGAACCGGTACTTAGAAATAATTTATTTTTCATTCATTGACCAGACAGAAAATTGGGCTTGAAACGACTGAGTCTCGCGGTAAAAGTTGCGGACAGAAAGATTTTGCCTTGAATATGTTAAAATGATTTATAAAGAAGGCTCAAATTTACTTGGTGGTGAACATGAACGGGTATGAAGGATTTGGACCCTCCT
Source organism: Gymnocheta viridis (assembly GCA_956483585.1). Classification (NCBI taxonomy): domain Eukaryota; kingdom Metazoa; phylum Arthropoda; class Insecta; order Diptera; family Tachinidae; genus Gymnocheta; species Gymnocheta viridis. The sequence continues at coordinate 61,803,891 of OY101443.1, read as the reverse complement.
CGTTTCATGAAATCTTTAGTCATATTTTGGAAAAGCTTAGAAAAGAATTCCTTCCTGCAAAGGTCTGACTGACTTTATAACGTATTTTATTATTTTTGTGTTTTAGATATTTTGTTATAATTTAACTTCGAATACACAAAATCGTTTTTACAACACACTGTGGGGTGGGGTGGTACTTATTTGATTTGTCTAAAAGTTAAAAATATAAGTCAAATAAAATAAAGATAAGTAAATAAAGATAAGTTTTTAAATAACAAGATCTGTTTTACAATCGTAATTACTGTTGTTCATAATATTTATCTATCGTTTACTATTGACATGAAATACCAAAAAATTCCACAAATGATTTTCAATCAACTACGTTCTTGTTTTTATTTTCAGGTATTTATTTGTTTTAGTATTTTTTACTTTTGGGACAAATCAAATTAGTCCCATACCACAGGGTGATGTAAAATCGATTTTCAGTATTCGAAGTCAAGCAGTCGCTTATGAATGGCAACAGAAATTCAGTTGGGTTGCTAGTTGTTGAAAACGATATTACTAATGGCAACTGGCAATTTAAGTTGTCTATTTCGAGTGCTGTTTATTGTTTTTCTGGCCATCACGGATTTTTAGTTACCTACTGGCGATGCACCTGAAGTTTGGTTGCTATCTACAATCGACCCTGTGACGACACTTCCTAGGCTGGGGTATAACTCATCATGGTCTAGGGTTCGCCAACAAAAATTTATTTGATGTTGGGATCGTGAGAGAAAGAAAACGCTTTATCACATGCAATTCAAATATTTATTATGGTTTAACTACAATAAAAATACAAGTACAATTCTTGGAGGCTTATATTTAATTCTAAACGAACAGCTTGTTAAAAGCGTGGTGGCAGCGCTGCTGAAGTAGATCGGACGTAGAGCTCCCTCGTATCTACAACCAGCGCGAGACACGTATAGTGAGAACAGGAGAAACCAATGACTGTTGTTAGACCGAAATCTAGTTCGGCCACACAAGAGTCTGCACTGGTAGTGATACTTAAGCCTGTTAATGATTTACTTTAAAGGCAAGACAATGTTAGAGGATGTAGAGCACTCGCCCAACTTTATGTTCCTACCTCGTCGATAGCCGCACATAGACTCCTCTTCCTTACATACTGAAAATCTGCTACAATTATTAGTTGCGATAAAAAGGTAACTTCTAAATTTTGGTTGTATTTTAGCGTAAACTTATTTTTGCTAATACTCGTATTCACAACTTGATAACGACTCCGTCAAAATATGTTCATTTTTAAATGTTAATAAAAAATAAAATATAGTTTCATATTGTAGGCTATAATTACTAACTATAATCAAACTATAATTTGAATCGTATGATTTTAAATCATTCATTGTACGAAAATCAATATTAAAGAATACTACCAAGGGTATAAATGAAAAAGTATTAGAGATACATATACTGTACGGCTAAAACAAGGTCTACCCTAACTTTCGTCGTTACAACCTATAAATTATTACGAAATATCGTAAATAGCAAAAATTTAAAGCAACAATAAGTCAGCTCGTTGGTGGCATTCAAAATGAATCGATCAATGAAAATGAATGAATCAAAATGAAAATACGGCAAATCATTTCTTCAAATTCGTAATAAGCACCGATACCGATTAAATTGAATACCGTCATATCTCGGTATAAAACATCGTAAATCAAATCGGCTATAAATATAAAAATTAAAAATATATTTTTTTATCATAGATTTATTTATGTCGCATTCAATTCAAAAAAAGATTGAAAAAAATGAAATGAGTTTAATTTTCTTTATCTTTAATGACAGCCAATAACATTCATAAGACAAACTTATACCACATTTTTTTAACGGGATCAAAATTGAAATAAAATATATTATCTTACATTGAATCAAACATTTTTGTAAACTTTGAAAACAAACATGAATAAAAATAACTTTTGAACGTCCTTCTTTTGGTTACTTTGCTTTTGTAACAAAAAGCAATACTTTTAATGTAAAATACGAACACTTTGTTTTTTATGGAAACTGCTGAACCCCCCCCCCCCCCCCCAAAAAAAAGATAACCAGCTGGCCACGTCTTTAAGACCTCCTCAATGACAAATGTATGACAATGTCGATTTCTCGATGAGGGACAGCCGGAACAAACCGTCAACGAAATTTTCGAGCAAATGTCACATAAATCGTGCACGACTACAATCGAGACAATGCCGCTCGCTTTGCTTGTCGTCATCGGCTGCATTAAAGATATTAGGTGTGTTCGAGTACTTTTGCAATAAAATGCAGTAAATGAGTAATTACTGAGTAAACTGAAAAATTTACTCTCAAAAAAAGCTGTTGCCCAAAAAAGTACTCGAACTGAAAAATTGCAAAAATTAGTAAGATTTCGCAAACAGCTACTTGGAAATCAATGTAGCGCTGAAATATATATACACTTTGGACTACTCAACTCTTTTTCTTGTTGGTACTCGATGCAATATTTATTATAACACGAACATTTTAAGAAAATATAAACAAATTATTTTCTATAATCGTTTCCATATGTTTATTTTCATTTTATTTGATTTTCCTAATTTGTCTCTGATTAATTTTATTCAAAAGTATGTGATTATTTGTTTTTGCTATTGACTACCTTAATACCAAGTGCAGTACTAAGTAACCATATACTTAGCATTTTCACAGCTGCAACGAAATAACAAAATAACAACGAAAATGGCTGTAAATAGTTTTTACAACATTTATTTCGTTTTAAAAAGCATATACATCATGTTTAACGAATGAATAGTTTAAAAATAATTGTTTGCTTATTATTTTATATTAGTTTATTTCAGGCTTTCCTTTTTTTAAAGTAATTTTTACACAAATTGTATACATTTTGTTTTCTTACCTTTGTTTGTTTACCTTTGAATCATATGTTTTTTTGGTTTTACTAAATTTTACTACAAGAAATTTCTGCAGTAAAACATTGTAAATTCTCAGCCAAGAACTGTCACTTTACGCTCTCAATTTGTGTTCTCATTTACTGTAACTTGAGTAAACGAACGCAATTTCGTAAAATGCAGTAAAATTCAGTAAAAATGTGTAAAAACTTTTGGGTACTCGAACACACTTAATGTCATTTTTAGAGGAAGGATTTGTTAAACTCAAAATTTTTAGTTAAAAATTTTTTGAAGGAACCTGGACCGTCCAATTTATTTAATGTGTATGAAGGTACGGTCACATTGGAGAAATATTTCATTCATATATATTTGATGTTTAACCAAAATATTTTTAACTCAGTACACAATTTGTTTTCTGTTTTTCCACTCGCTTGCTTTGGCAGATATATCATCAAACTATCAGACTATCATCAAACCTATGTATTTATCATTTTATTATTAATTATATAAAAAAAATAATAATTAAGAATACAAACCTGTATAATTTTTTATCCTCACTTGCTTAATTTGTTTTACGCTCTTGATAACATTTTGTATATCTTTGTGGCACAAAATATATCCAGCCATGATTCCATTTTAGTTTACGCGAGTCAACTATAAGGCAGACACAACAAAATTTGAGCAAGAGCTCACAAAAGAAAGCAAAAGCTTGTTTTAATGCATACGAAAATGAGCACAAGCTCATCTATGTAACTTAGTTCAAACTGAGCAAGGCGTGATCAAACGTGAGCAGTGAGTAAAAGCAAATACATCAAATTTTATTATGCATACGACAAGTACCTTTTACTCAAAAAATCGAGTCCGGGCTCAAACTCACATTTTATGCATGATACGCATTAACTCATCACTTTCGTTAAACCAGGCATAAGAAAACATTTTTTCCCTGTGGTCACACTCAGATTAACTTTTTCCGATACAAAACATTTGATCAAATATTTGACAAGACATTCGACAAGGAAGAACAAGCACTATGTAAATTCTCTCACATTTCTCTCAAATTTATACTCTTTGGATATGACAAAACAAAAAAATATTTCAAAAAGTTTTATTATTTATACCACCGCACAGTGGGTCCAATTAGAAAAAATTAATTAATCTTGATTCATGTAATCGTGAATAAAAGCAAAGTCAAGTTTTTGAAATTAGAGTAAAAAATGGCTAAATGTTGACAAAAATAGAACCTGATTGTTAGACGTTTTTTTCAAAATTTTTTCAAAACCAAAATTTTTCTTTTACATTATTTCAAAAAATTAGACATAAAAAAAGACAGCGGTAGACATTTTAAGTCGATTAATGCTACGAACACAACCGAGACGAACGACGAATTTCGCCCAACACGACGAAATCGTCGGTGAAATTTCGCTGTTTAAATTCGTCGTATGAACCACAATAACGACGAAAACAGCTCTTATAATTAATAAAGTTGTTTACTGTTTGTACCAGTGATAGGAAAGTTTGTACGATTGGTCTATTTGACATAAAAAAGTACCGTAGTACTCCCCTATCGCATTTGATACTCTCACACATACTTATATTAAAATATGGAATTTGAAGAATGCTGGTAGGTTTTATTTTAATGTTAGAAGACTGTTTGACAATCCATCTAAAAATATATGTACATATATATTTTTGGGTCGAGTAAACAACATTAGAGATGAATGGACAAAAAAATTTTCATGTTTAATAAAGCATGGAAAATTAAAAGCATGCAGTTTGTGTAATATTCGTATTGTGGGCGCACAGGCACATTCAAAATCGACACGATTCTAAGGCCAATCGCAAGAAAAAAATTACTCGTAGCGTTGCAGACTACACCAACAATTCAAAACTCATGTATAAATTACTATTATTTTTTTATAAAAAAAGTACGAAAATATTTGTTTGTTCATATTTACTAATGAATTTTATACATAATAAAAAACAATTTTTATTAATAAAGTTTAAATAAAAAAATAATAATAATAATTTTTGGTACACTTTGAGATAAAATAGTACTCTCACCAAATTGGAAATTTTATTCCCATCACTGGTTTGTGCCGGATAGTGTGACCATATCAAAAAATAATACTTAGACAATTTAACATTGGTAAAAAAACAACTAAAACCAATTGTTGTAGTTATTTATTTTGTATATTTATTGCAAACGCTACAAAATAAATATAAAACCATTATTAGAGTAATAAGAAACTTTATTTATCAAAACACTTGAAAACTATAAACGAAAATGGTCACATGGTAATGATTTGTTCGTTGTTCGCCGCGGCGTATGAAATATAAATAAATCTATTGAAAAGTTCGCCGTGTATGACGAATTTCGTCATCGCCATGATTGTGTGTATTTTCTAAAGCATGCACGCTATATCCAGTATTGGACGAGTATTGAGAATTTTTTAACGAAATTTTAAGTTATTCGCTTAAGAAAAAATAACGCCCATCGAGTTTTTAATTTTTTTATAATTTATATTAGATATATTTAATACAATTAATCTGGCTTTTAATTGTTACCCGCCCGCTCAAAAATGTGGCCAGGAGAGCAGGTTTACTAAAAATAATCAAAATTGTACTAACTTTCGATTTTTAATCTTTATTTCTTTATAATTTATTGAAAAACATAGTAATCCTTTTATGTTTAAATAATTTCAACGATGTATTAAATGGAAATTGAACAATAAAAATAGTATTCTTAATGTGATTATGGCGGAAATAAATATGACGTTATTCTATTTACAGTTCATTGATTTTGTTTTAAAACACTGCTGTTTCATACTGTTTGTTCTTACAAAAACTTTACATACACCAGCTAACAATTATTTGACAAAAATGAGGAAATTATTTCGCTCACTTTGTTCACATTCGAGACATTTTGCTTTGAAAGCAAATAATTTTGTTTGTAAAAATCAGCTATTTTTCTGTTTGCCCCTTAAAAATATTTTATGATCACACTATAGCAAAGAAATATTTCTCGTTTTTCGTCAAATGTTTCCCCAATGTGACCGTTCCTTAAGTCAATCCACTTACCACCTCAGCTACAGGACCCACCTGAAATAACAAAAATGATTCATTGTCCCTTATCTTCTCGTGCACAAAGTTTGATGTAAGACAAAACGTTGGTCATTGTCGATAAGGTTGTCCTGAGTAAAGTTTAATTATAGACAAAACGTAGGACACCGCTGCTTAGGTTGTTGTGAACGACGCAATATGCTTCGGCCCATGGATAAAAATCCCAAAAAATATTGTCTCCAATTGTGATTAAATATAGATTTTTTGAAGGATAATAAAATATCATAAATAAATGTTAGCAAAAATATTTTTTCTGATTGCTTTTGTAACCACGAGAAGTCGCTAAACGCCGAGAATTTTATGCAAAAAAGGACTTAACAGAAAAATGGGTTTTATGTGCTTCACGAAAATAATTTTCAAAAATACATTTTTTTGAAAGCAAATTTTTTTTCTGAAAATCCAAAAATTACTTGTGTTTGATGGAGTATAAAAAAATTACATAAAATTTATTTTTCTTTTTTTTTGTTAGTTTATACTCTTATCTAAAAGCGTATTTAATAATTAGTACCTAATTCGTCCTTCAAATCTTCGATTAGAAAACCTAACGATGTATTCTTGTAAAATTATTACAACAGGCTGATAGTGAAGACAACAAATTGTTTTTATTTTTTATTTATATAAATTTCTCTTTACAGAATTTTAAAGAATATCATCAAACATTTTATAAGATACGAATACTATGCCAATACGAACAGCCGATATAAAAAATATCAACTTGTTAGTGACCATTGCACAGTGGTATAGAATAAATATATTTTGGAAATTCAATATCTGCCTGTTTTTAAAAAGAAGGATAATTTGCAAATCAGAGGAAAATTTAAGCTGGATCTTTGAGCAGAAATGTTCCGAAAATATCGGAAGAGGCGCTATGGTAATTACTCGGCTAGACAAATAATAAGTTACGTTGAATGGTATTCTTTGGATCCAGTTCAAATCTGACTAACAAGTTATTTTTTTTCAGAAATTTTTCGATAATTTGAAACTGTTTATAACAGTTATTCATTAGAATAACAGAACGAAACAGTACTGGTAAAGTCAGATTTATATTTGACCCAAACAATACCATTCAACTTATACGTAAAAAAGTTCAACTGATTACGCATAAATATTATTTACAAATAATAACACTGTACAACAGCCAATCTGGGGGGTGAGAAATTCAAAGTGAGGGTGATGGTACTAGGTCAGTATAGTAAAACCCTCAAAGGGTTTGGCGTTCGTATGTGTCAGTTTTTTTTATGACCTTTTAATTTTTTTCCTTATCTTGATGTTTTTTCGCTTAGTTGTAACATTTTGGAAAAAACGTAGTTTAACATAACTCCAGAACCACTTGTCCGATTTTGATGAAACAAATTTAGAAAAATTAAGAATTACAATTTCTCTAATCTGTTTCTATACCGTTTTCCTATATGTGCAACACTTTCGAAGTTAAAAATGAATGTATGAAGGGAAAAAAGTATTTTTTGCCTAAAAATTTAAATATTTTTTTCTTAAAATTCATAAAAAATCCAAAATGGAAAAAAGTGCCAAAACTTTGCGCACTTATAAGCCTGTAATTTTGTTGATAATCATCTGATTTTCAATTTCTTACTAGATTTGGAAAGAAGAAACTGAGATCTTTCGAATGACATATAATTTATTAAGAAAATTTGAGAAATTTTTGTGTTATTGTCGAGCAAACACAAATTTTGTAGATTTTTCAAAAATTTTTCAACTTTGGTGACGTTTTTATACATTATTTTATTAAGAAACTATAATACTATTGAATTTATTCAAAAAGTACGTTTATTTACGATTACAACGCATATTTGGGTTTAAAAATAGATAAGTTATTGACTGAGTTATTTAACTTTCATGAAAATAAACTTTTAAACATTTTATACAAATTTTATTAATCCATTAACACAGTGTGACAAAAAAAACCTGGGATGTGATATTATTTTTCTAGAGGAGGTTGACATAATGAGTACTTTGTTGACGGTCATTAAATCAGCTTCATTTGATTAAAGCACACAAAAGATAACAAAACTGGTTGGCACTGTCAGAACAAATGAAGCTTTTAAAAATATCAACGATCATATAAAACTGAATACGTACAAGGCGCATGGCAGTTTGAAATCATGTACCACAATTGACATTTAGTCACCTTTTTGATCTGCTTCGTATACCCTCGTACACACTAGGGGCCTTTTTTCGGTGGCGATGTTATACCACTAACAGCTGTGTGAACTGTCACAGTTGTATTGCCTGTCAATGCTAGTACCAAACTTGACACAAAGCGGCGTCGCTCTCAGACTTCCGTTACATTCGAATTATATTTAATTTTAAGCAAACTGAATATACTAAATAAATTCATATAATAAATAAAATAATTCAAGAACAATTTTAAATACTGTGAGGTAAAAACGACCTGGGACTTGTACTTCCTAACAACCCTATTAGATTTACTTTTCTTTTTGCATATAAAAATGGAATGTTGCTGGCAACATGTTCGGTAGTGTGAACGCAAATGAAAAAATAAAAAAAAATGCGAGATGTTTTTCTGAATCTCAATTGTAAAGCTTTTTTTGTAAAAGTTTTCTTGTTTTAATACTGCTGTGTTACTAATATTTTAAGTGTGTCCACTATTCGCACAGTGGGCTGCTAGCGATGCTTTTTTGTTCTGTTATGCCTTTACACACATACATATGTTTTATTACAAGTTCATACTAAGCCCACCTCCGTTTGCAAGGTATTTGGTTATTATATCGAGTATATCTGAGTAGTTAATTTTTTTTTTAGAAAACCCAGGAACGAGAGTCCTTGATTAAAAATTTTTTTTATAATAGTTTTCTAATCTTTATGATATTTTCTTTATGGTGTAGTATGTCACTGATCTGCAAAACTCTTTTCGCAAAGTTCTGTGCTGCGTAAAATAATGTGGCTCTACAATTTAAAGCATTAATTTTGGGAAAAAGTGCGAATAAAAATTTAAAATACTAAAATTTTAGCAAATCCCGTAAAAAGCACCAATAGCAGCTATACCCCTCAATAATCAATTTCAATTTGTTTTTAACAAAATTATTAATGTTTTACTAAATATGTAAAATATTAATTTTGAGAAAAAGTGCGAATAAAAATTTAAAATACTAAAGTTTTAGCAATTCGCGTAAAAAGCACGAATTATTAATTTTCCATTACGAACAGTTCTTTTAGTTTTGAACAATTTATTTTTGCACAAAGAAATTATAAGAGCAATACGACAGACTTTGGATTTCTGGAATTGTGGGAAAGGCGTAGTGGTTCAGCCTTTTTTGTTTTGTTTTTATATTCTTGCTGTTTTATAAGGTTTTTCTATAACAGATGCGTTCGAGTACTTTTGCAGTACAATGTAGTAAACTGAAAAATTTACTCTCAAAAAGAGCTCTCGATTTATGTCCTAAATTACTGTACTTTGGTTAAACGAACGCAATTTAGTAAAATGCAGTAAAGCTCAGTAAAAATGTTTAAAAACTTTTAGGTACTCGAACGCACTTCTTGAAATGGTGATAACGATATAATACCGGTATTTATGGAAACCGTATTTGTATACCGGTATTTTGCAACCAAAATGAAATACGGTATTGATATTCATAACGGTATTCAATTGAATCGGTATCGGTGCTTATTACGGATTTGAAGAAATAATTTGCCGTATTTTAGAAAAGTCTGTGATTCAAATCGATTCATTTTGAATTCCATCTTTAATTTTTGTACTATTTAAGATATTTCGTTATAATTTTTTATAGGTCGCATTTTCTGTTCTATATAGAATTTTGTTTCTTTTTTTTGCATTTGAAACAGTTGTTAAAGTTTGCTTAAATTCCGTTAACGCCTTTACACTACCTGTATTATTCTACTATGTCAGGAAATAAAAACAAGAACGTAGTTGATTGAAAATCATTTGTGGAATTTTTTGGTATTTCATGTCAATAGTAAACGATAGATAAATATTATGAACAACAGTAATTATGATTGTAAAACAGATGTCTGGTGAAGGCATTTGTTATTTAAAAACTTATCTTTATTTACTGGCATTTTATGTTACTTATATTTTTAACTTTTAGACAAATCAAGTAAGTCCCACCCCACCCCACACTGTTACGAGTTACGAGTAAATTATAACAAAATATCTAAAACGCAAAAAGAATAAAATACGTCATTAAGTCAGTCAGCCCTTTGCTGGAATTCTTTTCTAAACTTTTCAAAAATATGACTAAAGAGATCTTGAAACGAGGATGGTCCAACTCCTTCATACCCGTTCATGTTCACCTCCAATTAAATTTGAGCCTTCTGTATTAATCATTTCAATATATTCAAGTTCTTTAATGAATCGAAAAGCTTTTAAGTTTACAAGAAAGAAAAAAGGCGCTTTAGATCCAATTTTATCGGACGGATAAACAATTTCTCAAAGAAACTTATCGCTGTTAAAGGCAAGGTCATCCTATCTGCAACTTTTACCACTAGACTCAGTCGTTTCAAGCCATATTTTCTGATGCCATGTTTTGAATTTGACGAAAGTAATCGGTTTTTGCTTTGGTATTGCTATATTTTGAAAGAGATAATTGTTTTACAGCGAAGTCGAAATAATGAAAAGTGGTTAATTTTCAGATTATCGCTTAGTTTTGCTAAAGGTACCTTAAGCTAACATCTACTTTACCGCCTGCCAAGTTGCAAGAATGACCATATCTTGTTGATGGTACACTCACAATTTTTCAATCCATTGGAGAACTTGTATCTATATGTTGGCAAAAATAAACTTCTCGTATTCTTTTTCTCAAATGATTTAAATGCAAGACTGAAGTTTAAAAAGTGAGAAAAGACTTTAAATACACTTGAAAACGAAATATTATTGCATTTGTTCTGTGTTTTACATCAACAAATTTTTATTCGTTTTTTATTTCTAGTTTGAAGGTCTGCACATGGCCGTTCTTCGAAACAGAATGTGGTTCACATTGTCGGAGTATTATTCCCCGACGTTGTTACGTCGACTTCCGACCATCCGGGGCATCGATGCTCTCATTCTGCGGTTCACTCAAACCAGATGGTCACTGCACCTGCGCCCTATTCCACAAAACAACTTATCAACTTTTCATTTTGCACTTATCAAATTGAATTTTTTGGCAAAGTAATAAGTGTTTCTGTTTTAAAATATTCTTTCCAAGTATCACTTTTCACTAAACAAATTTTGCAAAGCACCAGTTGAAATGGGCCGCAAAATAAAAATGAAAAAAAAAAACTTGCAGTGTTACATGTGATTAAAGAAAAAAAAGATATTTTATTTGCTAGGTTTTAAAACATTAAAATAATTTTTTATAAAAAAATTATTGTAAATATTTAGAACATATTAAAGTTAATAAATTAGATAAACAGGCTGCCTGTAAGACGGCACAAACAATAACTGCATTTCCTGCAAACTCCGGCCTCAGTCGCAAATAATTTAGATTCGAAAATCTTTCTTTAAGAAGGCCTTTAAGAGGGTGCTGTTGGCTGAAGTAGTTAGCGCGTTGACTACAAAGCAAATACTGTCTAAGAACATGGGTTGGAGCCCAGCTTCAGACAAGTCATAACATCCAGCATTTTTTCAGATGTGCATTAGTATGCCATTATATTTGTTGTTGTCGGAGTGTTTAAGTGATGAAGGCATAGCACTGAAAAGTACTGGCAGCAATTGATACTGGTGTATGCTACTATACTTTGCCGGCGAAGTAAAATAATGAATAAAATGGCAACACAGCTTAAAACAAAACACATTTAATGCGCTTACGTGACAGCAGATGCGCTGCAACACTGATCTAAATACTAACAAATAGCTCAATATCAGAGTTGTACAAATTAAGCTTTCTCACTTTCACCATCTGTCCTCTCTCAATAACCCTTTCCTACTAGTTTTAATTGCCTGAGTGTTTAAAAAAACCCATTTCCAGTTATGGATCGTATTTGTTTTTTTGTGGCAACGATTGAAAGCTTTTTTAGCAGGGTTATAGAGAGTTCGGCATGAGTCTTGAACGCTGCGCGACCAACTTGCACTGTAGAATCTGTAGTCTGGCCCGCATATCATCATCACATTCAATGAGTGATTTCCATGCCAGTCCGCAAATCCTTCCTCGTGCAATGTAGGCACACCAAATTTTAATGATTGTGCCATCCACGCAACCACACATACAAGGGAGTCCACCTGTCATAAAAAAACTTTTCAGCAAAACCACTGACGTCATGGGGTCACCGCATTGTGTTTCCAAATAAAACGTCTACTATATAATTTTTCTCTAATTTGATTTAAAATGAAATCAACTTAGAATTGTTTTAATTGAAAGCACTCATTAAAATTAAAGGATTGTAGTTAATTCGGTCTCTATAATTTATTGTTATAACAGCGCCTTCACTATCGTCGAAAAAAAACTCACGACTTAATATTTTGAAAGCTTCACTAGTTATAACAATATGAATTTGTAAAGCGATCGTTTGTCCTGTAATTTTATTTTTGTAGAACCAAAAAGCATAATTATATGCAAAGTCTTTGCAATCTATACTTTCCAATGTTAACTTAGCACAAGAGAACGTACGTGGAACAGCAATTGCAACGAGAATATAAAATTGCAAATCACACTTAGTGAGCGTTCACACACGTCATGTCTCATTGATATGATTGCTACTTTAAAAGCGTGAAAGACGAGGGGAAAAGAAACGAGTACTCAGATGCATGTAACGTTTTGCTCCGTCATTCGTAGTTTTAAGCCAAAAGATACAAGTATTTGCAAGTAGATGTCGTCAATAAGAAATGATTTGTGTGAACATCAATTCAAAGCAAGTTCAAAGAAAAAGTGTAAGAATCTAATCAATAAGACATGAGTCGTCTGAACGCAGACTTATTAATTTCAACTTATCGCTTATCAAATTTTATAAGTTCTGAGGAACATAAAGTTGATAAATTGTTTTGTGGAATAGGGCCCTGGTTGATAGCGAGCACCCTGGCCACACATTGATATCACCAGAATAGAGCAACTTATAAAGTTTTCAAGAAAACAATTGTAAAATGCCATGGCTAAACAAGCTAGACGAATGGGCTTTCCTTATAGAGACTAGTGCTTTGCCTCTGTCTCGCAGTGGAATATCATATCCTTCGCTTCCTAAGCAAAAGATCTTTCATTAGCCTTTCTGAGTTGTCATACATGTAATTCACTGGAAACGGATTCCTTCTTCTTATTCTTTTTTTTTCAAACTTATATCTCTTCACTGCCTTTCTTTGCGAGGATTGCACAAAATGATCATCATATCTTTTATCCAATTGGGCCGGTTTCACCAGATTTTCGTTTCCACCTAATACACACTCATATTAATATTGTTTTCACATAAATATCTTGTCAATTTAATTTATTACATATTTAATGAATAAAATAACAATTATTGTAAGAATGGTTGCTGGGGTGGACTAGTGAATAGTGTGCAACTCCATCAGTCTGGGGCTTTTGTATTCGATACCCTCTCAAGACTCTTGTCTGTGTCACTACAACGAGTGAGGTAATAATAAGGATATAAAATAATAATTTGTAGAAAAATTTCATTCGTTTTACTTTCACAAGCCATCACAAGTCATCCCTCGAAAAGAAAGCGAATAAAATTATGTGGATGTGAAACACAGAACACAAGAAACTTTGGAATAGAGAATGTGGCCGAATAAAAATCTATTTCTTGTATTTTAGCATTTGACTTCAACTATATGAAATATTTTTTTTAATTTAGGCAATTTATTTGTTAAAGAACAAAATATAAAACAGATGGCTTGTCAAGGGCTTGTTTATTTAATTAAAATATGAAATTAAAATATTTCATAATGTCACGAAATCAAATATTTCATTAAATTTTATTTAGTTTTGAACAAATCAAATAAATATTTGTGCTTTTATAAGGTTGGTTCCAAGCAATTTCCGTGTTATCGGTTAAGTATAAAAACCGGTGATTTAGAACACTAAGTCAGCAGTTTTCTTTAAACAGTCAAGTTATAACAAGTATCGTTATTTAAAAAAATGAATAAAATAAAAATATTTCTCATTGGACTGATTGTATTGTGGTGCATTTTGGGTTTAGTCGATGGTCGTAGTAAGTTTGATCGTTACAAAATTATAATTTTGTTATATGTATTTATATATTGCTATAATCGCTCCTTTATTGCAACGTAGTCATATCTCTAAAAAAAATCGTTCTTTAGAAAACAAGTTTAAAGGTTTTAAATTACACACATTTCAATGGAAAAATAAAAAAAAATATTCTACCCTGAAGAGGTGAGTAAACAAGATATTTGTATGAATTTTTTGCACAAGATGAAGAACGATACGACGAACAATTCTGCATTCTTAACTCAAAAATCATGTTTTTTAAGATATGACTACGTTGCAATAAAGGAGCGATATATATCGTCACCTAAAATTAATTATTGAGATTTTTATTGATTGCGATTTAATACATCATATTACATATGTGTGCAAAATTTCAAGCTTCTGTTAACAAAAACAATAAAGTTATGACACAAATTCAAAATAACGTGTCATCAAGTGAATGATTTTATGAAACGAAAAAAACGTATAATCATCAGTGTTTTCAACTATTTACTTAAAAAAATACGCTGTCGTTTTGCTCAAAACTCACTACGAAGTGCTAAAGACCGTGAAAATATGATTTCAATATCTCAAACAGTTTCCATATTATACAGTTTTTTGTCTCTCCTGTAAACTTATGAAAAGTGATTTTACGTTATTTTGCATTTTATATGACCATATGTAATTGTATTCACTATGTTTATTTGTTTATCTTTAGAACAGAAACATAAAGGAAATAATGGTCATAATAAAGGAGGGAGCAGATCGCACCCGAAGGGAAACGGCCGGCCGGCGAAAATGAACCAGATGCAAAATACAATGCAGAGCAGGATGAAGCAGCAAATGCCGCAGATTAACCCGAGTCAGATGCCTATCGGCGGTGTAACTTTATCTGAGGAAAGCGGTGAAGAAGAACAAAACGGAGAGGAAAACGATGAAGACGAACACAGCGGAGAGGAAAACGGAAATTGAGTAAACTGCAGATAAAAATAAGAAATTTTAATTAAATCATTCTAATTTTTTGTAATAAAATACATACAAAATTAAAATAAATTAAAAAGAACTTCTAACTGGCATATCATTCATATAGATATGTATGTATGTTGATGTTTGTTAGAGGAAATTGTTGGTTATTGTTGTACCTCCTGCTTTTAAATACGTTTCCAGAAGGCATGCAACTAGATCGCGATCATGGTACAATTGTCACAGGTAATAGCGATTCTACAACAAATTACAACACCAAAAAAACACACGCATATTATTGGTAGAAACGTACAAGTTTTATGTCAAGATCTATTGTCTGTGTCTCTGTTGGGTGATTATTTATTGACGATGTCACCAGTACTACTGACAAATTATACCCCAACTAAAGGCTGGGGCGCATAGAATCCGTCGTACGTTATACGTTGCTTTTTTCAACTGACAACGAAGTTAAAATACAGGTTTTCTTTGTCATATTCGGTACGTCTCCGTCAACGCAAAGTACTAAAGTTGGGCAACTTTTAACTTTTAACGTACGTTGAGTACTTTTGACAAATATCAAGTTTTTTTGCTTTGTTTTTATTAAGCTTTTTGTGTTGTGTGGTGACAAAAATAAATTAAATAAAAATTCAAATAAAAAAAACTGAATATCCTCTAATTCTATTGAAAATGTGAACTTTAATCAAAGGAAGCTGATTACAAGCTGATTTACTGTCCGTCAACAAAGTACTCATTGTGTCAACCTCCTCCTCCGATACTTTAATGTCAGTTGAAAAAAGCAACGTATAACGTACGACGGATTTTATGTCCCTCAGCCTTAATGCTATCTACTATTGACATTTAACACAGGCTTGTCCTACGAAATGTCAATAGTAAGATTGTATTGACTTACTATTGACGATATCACCACACTGTGGATATGTCAATATTAAAATTATACTAACGATGGCACCAATACTATTTTATTTTAATTATTTAAAAGTAAAATAAGGTATTAAATACATTACAGTCTTTTTTGAGGTATTCTTTTCTTATTGTTAAATAGCATAAAAGGGACTTCGTTTCGTTTTAAATTAATGATTTCTTTTTAATCGTCAGACATTTTCTCTACGTATCAAAAAACAAGAAAAAAAATTGTTGACAGTGTCACCAAAAAGATATCATAATTGTAGACAAAAATATTGACATGGATACACTTAACCCCATGCTTCCTTCAGGCAACGTACAAGGTTTATGTCAAAATCTATTGTCTGTGTGACGCACACATTCTCAAATTTACTAAGTCAGCTGTGCTATTAGCATTACCTAGTATTATTGTACGTGATCGCGATGTACCACTTGGGAGCTCTCTTTTTGTCATAAAGTTGAGTTTCTTCTATAACATCAAAAATACGCTAAAATCATGTGTCATAAAATTGTATCATTGTTACACTTCGATGTTGTTTATATGAAATCGTTAAGCAACATAAAATCAAGATGTGTGGATATGATTTGAGTCTCTCTCTAGTTGAGAGATCAAATTATTTGCGGCGGAAAGTGTGAAAATTTATTGCTGCTGTCAGAAATTTAATAATTTTTTGTAGGAATAGTTCTGCTGCATCTCCAGGACTTCTTCTGACTCCCAGTGAAGCATAGGGCCTTAGTCTCCATGAGTACGAAGTAATAAGTATTTCTTCAGCCATCGCAAGCCTCTGCTCTTCCATATTAAGGGTACTTACGGTAGTCACATCCACCGAATTATCAAGAACTCATTATCGATTATCGAATTGAACAATGTCGGGCATATAACAAAATCACAAACAAGTAATATTCACTAAAATATTTTCAATTTTATTTGGATTTGCAAGCTCATTTTATTTTGAAATCTTTTAAATTGTATCTCAATATCATTTGGAGTTTTACAAATTTAAACCTGAAATTCTCAAAATAATCGGTAATTTTCTTCATTTTAATAAA
The DNA here is from genome assembly GCA_956483585.1 of Gymnocheta viridis. Classification (NCBI taxonomy): domain Eukaryota; kingdom Metazoa; phylum Arthropoda; class Insecta; order Diptera; family Tachinidae; genus Gymnocheta; species Gymnocheta viridis. The sequence goes on along the minus strand of OY101443.1, from coordinate 61,786,832 downwards.
AAAATGTGTAATGTAACATCGATTTTAACCTATTGTGCATTTACACCTGCACGAAATCTAGTAGATAGATTTCAATTGAAATCTCTATCAAAATCTATATCGTTTACACCGGGTTATTCGTTTCTTTTTTCCTGATTTCATATCCATAACAAAAATAGTTGATTGGCATTTTCCTTTTCAAATGTCAAACTCCATACGAAAAATTATCAATTAAGTGAAAACAGCTGGCGAGCACACCTTTCAAAGAAATGTTATTGAACAGCGTAGCATTTTTCAGTACAATTTAAGAGAACCCATAGTTGCATCACTAAGTACAACGGGATTTTGGGTAGATTTTTTTAAAATCAAGTAACGAATTTGATTTTGTTTAATATGAGAAATCTTGTGAAAATCAACAAGATTTTTCTTAAAATCTCGTAAGCACTAGAATTTGGTCTATTTTAAATGCCATATTATTATATTACATTTTAAATGTTTTCCATTGTATATAAAAAATCCGTAGATAATTTCGAGTTGTAGTAAAAGAGGTTTTACAGGCAGTTTGCTTATTGGTCGAAATTCGACCAACGGCTTAAACGTATACCTATTTTAGTTGCATTCGTTTAAAGAGAAAAAAGTACTTAGTTATTCATTCTCTTCCATATGGAAAAAACAATAAACAAAATAAAATTGCACACAAACACGCATATTTATTTTGTTAACTTTTTGTTTGATGCTAACGCATCCATCTCTTTCAATTCTGATCTCTTTTACTTATTCAACTTCACTTATATGAAAAGAAAAAATCTTATTACTCATACACATATGTAAGTACTCTCAAACACTCCCGTTGCTTTGCTTATGTTTTTACCTTAACCAATACTAACTTCAGTGAATGTACGCGTGTATTTTTAGCATTTGTTGTGGTATTATTTTTAGGAGCCTATTATTCTTTTACTACTGAACCGATTTAAATAATATTTGGTCGGGTAAAAGAATGAAGAAAATTGGCTGGCACACACTGGAGAAAAAGGGACCTAAAAATTTGTCTTTGCCTATTTATTTAATAGATAGATTATTATTAATTAAACAATGATAGTCCTTATAAAATATTTTATGTAATTTTGCCATTACTGCCAAACTAAATCTTGTTATTATTTTTTATACCCTTCAGCAAAAAATTTGGAAGGGGATATATAGGTTTGTCATTCCGTATGTAATTTCTTCATTATTCATTTAAGACCCCATAAAGTATATATATTCTGGATAATTATAGATAGAGAAGTCGAATGAGCGATGTCTGTCTGTCCGTCTGCTATATTTTGGTGTAAGTAGAATTAAGGCCTCACAAAACATCGAGACATAAATCTTATACCATTCTCTTGGAATTTTTCATAAAATTATTCGGTTTGAAAATAACAAAACTCGGCCCAATACATAATTAATGAGATATAGCCAAAAGACTTTTTTTTATATATTCTATTCTGTTCTTTTTTATGGCCCCAACTGTCCTACGGTCAATTTTATGAAGCAAATCTCTTGTATGGAGTTCTTCGAAGGTTTAGACTGAAAATAATTGAAGTCGGTCCATTAACGACTAAAATATCAGCAAAAAAATGGCATTCGAAATAATTTTACTTTTACAAATTTTTTGAAAAAGTTGCGTGGGGATTCAACCACACAACCTCTTGGGTGGTAGTCACGACTGCTTCTTGTACACCGCAGAGCATTTGTATTTGTCATAGTAGTTTAAGCGTTTAAGAACATAATATTTCTTATTTATTATAAAATACTAAAATTTCAAACTCTTGATGCAAATTGGTGTGGTTGTTGTAAATCTTCCCTATTTGTCACACATATATCACATACATGCATACATACTGAAATGCGTTCATGGGCACATGTACACATTGTGTGTGTGTGTATACATGTGGATATTTAAACAATCGAAAAGCAATGATTTGTTGTTTTGTTTTTGTTTGTTTCTTTAAACTTATTTTTGTACGTTTATTAGTATAATATTATGCATGCATATTACAGTATTTTTTATCGCTTACATTTTCTTTTCGTATATAAATGTAGGAAAAAATAAAGTATCCCCTTTAATTGTTTATTTTCTGGTTTTTCTTTTATTAATATAATTCATAAGTTTATAAAGTTTTATTTAATGTATTTAATATTGTATGTTAATTTATTGTTTTTCAAATTCTCTTTAACTTAACTTTGCCCGTCTTGTGTGCGTTCTCATCTACTACTTCTTTCCAACTGTCCTCTTAAGCTTTTCTTAGTCAATTATACTCCTGTTTCAATGTCATTGTCTCTCCTATTCCGTTCTATTTACCCCGCATAAAATCCGTTCCCCATTTGCCAACTGCGACCGTAGCATATACCCCACAATCGGCCCTCCTGACGGCAATACGGCTCGGATTGCCACCTCTTCATAAATTCTGCTACAGTGGTTGTCCTCATAGGCCCTTCGTGGCCGCCAACCTTTTCAACACAATAACGTCCGTGTGGTAACTTCTCCACAATCTTGTATGGACCTAGGAATTTTCCCTTTAACTTCAGGCCCGTTCCAAACTGAGTCCGCTTGATGGCGACCAACTCATTCTTCTCGTACTCTGCTTCAATTCTTCGTTTACTGTTGAATGTTTTACAATTCTCTAGCTGAATCTTAGCTATATTGTCTCGAGCTTCTGCACGAAGTTCCATACGATCGGCAAACAGTTCAGTCACAGCTTCATCCTCAAGCATTTTCCGTAAATCGGGATAATCTGGTAATCGCATATCTATTCCAATCATTAGTTTAAACGGTGAATGTTGAGTGCTTCTGGATGTTGTGGAATTTATCATAGTTTGTACTCGTCGGACGTGTCGATACCAGTTCTTAGAATCTTCACTGCATAATTTTGACAACATTGGAACAATTATTTTATGGATCCGCTCCACTTGACCATTTCCTCGGGGAACACCGGTAGCAATTAACAAATGTTGAATACCTTCGCCTCTACAATAACTCTCGAATGCATGGGAAGTAAACGCTGTACCTCTGTCGCTAACTATTCGCATTGGGTTACCAAAAATTGCCGACTGCTTCTCTAAACATTCTATAACTGATTTTGAGTCCGTTGATTTCGTTGGATAAAGCCATACGAATTTGGTAAAACCATCTACAACAACAAAAATATGATTATACATCTTTTTGGTGGTTTCCATTGGACCCACATGGTCAACATGATACGTTTTTAGAGGAACATCTTCTTTGTCAATTGGTTGTAAAAATCCTTCTTTTTTACCTGATTTAGTTTCAGTTATAATGCATTCTATGCAATTTTTAACGATTCTGGCGGTTTTTCCGTACAAACGTGGAATATAATATTGTTTCTCAATAATTTCTTGGGTCTTAGCAACTCCGTAATGGCCCTGCTTATGAGCAAGCTTTATGACCTCTTCTTCCATCTGGATTGGTACAACTATAAGTTCCTTAACGGGATCTTTAAATAGTATACCATTTTTTAGGTAAAACCCCTCATAATCGCCGTGATCTAAAATAGCTTTTATTGCTTTAGTCCATTCATCGGTTTCCTGTGCTTCTCTCATTCGGTGGGTTAAACTGCTTTCCACGATCAAGCAACACATTCGACTGAGTGCATCAACATGCTTCATTTTCGTACCTGCTCTATGTTCAATCTGGTAGGAGAACTCCTGTAAAAACATAGCCCATCTGGATATTCTTGCTGGAACATCTGCCTTGTTCATCGTCATTTTAAATGCGTTACAATCTGTAACGATTTTGAATGGTATACCCAACAAGTACACACGCCATTTTTTTAATGATTCAATTATGGCCAATACCTCAAGCTCATACGAATGGTAATTTTCTTCGTAAGGCTTAGTTCTACGGCTCATAAACTGTACTGGATGTAGCTCTTGATCATCTAAACTCTTCTGCAATAATATGCCACCATACCCATATTTACTTGCATCTGCGTGCACCTCTGTTATAGCATCCGGATCATATAGTTTCAGCACAGGAGCACTCACCAAAGCTTCCTTTAACTGTTGACATGATAATAATACTTCCTCTGTAATTTTGAACTTTATATTCTTTCGCAGCAAGTCAGTTAATGGTTTCGCAATTACTGCGTAATTCTCCATAAATTTCCGGAAATATGACGTTAAACCTAAGAATCTTTGTACAGTTTTCCGATCGGTGGGGATAGGAAAATCTTTTACCGCTCTTATCTTTTCATCTGATGGTTTGATAGAACCACTTTTAACTACATAACCTAGAAAGTTAACAGTACCCTGTAATATCTGGCATTTAGACCATTTAATCCGAAGACCATATCGTTCAGCCCTATTCAACACAACTGCCAATTTTTCCAGACCTTGTATCACATCCATAGAGGGAATGATGATATCGTCCATGTAAACGATTATAGTGCCATCGCGTATTAACTCCATCAATACTGCTGTTATAAATCGCGTAAAAACTGCTGGTGAATTACAAATACCAAATGGAACATATCGGAACTCGAACTGCCCATTATTTGTCACGAACGAAGTATATTTTCTTGATGACTCTTCTACAGGAACGTGGAAAAATCCGTTTGTTAAATCCAACGTCGAATACACCCTCGCTTTCTGCAACTTATCCAAAACCTCATCCATCAGTGGCATGGGAAAATGATCACGTACTATTTTTTGGTTTATTTTTCTATAATCGCAGCATAATCGTTTGCTGCCGTCTTTTTTCGCAGCTAAAACAATAGGTGAAGCATATTCGGATGTACTTGACTGTATTATGTTCTGCTTTAGCCATTCTGAAACTTGGTCATCTACATAGCGCTGATCTGCAAATGGAATACGTCTCGGTCGTTGGTAAACAGGTATATCATCTGTTACAACGATCTTCATTTGTACTGGACTCTTAAAATCAGAACATGGTTTGTAGTTTTTAACCATAGCCGATACTTTCTTAGCTATTCTATCGTCTAAATGTTCCAGTTTTAATTCTACTTCAGCGTCATATTTTTCGATATTTAGACAAATACTTTCAAATTCCTTTAATAAATAATTTTCCTCGCATGGTTTTCTAAATGTTGCCTCGCCGTTCTTAATTGTTACCTCTGCATTTTTCATCAAACTATTTCCAATCATTATGGAGTGATTAACGTCGATCTCCCTAACGACATAGAACGTTACATCAAATTTCAGCCCATCTATTTCTACATCAATATTAAAATGACCTATTGTAGTTATAACACTATCACCGATGCCAAACAATTTCACCTTCTCAGGCACAAAATCAACTTCGCCTATTAACAACAACGTGTCATTCCGCATAATACAAATATCGCATCCGGTGTCAACTAGTGCTGTCAAAATCATATTTTTTATTAGAACATCCTTGAAAATCAGGTTCGGACCTTTTCGGACCATGTTTGCATGTCCATGCTCTGTCTTTATCACTCTTGTTCCCGGTTTTTCATTTTGACATTCGAAAGAACGATGACCGAATTTTTGACATTTAAAACATTTTACTTGTTTTTCGGGACACTGTCTGGCTAAGTGCGTTGACGCACCACATTTGTAACATTTTCTAATAGTCTCGTTGGTTTTAACATTTTCAGGTTCTATCCTCTTTTCCGTTGTGACGAACTCTTTCCCTCGATTTGTTGATCGGGGGTGGAGTCGTACTTTTTCATAAATTTGTATCTGTCTTTTAAGTTCTCTTATATTTGTTGCTTGATACAAAACGGTTTTATTATATTTTGCATCTGGAATACCTTCGATATAATATTCTACTATGCTGGCTTCGTCCAAATTAATTCGTTTCCCTATTTCCATCAAACAATAAAGGTACTCGAGCATAGTTTCGTTACGATTCGGTTTTCGACCGCGCAGTTGACGATGTACTTCTGCTGACGACAAACAAACGCCAAATTCGCCTTTTAAACACTCCTTTAAATTTGACCAACTTTTTACGCCACTTTGGCTTTTCACAAACATTTTGGCCGCTCCAGCTAGCAACTGTCGCCCATACACAAACATTTGAAGCGAACTCCACTGCACCACTTCAGCCATCTCCTCAAACTCGGTAATCCACTGATTAATGTCAGGTGAATTTACACCGCTAAAAGTTGATAAGCTATCTTCAACATCTTTAAGTGTATACATGCTTTTCGCCACAGGGACTATTCCCACTTCGCATACACTGGCAGGTGCCGCATCACCTACAACAGAACCGATTTCACTGGTACTACTTACAGCATCCCCCAAAGCGTCCGAAAAATCCAGTTCATAATGCCCTAAAAGTCTTGTCTGTAAATCTGCTTTGAGTCCGTCAGTGTTCAAACCGACCTTCCCCAAATTTTCCCTAAGAGCAATTACACTCAACCCTAATATGGTTTGTCTGTCCATTGTAGAACCGGGCATTTGTCAATAAAATATAAATAAATAGTTCACAAAAAATTTCTTAAATCTTAAGGGAATACAATATAGTTCAAAATCAACAATAATTCAAGAATGATATGAAATACTTCAAATTATTTCCAAACAATAGCCCATAGGCAAAGATTTAATCAAAATAATATTTTCTTCAAAATTGCATCAACAATGCTATGTAATCAATCTACTCTAAACTGTGTTTATATAGCTTCATACAACTTTTCCAAATTAAGTACAACAACAATTCAATTTAACGACAAATAAAATCGTTACTTATCTGTATTAGTTACTTCTCCTACAGCGCCACCAACAATTAGAAACAGCATAATCTTCTCATACGGCAATAAAAAAAATAACTGCTTACACTTCAACAAGGCTACAGCTGTTTCTCCTTTCTATCTTCCACCAAATTCAGCAACACCGCTTGTATATATTATTCCTATACATAAAAGCTTATATACAATGTTATGTAAACCACAACGTTTCACCAACGCAACACAGGCAGTTTATTTTTTATTTCTGCCACCACCACAACAAGTTGTCCTTATGTACTTCTGTTGACAACGCCACTCAATTTTATCGCCACGCAAAATCAAAATAATTAACGACCAGTTTACTTTGTTTTTGTCTTCAACCACAACAGTTTTTCTTCTATTTATTTCTTTGCCAGACTTATAACGTCTGCAACATCTCTCAACAACACAATTATGTAATTCTCTTTCGTTATGCTCTGAGTTACTGCCAAGCTTATAACGCCTGCCTCAATTCCCACCAAACAACTTTATTTCCCTCTCAATACTAAACGACAACAATTTCTCTCTTTTGTTTCGTTCCACACAACAACAACACAGAATGTAACATTCCTCTCAAGTTTTCAGTACATAATTTTGCTAATGCACATACCACTACACGTTATATTTTACACTTGTTGTCAACTCTTTTATCTCGAACTTTTGACTGCTTTTGGTGGTGGTTTTGCCTCTTGATTTGTTTCTCCGTATCTCCTGTTTCTATTTCATGTTTCTGGCTGAGCAATAATTCTATGTCTTTTTATTTCTTTAGATTTTGTCTGTTACACAAATACAAGTACAACCACAATTCAACAATGTGTATGTACGTAAACGATCTTGGACAATGTTATATATGTGAATATGTAGATACACATGTACTTATTTCTCAAAAATCAATTCGCACTTTTGGCCTGCGTTTTACTTTTTGTACATATATGTATATACTTTTCCCCTTTTATTTCTTCGCTGCTGCACAAACTTTATTTTTTGTTGAAAAACTTTTCGGTTTCTATTTTCCACACTTTGTCACAAGAATATTTCTTTATTTTAACTTTATTAACATACAAGGCATTAGTTTTTGAAATTCAGGTTGAGCCCCCATGTAGGAAAAAATAAAGTATCCCCTTTAATTGTTTATTTTCTGGTTTTTCTTTTATTAATATAATTCATAAGTTTATAAAGTTTTATTTAATGTATTTAATATTGTATGTTAATTTATTGTTTTTCAAATTCTCTTTAACTTAACTTTGCCCGTCTTGTGTGCGTTCTCATCTACTACTTCTTTCCAACTGTCCTCTTAAGCTTTTCTTAGTCAATTATACTCCTGTTTCAATGTCATTGTCTCTCCTATTCCGTTCTATTTACCCCGCATAAAATCCGTTCCCCATTTGCCAACTGCGACCGTAGCATATACCCCACATAAATAACCATAATTATTTTCAAAAAGGAATCATATAGATTCTACTTGAATGCCTACGTGTAGTGGGCAGCCACGTAAACCAACCAACCATAATTATTTTTTATATTATTTATATTAAAGAAATGTAATGGATCGTCAAGACGAGTAAATATACAAAATCAATGAAATTGAATTTTAGCTTTGTTTTGAAAATGTATTAATTTTTCATTTTTTATGAAAGGCAAAATTGATGCTTATATCCTGTTTTATACTTGTGTAATTTTAATTATTTTCTATATTCAGGTGCAGAGCGTACCTGCAGTATATCAGAACCCGGTATTATTATTACTATATTTGTACAATGTGATAAAAAATCTTTTGACAATTAAAATGTTGTTTGGATACTTAGTAACACATAACAAAGCAGAAAAATCTCTTCCCGGCTAGAATTTGATACCTGTTCCGAAATATTTTTTAATTAAAACTTTCAGTATACATATTTACTTTGCGTTTTTCTAATTTTTGGATTTTATATTCACAACTTGGTACTTTACTGTTGCTTTCAATATAAACTCCCATAAGAAATGTTTCTTTCATCCTTTAACATCAGTGAGTTAATCTTCAAAAGCACTTCAATTACTTGCCTTTTCTATAAAATAAAAACAAAGTTTGATGTACGAATTCAATTTGATATCAAGCTCCAAAATGTAATTAGCAAAGAAACTAAAAAATTGAAAACCCCGCGAAAATAGCGCATATTCTAAAAATCGCAACTGCAATATTGGAAACTATTCCCAAAATTTGGAAAATAAAATCATATAATTTTCAATCGGCAGCCAAAAGTCTTGAAAAAAAATCTCATCTACATATATATAAATAAGACAAATTTTTAGATCTCTTTTTCTCCTTTGTTTGCCAACCGATTTTCTTCATTCTTTTACCAAATGGTAAACATTATTGAGCTTTAGTCACCCGACTATGTATTATTTAAATCGGTTTAGTATTAAAGGAATAAAAGGCTCATAAAGTAGACACCACCACAAATGCTAAGAATATACACGTGCACGTATTCATTTATGCAAATATCGGTTCAAGTAAAAACATAAGCAAAGCAATGAGAGGGCTTCAGAGTACCTAAACACACATGTGTATGAGTAATAACATTTCGTTTATTTTATTTTCAATAGGGAAGGGAATAAGTAATTAGGTAGTTTTTTCTCTTTAAATGAATGCAACTAAAATAGGTACACGTTTAAACTGGAGGTCGAATTTGGACCACTAAGCGTAGTAATTACTTTACGTAAGCTATCGTAAATACATTAAAATTAAAATGAATGGCATAATCATTGCTGGAAGAATAATGTTATCCTGAGGATTTATCATAAAATATGAGTTATTTTACCTATTTCTTGACAACATTATATAGATAATGGACCGATTTTTTAATTTGAACACGAAATATATGTTTTTTAATTTACTTATAATTATTCCAATCTTTTGGCCAATTCAAAGCAGTTTCATATCGGTCTTAGTTTTCATAAATATTTAAATTATTTTATGCGTGCACACGATTTTTTTTATAATTTTCAAGCAACAAAAAAATATATTCCGAATTTCATAATTTTCTTTCAAAATTTGATTTTTTAAATAAAATAAATTAAAATACATACATATGTACAGAAAAAAACTTTTGTTAAAAATAAAAGTAACTTTAAATATAAGTTTTTAATATAAATACTATCTTTCAAAAATAAATAAAGTTTTTTAATCAGGGCCTATTTTGTAAAATTAGTCTTTCGGGACATAAATTAAATCTTCATAATTTCTTTCTTGCATAAATTGGGCTTCTATAGACAATAATGCAAAGAGCATTAAATCTATCTTGGCCCACACTTGCCCGTAGATAGCTTTTTGCCCTTTTCAGGGTGGAAAAAGATCCTTCTGCTGAACAGTTTGTAGTAGGGAAACTAAAAAAATATTATTTTGAGCAGTAATGGGGATTTGCTGTTTTCCCGCCAAATATAGTGATTTTGAAAGCAGTGGAAAAAATTATTTTAGCTATATGTATATGCAGTGATGCCAAGAGTAGGGAATTTTCCCTTTTTGTAGGGAATTTATGGGAAAATTCCAAGCGAAGGGAAAAATGGACAGATTTTTTAATACTTTGCTTTTTTCTTTCGGTGTAATTGCGCAAAACACCATACATAAACGTAAATATTATATACATAAAATTTCGTATTTCAAATTTTGTTACACAAAAAACCCCTTGGCTCATTCTATCTTTCCGGGGTCTCATATTTTTTAACGTGGTCAAAATTTTATTAAGCGTTCAGAATTAATTTTTAAAGTAAGGAAAAATGTAGGAAACTTTTTTTGTATGTGTAGGGCAAAAGGGGGAATTTTTTCGAGACATGTAGGGATTGGGTTAAATTTCAGCTGGCATCACTGTGTATATGTATCATCAAAATAAAAAGTTATATACACAGGCTTTTTGAGAATATTATAAAATTATTTTATTAAATCTGTAAATCGATAACCATTTAAGTCGACTTACTAATTAAAAAGTAAATTCAACAATTGAATTACTTAACATATAGAATAAAATAGAAATTTCCTATTCGTTTAATACAAAACTTAGCCAAATTAATTTTCGAATTTGAATTGCCCTTACATTAGTTTTCCTTGAAGCTTTGGCGCCCTTTAAATTATGCCGCCCTAGGCCGCGGCCTCAGGGGCCGTAAATCCAGCACTGATTCCCAAAGATGATTTTTGTATTGCTGCATTTCAGGTTAACCAAGCAAATTTATAAAACTGCAATTTCTATTTTTTGCAATGTTTTTTTTTTTATTTTGATTATTAGTTAGACGGGCGACGTGCAAGTAAAACGCAACGTATTCATATTTTGAGAGGGGGTTAAATTTTTTATTTTTTACTATTTAAGAACAGTAATTTATTTAAAGTGATTATTTTTCGAACAAATTGGTTGTTAGTAGTTTTTAATCCAAAGTGATTATTATTTTGGCTAATGCTCGTAACATTTTTAGTCAGAAAGAATTGGACATAGGACAATATTCCAAAGGAAAAAGGGAAAAGTTTAACACTAATTATACTTCAACTTACGCGGCAGAATAGAAACAACGTTGTTTTTCGGGGGCCGCTACACTCCCATAATCAGTGTTCATGTGTGTTTCCATGTATCTGCCCGGCACTGTTTAGGTGGCTCGGTTGAATGTGATTTCAAATTTGTATTTATACAAATAATGTCTAGAAAAAGCTTACGATAGCTATTTGTATTATTAGTTGTTATTACAGCAAACACTGCTTTACCACTATCAATATTCAAATTTTAACATCACTAATTAACGTTATATTAACCCATTGTTACACCAAATGATATTCGAGGTGAATTGGAATTCTTTGCAGTAGCGAGAGCGAAGATGACACCATTAGTACATTTAAGAAAATATCTATTAGCACCAAAAGTATTAAAATGGAGAAAAAGTCCAATGAAGAAGGATATGCCAAGTACCAACTTCCTTGAATCTTTCAAGTATGAAATTGATATATCACTACGAGGTAAAAAAAAACCTTCTACGGTATTAGAAAAAATTTCGGATGTTGATGTTGTGTAGCTAATTGGCACGCAAACAGTGAAATACACCTTTCAACATAATATCTATACCTTTCATATCACCGCAGTGGAGCTCAAAGTATTCATTGGAATTCTTCTGCTCAGTTGTTGTCACACCATGTCATACATGCGCAAGATCCAAATTGTTCTACTACATCCTCCATAGCGAAATCGGCAGGAAACCACTTTCCAAAGCGTTTACAAAATCAACTAAGATGCAAAGTATGGCACAATAGAGTTCGATATAATTGCGAGCTTTGCAACGTTACACTTTGCGTTGAAAAGTACTGCTTTAAAAAATTTCATGATGAATCTATAAATATGTATAATAATAATTAATTTAATATTGCTTTACTCGAAACATGAATAAAACTAATTTTAATTAAAATTTATATGTATTTACAATTAGCTTAATATGAACTTCTGCATCCATATTATCCCATTTGTACTCGTGTGAGTGAGAGTACAGGTTAGAAAACACTTTTCCAAAAAAAAATTTATCTATATGTTTTTAATTTTATTAGATATTTTTAAAATAATTTTACAAAAAGAAATAGGATTTCTTAGTTTTAAAATTTGTTGGCATCTAATGGGTTAATATACATACATACTAATGTATAAAAATATTAATATATAAAATTTTGTTGCTTTTAAGACTTTGCTTTATTGAATTTTAGACAATCGCTTTTTATATCTTAGGCCGAGGCCACGAAAGCGTTTTAATACACTCGTTTCTGCGCTTTTAAACTACATTAATTGTTTTAGATTATCAAATACAATTTTAGGGGACTATTTTAGGTAGGCAAATGTGATCCTCTAAACTAGTAGATAATGTTACAATAGCATGCATTTTGTTAAAAATGCAAAAACGGAAATTTTTAAAATGCTCGTGTGGCCCCGGTCAAAAAATTTTTTTATTTGAAACAATTAACATTTTCCGGATAGTCACAGTATTTTTGTTGAGGATTAAAATGCAAATTAACAGGACAATTTTTTACATAACGATGACCTCCAGCGCACTGATCGAATTTAGCGCAATCAAATTTATTAGGATAAACTCCATCTACCAAACAGTCTCCCGTATCTATTGGGTGGGGAGATTGAGGAAGTTGATAAGTTGATTGAGTCTGGATGTATGGTTTATATTCTTGGGGCATTTTTTTACCACTTGGATGTCCATATTGATACTGCTCTTGAGTCTGAACGTATGGTTTATGTTCTTGGGGCAATGCGTTACCACTCGAGCTCATGTCTTGTGAATTACCTATTTTGTTGTTGATGGCCTTTAATAAGGGATATTTGGTACCACACTTGCCACGAAAATCATCAGTTTCAATAGACCAAACCATAAAACCGCCCAAATGTAACGAGTTGCCAAAGTCTACTTTCAATCCAATACTTTTGACATCATCGTAACTAATTAATTCCTGTGAGTTGTGTAAAAAGGGAACTTTTTCTTCACTAGACCATTCGGAAGTCCACTTATCCTTTTCAAGGCAAATTTCATTGTATCCTTTAAAACCATTTTGTTGGGTATGAGGACCCTTTTCACCGCTTCCCGCAGAAGGTGCTCCCAACTTAGCTTGCTGAGGATTTGACAGTTTGAAGGTGTGACCATAAGCGGGCAAACCTAAAATCAGCTTTTCAGGAGCAACACCTAAATGTTAAAATACGAATACAATTGCTACAAAACTTATATGTAGGTTCAAACTAAAAAAAGTTTACCTTGCTTTAACCAATAATTCACACAGGACTTTACGTTAACTTGAACTGATCCTTCAAGAGGGGCGTTGGCACCCGCAACAGCACCATCCGGCGTATGAAAATCGTAAGTCATAAGATTGATAAAATCAACATATTTTGCAATATTGGGTATATCGTAAGAGGTCTTAGCTGCTTCGGGTGTAGCACCCACTGCTATGCCGAACGTCAGTTTCAAAGGTTTCAAACTGCAAGTAATAAAATGCCCTTAATAAATTTGTATACGTAATGGTAAAGCAAAAGAAGGCACTTACGCTTCATATATTTCCTTAAGTAGGACTACGAAATTCGCTTTATCCTGTGGGGAGCCACCGCGCTGACCCGGATACTCCCAATCTAAATCCAAACCATCAAATCCGTGTTCTTTTATAAATTTCAATGATGAATCTATGAATGATCGTCGTTTTGCTGGACTGGCAGCCATCTGAGAGTATTTGACTGAACCCTCATTCCAACCGCCAACGACGGCAATGATTTTTAATTTCGGATTTTTTTGTTTTAAAGCCATCATGTTAGCGATATTATCTGTAAGGGGATTTATTAAAACGAAAGAATATTTAGTTATTTACACTTTTGATTAATACTCGTATTTTTCGTAGTTGGTTCAATTGAATAGTAAATTAAAACAAATATTATTTCTAATTAAATGCTTAATTAATATGATTTGAAATTTATTTGAAAAGTTCAAAATAATTCTGTTAAGCTTTTAGTATAGAAGACAATTATTATTTATTTTAAAACTATTTAGTAATATCAGATCTGAATATTCTTTAATTTAAGTCAGTCTTGTACTTTGGGCCTTAGAGATAGAATTTCGAACCGATAGCCCAAGATTTTCGGGACGCACGATTTAACTTTCGCAAACCTTAACTGACTCTTAGGAACTTATTTTTTAAAACACAATTCTCAGTGCTAAAAAATTATATATTGAAAATTTTTAAATTACAATAACAATTTCCATGCAAAGTTTGTCAACGCTTAGCGCTGTAAAAAATAAGGTTCTTGAAGTGGAGTCTTACTTATTTGAGCGCTCTTGAAAAAGTTTAAATTATAAATTTATTTTCATGCCATGACTCATGAGCTTACTCTATATTTTAGTGGGAATTAGGGTTTGTCATTTCTCGCACTTTTTCCGAGTTAGAGATCGTTTAAAGAATACTTGAACACTATTTTCAAAAATATTTGGTTAAAAATTTAATTTTAACATTTAACAAATCATTTATCAGACTGTTCTTTATTTTTGTTGGCAAACTTCCAGCGACAGCCTTCCGCTGTGGGAAGTCTTATTGTGAATTGAAAGTATGGTAAGTTTTTGCAAATTGTATTGAATTAATTTTCTTTGCAATTTTTTATACTGGGTTTAAATAACAACATCCGTCGGCTATCAACAAATTTGAGTCCTGACGATTCACAGCCTCAATCAACAGCATCCTTTAATAGAGGTTAAAACTTCCATAAAACTTTAAAAAAATTCGTTTAACTGCGTGATCTACTAGAAAACTAATTAAAGCACTTTGGTCATATTCTATAATAGCAACTCATTCTCAGATAATGAATTAAACTAACTCAATAAAATTTTTCTTTCATATATATTTCGATTCAAGCAATGTCTTTTTATACATTCACAATTTTTCTAACACCTTTGTAATTCAAATGATTTTTAATAAATTCTTATGAATCAAAGTCAATTTCACTCTCACTTACATCACTTTACATACATTCACTTCCTGTAATATCTACAGGATACACTGCACTCTTTAAAATAAATAAAAAATGGTTTTAAGCAAAGTGTTTAAAACTATGAAATAAAAGCTCAGTAATTTGTTAATATTTCCACGAAAGTTTGGGCGACGTAAAATTTGTTATACATTTTCAGAAATAAGGAAAAATACGTAGAACAAATTATTCAATTACACAATTTTTCCTGCAAAGCCCCATATGAAAGCATTTTTCGACGACTTGCTATTCCTAGAGTTTCTTGTAATTAAAAAAAAATAATTTATTCAATTAGCCCTACAACCCGCCATAGTTAATCTGGTTAAAGAATATTATTTTTGTGATTTACATATATATATTTAACACTTACTCAAGCCATTAGGCAAGTCCAACCAAGGATCTAAGATTTTAATTTCTCCAGTCGTATCACTAATACCAAAGAAGGAATAAGATAAATGTGTGCATAAAAATGGATCAATGTGTTCAGGCTTAAAAGCGCCATCACCGGAGCGATAAGCTGCCCAAGTACCAATATAACAGTTGATAACTTTTTCTATAAAGAGAAAAATATTAAGAAGGAGGAAGATATATTTTTACAATAGCACTTACCGCCGTTGGTCATGCCAATAATGCCGCATAATGCGGTGAGTCCAATTAATAATAATTTTAATTTATTCATATTTAACTTGTTATTCTTCCAGTTACTAGACCCTTATAAACCGTTTGATAAGAAGTGCTGTCATTAACTTCTTTGCTGCGGATTTTTATACGTAAATGAAAATATTTTTTTATTATAAAACGCTTTAGAAAACAAGTAGCTAAAGCAAATAAACAATTTGACTTTCCATTGCTTAGTTTCTCATTAACAACAGTTGTTTAATCAAAAATTTATGAAATACATAAGTACATATACATACAATTACGCATTTGTCAGATACACAAAACAAAAGCAAATAATACTCGTACGCACTTTAAAATCAAACATGATTTTCAAGATCTCCAAGAATTTTAAAATTATTTTCGGGCTAATGGAAATTTGAAACGTAAAATTTTAAATGTTAATGAGCGGTTCTTACTATTTTTTTTTGCATATTAAAACTTATAACTTTCCGAAAAATATATTTTATATTAAATTTGTCTGGCTGAGGTCCTAGAAAATTGAAAACAAGTTGCTCTCGATTGACATATACTTATGCATGATCGAGAGAGAGAGAGAGACCTGAGCTAAGAAGCGTGGCAAGCCCATTGTTCAACACCTTGTATGTAATTTAGATCTTGCGGGTTGGATAACACGTTCTTAGAGATCTTACAATGAAAATATTATTTCCAACAGGACCGAGTGGCATTGCGACCACTACTACATTAGAGACATCCGGAGTAGCTGCAAACCTGATATGTTCGTTCGCCAATTTCTGTGGGCTTTGGCAGTCGGTATACAAAAGAAACCGAGACAAGAGTTACTAAAGTAATATTTGACGAACTATTATTTTCATTTAAATGTGGAGTTATGAAATGGTCACCACTCCAAGCGATTTTGTCACCGATCTTGAAAATATAAAAACTATTTGAAATAATTTTTAAATTTATTAATCGAGATTGCCTCGATATCTCTTTTCAAAGATTTTCCAAAAATTTAGTTAGTTGAGGGTTTTTTTTAGCTAGTCTATATACATATGTATATACATACATATGTACATAGTACATGCATTACATTGATGCTAATGCCAAATCATCAGTAGCAAAATATATTCATATCGAATAATATAATATGTTTGTTGGGATTTTTGAGTAAGTTTCAAAGTCTACTATTTTTATACTATTGTAATTTTTGTAATTCTCATTGAGTTTTTAAAAGTTTTTGTATAAGATAAGAGGCTTGATTTAAGAATCGCATAAATTACAAGGAAAATCGTATTCTAGGGATCAAAATTAGAAACTTTGCCGAAGGAACCATACCTCAACAATGTATTTTGATGTCCCGACTTTTAACCCGAAGGGTCAAATTTGTGTTGACTTGATGTGACGTCACCAAATATGTACATACATACTTAGTTACAGACGAGTATGTGTATATGTATACACAGCCTTGTGTGTGTGTATTAGTGTTTTTTGTATTCATTTGACATGTGTGTGTGTGTTTTTTTTAATTGTGTATGTATTAGTTTTGTGCTGCTAATGCGGTGTTGTAGCTGGTTGAAAAATTATGCCAACCAAAACCCATTATCTTCACCGAATTCGCCCACAAGCTGCCATGTTATGCCAGCATAATTATGCCCGTGTAAATTGGCTCTTTGAAATCATTTGGATTTATACGATGAATTTTTGATTCATATCTTTTCATTTAAATTTTCTATAAAAATTCTATCCCAACCATACATACATACGTACATACATATGTATGTACATATAAAACATAACATCCGAAATTCTCATCTGAGTAAAAAGAAATTAGTGCAAAGAGAAATTAAAAAAAAATAAACTCAAGAAAACAGAACCGTGCATTTTTGCCTTGCCACTATACACGCTTACTAAGTCTGCGTTTACACATGGTGAGGAGAAAAGAAACGAGTACTCAGATGATGTGCTGTCATTAAGTTTTGTTTTCTCATTTGTAATTTTAAGCCTGAATGTATTTGCAAGTAAATGTCGTCAACATGACATGACTTGTGTGAACAACAATGAAAGTTCAAAGAAGAAAAAGTAAGAATCATGTCAATAAGACATGACGCGTCTAAGCACGGACTAACAAACGAAAATAACACACATACACGAGAATTTGTGAAAAGACATGTGTTAAAAATCATCCTGTAAATTGCGTTTTTGGCAGGCAAGAAAACTTACATATTTACGTACATATTTGTCAATATTATCTGCCACAAAACTAAAAACTAATATTAACTGATTTAATGGCATCTTCATCTCCGGAATGGTTACGTACACAAACTCGTAGGTATATGTTGAATTATATTATTAATATTTTTTTTTCCTAGAAGAAAGTACCTTTTATTTTCCAATCAAAAAATGTAATTTGAAAAATAATCATTGAAGTGAAATCTCTTAAATAAAACTTATAAACGTTACGATCCCTGATATGTTGAAATAATCAAAATACTCATAATATTTTCTCTTAAATTTTTTTTGTAGAGAACGCTGAAAAATATGCGCAGCAAACACTTATGAGAGCAGAGTTGCTAGAAAAACTTAGCTTCATCTTCTCAATCTAAGCAATAAAGTTCCCAAAATAACCCCATCTCAAAATGAGAACTCCCGATTTTTTTTTTGTTATTATATATGAATATTAAATAATTCTCATTTATCTCACAAATTATATTTTTATATTACTAATTAATCTCTAAATACTTGTCGACTTCAATTCAATTCAACACCAGCGTCGACAAGAATTGAGAATCTCTTAAAAATAGCAACAGGCTGTTAATAGCAGACAATTGTTGTCGACAGCGGGGCAGAAAATTGTCTATTTTTTATGATGGGTTGAATACGAGCAGTTACAAAATAAGGGGAACTATATTATTTGCATTATCACATTATTAATTGTGGTATTAGAAGTGTTTGTTACTGTTGGATCATAGGCTCAACTTTCGTGATCACATCTCTATAATGGTAAGTAAAGCCTACTAAAGGGTACTTGGACTCATGAAACGCTGGTCAAAGGAATTTCCAGATCCTTCTATTAAAAAACTTTTATATACTTCTCTTGTTCGACCAATTCTTGAGTATGGATTTATTGTTTGGGATCCTTTTTATTCTATTCATAGTAATAGTATTGAATCGGTGCAAAAACAAATTTTAATTTTCTGTTTCCGTGGTCTTGGTTGGAATTCTTATGTCTTGCCGCCGTATCATAGCAGACTTGCTCTGATAAAATTCCCAACTCTAAAAATTCGATAAAACCACTGTGGTTGTTTCGATAATATAATATAAACGCAAGAACAAATGCAAATTATTATATGTTTTTAGTTAATAAAGAAAAAATTACAAAGATTATAATTTAGTACTGTGTAGGTCAAAAAAGTACTATTTAAATTATTTTTTTGTACCGAAGAATAATTTAATTTTCCATCACTGATTTTAGAAGATTGGAGTTAGTACATATTAGAGATGGGCACCACTCACGTGATTTGCGTGAATCACCCGTGATCATTACTTTTGAAAATTCTTTTTATTAGGAAAGTAATGCTGGAACAATTATTCATCAGACTATCAGAACCGATCAGTACTGATTTAACGTCGCTACACCACCTCATCAGCGTTATTTGTTATAGAATTTCCATATCTGATGATTGATTTTTCCATATTTCATTTCAGTTTTTCTTCTCTAATTAAAATTTATTTTTTGATTAAAATATATTTATCAAGAAAGTATTATTGAAATTTATTTATTTATCAGACAAGCACAACGGACCAGTAATAATAATAATTTTTTTATAATCTAAAATTTTTTCGTGTGTATTTCGTGAGCTTGACTTTTCGTTATTATGACCAACTTTTTTTCCACTCACGTGATTGTGTATGAACGGGAGCCAAAAATATATGGTCGTGAATGAGTAAAATTTTTTTGTCGTGAGATTCCATGAGCGTGAGTGAAAAGTCACTCACGAACCCATCTCTAGCATATATAAACGCAACTTTTGACTTTATACATGGATCATGGTAAATATGAACTTTTGTACATACATATACATATGTACATATAAATGGAATCAAATTAATTAAATAAAAACTTACGGACGCGGAGTTATATGAGGTGTTAAAAACTCTAATTGAATCATCAAATGCCAACGATGTCTAAACGATGTGTCACCACCGACTCTTCGATTAAAATAATTAGCTTTTCATCTTCCCTTGTTTTTTTATTTTAAGAAATATATAAATCTTTACAAAATCTTGAATTGAAACAAAATTTTCTGACTTTTAACAAAAATTTTTTAATATTTTTCACCACAACAAACTGTCACCGCAACAGAACAGAACGAAAAAATAAGAACAAACTACCCATACAGATTTTCAATTGAGCAGAAACAAAACAGCTGATCCGTAACAGAACAGAACGTACAAACTAATTCTGTTTTTAGGCTTTTATTGCTTGTGACTACAGAATTGTCTTCAATCTCAAGCAATGATGCAATTTGTTCTACCGAGATTGCATTTCTAATGCTCATATTTGCAAATTAAAACAACCTATTACGATTTTCATAAAAAAAAAACTTTCCTATAAACCCCGTCAAGGTAATGGAGAAATAAATGTTTAAAATAATTTCGACAAAATAAAAAAATGTATACAGTTTTCGAAATTCGAAATATTTTTTTAAATCAAAATTAAGAATAAAAAAAGAAATATTAAGCTATTTTCGATTTTCACAATTTTTTTTATTATTTTATAGAATGTTTGCGATAAAAATGATACATTTTAGTGGTTTTGAGGCGATTTTAGCAGGATCTATGAAATTCACACAACTTAATTATCTTCAGACAACTGTAGTAATTTTCAAGAAGTTTTATGTTTCGTTTTATTTTTTTTTGCGAATTTCGTGCAAGTATTTTTTTCTTTAAATCTTTAGCGATTTGAAACAAATTTTCCGTCTTCGTGATGTTTTTTTATTATTATATTATATATTTTTAAAAATTCATTGTCAAAATTATTGTTAACTTTAAAAATAATAAATTTTTGTAATTGCGACGACGATTAAGATGAATTAATGATTTTGATCTTTATACAGTTTAAGTGATTTGTTATAAAATTTTTGGGGCTTGTGCCATTCCTATACAAATGATTTTTTGAAGTTCTTGCTGCAATTTTCAATATTTTTAACCAATTTTGAAACTTGAATCCGATTTTAGCAATATATGCGTTTTCGAAATTAAAAAAAAAATAGCACAAGTTTTTGAAAAAATGTCTTAAAATTTATATAAAGCAAATATCTGGTTTTTATACAAAATGGTCAGCAATTCATTAATATACAGATGCACCTCAAGAACTTTAATAATAATATTTTCGATTATGTGACATGGCTGAAACTAAAAAAAAATTTTTTAACGTTGTGGAACTCAATCTTTTGTTGTGATGGAATCGTCAAAAAATTATATCTGGAATTGTTACCATATGAACTGTCATTAGAAAGCACGTGCCCAATAATTTATTAGGAGTAAATAACTAGAACAGTTTGTAATGCAGAGGTAAAATATAAAAATGTATTGTGACCAAATAAAAGTTTGAAATCCCCGATTCGGCGATTAATACCCTCACTTGACTACAGTGGATAAGGGTGTTGTGAAATTCTCCTTAAATGCGGTTGTAGAATATAGTAAGTAGAACATGGCCGATTGAAAAATATTTGTAGTTTTTGGTATTTAATGTCAATGCTAAATTATATATGTAAATATTTCATAAACATTATAAATGTAAAACAGATGTCTATGACAAGGCTGGCAACCGATACCGATTCAATATAGTTTATATTGAATACCGGTATCAATACCGATACCATATTTCTTTCTTGGTTGCAAAATAATTTTAATTCTTCATTCTATAGTTTTATTAAATAACTGAGGAATCTGTAAGAGCGACAAAAAGAGATTTGGTCCCTACATAGCCAAGGGATTACACATTAATATAGATATTTATTACAAACAAATATTGCTTGATTGCTGCATCATGAATTGCTGATAGTAAAAAGAAAATTTTGTAATTGTGAATTTTTATTTTATTTTTATAGGCTCTAAAGCATTATATATTTATGTAAATCATGTTAAAACAAGACTTGAAGCATTCGTCTGGCTTGACTATTAAACAAAATTATAATCAAGTAAATAATAGCAGTGTGGAGCAACTTTGATAATTTTTAATATTTTAAATGTATAATAATTCATGTTAGTTGTACAAGACTTAACTGCTCCACCAAGTTTGCTTCGCTGCTGAGGAAGTCGAGCCCGAAATTTTGATAGTTTTTTTGTTGATTTTACTTAATACCGATATCGAAAGGCAATAAAGATCTATAACGGTATCGGTACCGATACCCATATTCATTTCGGCTGCCAGCCTTGGTGTTATTCAAAAACTTGTTTTTTTCGTGGTATATTGTTTGTTTTTTATTTTTTACTTAAACAAAATATCAAATAAGTCCCAATCTAAGCGACCATGTTCAAGTGGCCTTCGCAATCTCCCGATTTCAACCCCATGGAAAACCTATGAGAGCTTGTAAATCGGGAAGTTAGTTTAAAAAAACCCATCAAAATTTACAATAATTAGAAGAAATTATAAAATTAGAATGGGAACATGTATAATAGTACATCCTCATCATTTAATATACCAGATTAATATTTTGCATACAAATGTAGTAAAATATTAACAGTTTTATTAAAAACAAATTGAAATTGATTATTGAGGGGTATAGCTTGTTCCTATGCACATTTCATTGTTGTTAATGCAGAAAACAATAACAATTGTTTGATTATTGACTTCTTGTTACAACTTTGATATTGTTTAAACTTTTCATTTGTTTTAATGAAAGTTTAATACAATATCTCCAGTTGTTCTAAGAAATATTTGGGTAAAGTTCCCTGATGATCTGCATTAGCAGCAGCGAAAAATGCGCATAGGAAAAAGCTATACCCCTCAATAATCAATTTCAATTTTTTTATAATTAAACTGTTAATATTTTACTACATTTGTATGCAAAATATAAATTATGGGAAATAGTGCGATTAAAATTTAAAATACTAAAATTTTAGTAATTTGCATAAAAAAGCATCACTTTTGATAATGTTTACCAGCTTTTTTATTACGTATCCGTAATTCAGATCACTATCCGGACTTTAATAATGTTTCTATTTTGAACTCAGAAAATAAGTATAAACGTCGTTATATGTTAGAGATGTTACAGATAATTAATTTACCGTCAGATTTAAGAATTAATTTTAGAGCTGATACTGATAGTGTAGCACAGAATTATACACATTTAATATTCAAGGCTAAAGGAGTAAATATATAATGGAATGCAATAATACAATATTAATGTTTTCAAATTTTAAAACTTAGTTCATTTCCTCATTTTTCAAAAAACTTAAAAAAAAATTTAATTTGACAAACAATTTGTTAATTTTTGTTATTTAAATTGTTTATTAATTTTTTTCTCCTGAAGAAGTTACCCAAAGGGTAACGAAATATTGAAATAAAATATATTTGGATGATTTTCATAAAAAAATTACCTCAAGCTTAACATAAAGAATAATAATAATATTAAAAAAAATTTCGAAAAATTAGATATTAAAACAATGGAATAAATTTAAAAAAAGAATCATAAAAAGTGTCACAACGGCAACTCTGGATGGTAGCACTGTTTATTCTGTCACGTATTTGCAGCTGGCAATTTAAGAGCCAAAATTGCTGCTTAAAATTTTAAGAGCCCGGCATAACAGTTTTCCATAAAAATGTTGACATGTATTTTAAGAGCTTTTAAATATTTAAATTCTAAGAGGCATATACGGAATTTAGCAGATTAAACGAATGCGCCTAAATTTAAATTATAAATTTACTTATGTATCTATACAATTTGAACACAAACAAATTGATATTAATATGAAAAGTATAAGCGAAACTGAAGGAAACATGAGAGCTGTATTCGATGAAATTGATCTATCGACATTATTGAACAGTATGAATATTGACAAAAGACAATAAGCCGAGACATATCAAGATTCCAGGAATGATATAAAAGAAAATTGAATTCGTACCAACGAGCTGCTTAAATAGTACTTTATTCCGTACAATATTATTTTTTTTAGTATAATTTTGTCAATGCCACTTGTTATGCATTCACCTGGAACAAATTGTATCAATGTAGCCACGGGAGTACCATTTTAATTTTGGAGCTTTAAATGTACTAAAAATGATACAATTGTACAAACTTATCGCCTGCAAAAAATTAACGAAATTGAGGAAAGACATACCAAGTACCACGAAATGCCTACTATTGTTAGGACCAAAATATACGTTGCCCAATTCTATTTAAATTTATGTATTTCTGACAATGAATAAATACATCATTCAAACGCTTCAACACAGGGAACATCAAGAGATGACGTATGTATTAATATGGCAAATGTCAGAAAAAAAAGTCGTATATGTTGCAAGTTATTAGGTTTCTATTAAGAATGATATTTTAAAATGGCATCCGTTGTCTTCTCTGTGTATATTTAAAGAAATAAATTATGAAAGAAACAATTTCTTAATAAATACAAGAGCGTACTAATAATTAATTCTGACAAGGGAAACGAAACAGTAGCCATTCTGAAGAAATTCTATGTGATATATATCCATAAAAACGCTTAAAGCAAGATCCCACCTCGAAGCTGTCAATCCAAAACAATAATTTAGACAACAAATTATATAGATTAAAGGCAAAGGTTAAAACAATGTTAACCCCTAAAACAGCAACGGCTGCTAGAAATTATGGTTTACCGAAAATTCATAAGCCAGAAACACCACTTAGACCAATTAGAACGTCCATAAACTCAATAGGTCATGATCTACTAAGTAGATTTATAGCAAGCATTTTTAAGAATTTGACAAAAGAATCTAAATATAATGTGAACGATTCGATGTGTCAGTTCAAGTCAAGAATTAATAAAACAGAAATTGAATACAGCGAAACACTTGTATCTGTTGACGTCGTGTCTCTTTTCACTATTATCATTATCAAACTACCGCTGGGATTAAAAAGTATCGAAACAATAGTCCGTTTAATATTTAATCGAAGATTTTTAATGTTTTAGAAAAACTCTTACAATTATAGCACAGTGCCACATAGAAAACCAGCCTCAACAACTCCAATGGGAGCTGAAAGTAGACCATTAACTTAACAAAACTGCCAAAGGGTTTTGAAAAGTTATCTCGAATTTAATTTTTATGACTTCTTGACAATTTTTTGCACTACGACTGAGATTTAACACTAACGTGTAAATATATAAAAAATATTTAATGGAATATAATTGTGCGTACTTACTGTTGCATCGAATCCAATCAAAAATACTTCGGACCATAAATGTATTTTAAAATATTCATAATGGTTCCAGTGAACAAAATGGCAAATCCGAGTTTGTTATTGCAATAAAACTTCTTAAACACATTTTTTTTAAAACAAAAAAAATCTTAAAAATCGTTCTTTAAATAGTCAGATCACATTCTGAAAATAAATTGTTTTATTCAATAGAATTTCAGATGCATTTGATACAGAATAGTTTTAAATTTCTCTGAGAACAACAATGAATGTCATGTAATGCATTTTAATCCAAAATTAATAATTTCTTTCTATTTTATCACACCTATACCGCCCACCATTTGTTGAAATAATGATAAAAATATATTTTTCCACATTTGATTCAATGCAACAATAAGTACGCACAATTACATTCCATTAAATATTTTTATATATTTACACGTTTTTGTTAAATTTCACTCGTAGTGCAAAAAATTTCCAAAAATGACCCAACTTCAAGAAGTCATAAAAATTAAATTCGAGATAACTTTTCAAAACCCTTTGGCAGTTTTGTTAAGTTAATGGTGAACTTTCAGTTTCCATTGAAGTTGTTGAGGCTGGCGGCGATGACCCGAAATTTGTTGCACAGTGTAATAATACGGAATATGATGTCTGCCTTTTTATATATAAAGGTTACCTATGAGACAATAAGAACTAAGAAAGCAGCAGCTCTTTGAATAAATTTCGAATTTTTCCTTTCTATCTTCTCTGCTGATGTCCGGGCCTTACATTACGTATGCCAACAAACCAACAAACTCACAAAAGCTCAATTACAAACAAGGCTTTGAACAATAGATGTGAATGAATACTTCGGGCTTAGCAAAGAAAAGCATATATTACAAGGCGAACTTTGTTTTCCGAAAGCTACGAGTAATTAAAATTTTCGATTTCATATTTAAAATTTCCATTAAAGTTGAAATTGCAAATGTATCCGAAATTATATTGAGTTCTTTTCTTTGCTCTGGTATATCCGGCAAACGATTAGTTAAACATTTGATAAATTTTCGATTGAACAGCCGTTGTTTATGCGAAACTTTAAGCAAATAAAATTAATTGCTAACATCAAATTTTCTATTTGCTTAAGCTATTTGTTTTATTAAATAACTAAATGAAATAAATCTATTCTTAAGCAATTCGACCTATATTTCTAATTGTGTTCTAAAGCACTTATATAATCAAAATATTTTCACTTGCATATAAAAACCCGCAGCAAAGAAGTTAATGACAGCACTTCTTATCAAACGGTTTATAAAAGTCCAGTAACCGGAATATATTTTTAACTAAAGAATATTTTCGGAAAAACAAGTTAAACATGAATCAATTAAAATTATTATTAATTGGACTCACAGCATTATGCGGCATTATTGGCATGGCCAACGGCGGTAAGTACTATTGTAAAAATATATCTTCCTCCTTCTTAATATTTTTCTCTTTATAGAAAAAGTTATCAACTGTTATGTTGGTACTTGGGCAGCTTATCGCTCCGGTGATGGTGCTTTTAAGCCTGAACACATTGATCCATTTTTATGCACACATTTATCTTATTCCTTCTTTGGTATTAGTGATACGACTGGAGAAATTAAAATCTTAGATCCTTGGTTGGACTTGCCTAATGGCTTGAGTAAGTGTTAAAAACTATAAATCACAAAAATTACATTATTTAATCAGATTACCTATCGCGGATAAATATTTTATTTCAATTTTAAGAAACTTCAGTATACTTTAGAAATAGCAAATCATCGTTAAAAATGATTTTCTGGGACTTTCCAGAAAAAAACAGTAACATGATAAATTGCTCACCGATTATTATTTTTTAAACTCAATTAGATATCAATTGATATAAACAGGTTTACGTCGACCAATGTTACCTAGAAATATTAACATCAAGCATAAATTTAAAAATTGGTTTTCAAAGATTCAAATTGTAAGATTGTAAAGCTATAATATGACAGTATTTTTTCTAGATCATTTAGAAGAAAAATGTTTGTGTTCGTGATGTGATCTGTTTACTAATACGAAATAAGACAATATTAATGTTAAGCGCTATTTAATACGAAACGACTTTATGAAGTGAAATACAGTGAAAGCTAACATTTCTATTTACATAAAAGACGGTATGGCAAAAGCTTAAGCTTTCTTTTAATTAATTGTTTAATTGAACCAATCTATAAAGTATTTCTAAGCTTAATTGAAAGTCAATCAGCAAACTGTGATAGCAAAAATCTAAATTAACTGACAACAATATTTTATTTATATAAACCTACTTCTAGATAATATCGCTAAAATGGTGGCTTTAAAACAAAAAAATCCTAAATTGAAAATCATTGCCGTTGTTGGAGGTTGGAATGAGGGTTCAGTCAAATATTCTCAAATGGCTGCCAGTCCAGCAAAACGACGATCATTCATAGATTCATCATTGAAATTGATTAAAGAACACGGATTTGATGGTTTGGATTTAGATTGGGAGTATCCGGGCCAGCGCGGTGGCTCTCCACAGGATAAAGCAAATTTCGTAGTCCTACTTAAGGAAATATATGAAGCGTAAGTGCCTTTTTTTGCTTTACCATTACGTATACAAATTTATTAAGGGCATTTTATTACTTGCAGCTTGAAACCTTTGAAACTGACGTTCGGCATAGCAGTGGGTGCTACACCCGAAGCAGCTAAGACCTCTTACGATATACCCAATATTGCAAAATATGTTGATTTTATCAATCTTATGACTTACGATTTTCATACGGCATATGGTGGTGTTGCGGGTGCCAATGCACCTCTTGAAGGATCAGGTCCAAATAACGTGAAATCCTGTGTAAATTATTGGTTAAAGCAAGGTAAACGTTTTCAGTGGAAAACTATAAATTTTGTAGCAGCTAAAATTTGTATTTTCCAATTTAGGTGTTGCTCCTGAGAAACTTATTTTAGGTTTGCCCGTTTATGGTCAAGTCTACAAAGTGTCAAATGCTCAGCAAGCTAAATTGGGAGCACCTGCTGTTGGAGCCGGTGCAATGGGTCCTTATACCCAACAAAATGGTTTTAAAGGATACAATGAAATCTGCATTGAAAAGGATAAGTGGACTTCCGAATGGTCTAGTGAAGAAAAAGTTCCCTTTTTACACAACTCACAGGAATTAATTAGTTACGATGATGTCAAAAGTATTGGATTGAAAGTAGACTTTGGCAACTCGTTACATTTGGGCGGTTTTATGGTTTGGTCTCTTGAAACTGATGATTTTCATGGCAAGTGCGGTTCCAAATATCCCATATTAACGACCATTAAAAACAAAGCAGGAAAATCATGAAAAATTCATTTCAATAAAATTTTCAATTGAATTGAATGAGAAGATTTTAAAATCTTAAAAAATTTACTTTGTAAAATGAATAATTTTTTATATATAAATTTTATTAATAAAAGCAAAACAAGAAATAAAACATGTTTATAATTTAGCGTGTAGAAGAAATTTAACATCTAAAAAATTTGTTTTGAATGAGGTCGAATACATCCAAATTAAACAGTTTATCAGACAATTTTAACCGTGTCCCAAATCTCTCGTTTGACGACGCATCTTAGGTTTCCCAACAAATGATTTATCGCCAATGTTATGGTGTTATTATCGTGTTTCCATGTTTTACTGTTCAGCTTTAATTTTTCTCATCGTAAGAGATGCGGCTGATATTTTTTTTAATTTTTATTTCTTCTTTTTGGACTGTCAGGATGACAGATTGACTTATTTTAGTTTTCTGAGTTCTGATTGGTGGATATTAACCAGTTCATGCCATTTAAATAATGGGCTTCTTACTTATTTGCAAAAGATAAATCACAATTTTGTTAAATTTAGAACTTTTATTTAAATTGAAAAATGGGCGTGGCTTTGAGCAGTAAAAACTTTATTCTCTTTTACGAAGGCTTACATCAACAGAAACATATTGCATAAAAGCCGGCCACAAAAACTATGCATGGGCGCGATGCTACTCACTTAATTATATATTTATAATTATTATTAATTTTCAAATATTAAATTTTTTAATAAATAAAAAAATAATAAACCCATATTTCACTCTACAAGTTAAAAATATTCAAAAATTCAACTTTGACTTAGAATTCCTCAAAAAGTCCTCAATCAATTTTAATGTAATTAAAACTGAGTCAAGCTGAACTAAATATCTATCCATTAAAATAAAAATTTCATCAATATTTTGATCGGTTCAAAAGTTACAGAATTTTGGCCAATGAAAAACGATTTTCAGCCACTGTGCGCCGAATAAAAGTCTTTACGTTATCACTTTTATGCGGCGGTGCCGTCAAGTGCATGAGGTGATTTCTTTTCAAAATTAAATTACAACAAAATCCAATGGAGCAGTTAAAGCAGTAAAAAAGCTCTGATGAGAGATGGCGGTTGACTTCCAAAACGTCATACCATTAAGTTTGACACCGTGTTCCGTCATTTATTTAACTTTATTTTTTCAGTTATTACATGTACTAGAATTCCAGTTTGAATAAAAATAATTTGATAGAAGAATTAAATTATTATTTTGAATTAGAGGTTTAAGGGCAGAAAATGTTTTTAATATAATTATATTTTCGAATGGTTTTCCCCATTTGTGTTTTAGGATGTTTAATTGAGGATGTGTAAGATTTTCCATCAACCATTGGTCGCAGTCTTAGTTTTTCTTGACAGACAAAAAACCCAGACAGACTGTCCACTTGAGTTATGCTTTGAAGCAGTTTACACTAAATCAATTTTACGCACTCCAGAAGAGATAAAGTTATGAATATAGAACAAAAGTCT